>JAYESD010000006.1:30707336-31907336 GCA_036927565.1 Tuctoria greenei | reverse complement strand
TTGTGAACATTACTCTTTTGTCTCTTATTTGGAGCCCCATAGGGTTGAAGATGCCTTGAGAGACCCGGATTGGGTGGTGTCCATGCAAGAGGAGCTTAACAACTTCGAGAGGAACAAAGTTTGGGAGCTTGTCAAGCGTCCACAAGCAAATGTTGTGGGCACCAAGTGGGTGTTCCACAACAAGCAAGATGAACATGGTGTTGTGACAAGGAACAAGGCACAACTTGTGGCCAAGGGGTGCTCACAAGTCGAAGGTTTGGATTTTGATGAAACATTTGCTCCCGTGGCTAGGTTAGAGTCAATTCGAATATTACTTGCCTTTGCCACTCACCATGATTTTAAGCTCTATCAAATGGACATCAAGAGTGCGTTCCTAAATGGCCCAATCAAGGAGGAAGTATATGTGGAGCAACCACCGGGCTTCGAAGACCAAGAATTCCCAAACCATGTCTTCAAATTGCGTAAGGCTCTCTATGGCCTCAAACAAGCTCCTAGAGCTTGGTATGAGTGTCCTAGAGACTTTCTAATTGAAAATGGTTTTAAGATAGGAAAAGCTGATTACACTCTATTTACAAAGCACTTCAATGATGATCTTTTTGTGTGCCAAATATATGTCGATGACATTATATTTGGTTCTACTAACAAAGTGTTTTGTGATGAGTTTTCTAAGATCATGACAGAAAGGTTTGAGATGTCCATGATGGGGGAGTTGAAGTTCTTTTTAGGTTTCCAAGTCAAGCAACTCAAAGAAGGCACGTTCATAAGTCAAACAAAGTACACTCAAGACATATTGAAGAAGTTTGACATGGACAAGGCCAAACCCATCAAAACTCCTATGGCAACAAATGGACACTTAGACCTCAACGAAGATGGTCCAAGTGTGGACCAAACGGTATGTCGTTCCATGATTGGCTCCTTGTTATATCTTTGTGCATCTAGACCGGATATTATGCTTAGTGTTTGTATATGTGCACGGTTTCAAGCTGCACCAAAGGTGTGTCATTTGACCGCCGTGAAGAGAGTTCTTAGATACCTAGTTCACACACCTAGCCTAGGACTTTGGTACCCCAAAGGATCCAAGCTCAACCTCATTGGTTATCCCGATGCGGATTATGCGGGGTGCAAAGTTGATAGAAAGAGCACATCCGGGACATGCCAATTCTTGGGTAGATCATTAGTGTCTTGGTCCTCTAAGAAACAAAATTCCATTGCTCTTTCCACAGCCGAAGCGGAGTACGTCGCAGCCGGAAGTTGTTGTGCACAACTTCTTTGGATGAGACAAACTCTAAGGGATTATGGTATAAACTTGCGCCATATTCCTCTCCTATGTGACAATGAGAGCGCCATCAAAATAGCCCATAATCCAGTTGAGCATTCAAGGACCAAACATATAGACATTAGACACCACTTCTTGAGAGATCATTCCTTGAAGGGGGATATAGTAATTTCCCATGTGGGAACTGAGAACCAACTAGCCGACATATTCACCAAGCCCCTAGATGAGAAGCGATTTTGTGAGCTTAGGAGTGAGCTCAATATCTTAGATTCTCGAAATATGGCTTGAAACATGCACATATGAATGTTTACTTTTGCCTTATTCAAAAGAATGCATGTGGTTGAAAAATTCATCTCTATCTCAATTTTCTCCAAAATATTTGAAAAACTAGTGACTTTGTGAGTTATGGTCATAGTTTGAATGTTGATTGCTTACTGACCATATTAACAAGGTTTTGTTGTGCAATATGTCCAAAAGGATCATTTATAGTGGCTAAAACTCAAATATATATGTTTTCAGCCTCCTAGGACCGGACTAGTTCGCCCTATGGCCGGACAAGTCCGGATCCGGACTGGTCCGGATCTGGTCCGCTGGTCGGACTAGTTCGGGTCCTCTACTGGACTAGTCCGGTCCCTCTGGACTTAAACCCCCCAGGAAGCGGCCGACCCCTCCACTTCCTCATCTAGTTTTCTCTCTCTCCCACGTGCGCGAAACCACCCCCTTTCGACGATTTTCGATTCCAACCACCAAAAACCGATTCCAATCCGTTCATTGGACTCCTTGGAGGCAAGGGAGACCTTTCCCAAACATCCTCGACGCGATCCCTCACCGATCTAGTCAATTCTTCAAGATTTGAAGAGGTATTTCTCCTTTTTTTTAAAACTAGCCTCATTCTTAATTCATTAAGTTTTTGGTAGATGCCTCTTCATTAAAGTTGCTTCTAGTGACCTTGTGATCATAGCCTAGGAATATTGCGACTTGATTCCAAATTTCTCGAAAAACCGTTAGAGTTAGGGTTTAGCCTGTGCAACCCGGACTAGTCCGGTTCCAGGCGGACTAGTCCGCCTTTGGAGCGGACAAGTCCGGTATGCATAGGTCAAACTCACACTTTGGCTGTTTTTCATGAATTCTTTCGCATTATTCCAACTCCTTGACCTTCTATCTTATGGACTCTATTCTTTTCAGCTAAAATGGCCGCTCCTCGCCGTTCCGCTTCTCCCCCCACTGATCCCGAGTGGGAGGCAGAGCAACTTCGTCTCGTCGAAGAACGGGCAAGAGCCAAAGTTGAGGCTGCGGAGAAGTATCTCGAGCAGCATGAAAGAGCGCAGGCGATGAAGAAGCAACAAGCCAGGGCCGCCGCATTGGCCTACGACGAGGATGAAGCAATGGCTCGGGCCATTGAGGAGTCACGGAAGGATCTCCGGAAAAATAAGAGAGAGGAGGAGCGAGAGGCTCATAACTCTCAGGCTGCTACTGCACAAGTCTCCAAGAGGAAGAGACTTGTGACACTTGGAGAGAAGAACAAGGGCAAGGAACCAGCCCAAGAAGACATTGCTGAACACCGGATCAAGAGAGATCCGAAGAAGGGCAAGGCCCCGGCTCCTGCTGAGCCAAAGAAAAAGAAGCCCTCGATGAAGGCCTCGGCTGCGAAGGACAAGGGCATTGCTATCAAGGAGAAGGGGAAAGCCAAACCGATTGGTCCCCTGGAAGTGCACACTCCCGAGAGGAATCCCAACAGGCAGCGTGACATAGCTGCAAATATCTTTCATGGAAAGGGAGCTGAGAAAGCAAGAAGGCTCCGGACGGACAAGGTGTACAAATATGAAAGGAGCACCGCCGACCCTCGGTTTTGGTGTGACTTTCATTGTGATTACTATCGTCTAGTCTACCGAGGCATGAAGAAGCCTGTGATTGAAGCACAGTGGGTAGACTGGAAGTACATGGCCAAGAAGCAACACTCTTCATTTGACGCCGTCATTGAAGCTGCTGAGTGCCATGAGCTCAAGGAGATCATGGGGTTTAAGTATGACTGGAACGTCGAAGTGATCCTGCAGTTTTACTCCACTATCTACTTCACCACCTCAGGTGACAGGAGGATCATATGGATGACACATGGCGAGCAATACTTAGTCACTTTTGCAGAGTTTGCCAAGATTCTAGGGCTTGAGGCACATATGGATCATGAGATCATCATCTCTAACCTCAAGGCCGTGGACCGTGATGAGCTGGCATACATGTACCCCAGTCATGTCCCATATAGTGCCGGACATGCTCGCAACATCAAGCCCTTCTACAGCATCATGAACAGGATCCTCAGAAGGACAATAGCACCAAAGGATGGTGATGCTGGGGTGATTCAAGGAAACTTGAGGCACTTGCTACTTCTTGTTGATGGGGAGGAGAAATTCAACCTCGTCGATTACATCTTCGACGGTATCTTCAACATCTCGCATACCCCCAACCGTGCTTGTGGGTATGCCCCCTACATTATGTGCCTCATAGAGAAGGTGTCGGGCTTGTCCTTTGTCAAGGACATGTCGCATCGCCCGCTTCGTCCTCAGCAGCCTCCAAATGTGCCAGCTCCCCCACGCCAGAAGAACAAAGACCCTCCATCTCGCCCCGTGGTGCCTCCTTCCCCGCCTCCGCCTCAGTCAATGAGCGCTTTCTTCAAGTGCTTCAAGGCGATCTTCACTTTCTGCCGGAAGCAAGGATCCGGGCTCAGAGGGCACATAAGCGCCATGAAAAGTATCTTAAGGCGGTGTGCGACAAGCTGGAGGTCCCTATGTCTTCTCTGGAGGTGAGCGATGGGGAGATTACTCCATCCCCAAGATTCACCGCCGACGAGCTCGCCCAACTCCAAGAGGATGGGAGCTCCTCCCGGGCAGCTCCTTCGGCTCGTGCCTCCGATGACAACGATGACGATGAGGATCATGAGGACCCAGAGCCATAGAGAGCGACTCCCACGATGACGACGATGACGAGGAAGACGACGACTAGGCTTTCGCTGTCGTGTTTCCCTTCTTCTTTTCCCTTTTTGGTGTCTTGATGCCAAAGGGGTAGAGATAGTTGGGAGTCAGTCGGGAGAGATAGTCAATAGGGGGAGAGTTGAATGTAGTTCTTATTTTGGATCCGTGGACATGTTGCCTCCTTATTGTAATATCTATGTTATGTCGAATGTTTAAATTTGTGCAAGACTATGTTTTGAATGGTCAATATCAATATGATGCTATGAATGTCTATCTTTTGATCATATTAATGCTTATTATGTCTTGTCACAAATTGTTGAGCACAACACGTAGGCACCCCACCATAACATGTGCATGTATGAAGGACTTCCTCAATCTCTCTTTTATGATGCATTCATTGAGGGGTAGTCACTCATACACCCGCACGTTATGAAAACCACAAAGTTATACTCTCTTATATGAAGACTTAATGTGTTGTCATCAATCACCAAAAAAGGGGGAGATTGAAAGTGCATCTAGGATCCCCGTGGGTTTTTGGATGATTGATGACGACAATTAAGTGGCTAATGAGCTCAGTGATGTTAAGCACAGGTGTGGACTAAGTGGAAGCACAATCCCTCAAAAAGGAAAAAGATGGAAACGGCGATATCAACTCGAAAAGGAGAAACTAGGGTTTCTAGTGTGTCGAGTTTAGACTAGCCAAATTTGTGTGAGGATGTGTGTGTAAGGTGCATTGAGATCAAGTTGGGAGCTCAAAGCAGTTTAGAGGTCCAACCTATTGAGAGAAAAGAGTTGGAAGTAGTCTGGCAGTAGGGCCGGACTAGTCCGTGCAGGTGGTCGGACTAGTCCGCCCCTGGCCGGCCAAGTCCGTTTTCGGCCGGACCAGAAGGGTCTGACTGAGATCGGACTAGTCCGTATTGGGATGGACTAGTCCGGGTAGTCGTGAAGTGGGTTTTGGGGACTAAGTCCCAAAACCACGAACACGTCTGTTTTAGTCCGGACCAAGAGGTCCTGACTGAGATCGGACTAGTCCACCCTGGGGGCCGAACTAGTCCAGGTTTGAGAGGAGTCGGTGTTTCAGAGACTAAGTCTGGGAAGGCCGGACTAGTCCGCCCATGGGGGCCGGACTAGTCCGTGGTCTTCAGACTAGTCCATTTTCACACGGAACAAAAGGTTCTGTGTGAGATCAGACTAGTCCGGTAGGGGCCGAACTAGTCCGTTGTTGAAGTGACCATTTGAATTTGAAGTTTGGCGGGTATCGTGATGATTGCCGCGCAGTGCGACAGTTGTTAGGGACGTCAGTGGTCCCCTAGGCTGGACTAGTCCGGGTTGTAGGCCGGACTAGTCCGCCCATCTACTGAAGTCAGCAGTATGGGCTTGGGACCTCTATAAATAGAGGACCCCTGGGTTCATTTGAACCAAACTCTTGAGAAAATTGAAACCCTAGCGCCGCCACAACAACCTTGAGCCTCCAAAAGCCTCCTTCTTGCCTACATTCCCTCTAAAACTAATTCTTGTGTGGATTAGGGTTTAGTGAGGTGAAGAAGAGGAAGAACACCGCTCTTTGGCTCTCGGTTTGATCTCTTGCACTTTGTGAATCTTTGTGATCTGTGGCTTGAGTCAATCTTTGTGATTCGTGATTGTATTTTTGGTGGGAGCCTTAGATTGTGAGAAGCCCCAACAAATCTTGTACTCATTCTTTGTGATAGTGGAGAACCAAGTTAGGCCCGTGCGGTAAACTTGGTGAGGGAAGGGTTGTTGAACCCGGTCCTTTGTGGACTCCTCAACGGGGACGTAGATTCCTTGTGTGGGATCGAACCTCGGGATAAAATCCTCGCTTCACTGGTGTTCTTAGCTTTCATTCATCACATATTGCTTCTAGGGTTAGCCTTACCGATTTTGCTCATCACCTTTGCTTCATTGTGATCTTTAGCTTCATACTTACGATATAACTTATTAAGGCTCACTAAGTTATTCTAACAAACTTTGCATCACAATAATTGGACTAAAACCTGTTAGAAACCCTTTTTAGGTTTTTCCCTGTAGGTTGACTGGACTAGTCCGCCCCTGGACCGGACTAGTCCGCCCCCTGTGTATTAATCTCGTTTTATTGAGTCATTTCAGGTTGAATAGCCTATTCACCCCCCTCTAGGCAACTTTCACATGGCTTGAGGTGTCAAGGTGCAGCAGTCTTGCAAATTCCTCATAAGTTATGTTTTACTTGGATCCATGAGTCATCCAAGTCACACTTTCTTCCTCGTCACTTGAGAAATGGCAGGTCGCAAAGAACTGCGCGATGACCTCATCATTCCAATTGTTCCTGAAGGCAAAGAGATCCTTCAGGCCATGCCTCTCAACTGACTCCACCACTTCAACAAACGGTGAGCAGCCCTTCTTCTCAAAGTGTGCCCAATCAATCCATTGGCTGCGCACTACAGGTGTCTTCATTGGGAGGTATACAGACTTGTAGAAATCTGCATGGAAATTGCTCCAAAATCTTCCATCGGCAGCTTGCTTCGGACGGTTGTAGCAATCAAAATTTCGGAACTTAGCCGTTGAGTTGTTGCCCTTCCCATTGAACCTTTCTTCTGTGGGATCCCGAGCCCCTTGCTTCGGAGCTGACATCTTCAGAGGGCCAATCGGGCCCGTTGCGATCCCTTTGCCTTTCCCTTTTGCTAGGCGAGCACTCGCCGAGCTAGGGCCACCACCAGCGGAAGCCCTAGAAGCAGGCACCTTTCATCGAGCCACCCTCTTTTGAGACTGAGGAGGAGAGGGGGCTGGCTCGGAAGGGCGCTTCTTGCTTTGGTCCGTCGAGGACCGAAGCGGGGCTTCTTGTTCCATCTCGGCTTCGAAGTCGGAAACTTCGTCATGAGAGTTCGACATGCCCTGAGAATGGATTGCACAAGGTGTGGGTGAGAATGGATAACAAGGAATTGCATTGAGGAAGTAAAAGGTTAGGTTTGAGTTTAGAAAAATCGGACAAGTCCGGTGTACAAGCACGGACTAGTCTGGGTGACTGGACTTGTCCGTGCATGGACCGGACTAGTTCAGTATTCATCCTCAAGAACCCTAACTATGAGACAAATGGAGTTGCTCAATGCAAAACTAGCCTAACAGCAATGTAATACATTAAGGACACTAGTATTAGGTGAAATAAGCTAGGCTATTCGATCAACAATGAAGAAAATGGAGATTTCTAGGGTTTGGGGGAAAATTACCGAAGAAATTGCTTGAATCTCGGAGAGAAGGGTGTTGAAGGGCGGACAAGTCCGTGGACTTCAATCCTTAAGCAAAGGGCTTGATTTCCACCCAAACTTGGAGATTTTTGATGGAGGAGTTGCCAAATCGCCTTGGGGAGCCCGAGTGTGGAGAGAGAAAGCTTGACGCAAGTGTGGGGGGTGAGGAAATTAGGGTTTGGCGGCGGCTAGGGTTATGTACACAAAAAATCGGACAAGTTCGAAAATGATCGGACTAGTCCGAACTTTTCTAGAGGCTATATCGGACTAGTCCGGCCTAACCGGCGCTCTGCGGACCAGTCTACATGGGCGGACTAGTCCGGGTAACCACGGACTAGTCCATGGTCACCAGGAAAGAAACTTCTAAGCTCATTCGTATATATTAGAGGGTACTTATTTAGAAAATAGGGAGGCAAATCAAATCAAATAATCTTGATGAATATGATCAGTAAGCACACAACAATCAAGCAATGATCATAATTCACCAAGATCTAGTAATTGACATAGTTTTTTGGAGAAAATTGAGAGAGATGATTTTGAAGAACTCATACATGTATGCAAATTTTCAATCCACATTCCGAGCATCAAGGATATTTAGTTTATTTCGAAGCTTGCAAAAGAGTTTTTAATCAAGTGGCTTGGTGAATATGTCGGCTAATTGCTTTTCGGTGTTGACATGGGAAATGGCTATATCTCCTTTCATGGAGTGGTCTCTCAAGAAGTGATGTCGGATGTCTATGTGTTTGGTTCAAGAGTGCTCAACTGGATTATAGGCAATTTTAATGGCACTCTCATTATCACAAAGGTGTGGAATACGATTCATATTTTAACCGTAATCCTTTAGAGTTTGTCGCATCCAAAGGAGTTGTGCACAACAACTCCCGGCTGCAACATACTCCGCTTCGGCTGTGGATAAGGAAATTGAGTTTTGTTTCTTGGAGGACCAAGAAACTAGGGATCTACCTAGGAATTGGCATGTACCTGAGGTACTTTTTCTATCTACTTTGCATCCGGCATAATCTACATCGGAGTAACCAATGATATTGAATTTGGATCCTTTTGGATACCAAAGACCAAGGTTGGGTGTATGAACTAAATATCTCAAAATCCTTTTTACGGCTGTCAAGTGACACTCCTTAGGATTGGCTTGAAATCTTGCACACAAACATACACTCAACATAATGTCTGGCCTAGATGCACATAAGTAGAGTAAAGATCCAATCATGGAGCGATATACCTTTTGATCGACGTTTGGTCCATCTTCATTGAGATCCAAGTGGCCATTTGTTGCCATGCGAGTCTTTATGGGCTTCGCCTTGTCCATTCCAAACTTCTTTAGTATGTCTTGAGTGTACTTAGTTTGGCTTATGAACATCCCTTCCTTTTGTTGCCTCACTTGGAATCCCAAGAAGTACTTTAGCTCTCCCATCATCGACATCTCAAATCTATCTGTCATAATTTTACTAAATTCGTCACAAAAAGATTTGTTAGTTGAACCAAAGATTATATCATCAACATAGATTTGACAAACAAAGAGATCATCGTCAAAGTTCTTTGTAAACAATTTATAATCTACTTTATCGATCTTAAAGCCATTTTCAATTAAGAAATCTCTAAGACACTCATACCAAGCTCTAGGAGCTTGTTTGAGGCCGTAGAGAGCCTTACACAATTTAAATACGTGGTCACGGAACTCTTCATCTTCAAACCCGGGGGGGGGGGGGTTGCTCCACATACACCTCCTCCTTGATTGGTCTGTTGAGGAAGGCGCTTTTCACATCCATTTGATAGAGCTTGAAATCATGGTGAGTAGCATATGCAAGTAATATTCTAATGGAATCAAGTCTAGCTACGGGAGCAAAGGTCTCATCGAAATCCAAACCTTCGACTGTGAATACCCTTTGGCCACAAGTCGTGCCTTGTTCCTTATCACCACCCCATGTTCGTCTTGTTTGTTGCGGAAGACCCATTTGGTGCCGACGACGTTGGATTTGGGTCTTTCGACTAGTTCCCACACCTTGTTCCTTTTGAAATTGTTGAGTTCTTCTTGCATGGCCACTACCCAATCCGGATCCTTGAATGCATCCTCAACCTTGCATGGTTACAAAAAGGATACAAACGAGTAATGTTCACAAAAATTAGCTATGCGGGATCTAGTAGTTACTCCCTTTTGGATGTCACCGATGATGTTGTCAATTGGGTGATCCCGTTGGACGCATTGGTGTACTCTTGGGTGTGGTACATGCTGTCTTGAATCTTCATGATCATCTTCTTATCCCCCTAAGTGGTGGCCCTCATTGACTTGTTTATCATCTTCGCTTTCTTGAAGTTGATCTTGTATGGAAGCTTCCCCTTGATCATTGGCCTCCTCTTGTGGTTCATTTTCCTCATGCATATGTAGAGGTGGCTCTTGTGGTCGAACTTCGCCTAACGCCATTCTTCACAATGCTTGACACGGAGCTTCTTCTCTATCTAGCACACATGGATCAACTTGCTCCTTTTGGGATCCATTAGTTTCATCGAACACTACATCATGTGCTACTTCAACAAGTTTGGAGGTCTTGTTGAAGACACGATAGGCATAAGTGTTCGAATCATAACCAAGCAAGAAACCTTCATCGGACTTCGAAGCGAACTTTGAATTCCTAGGCTTCTTGTTCAAAATATAGCATTTGGAACCGAAAACTCGAAAATATGAAATATTAGGCTTGTTACCGGTGAGTAGCTCATAGGATGTCTTCGTGAGTAGTCGATAAAGATAAAGTCGATTTATGGCGTGGCAAGCGGTGTTGACCGCTTCCACCCAAAATCGATCCGAGGTCTTGTACTCATCGAGCATTGTTATTGCCATCTCTATGAGGGTTCGGTTCTTTCTTTTGGCAACTCCGTTTTGTTGAGGGGAGTACGGAGCTGAAAACTCGTGCTTTATGCCTTCTTCATCTAGGTACTCCTCCATTTGTTTGTTCTTAAAATCCGTGCCGTTGTCACTTCGAATGTTCTTGATTGTCAATGAGAATTCATTTTGGGCTCGCTTGAAGAACTTCTTGAGTATTCCTTGTGTTTCTGACTTATCATGTAAAAAGAAAACCCAAGTGGAGCGAGAAAAATCATCAACAACTACTAAACTATATTTGTTACCGCCGATGCTTATGTAGGCAATTGTACCGAATAAGTCCATGTGAAGTAGCTCGAGTGGTCTTGTTGTAGTCATGATGTTCTTTGTGGGGTGAGGTGCTCCAACTTGTTTCCCGGCTTGGCAAGCGCTACACGGCCTGTCTTTCTCAAAAACAACATCCTTCAAACCTCGGATGTGATCGCCCTTGAGGAGTTTTTGAAGATTTCTCATACCAACATGCGCTAGCCTTCTATGCCACATCCAACCCATGTTGGTCTTTGCAATCAAGCATGTGTCAAGTTCGGCTTTATCCTTGTTGAAGTCAACAAGATAAAGCTTTCCCTTTAACATACCCTTGAATGCAATGGAACCATCACTCCTCCTAGAGACGGTCACACCCTCGTTAGTGAACAAGCAATTATAAACTTTGTCACATAATTGAGATATGGACAGCAGGTTATAATCTAAGGAATCAACATGTAATACATGAGAAAGAGTGTGTTGTGGTTATATGGCAATTTTACCGGTACCGAGAACCTTTCTTTGACTATTGTCTCCAAAATAGATGCCCTCGCTTGGATCCTCATTTTCTTCATATTCAACGAACATCCTTCTTTCTCCGGTCATATGGTTGGTGCAGCCACTGTCAAGCACCCATTTAGATCCACCAGAGGAATAGGCCTGCAAAAACATATGCCTTGGTTTTATGTACCCAAGCTTGTTTGGGTCCTTTTAGGTTAGTCACAAGGGATTTGGGCACCCACACATGAGATTTGGTGTTCTCATGGCATGGCCCAACATAATGAGCATAAACTTTTCCATAATTACTTCTCATTAAGACATAAGATGCATCAAAAGTTCTAAATAGCAACTGTTGTTGTTTATACACAGGACTAGTCTGGGAGACCGGACTTGTCCGGAAGACCGGACTTGTCCGGACCCCGACCGTACTAGTATGGTGATCATGCGTGTTGGATTCATTAATTTTGGATTTTCCAGTTTGAGAGTGTCTTCCCTTTACAAATACATCGATCTCCTTGTTATTCGTATGGCTTCTAGCATGTTGCTTTTCACCATAAGAGTAACCAATGCCATATTTGACATTTGGAGGTCTTGTGACCAAGTATGCACTACGTGCATATTTGATCTTCTCCTTGTCAAATATGCCATTTTGTGCAGGATGCTTGTCCTTGGTAGAGGTTGACTTGTCTTTCAAACTTGTGTCAACTTTACCACATGTACAAGTAGAAGCAACTTCAGTTTTAATGTGTTGAGAAGGTGAACTTGAAGAGGATAAAGGGTCACCTAGCTTGAGTGACTCAACTTGCACCTCAAGGATATTGTTAACCTTGATTAGGTTAGCAAGTTCCTCCCTGATTGTCGCATTTGATTCGCTTAACTCCAAGCAAGTTTCCTTGCTCGAAGCTAATTCAAGCTCTAGTGACTTGCTTCGCTCCTTTTCAAGTTCTAGAAGCTTGTCAAGTTCGACATATTCCTCCTTTTGGGAGATAATCATGTCTTCTTGACGATGTATCAACCTCTCATTCTCAACAAGTTGATCAAGTAAAAATTTCATTTTTGTGGCAGTTTTCTTATCTAGTCCAATGAGCATGTCTTCATTATCTCTAGCAATTTCACTATCAGCAGAATAGGAATGTACGGAAGAGGGTTTTGTCGTGACCTTGCGTTTACCTTCCTTTGCTATGAGGCAAGTGTCGTTCCCCTTCCATGCGCTGAGTGTAGGGAAGAGAGTGGACTTCTTGGATGTCTTCTCGATAGCTATGCTAGCCATCTCTTCTTCTTCTTCCGGTGAGGACTCATCATTTGAGTCCCACTCTTTCCCTATATGCGCTTGTTCGGCTTGTTTCTTCTTCTTGAAGAATTTATTGGGTTGAGGCTTGGCTTCTTTGGCCTTCTTCTTGTTCTCTTCATATGGGCAATCAACTTTAAAGTGGTTATACTCACCACAATTATAGCATGTCCGCCTCAACTTTGGCTTTGATATTTCCTTGTATTTTCCTTCACTTAATTTAGCGCCTTGTCTCTTCTTCATCATCTTCTTGAATTTCTTCATGAATAGTATCATGTCATCTTCATCCAATTCACTACTTTCATCATCACCATCTTCTTCTAGTTGAGCTTCTCGAGCTTCATTAGACGAGGCCTTAAGGGTGGACTTCAGAGCGACCCCTTTCTTCTTTGTCGAGGTGAGGTCGGCAATTTCCTTAACATGTTTAGCTTATTTTTCCATCATCTCAAAGTTGATGATTTTCCCAAGTAGCTCATCCGGGGTCATCTTCTTGTATCTGGGGCTTTCTCATATTATTGAGCACAAGGTGACATTTCGAGGCATGAAGGCTCTAAGGATGAGCTTCACAACCTCGTGGTCATTCCACTTCTTGCTTCCGTATGTTCGTACCTTGTTCATGATCGTCTTTAATCGGATGTACATGTCTTGGGGCGACTCATCTTCTTCGATTGTGTACCTTCCTAGATCGCCTTCAATCATCTCGATCTTCGCTTCTCGCACATGACGATCGCCTTCATGTGCGGTTTGCAATGTATTCCATATCCTTCACGATCTCGAGTCCATCCAACTTTGTAAACCCATCCCGACTGAGCGATGAAGTAATGACTGCAGCAGCTTGAGCATTTCGATGGATGACTTGCTCTTGGCTCGGTGTGAGCTCCTCATCATCATCCGAGATATCTATTCCTGTGCATACTATGTGCCACAAACTTGGATTTAGAGAAATCAAATACATTTTCATATTTTTCCTCCACATTGAGTAATCATTGTCGTCAAAGTGTGGGGCTTTTCCAAGTGGAATAGATAGATAATGATTATTGTTAGAATTTAGGTGATCATAGTTAAAAGGATATCGGGAGTAGTCGGTGTGACTACTCCCCTTCTTTTTCTTCTCATCTTCGATCTTCACCTTCCCCTTGGAAAGGGTTTTCTTCCTTAGGAGCGCCTTGAGTTCCAGCGTCTCCTCATCGTCATCCTCGAAGTCTTGAATGGCATCAAGGAGATTTTCCAATTTATGGTTCTTGTCTTCATCAACCTTCTCTTGGTTGTTGCTCTTGTGTACGTCTTTCATGTCCGACATGATCTCTTCGAGCGATTAGTCTCCTTCTTGAAGAACCTGCTCTGATACCAATTGAATGTGGCCTATAGGGGGGTGAATAGGCCTTTTTGAATTTTGCCGGAACCTGCAACACTTAACAACCAGATCAAAACTTGAGATGTCAGACTAGTTCGGTCAAGTGCGGACTAGTCCGGTGTGTACCGACTAGGTTAACCAAGTTTGATCGATTAATTTGATTCTAGGATGAATGCAGCGGAAATATACTTGTAATTGAAGTTTTACACGATTATGAACTAGGGTGTACCACAAGTCAATCTTATATTTAATGTTTCAAAGTAAAGTAAGCAAGATTGATTGAAACCCTAGATTGATATGATGTATAAGAATGATGAACACAAAGCAAGAACACAAGCAATTTATCTCGTGGTTCAGTTCCTACAAAGGCAACCTACATCCACGTTGAGGAGTCCACAAAAGGACCGGGTCTTCTCTAACCCTACCCTCGTCAGATCGCCACGAAGGCCAATCCTCTTCACTTATCACAAAGGGTAAATAAACAAATTCAAGGGGCCTTCTCACACGTTGAGGGCTCCACTAGATTACAACAAAAACTCCAACAAGAACACACTCGAAAGATTACAATGAAAATCACAGGAGTGTGTTAGGGAATCAAACCAAGAGCTCAATGAGTGATGAATCATGTCTCTCCAATGTTCCAAAGTGTATCCTCAAGGGATTGATCTTTGTGGCTTTTGATTTCATGGAGAGATGTGTTTTTTAGGCTCTTGGCAGGTGTGATGGCGCAGGGGGTCGAGAGATATTAAAGTTGGGCCGTGCACATCTATTTATATGGGGTTTCTAAAAGTGACCGTTAGGGTTTAGGAATATCGGACTAGTCCGTGGTGTACAACGGACTAGTCCGGTGTGCTGTGTGTAGCAAACCCTAAGTGTCCCGAAATATCGTACTAGTCCAGCTGGAAGCGGACTTGTCCGATTTCTCTTCTGGAAATCTTCGGACTAGTCCGATAATCACCGGACTTGTTCAGATCAGTGAAACCCTAAGTGAATTGTGTGACAAGTCCGCACTTGGAGGACTTGTCCGATTTAGGTCAGATGGTTTTTGAACTAGTCCGTGCCAATATCGGACTTGTCCAATTTACATCAGAATGATATCGGACTAGTCCGTTGTGTGATCGGACTTGTCCGACTTTATGCAACTTGTGAAGTGTTTTGATGACTAGTCCGCACTGGGGAGGACTAGTCCAATTCTAGTCAGAGAGATATCAGACTAGTCCGTTGTGATATCAGACTTGTCTGATCTTGTGCAGAAAGATATCCAACTAGTCCAGTGTCAGTCGGACTAGTCCGGTCCTGTATAAATTTGTACAATGTGTGTGTTTATTTGTGTTTGAGATCTTGGGGTGTGTTTCCTTAACACACTCCATACACAATGATCTACGACACTTGTTCCTTGAGCTCTTTTCCACCTTGCTCCTCATTCTCCCTTCTTTTTGGCTCTTTTCTTATTTTCACATTAGAACATGTACTCATCTCAACAAAGTAGTTAGGATCTCATTTGATTGTCATAAATCATCCAAAACCCACAAGGGATTCCTAGATACATTTTCAAGGACCCATCTACCCCTTAGAATATATTGCTTAGGTGTGTGTCACACTACCCATATATTATCAACTTACCCCTGTCTTGATAATTGATTAGTATCCCATAGCTTTATCATAAGAGTAGTGTTTACTTTACTCCATTGCCTTCCTTTGGGATAAATATGATACCCTTGGGAATACGCTTGGGTGAAATGCTACACGACAGTTTCCGTGCGCTTGCGGACCTCATCTCTTTTGAGAAATGATATGTGATGTAAGAAACATCAACAATCATTTCTGGCGCCACTGCTGGGGATGAATTGTTGGTGTTTCTTAGGATCCCTCAAAAGCATTTCTGGCACCTTTGCCGGGGAAGGCAAAGGAAGTGAAGGATAGCTATCACTTGTGATTAAGCTATAGGTACTAATAGTTATTAGACAGGATTACCCTAGTTTGTTTTCTCCTTTTTGTGAAAACATGGTAGTGTTGGCTAACCCATTTCATGGGATGGCCAGCAAGGATGCAAGTTCTCAACTTCAAGATGATTCATGGCGTACCTCAACAAATGTCCACTGGGCAACACCATTGCCTTTCACGGAAGAATTTCATCTTCCAGTAGGAGCCAAAGTCATCCATCCCCAAGCTTGTGGGAGGCTCCAAGAGTTCTTCTTGGTTTTGCTTCTGTAAGACCTATGTGTGCTGAATACATTGGCTTGTAGTGAATACACTTGGCTTTGATGATAAAAGTTTTAAATATCACCAAAACATTTTTTTATCAAGGTCCGACTCTAGCTCTGAGCTACAGCAAGGTCCGACGGTAGGTCCGGCTTGTTTTGGGTAGCTCCGACTATGTTCGAAGCTAGGTCCGACTTCTTGGTAAGGTCCGACTAGCTTTGGTTAGCTCCGGTGAGTTTTATCTTTAGCTCTGGCATGTCTTTGATAGCTCCCGCATATATTCGATAGCTACAGAATGCTTTTGCTAAGCTCCGACGTACTTTGTCTAGCTCCGGCTTTTGGGATTACTAGCTCCGACTAGTTTTGGTTAGCTCCGGCTCTAGGTCCTGCTAGTTTTGTAAGCTCCGGCGGGAGCTCCGTTGTACTAGTTTTGGTAAGCTCCGGCGCTAGGTTCTACTAGCTTTTGTTAGCTCCAGCTCAAGCTCCTGGATGCTCTAGCAAGGTCCGGAACTTGACCGCAGTGCTTCTGCTTTTCATTTGCAATGTTTCGTACTTGCTTTACATGATTGGAAAGATTGCTTAGTATTCATTTGCTAAGTTTTTGGTGCGTTTTGGATGATATGGATGATATTGTGTTACTATGGTTTTACAACATGCTTATGTGAGGTTCTCACGTAAGGTGTTGTGTTCGGAACTAACTTGAGTCAAGTCGAGGACTTGGGCTCGTATGGATTGTTTGTTTGTTCATGTGCAGGTGTTGCTTGAGTTTAAGTCATGGCTGGTGACAGCATCCATTGGACTAGTCTCAGGAGGAGATGAGGTTCCAACAACCAAGTTCGGGAGGAACTGTGGTTGAGCGGGTCAGGAGGTCGCGCAGGATGATTGAATCAAGGGCAGTGCATATGAAGGTCGAAGGAAGGTGTTCGCAAGTATGCATGAGGTGCATGACGTGGCAATATGCTTCTAGAGATGGATTATGGAAGGAAGATCTGATCGGAAGGATCGGATCGTATCGGTTGAAGACTTAGGCTGCTAGCTGAGTCGGTTATGGCTCGGTATGGAAATATCGAGTTGGTTATGTTAGGATTTCGTGTGGGTCACGAATTTGAGTTGTTTAGGAATGTGGGATACGTTCCTAAAGTGTTTGAAAGTCTTAAGATTGCTTCTATCTGCGTATAGAAGAGTCCTAAGCAGTTATGGAAAGTTCCGATTGTGATCGGATTAGGATTGGAGTCCTAGTTGAGATTGGGATGGCCTAAGGGCTGGTTATATAAACAAGGGAGCCCAGAGCTCGTGGTAGACGACTTTGGGGCTGTTCCTCTTGTGTTCTATTGAATAAAATTCGTAGTTTGAAGGAACTTTTGTGCCTTGTTCGTCCGACTTGTTCCAGACAAGTTTTACTCGTCGAGTTTCTGGACAGCACTACCTTTCGACGGTGGTTTTATCATAACTCGAGTTTTACAGATCCAATTGACGTGATTCTTTTAGGGTTGTCTTCGCAACTTGATTTTCTATCATCTGTCAAAATTTCACGGTCATTGGATTTGTGGTTTTTGATCTACACGAGTTTCTTTGCAGCATTCCAGAAACTGTTTTTTCGGGTAGGTCAGATTGACCAGTGTTTGATCTTTTGATCATAACTTGAGTTTTTCTCGATGGATTTTAGTAATTCGTTTTGTGTTGTCTTCGTGACTTGATTCTCTCTGATAACTATCACTTTTGTCACGGTGAAACACGTTATATTAGTCTCACACATAATTTCTTTAACAGATCGTTTTTCTACCGAAGGGATTAGGGTTTTATTGTTTCCGCTGCGTAGGATTTTTAAATCTACCATTCACCCCCCTCTGGTAGCTTTTCACGTGCTCTTCGATCCTACAATTGGTATCAGAGCCACGGTGCTCTAAATCTTTGTGATTTGCACGTGTTTTTGACTAATCATCATGGAGAAGTACTCCGCCAAACCTTGTGTGTTTGCTGGTATTGATTTTCAGGTTTGGAAGGCACGCATGGAGGCTTTCATCCAGGCACAAGGCTTTGCAATATGGGAGAAGGTATACAAGCCTTACGAAGTGCCACCTAATGATGAAGTCACGACCACAAACCTACGGTAGGTCGACAACAACAACAAAGCCTGAAACTTGATCATCCAAGGACTCACTCAAAGTGACTTTGATCGTGTCGCGCACCTCCGGTCGGCATACGATGTTTGGAGAGCTCTCTGTGATTATCATGAAGGCTCCAACACAATCAAGGAGGTAAAACAAGATATGTTCAAAAAGGAATATATGCGTTTTGAGATGCAACCAGGTGAGTCTATCGATGACCTCTTTGCTCGTTTCAATAAAATTCTCAGCAACTTACGAAGTGTCAATGTAAATTTTTCTGATGCTGAGAATGCTAGGCAACTTCTTAGTGCATTAGATATGTCAATTTGGGAGATGAAAGTCACATCTATTCGTGAATCTACTGTCATGAGTTCTCTTACATTAGATGTACTCTATTCTAAACTAAAAACTCATGAAATTGACATCCTAGCACGTAAGAACCCAAATAAGTCTATTGCATTTGTTTCACAACGTGATATGTCTAGCTCCAGCCAATCATCATCTTGCAATACTCTTGCTTTGTTGTCCTCACTAACCCTGGAGCAGATCGAAGAATTTCCAGAAGAGGAGTTGGCACTCATCTCTACTAGATTCTCAAAAGCATTGCAAAATGTGAGAACTAGAAGGAGAGGAAGCTCCGGACCTCAACGCTGTTTTGAATGTGGTAAAATAGGACACTTTCGTACAGAATGCCCTAACCTTTCAGGTCCAACCACCCGGGAAGAAAAACAAAGCAAGGTCCGGACCTCCTCTGGAAATTCCAACAAGAAAAAGAAGGGCACCATAGGACGCAAGATGATCAACAATTTCATCACCGCACTTCAAGAACTTAGTTCAAGTGATGTAGACTTTGAAAGTGATGAAGATGATGACGATCTGGCCAACTTATGCTTCATGGCGGGCAAAACAAGATCAAGATCAAGTCAGGAGGATGCAGAACACAACAGTGAAGACGATGAGGTATGTTCTACCTGCAATGAAATGTGTGATGCTATTTCTCGTGCAACTATTATTGTCAAGAAAAAGGACAAAAAGCTTAGGGATAATGCTGCTAAAATTGAATCACTAGAATCTGAAATTAACCGTTTAAAAACTTTGATTCCTAGTGATGATGCATGTCTCTCATGTGACTTAATCTATGAACAATTGTCCACATTAAGAAGTGCACACTCCTCCACTCTAGATAGACTTCATGAAGAAATTAAAAAGAACAAAGAGCTTGCTGCACTTAATGATAAAAACTTAAAAGATGCTTCTTGTTCTACAGATGATTTGCATTGTTCTGCATGTAAAATTTTTGATAAGAAACTAAAAGATGCAATGAATGAAATTTCCATTCTGAACAATGCTTTACGATCTCATGAAGTTAAAAATTGTTCCAATTGCAAACTAAAAGGAAAAACTTCATGTGCAAACGGCCTAGACTTGTCTAAGAAACTTGATGACATGAATAGGACACTAGGTCGGTTTTGTAATGGGAATAAGAATCTAAACTTGCTGCTGAATTCTTCCAAGTCTTGCAAAGATAAAACTGGTTTAGGTTTTGATTCTCTTGTTCATGCTAAGGCACATCCACCTAAAATTGTAAAGTCATTAGGAAGTGGTTTGATTCAAACAGTTCCTAAACAAAAAGAAGTGGTTTTCAAATCTGCAGGAGTGCTTTCTAATTCTGTTTCTAATGTTGGGTGTTCATCGAGACATGATTACAAAATTAAGTTTCATTGTACCTACTGTGGTAGAGATGGTCATGTCATAAATTTTTGTTATAGACTAGCTAAACAACAGAAAAGGGAAAGAATGTCTGCTAGATCTCATAACCTTCATGCTAAACAAAAAATTAGAAACATGCAACCTGCTTTAATGAGTCAGAAATTGGAAAAGGTAGCTTCCGGACCTCCTGGTAAGAAATCCGCAAAAGCAGCTTCGATAGTTCCGATAGCTCCGAGAGCCCCCGAACCTTCTGTTGTTTCCTTCGGAACTTCAGCTTTTGTTTCCGGAGCTTCAGCCTTGTCTTTTGGAACTGCTGCTTTTACCTCCGGAGCTACTGGTTCTTGTGCTAAAAGAGTTAAGAATAGAAAACCTCAAACTTCGACTCATAAACCTGCTGTTTTATCTCAGCTTTTGCGTGTTTTTCCTACTGCACGTTGTGTGACTCAGTACTGGATACCTAAATGCCTTTTGACTAACCCCAGTATTCAGTCATCGACGTATTGTGCTTCTATGTAGGTTACACGTTTGAGGAAGGAGAACATTTGGATTGTGGATTCAGGTTGCTCACGCCACATGACCGGTAACAAAGATTGGTTCTCCTCCCTCTCTTTTGTGTCACGTGTAGAGAATGTTACTTTTGCCGATAATTCTTCAACTCCTATAATTGCTATGGGTTCGGTTAGAGTAAATGATCACTACACTTTGAAAAATGTGGCACTTGTCAAAATTTGAAATACAACTTGCTTTCTATTTCACAATTGCTAGATGAAAATCTAGAAATTATTTTCAACAAAAACTGCTGCAAAGTTGTAGGTTCAAACAGTGAGCTTATTTTTAACATGTCTCGGTTTGGAAGAGTTTTTAAAGCTGATTTTGATATGTCTTCCTCTAAGCATAGGTGTCTAGTTGCTAATGATTCAATGGACTTATATTTTTGGCATCGTAGACTTGGTCACGTAGGCTTTGATCACCTAACGCGTGTTAGTGCTCTTGATCGCATACGTGGGCTGCCTAAGCTTAAAGGGGACAAAGAAATTGTGTGCTCTTCTTGTAGACATTCTAAGATGGTTGCAGGTTCACATACTCCTCTCACAATGATCATGACAACTGAACCATGTCAACTTTTGCATCTTGACACCGTAGGACCTTCACGTGTTCAATCCTTCGGAGGTAAATGGTATGTTCTTGTTATCGTTGATGATTATTGTAGATACTCTTGGGCTTACTTTATGGCGTCTAAGAATGAAGCTTTTAGTCACTTTAGAACTTTATTTCTTAGATTATCAATTGATCACCCAGGATCATTAAAAGCAATTAGAAGTGATAATGGAACTGAATTTAAAAATCAATCTTTTGATCACTTTTGTGCTGAAAATGGAATAGATCATCAACTTTCTTCACCATATGTACCTCAACAAAATGGTGTTGTAGAAAGAAAGAACAGAACCTTAGTTGAGATGGCTAGGACTATGCTTGATGAATATCAAACTCCTAGGAAATTTTGGGCTGATGCGTTAGCAACCACTTGTTATGTCTCAAATCGTGTTTTCTTGCGTGCTAAGCTAGGTAAAACACCATATGAGCTCCGGTTTGGACATAGGCCTAGTGTTACACACTTTCGGGTCTTTGGATGCAAATGCTTTGTTAAGAAACATGGTAATCTTGATAAATTTGAACCTAGATCCATTGATGGCATGTTTCTTGGTTATCCATCTCATACTAGAGGCTATCGTGTGCTTTTACTTGACACTAACAAAATTTTGGAGACTTGTGAAGTGTCTTTTGATGAAGCTAGCCCAGGTACTAGCTCCGGTGTTGCAGGACCAGATCCGTATCCTCAGGGGGAGGGTATTTTCGAAGATGAAGAAGAGCCGGTGATACTGCCTGGTAGTTCCGAAGCTGACACGTATCCAGCTCCGGCCATTGAACAAGCTCCGGCTATCACCTCTGCTGGTCCTGATCGTCCAGAAGTCACAAGCTCATCAATCTATGATGAACCTAATGAAGAAGAAGCTTGTGAGACATCTGTTCCCCTACGTTTTTACAAAGATCATCCCCCACAACAGATGATTGGAAGCTTGCACAAACGAGTCACACGGTCCAGGTTTTGCGATCCAAACTCTCATGCTCATTCTGCTTTTGTTGCTTCTTTTGAACCCAAAGATATATCACACGCACTCACTAATGAATCTTGGATTATTGCCATGCAAGAAGAGTTAGAAAATTTTGAAAGAAATAATGTTTGGAAACTTGTACCTCCACCTCAAGGTCACACTTTAATTGGAACTAAATGGGTATATAAAAATAAACAAAGTGAGGATGGGGTTGTGGTTAGGAATAAAGCTAGGTTGGTAGCTCAAGGTTTCACTCAAGTTGAAGGTATAGATTTTGATGAAACTTTTGCTCCTGTCGCTAGATTAGAAGCCATAAGAATTTTCTTAGCTTTTGCAGCATCTAAAAGTTTTAAGCTATTTCAAATGGATGTTAAAAGTGCTTTTCTTAATGGCTACATAGATGAGGAGGTTTATGTCAAACAACCACCAGGTTTTGAAAATCCAGATTTGCCTAATCATGTTTACAAACTGTCCAAAGCCTTGTACGGTCTCAAACAAGCCCCTAGAGCGTGGTATGATAGGTTAAAAACATTCTTACTTAAACAGGGATTTACCATGGGCAAGGTTGATAAAACTCTTTTTGTGCTTAAGCATGGCAATGACTCATTATTTGTTCAAGTGTATGTGGATGATATTATCTTTGGTTGTGCTTCTCATGATCTCGTGTCCAAGTTTTCAGCAATGATGATTTCCGAATTTGAAATGAGTATGATGGGTGAACTCACTTACTTTTTGGGGCTGCAAATCAGGCAAACCAAGGAGGGTACCTTTGTGCATCAAACGAAGTACACCAAAGACCTCCTAAGGCGCTTCAACATGGACAAAAGCAAGCCTCTTTGGAAACCAATGGGAACAGCAACAACACTTGAACTTGATGAAGATGGTGAATCTGTGGATCAAAAAGAATATAGAAGCATGATCGGATCACTTTTGTACCTCACGGCATCAAGATCGGACGTACAATTCAGCGTATGTCTTTGTGCACGGTTTCAAGCCGTCAAAAGGATTCTCAGGTACTTACATGGAACTCAAGAATTTGGCATTTTTCTTCCTTCTTCCTCAACCGTTACTTTGAAAGCTTTTTCGGATTCTGATTTTGGGGGTTGTAGGATTGATAGGAAAATTACTTCCGGTGCTTGTCATTTTCTTGGTAATTCTCTTGTTGCTTGGTCCTCTAGAAAACAAAATTCAGTTGCACAATCCACAGCCGAATCTGAATATGTAGCTGCTGCTAGTGCTTGCTCACAAATTCTTTGGATTGTTCAAACACTTAAGGACTATGGGGTTGATCTAGATAGCGTTCCACTGTTCTGTGATAACACTAGTGCCATTTGCATTGCCAAAAACCTCGTGCAACATTCTAGAACTAAGCACATTGATATTAGGTATCACTTTCTTCGAGATAACGTTGAAAAAGGAAACATTGTGCTTCACCATGTAGATACCGAACATCAATTGGCTGACATTTTTACAAAACCTTTGGATTTCACTCGTTTTTGTTACATTCGTAGTGAAATAGGGGTTATGCATCCTCATGGCTTAAATTGAGAGGGAGTTTTTGAAACTTGGGAAGTCTATGTGTGAATCTGAAATTAAAATAATATGATCATAGTATTTCATACGTATATGACTTTGTGATTCCTTTTACATGCTGAAAGTTCTTACTACATTACTCGTGTTATACATTTTGTAGTTTTTGCCATGTCTAGTAATTGGAATAATTACTTACACTAAATCTGGTCATGGTCGAACTTTCTTGCTGTTTTGAACTTGTTGCATGCTCACAAATGCTTTTAATCATAAAGAATTAATCAAGTAATCAACTCACATGTTGAGTTTTTATGAACAAATATAAATTGAGAAAAGATCAAGAGAATATGCATGCATCGCACTTCTTCTTTTGAGATGGCTTGTCATTGCACTTAGATATGAACTTGGAAGAAGTTGTGTATGACTAAAACCATGTCCTTAAGCTTCTGATTGTCAAATGACATAGGCTTGGCTTGGTTGGTTAGAATAAGGCAGATGCGCATATAATCTCTTGCAAATATCATATGATCTAAATTTATGCTTTCAAAAATAATAAAATGCAGCAACTAGTGTCATGCTTTCAGGTTTTTAAATAGTTAAGTTTGTGAGATCATGACTTGCTTAAATTGAAAAATTACATTTGATCTCTAGCATGGCTTACACTACCTTATGTATTTCATTGATGTGATAATGTAAGGTACTTGATAGTATGACTTGGATGAGCTTTGTTTATATGTATATGTTATAATATGCTCATAACAACTAAAGAGGGAGAGATAATTTGTTTACATGCTCATGACTTGCTGAATACATTGTCAAAGGGGGAGAGATAAGCATGAAGAGAAAGAGAATAAGGAGAGATAATAAAGGGGGAGAGATAATGACAGATAATATGGGATAATTTTTCTTCTCATTTTACTTTTGATTTACAAAGGGGGATAAATTGTTTTCAAAACTTTTATGTGAATAAGCCAATGTTTGGATTTTAAATGGTGTTGCCAATGCATTCATCAACGGGGAGATTGTAAGACCTATGTGTGTTGAATACATTGGCTTGTGGTGAATACACTTGGCTTTGATGATAAAAGTTTTAAATATCACCAAAACATTTTTTATCAAGGTCCGACTCTAGCTATGAGCTACAGCAAGGTCCGACGATAGGTCCGGCTTGTTTTGGGTAGCTCCGGCTATGTTCGAAGCTAGTTACGACTTCTTGGTAAGGTCCGACTAGCTTTGTTTAGCTCCGGTGAGTTTTATCTTTAGCTCTGGCATGTCTTTGATAGCTCCGGCATATATTTGATAGCTCCAGAATGCTTTTGCTAAGCTCCGACGTACTTTGTCTAGCTCCGGCTTTTGGGATTACTAGCTCCGACTAGTTCTGGTTAGCTCCGGCTCTAGGTCCTGCTAGTTTTGTAAGCTCCGGCGGGATCTCCGTTGTACTAGTTTTGGTAAGCTCCGGCGCTAGGTTCTACTAGCTTTTGTTAGCTCCAGCTCAAGCTCCTGGATGCTCTGGCAAGGTCCGGAACTTGACCGCAGTGCTTCTGCTTTCATTTGCAATGTTTCGTACTTGCTTTACATGATTGGAAAGATTGCTTAGTATTCATTTGCTAAGTTTTTGGTGCGTTTTGGATGATATGGATGATATCGTGTTACTATGGTTTTGCAACATGCTTATGTGAGGTTCTCACGTAAGGTGTTGTGTTCGGAACTAACTTGAGTCAAGTCGAGGACTTGGGCTCGTATGGATTGTTTGTTTGTTCATGTGCAGGTGTTGCTTGAGTTCAAGTCATGGCTGGTGACAGGATCCATTGGACTAGTCTCAGGAGGAGATGAGGTTCCAACAACCAAGTTCGGGAGGAACTGTGGTTGAGCGGGTCAGGAGGTCGCGCAGGATGATTGAATCAAGGGCAGTGCATATGAAGGTCGAAGGAAGGTGTTCGCACGTATGCATGAGGTGCATGACGTGGCAATATGCTTCTAGAGACGAATTATGGAAGGAAGATCTGATCGGAAGGATCAGATCGTATCGGTTGAAGACTTAGGCTGCTAGCTGAGTCAGTTATGGCTCGGTATGGAAATATCGAGTTGGTTATGTTAGGATTTCGTGTGGGTCACGAATTTGAGTTGTGTAGAAATGTGGGATACGTTCCTAAAGTGTTTGGAAGTCTTAAGATTGCTTCTATCTGCGTATAGAAGAGTCCTAAGCAGTTATGGAAAGTTCCGATTGTGATCGGATTAGAATTGGAGTCCTAGTTGAGATTGGGATGGCCTAAGGGCTGGTTATATAAACAAGGGAGCCCAGAGCTCGTGGTAGACGACTTTGGGGCTGTTCCTCTTGTGTTCTATTGAATAAAATTCGTAGTTTGAAGGAACTTTTGTGCCTTGTTCGTCCGACTTGTTCCAGACAAGTTTTACTCGTCGAGTTTCTGGACAGCACTACCTTTCGACGGTGGTTTTATCATAACTCGAGTTTTACAGATCCAATTGACGTGATTCTTTTTGGGTTGTCTTCACAACTTGATTGTCTATCATCTGTAAAAATTTCACGGTCATTGGATTTGTGATTTTTGATCTACACGAGTTTCTTTGCAGCATTCCAGAAACTGTTTTTTTTCGGGTAGGTCAGATTGACCAGTGTTTGATCTTTTGATCATAACTTGAGTTTTTCTCGACGGATTTTAGTAATTCCTTTTGTGTTGTCTTCGTGACTTGATTCTCTCTGATAAATATCACTTTTTTCACGGTGAAACACGTTTAGATTAGTCTCACACACAATTTCTTTAACAGATCGTTTTTCTACCGAAGGGATTAGGGTTTTATTGTTTCCGTTGCGTAAGATTTTTAAATCTACCATTCACCCCCCTTTGGTAGCTTTTCACGTGCTCTTCGATCCTACAGCTTCCATCATGGGGTGGATAGTCAGCTCTTCATCCAACACTCATGTCATGGGTTGGCAACACCAATCCATGACTACATTTGTTCTGGAGCTGAAGGAGTCCTACTCTGATTCATCATAGATGAGAATATGGTCTCTACTCAAGGGGTGGATTGAAGAGTGCTCTAGTTCCTTTAGCCTGGCATGCACACCACTCAACAAGGTGGACATGCTAGCTAAGAAACTACACCTCCCATTGAAGTATCATGAAAATCAAGTCAATGGAGAAGTGTTTGGAATTATCCAAGCCATGGATATTCACATGATTTGTGAAAATCCATGTCAAACATGGGCCACTTGGGGAATCATTTCCCTAAAGACCCATGAGAATTCTTCCTTTCAAACACAACTTCAATGGATATCACCTACAAGGAGGTCAATGGTGAATGTACATCACCCTTGCAATCAAGGAGGCTATGCGGATTTCAATGGAATTAAGATCAACTAGCCTACCTTGGAGTATCTTGTCCATGGCCAAGCATGAAACGAAGACAACATTTTCATGAAGCTCTTGGCCAAAGACAAGAAACTTAAAGAGCATTCAAGATCCAAGATATCCTACAATCACTTGTTTGGATCCCTACCCTTCGACCAAGCCCATGCAACCTAGGGCAAGTGACATTGTGGATGAAGCGTTTCTTGTTTGATTCTGGAGTCCACATGTCACCATGCCCAAGGAAGCTTTTGATCCATAATCAAAGTATTAGTTAACTCAAAAGAACATCAAGACGGTCGAAGTGACACCCCTAAAGAAGCTAGGGCCATCATGTGGTCCACATGTCCAACTGACATGCCAAAGGAGATTTGGCATGTCAATTAAGAGAAGTTGTCCACATCTTCAACTCCGGGATTGGACAACAAATCATCGTACTAAACCAAACAAAGGTAAGTCCCACTCATCGGTCTTCAAAAATTCGGTGAGTCCTTGCCAATAGGTTAATTGGTAGTTATCTCATATTTGTTTTCCTAAATTGCATATTTGAATTTCACATCAGTCATTGCATTTGTGTTTAGCATGTTTGAATCTTCACACTTGCGTATTGGAAAGTAAAATTTCCAACCATCATAAAACTAAAATTTTGAATTAGGAAATAAATTTATTTGGATATAAACCTTTGGCCTAACCACTTGAATTCATCTTCCTAATTCAAACCAAAAATATTTCACTTAAATATTCATTGCATTTGCAAGTTGTTTCATGTTGGGCAAAATAATTTGACAAAGGGTACAACATGCTTTTTAGCTAATGTAACCTGTTTTCGAGTTGTTTTGTTTGTTCTTGATTATTAGTGCAGCCAGGACAATATTTCTAAAGAGGTTGGAAGGCATCATCAAGTGCATACCCTCCATCAATCTCATTTGAGTTCATGGTGGAGGAATGCTCAATATGATGGCCCAATGGAGGAGCAAGATGAAGCCCATTCAACTCCAACCTCAACTTGGCATTGAACATGAAGGCTACACCAAAATTCATGGTCGTGAGTTTCTCACACAACGACATTCAACCTAGGCTACTCTTCAATTGAGGTACAAATTTAAATTTTTCCGTCATTTGAATTGCATTAGGATTGAATGACTTTTGCTTACATTGATAAGGAAGGTTTACACCTTCTCATGATTCAATTTTTATGCATCCTCACGAGTGTAAGTGTTGACATTACTCTTTTTGATTCTTCAAAAAGGAACGTCATATACTTGGGAATAAATTTAAACAAGTACCTAAAATTTCATAAGCATTGCTAAAATTGACTTAGACATTTTCTGCCTAAGTAATGCATATGGAATGACTTAATGGTTGAATTGGTATGTAGCAACCTAGGAATAGTGATGTCCATAATTTTGATTTGAAACTCATTCATGCATGGATCACTAAATTTACAATTCCTAGGCAAGAAATAAAAAACTTTCAGGAGGATAAAATTGAGAATCTTGTTTGCCATGACTCAAATGATAAATATTTCCTTTTGTAAAAAAAGACTATGATGGTTAGAAATTTTACAAGATGAAGGAATCCATATAGTGTATTTATATCACTTGCATTGCTATGAGTAGGAGCTTTAGAAAATGTTCAGCTTGATTTATCCATAAAGCCCCACTCCGAGCAATGATTCATATATTGTTCATGGCTACACTAGAAATTGGACCCAATGCATCTTTGGTCTTGTTCTTCCCCGTTCGTACAAATGAAGATTAGATTACCTAACCCGAAAATTTATTTGTACAAGTATCGGGAGCTAACCATCCCTCTCTATCATAGAGAGGAAGTTTGCAGGAGTAAAATAACAATGTTGGCATTCAAAGATCTAATTGTTGGAAACCCTAAGAGGATTCCATTTCAATATCTCTTGGCCAAGGAGTAAATTAGGATGGTTGCTACCTATCGGAAATTAAGCCTGAAGGTCAACCATAACTATACGAGGCCAGAGATTTGACATTGAAACCCTCTGTGAGCGACCAATGGGCGGCTACGAATATGCGAGAACATTATGCTCTCAACTATTCTAAGCACTCATTCAAGCTCAAGGTAATTGTCATCATCATTAGGTGTAAGTTATTCCTTTGTGGTTAAAGGGTATGATGTACCTTAACCAAGGAATGACAAGATCACATCCAATGTATATTGGGTGCAAGTTGTTCCTATGTGGCCAGAACGTATTTTATACCTTAGCCAAAGAACAACGGATCACACTCAACCCCTGTTGAGTGAACGCCATCCCTTTCTGGTTATAGGTATGTTGTACCTTAGCCAAGGAATAACGGATCGTACATAGCACATGTTGGGTACATGCCGCTCCTTTGTGGCTAGAGGGTATCATTAACTTAGCCAAGGAATGACATATCACACCCAATGAATGAGGGATACAAGTTGTTCCTTTATGGCAAGAAGGTATGATACACCTTAGCCAAAGAATGATGGAACACAATCAATGCATGTTGAGTACACGTCACTCCTTTGTAGCGAAGAGTTATCATTACCTTAGCCAATGAATCACAAGGTGCATCCAACCTATGGGAACCTTGACGTGTGGATGAGCGACATGGACAACACTCTCCTCGACCACACTCATGGAACCAATAGAAGGCAACCCAACATCGAATCACAACCCTCCAATGTCAAATCCATGTTGCAGCAAGGTTAGGCCAACCTTGTGGCCTACATCCGTCTTTAGGGTTTCAGCCCCTATCGCAGACCTTGACCAAGAGTGAGCTTGGGGGAGGACCCCCACTTGAGGTAACTTGATAACACCCCTTGCATATTTATTTTCCATTCACCCATCATCCACCTTGCAAAAAAACTTAAGAAAAGTAGAGTAGATTTTCTTTCAAAATAAAATAAAAGGTGTGCAGTAAGAATGGTATGGAATTCACATAGATGAAATGATGAATAGTTGCTCTGCTTTGTCATATTTGTTTACATTCTCATTGTCTCATTAAAAATTATTGTGAGAAACTTATAAAAGTCAAACTCACATAAGAAAAAGGGTATAATTTTGATGCTATTGTTAGGTAGCTTTATGACAAAGCTCCTCCTAAACCCTGTAAATTTCTAAGTCGATGCATACCTATACCCATCGACACATTTAGAAAATGTGGAGTATGGTACTAACTTAGTGAATAAATCAGCTAAGTTATCACATGACTTCGTTTGTTTGAGATTAATTTCTCCATTCATTTGAAATTCATGTGGGTAAAAGAGTTTAAGTGTTATGTGTCTAGTGACATTAGTTTTCACATAACCTGATTGCCTCTGAGCAATGCAAGTTGCATTATCTTCATACATAATAGTTGGTGGCTACATAGGCCCAATGCCACATGAGACTTGAATGTGATCAATTACTCTACGTAGCCATGCACATTCACGTGCAACTTCATATAATGCTATAATTTGGAGTGATTTGAAGACATAGCACATAGAGTCTTTTTAGAAGACTTCCATGATATTGTCGTTTATCCGTGTAAGAACCCAAATCCCGTGTGAGATTTACCATTATAGGGATCACTTAAGTATCCAGCATCGGCATAGCAAATAAGGTTAAGATCTTGGTTTTTCTGAAAGAAAATACCGAGATCTGTTGTGCCTTTAAGATATCAAAAAACATCTTTAACTCCTTTCCAATGACGGATGGTTGGAGCGGCACTGTATCTTGCTAGTAGATTTACTGCAAATGCAATATCCAGTCTTGTATTATTTGCAAGATACATAAACGCTCCAATGGCCCTTCGGTATGGGTATTCTGAACCCAATACCTCTTCTCCTTCTTGGCGTGGCTGAAATGGATCTGTATCCTTTTCTAAGGCTCTTACCACCATAGGAGTTTTAGATAGATAGGCTTTATCCATATTGAATTTCTCTAATACTTTTTGGACATAAGCCGATTGATCTACGAGAATACCCAAATGAAGGTGCTCCAGTTGTAGACCTAAGAAAAATTTAATTTTACCTAAATTCATCATCTCAAATTCCATCTATAGATGATTGTGAACTTCATTAATATCAAGCTCAAGGCCAATGATATTTAAATCATCAACATATACCGAAATAATGAAAAATCCAGTTAAGGATTTGCGAATGAAGACACAAGAACAATCATCATTAGTAGAGTAGCCTTTGTCTAGAAGGAACTCCTTCAGTCGGTTATACCACATCCTTCTAGACTGTTTTAAGCCATATAATGACTTATTGAGCTTGAAATAGTACATGTTGTGTCACACGTTTTCATTAGGTAGAGGTATCCCATTAAGGACCTTTATGTATATTTCCGAATCTAGTGACCCATATAAATATGCTGTAACGATACAATCAACTGCAAAGATCGATGCTTTTGTGTTGCCAGTGATATAAGATATCGGGAAGTTATTCTATTCATTACTAGAGAATATGTTTCATTGAAATCAATGTCGGGTCTCTGCGTTAATCCTTGTGCAACTAGCCTTGCCTTGTATCTCACAACCTCATTGTTTTCATTCCGTTTCTGGACGAAAACCCACTTGAACCCGACAGGATAGGTTCTAGAAGGTGTAGGTATTACATTATTGAATACCTCTCTCTCTTTTTTAGTGAGTCAAGTTCTGCTTTGATAGTGCCCTTCTATTTGATCCAGTTCGAGCATTTTTTACACTCTGCCATGGTCTTAGGATCAGGATCATTGAGAAGTTCAGCTATCTTGATTGAAAAGCATGAGTTGACAACCTTTGTATTACGGTCAAGCGATTCTCCGGAACTAGTATAATTGATGGAAATTTTTTTGTGCCCCGTGAAACTCATCATGATTTCCCAACATGTGAGAATAGAGTCTTTCGATCCTCCAACCTGCTCTATAGTGCGAACTGGAGGGCTGGGTCTTGAATTTATCACATCCATTCAGTGTCCATAAACATTTCGTTGACTTGCATTTACTTGATTTGAGGAAGATCTTGTCCTCGTAGTCTTTGGTCGCTTATTTGAAGCATTTTTCTGCTGAATTTTTCTCCCCATTTTCAAAGGTAGAGTGGTTTTTATTGGTACCTCCACTCTACAAGGCGCATTAACGGCAGGATTCAAAGACTTTGTGACACTTTTATAATCAGTAAACGCATCTGTAAGGTTACTAGCAATTTTATGTAACTCAGTAATTTTCTATGTATGGTTACGTGTATGGGAGAAAAACTAGCCTTACTCCTCTCTCCCAGAAATGCTTGTTCACGGTTCTTAACACCACGGATCATCTCTTGAAAGAGATGAGGTCCGCAAGGGCATGGAAGATACTATTGTAGCATTTCACCTATGAGTATTCCCAAGGGTATCGTATTTATCCCAAAGGAGGGTGATGGAGTAAAGTAAACACTATTCTTATAATCAAGCTAGGGGATAGTAATCAATTATCATGACAGGGGTAAGTTGATAATATGGGTAGTGTGACACACACCTAAGCAATCTATTCTAAAGGGTAAATGGGTCTAATGGAGATTAAACTAAGATTTGGTGAGTTGCTCCTAGAATGCCTCTAATATACATATACATAGCCTAGGTTAGGTACTAATGAGCATGTTAATGGTGAATCCTTATGCTAAGTTGTTCAACACATAGGGCGCGGGTTTACCCCTAGCAATACTAGAATGACTCCCGCCAAGAGCCTATGGCATAGCCGAACATGGAGGATTACAAAGGACGGATAGGGATGTCACCAACTACTGCTTACCTCTTCAATCCGTGGGTCTACGAGACATCCAGTGCCACTTAACTATCTAATCATCACGCTTACATGTTAAGTAAATACCTTAGAGGCTCGTGTACAAGTACCTCTCTAAGGCAATGACTAACCTAAACATCGTTGAACCAATGTTGAGACAAAGCATAAGTTATTGATATTAACATGATCATATCATAACTACTTAGACTATATTGGGTGTTTATAGTGTTTATGAAGATAGTATAATGACATTAAGGCATGATCATAAAGACTATTCCTACCACATACATGGATTTCACAATCAAACAAGAAACGCTTCATCCAAGCGTATGTATAAAGGAATACTAAAGATAATATCTTTATTATGCATAAAGTCACAAATACAAGAAGGAATGCATGAGCCATACCTTTCCTAATTTGGAATTGGGAAGAGAGACTCCCTCTACTCCTTTCCCAATTTGGACTTGGGACCAGAGACTCTCCTCTCTACAGCCTAACTTTATCAGAAATTTATTTCATTCATTATTGGAGAATATTTTTCATTGAAATTGATGTCGGGTCTCTGCGTGAACCCTTCTGCAACTAGCCTTGCCTTGTGTCTCACAACCTCATTGTTTTCATTCTGTTTCCGGACGACAACCCACTTGAACCCGATAGGATAGGTTCTAGGAGGTGTAGGTATTACATTACGGAATACCTCTCTCTTTTTTAATGAGTCAAGTTATGCCTTGATAGCTTCCTTCCATTTAATCCAGTCCGAGCGTTCTTTACACTCTACCATGGTCTTAAGATCGGGCTCATTGAGAAGATTATTTATCTTGGTTGAAAAGCATAAGTTGACAATCATTGTATTACGGTCAAGCAATTCTTTGGAACTAGTATAATTAATGGAAATTTCTCGTACCCTGTGAAATCATCATGATTTCCCAACATGTGAGAATGAGGGTCTTCCGATCCTCCAGCCTACTCCATAGTGCACACTTGAGGGTTGGGTATTGGATTTATCACATCCATTTGGTGTCCATCAACATTTTGTTGACTTGCATTTACTTGATTTGAAGAAGATCTTGTCCTCGTAGTCTTTGGACGCTTATTTGAAGCATCTTTCTGCTGAATTACTCTACCCCTTCTCGGTGGTAGAGTGGTTTTTATTGGTATCTCCACTCTACAAGGCACATTAACAACAGGATTCAAAGACATTGTGACACATTTATAATCAGTAAACGCATCTGGCAGGTTACTAGCAATTTGATGTAACTCAATAATTTTCTGAACTTGAAGTTCAGTATCCTTTGTACGTGGATCAGAGGTTAGGTTGGACTTATCATCCCAATTAATTTTTCGGCTATCACTGATAAATTTATTATCTCCCCCTAAAGTCGGAAAATAATCCTCATTAAAAATACAATCAGCAAAGTAGACCGTGAATAAATCATCCATTAAAGGCTCTAAATATTTTAAGATGGATGGGGAATGAAATACCACAAAGATCCCCAATTTTCTATGATGACCCATAGAGGTTCGCTTGGGTGGTTGTCGCTACCCTTCATATCGGGTACCCCTTGTAACCGTAAACAAAGTGATGGAGTTCCTATGTCCAGGTGGCGGACGTCCGAAGGGGATAAGCGTCCCGCAGTATCAGGTATGCCTCCCTTCATAGGGTGGCTCCGGTGCTGCCATGTATCCAGAAGAGCTGGACCTGCCTCCCTCGTTTGGGTAGCTCCGGTGCTGCCACATGTCCTATAGGGCCGGACCTGCCTCCCGCCTTAGGGAAACTATGGTACTGCCACGTGTCCAGTAGCGCCAAACCTATCCCCCAGTAGAGGGAAGCTCCGAATCTTACACGTGTCATGCGCCCGGTCCTAAGTCTGCAACAGGAAGATAGCGGGATCTCCAACGGTGCGGACATTCAAGGGCTATTAATTGGCCACTACAAGACCTGGTTAACACATCATTAATGCTATATTAATGATGCACGATCATACCCGGTGAGGAATAGCAAGACCGGTAACGCTGCTATTAAGGCACGTTATCACGCTATTAACCACCCTTAACACTGTAGATCGTGTATAGGGCAGTTTAGTACAGTCGGGGCCACCTTTCGGGCCAGGCACATACTGCAACAACCAGTCATTAGCGTATAAAAGGGTTGCACTGCACGGTAGAAAGACAAGCCATTTGAAGTCATCTCAGACGCATCCAGGCTCATACACACTCAAACTCATATAAACAACACACACCCCGTGGAGTAGGGTATTACGCTCAGGCGGACCGAACCACATAAAACTCGTTCTGTTAACCTCTTCTTCTCGATCTTGATTAGCGCACATCCAAATATGAACCTCCGCGAACTACTTCTTAGTAGTACCGGGGGAAGTGTCCTAGTCCACACTTCGACATTTGATGCACGAGGTAGGGGCGCTTTCAAGATTTCAAGATGGTGAATTCCGCTGCCGCTTCATTCAACGGACCGGTTGTGCAACCCGTAGGGGGGAAGCCTTCCAATGTGCAGCAATCGGCCAACGTTGTTGTTCTAGCGGGTATCGCACCACTCCCACCACCTACTCCAGCAGCCAACGCTGGACACCAGGATGGTGTATTCGCCTCGGTCACTGCATCGACAAACAACTCGGAGAACGTTTTGAATGCAGCACGGACTCTACTCTAGCATTCTTTAGTGCCGGGAGGTCCTCCCACCGTGCTAGAATAGTGGTGTGCTAATGTTGAGCATTTGGTTGCAGCTGCAGCCAATTCAATCAGCAACCAAGGTCTGCCTCACGCAGGACAGGCACATTCTTGGAACAGGACCTTGTCTGGTAGACTTGGTCCTCAGGCGTCGTATATCAGGAGACGTTCGCCCTCCTAGCAAGTGATGTCACTACCCTCCGGGGCTCGCCGTACTCACACGGCGACAAGGCTCCCCACTCAGGATCTCTGGTCGGAGCTCGACCATCGCTACATGTGGCAGGATGGCTATATTAATATCGAGCATGCTCGTGAGAGGCAAATTGCTTGATGAAACCCTTCTCCTCTGGGAGTTTGGGGCAACTGTTCATCCCTTGCCATGCATCTCCGCATGGTCGAGTGGCCACCCAATTTCCAGCCTCATCTGCCAGAGAAATACGATGGTATTGTCAACCCTGTCGAATTTCTTCAAATCTACTCCACCGCCATCCTCGCGGCTGGAGGCAATGAGGCTTTGATGGCCAACTACTTCCTTGTGGCTCTGATTGGGACTGCAAGGTCTTGGTTCATGAGCTTACCACCCGACTCCATCTAAAGTTGGGCGAAACTCTGTCGCCAATTCACTTCCAACTTCGGGAGCTCCTACACTCAGCCTGGCACCGAGCTGGATCTGTTCGTCGTACAACAGAAGTTGGGGGAGTCGTTGCGATCTTTGATCCAACAATTCTCTCAAGTACAGAACACCATCCCTTCTGTATCCAACGCTTCTGTCGTCATTGCATTCCGACATGGAGTTAGAGACAAGAAGATGCTGGAGAAGTTAGCGACCAAGAATGTCAACAGCGTCATAGAACTCTTCAGTCTGGCAGACAAATGGGCCAGAGCTGCGGAGAGCCATGAGATGCACTCCAAACCAGCTGTGGAGGCGAAGCAATCTTCCTCCAAAGTTGAAGCTACTGCCTCCGACAGTGGAAAAAAAAGAAGAAAAATTAAAGTGGCAAGAAGAAGTCACTTGCCGGCACACCAACAAATGTCGCTGCCCCAACACCTGGTGGTCGAGGGCCACGCACCGACAAACGATCGCGACCATCATCTGAATAAAGCAACAGTGAAAAGATATGGTGTCTGATTCACAAATTGACAACCCACAATATTGAAGACTGTCATGAGGTCGAAAGGCTTGCTGAACGCAACAAAGAGTCAAGATGAGACACCTTTCTGCCAGCGGGAAGGGGAGAAAAAAGTTGACGAAGCTTCGTCTGATCAGGAGCTAGGCTTCCAAGATGCCAAGAAGGCGGAAGGCGGTCTACAACACCGTTGATGATGACTCCAACATCTTTGACAATGAGCATTGGAAGACTCTCCATATGACGTATGGAGGGTTCTGGGATATCACCTCCCGGCGCATCTTGAAGACCATGTGTCAGGAGATGGCTGCTGCTGCTCCTACTGCTAAGGCAGAGCCTCATCGGAAGTGGATGAATACTTCTGTTACCTTCGATGCTTCAGACTATCCAAAGAACACGGCTGGAGTTGGACAATTTCCCTTGATATGGTCTCTCCAACTATCAACAATATCCAGCTCTACCATGTCCTGGTGGATGGAGGCGCAGTGCTCAACCTCCTCAGCATCGCAGCTTTTGTCAAGCTCCAACTCAACCTCTTGGACCTCAGGCCCTTATACCATTTCTCTGGAGTAGGTCCGGGAGCCATCATGCCTCTTGGATCAGTTATTCTGCCTGTGACTTTCGGGACACGGGACAACTATAGGTCTGAGAAGCTGGTATTTGCAATCTCCCCTTCAACGCGATCCTAGCCAGGCCAGCCCTGTATAGGTTCATGGTCATGGTCCACTATGGCTACCTCATGTTACAGATGCCAACTCAACGGGGCATCCTTTGGATTTGAGGGGACTGCACTACTGGGGTTACTACGCTGGAAGAACTTCATGTACTAGCAACAGTGTAAGAAGAGGAATTCGGCAAGGAGCAAGTTTCTCAACAACCCCCGAGCTCGCGTCAGCGTGGATCATCCTCTGCACCTCATGTGCAACCAAGCGGTGACACCGACATTCCCATCAAAGTCATCCAAATTGGTTCTGATGCCGCTCAGACGACCTGTATATCAGGAGGTCTGACCGACAAATAGGAACTCGTGCTCGTCACTTTCCTCCGGGCAAATGTTGACGTGTTTGCATGGGAACCTTCACAAATGTCTGGGATCCACAAGGAGGTGATTGATCACCATCTGAAGATATACCCCGACACATGGCCTGTACAACAGAAGCCCCAGAAGCAATCTGTTGAGCAGCAAAACTTCATCAGGCAAGAAGTGAAAAAGTTGCTCAACACTAGAGTCATCCGAGAGGTTCACCATCCACGGTGGCTGGCAAACCCATTTGTTGTACCAAAGGCCGACGGGAAGCTTCGAATGTGCATTGACTACACCACTTTAAATTAGGCATGTCCGAAAGACCCTTTTCCACTACCAAGAATAGATCAGATAGTGGATTCTACCTCCAGGTGTGAACTATTGTGTTTCATATATGCTTATTCTGGATATCATCAAATTCCAATGTCTAAGGAAGAGGAAGAGCATACTGCCTTCATCACAGTAGATGGTTGTATTGTTATACTACCATGCCTTTTGGTCTTAAAAATCATGCCTCGGCTTTTGTGCAAGCCATGCAAAAAACTTTTGGGGAGCTAATTAGGGACCTGGTGGAAGCCTACGTCGATGACATCGTTGTCAAGGTGAAGCACCAAGACTCACTCCTCGACAATCTTCAAGCCGTTTTCGACAAGATGGGCCTGACGCGAACGAAGCTCAACCCGGACACGTGCGTCTTCGGGGTTAGCTCTGGAAAGCTCCTTGGTTTCTTAGTGACTCACCGAGGAATTGAGGCAAATCCAGCCAAGATCAAAGGGATTGGAGAGATGCGGCCTCCGGCCAATATCAAGGACATCTAGAAGATAACTAGGTGTCTAGCTTCGCTCAGCCGGTTCATCTCAAGGCTAGCAGAGTGGGCACTTCCCTTCTTCAAGCTGTTGAGGAAGTCCGAACTATTCCATTGGTCTGAAGAAGCAGAGAAGGCGTTTCAAGAGCTGAAGCGGCTCCTCACCACACTACCAATCATGGTAGCTCCAGAACCTGGTGAGCCTCTTCTGCTTTACATTGTTGCAACTATAGAGGTTGTCAGTATGGTTCTGGTTGCGGAGAGACCAGAAGCATCTTCAACTCAAGAGCCCAGTTCCCTCTGGGAGGGTCCGAAGCTACCTGAAGGTGAGTCTGGGTCCCAACCCCTAGGCACGGATCCTAAAGGCAAGATGCATGTGGATCAACCTCCCTAATCCGAGGGAGTACCCACGCAAGGAGATTTGGACCCCTCCGGGGGGGGGTCTGGGTTCATGAAGAACAAGCTCCGGACCCCTCCGGGAGGGCCCTAACTGTCCAGGGCCAGTGTGATGAGGACATCACTTCTATGGATACAAACAACACTCCATTGAACATACAATATGCAATCAATAGAGTTCACACAGAACAATTAATTTCAGAGGTGAGCTCGTTCTTATATGTTTCCTTATATGTTTTTGGGAATAGATTGCTACCTAATGATTTAATTGTGATTAGGAGCCATAGAGAGGTTCAAGGAGTACTTGGAGGAAGTCTTAGGGACGTGGAGGACCAGAGAATACGTTCAAAGACGATGGAAACTGAGCCTAACATAAAATCGTATCCAACTCGGAGTCCAGGAGCAGTTCGCACTAAAACGCACGTCCAGGACGCATACGATCTCCATCTTGGACGTTCTACATATGCACGGAAAGAGGAGAGGATAAAATTTCCAATGGAGCTGATCCCATGTCACAATTTCTTCAAAGTCGACGGGAATCGTCGAAACAAAATCGAGTTTAGAATCTGTCAGGGTGTTGCGCCATCGTATTAGGCCATTGGGCCTTGTGTCAAGTCTATTTTTTTGTGTCTTAGGGTTAGGTCAAGACACCAACACCCCCTTGGACGTCCTCCTACCTATATATACTCCACTGTGGCCGTCATGAACAGTTGGGTTTTGCTTAGATACAATATGTCATTGAACAGTGTCGCCGATCATCAGTTGTGAGACCCCAATTCGTGATCAAATCAGTTTTGATTGCAACTTCTCTGTTCTTGCATGTATTCTCGATTGCACTTGCAGGGATTAGCCTTCTTGGCGACGTCAATCGTGTGCAGCACGGTTGATAACCAACGAGCGGTGGTGTAGTAATTGCAGGGGTTTTTGGTGTTCTACTCGAGAGCCTCGGATCATCAACGTCGAGATCTCCATCAATCGACTTATCCATTACCTTTTGGAAGATCGGGACTCATCTTCCTCTTGTCAATTGGTATCAGATTTCCAGGTTGCCCGTTAGATAATTCATCTATTCATTATATTATTTTTTTTCATACCTAGATTCCACAAAAAAGCCACAAAAAACTTGCAGTTTAGTAGATCTGTTCATTACTTTGTCCAAACCACCATTGAGCCTTTGGAACTTTCGTTTTCAGTTTGGTTTTGTTGAGTTTGTGTCCGTTGTTGAGTCATATTGCTGGTTTAGAAAGTGTTTTTTGTATTAGTTGGAGTTTTGCATTGTGCCGATTCGTCTTTTTGAATCGTGTCATCACGTGTAGATTAGATTCATCTATGTCCAGTCTGGTATTTTGATCATATCGCACACATACGGACTTGTAATTTGTAGTTCTTGTACTTTCTGGAAAGCTCAAGAAGTTCTCTACATCTTTCATATTCATAGGATTTCCAGAAAACGGAGTTATCATGGTCAAAAGTGCATTAGATCTGAATCTTTTCTCGACCTAGAATTTTTTAACAGTCTTTGCTTCGGGGGCAATATCTCCTATTGTTCTTGTCCAAAGTAGTTCTTCCATATATTGAAATTAAATAGAGGATATATATCTACAATATTGCTGTTGTAAGTTTTTCTATTTGGAGCCTCTAAGTATGCCTATTTGTCCTTGGACAATTGAGCAGAAAATCTATGATAGACCCACGAGATATCTTCGATTGCTTTTCATTGTGTTATTCTTGTGCAGCACATTCTGAAAAAAAAGGCAAGTGTGAAACAAGAAACAAAAGCCACACAAAAAAGGAGAAAAAAACAACAACAAAAAACAGAAGTGCTTGCATTTTTTGTGTCATCTAGTTTTGTCTCATGTCTTGCTAGCTTGAACTACTAAGAACACATTTAGGCCAGCAACTCTGACAAGTACTTTGGACACTTATTCAACTTTACTATCTAATTTCATTGTTGCTAATCCTTGCTACATATAAAGTGCCATCCAAGCTACACCTTACTCTTGAGCAGAATCAATACACCTTTATAATCATCCCACGCTTCATTGGTTTCTTCATACCATCCACCGTTTGCCACCAGCAGTGTCGGTAAGAACACTTGTAAGAGCGTGGTAAGACGCTTGAGAGTGTATGAGTCCACTTCCACTTTGCCATTATCCTTTGTAGTTGATAGGGATAACATATTTTTTGTTGTCTTTTGTTTGCTACTAACAATGTCAGGTAAAAGCAAGAATTGTGCATTATATGCTGAGATGATTGACATGATGAAGACGGCGATGGAGTTGCTCACTAAGAATAAAAGATCAACCAGGGTTTCACATGACATTCAGACCACCTTTACAACACCTTCCATAAGAAGTAATTACATTCTCTCATCTCTTCCTTCTTATGATGGTTTTGGTTACGATGAATATATTTCTTGGGAAATAGAGTTGGATAATAATTTTGGACAACGTCATATGTGTGAGAGGAGAAAGATTAGAAATATTGCAAGTGCATTAGTAAGTTGTGCATTAACTTGGTGGAACAATTTAAATGATTTAGAAAAACCTCGAACATGGAAGGATATGAAAATGTGTATGCGAGAAACTTTTATGAATGTATCTAATTGCAAAGATGAAGTGCATCAATTTGAGGAGAAATTTCTTGTTGTACATCCTTTTGTGTCTAACGTATTGCAGGACAATATAGAAAATAATATAGATGATGCAAAAGAGAACGAAGCTTTCGACAACACATGTGAATAGATGGATCAACTCATAATGCACTTGAAATCACTGCTGAAAATGGTAAGGCAAAACATTCTACAAATACAGAAGGTGAGAAGTTTTTGGATGTTCTGAATTTTTCCACCAATCATGCTATTTTCAAGGAGCAACTATTAGAATCATTTATTTATACACCATTGTCACATGTTGATTTTCCTACTAATCGTTGCGCTAAGAAAGAGTTGTGTGCTGATAACTCTATTATACCTATACGAAAACAAGTTAATGTACTAGATGATTGTGTTTTGGATTCACCTACTTGTGCTGAAATTCATAATTTGATCACCGTTACTGCTGAAAATGATGAGCTGAAATTTTTGTCTTCTCTAAATACTTTGGGTTATATTGAATTTGACACTCTTTGTGATCTAAATTTTCTAGAGAGGAGAATATTTTTCCAATCTGAATTTCCTTTGTTAAGTAGAAATATTTTTCATGCTATAGGCAACTATGAAGATAGTGGTGAATTTATGGTGCACAAAGTTTACATATGCTCAAATGAGAAATCCCATTTTATGCTACAACAACATGGTGAAATGAATGGATGCACTAACACTAATAATTCTTTGTCAAGTTTTTCTAGTATTTTTTCTTGCAGCACGGACAACATTTAATAGAGGAGCATTGTTCGTTGCGGTTGTGCAATATGGACAATGCTCATTCCACCCCCAAAGCAAGCCTCTTTGATGGACATACGAGCAAGCTGGGGACGGCTCGTCATAAAGAAGGGGAGAATGATGAGATCAAGCATGTTGTCATTGAACATACAAGCACAACACGATGTTTATTTGTTTGGGATACTGGATCGAGTGAATGTGCATGCGTATTTGATGAAGAACGTGGAGATGGTGCACTATGTCGTCCACCACCTTGGCCTCCTCCTTTCATGCATACAAGAAGATTTGATGGCGTTGAACATTTGGACCAACACATGAGAGAAGATGAACTTGAGTCAAGGACGACTCCAATACAAGAAGGGAAGGATGATGAGTATATGGATACAAACAACACTCCATTGAACATACAAGATGCAATCAATAGAGTTCACACACAACCAATAATTTCAGAGGTCAGCTCGTTCTTATATGTTTCCTTATATGTTTTTGGGAATAGATTGCTACCTAATTGTTTAATTGTGATTAGGATCCATGGAGAGGTTCAAGGAGTACTTGGAGGAAGTCTTAGGGACGTGGAGGACCAGAGAATACGTTCAAAGAAGATGGAAACCGAGCCCAACATAAAATCGTATCTAACTCGGAGTCCAGAGCAGTTCGCATTAAAACAGACGTCCAGGACGCATACGATCTCCGTTTTGGATGTTCTACATATGCACGGAAAGAGGAGAGTATAAAATTTCCAATGGAGCTGATCCCATGTCAAAATTCCTTCGGAGTCGACGGGAATCGTCGAAACAAAATCGAGTTCAAAATCTGTCAGGGTGTTGCGCCACCGTATTGGGCCATTAGGCCTTGTATCAAGCCTAAGTCCATTATTTTCGTGTCTTAGGGTTAGGTCACGACACGAACACCCCCTTGGACATCCTCCCACCTGTATATACTCCACGGTGGCCATTATGAACAGTTGGGTTTTGCTTAGATACAATCTGTCATTGAACAGTGTCGCCGATCATCGGTTGTGAGACCCCAATTCATGATTAATTCAGTTTTGATTGCAACTTATCTGTTCTTGCTTGTGTTATCGATTGCACTTGCAGGTATTAGCCTTCTTGGCAATGTCAATCGTGTGCAGCACGGTTGATAACCAACGGAGCGGTGGTGTAGTGATTGCAGGGGTTTTTTTCGTGTTCTACTCAAGAGCCCCAAATCATCAACGTTGAGATCTCCATCAATCGACTTATCCATTACCTTTTAGAAGATCGGGACTCATATTTTTCTTATCACAGTGTACTTCATCGGCGAAGTACTTCACAACGCCAGGACTCGGTACATTTAGGTGCATAAGCTGCTATATGCAGTCCTTATTGCCTCAAGGAAGCTTCGTCACTACTTCCAATCCCACAGAATATCAGTAGTAACTTCCTTTCCACTGCGAGCAATTTTACATAATCCCAATTCTGCGGGAAATGTCGTCAAGTGGGCAGCAGAGCTGGCAGAATTCAATCTCGAATTCCTGCCTCGACATGCAATCAAAAGTCAGGCACTGGCTGACTTCGTGGGGGAGTGGACACCCTCTTCATCAACTCCAAGGGGCCTCAACGAGTAAAAGCCGGAACCTAAGGTCCCCGTCTTCACTAAGCCTCATTGGACTCTACTTGGACGGCTCCGCGCAAAAGTAGGGGGCCGGGGGCGGAAATCTCTCCTCGCTATAACCGGGGAGAAGGTCAAGTACATAGTGCACCTCGACTTCAAGGCAACCAACAACATGGTGGAATATGAAGCTCTCATCTTTGGACTCAAGGTGGCTCTATCATATGGCGTCTGACAACTCATGGTGAAGGGTGTTTTGCAACTCATCATCAATTAAGTCAAAGAAAAATGTAGTTGCAATAACCCTCAGCTTGTTGCTTATCTACTTGAAGTCCAGAAGTTGCAGAAGGACTTCCACGTCCTGGACCTCCGCCATGTCCAGGGTCTGAACAACGCTGAAGCTGACGACCTCTCAACGAAGGCTTCAATCGGGGCTTAAGCATATTGGGGTTTTTGTCAGGAGATTATCAGCACCTGTCGCTCAGCCCGCCGAACTGAGTGATGTGGGCGAGACCAGTAGCCAGAAGTTGGCGGTCTCGGTGGCCCTGTTACCATGATGCCCACCAAGGATCGTAGGCGCTACAGGAAGATCCGAGCAACCAAGCGCGCAAGATCAAGAAGCTCAAGACAGTCCCGATGCATGGATCTAGGAGGTCTGGGATTACTTGAAAGACAACATCCTTCCTAAAGATGGTGTATCCGCTGAGCAAATTTTCAGATTGGATAAAAGATACATGTTGGTAGAAGGGGATCTCTACAGACGTGGTGCCAATGACATTCTAATGCAGTGCATTTCTCGAGAAGAAGGCTACGAACTCCTCATAGAGATCCATGGAGGCAAGTGTGGCAACCACGTGGCATCCCGCACGCTGGTCAGTAAGACCTTTTGGCATGGTTTTTATTGGCCTACAGCACTCCAGGATGCAGTCGAGCTGGTCAAGAAGTGTGAAGCGTGCAAGTTCCCCGTGAAGCAGATTCACACACCAGCACAGTCATTGCAGATGATTCCTTCCACATGGCCATTTGTTGTGTGGGGGGTGGACATTTTGGAACCTTTCTCGAAAGCCCTCGAAGGTTACCAGTTTTTATATGTCGCCATCAACAAGTTCAAAAAGTGGCCGGAAGCAACTCCAGTTTTGACTATCAACAAGCAATCGGCCATCAAATTCTTGAAGTCCATTGTCTACAAATATGGAGTTTTGAATAGAGTCATCACTGAAAACGGAACCCAATTCACAAGCGCAGCTTTCCAAGAGTACTGCAAAGAACTCGGCATACAAGTCAACTACGCATCGATAGCCTATCCGGCAAGCAATGGCCAAGCTAAGAGAGTACACATAGAAATACTAAAGGGACTCAAGACGTGCACTTATGAGTGCTTGAAGAAACATGGCATCAACTGGATATAAGAGCTTTCGTCTGCGTTGTGAGCGAGTCGAACAACACCCACCTGGGCAACTGGAGAGACACCCTTCTTCTTGGTGTACGGAGTTGAAGCAGTCCTTCCTACGAAAATCACCATGGGTGCTCTCCGGGTTCAGACCTTCGACGAAGCCACGCAGGAACAGCTCTGGCGTGAAGACCTAGACCTTGTCGATGAGGCAAGGTGCCAAGCAGCTGTCCAAAATGCGTGCTACCGCCAAGCACTTCGGCGCTATCACCAAAGGTATGTGTTCAACCGGCAGTTGGAGGAAGGCGATCTGGTGCTGCGAAGAATACTTACTCGTGAAGGGATGAACAAACTTTCCCCCAGCTGGGAAGGTCCCTTTTGAGTCATCAAAGTTTTCTGTCCCGGATGAGTCTGCTTGGTAACAGAGGATGGGATACCACTTCCCAATCCATGGAACATTAAGCACATTCATAAGTTCTACACTTAGTTATATGGAGGTGAGTCTGTATTTGTATAAAATGTATTTCATAGAGTCTATGAACAGAGACGGGAGGGTCTTAGACCAAAAGCGCACTTGGTCTTTTACTTTAGGTGTGTTTTTACCATCCCTGGGTTAGAACAAGATGAATAGAACACTTAACTTGGTCTTGTACTTTAAGTGTGTCCTTGTCTCCCGTGTTATTAGGACCTATAATGAAATACATTTGTGCAAGCATACTATACGTGCATTTATTTTGCGCAAGCTCAATATTTTTGTCATATATTACCTTCTTGTCAATAGCAATGTTGTGCAATCTACTTGAAATTTGATCCTAAAGATTTATGTGACATATAAGTTTTATTGGTAATCTTCTATGGGATATTACATTGCTACATGGACTAGTCGCCTGAAAACTAAAGCCAATGACAGGTCCAAAGTGCGCTATCGACTTAGCCTGGTCTAGTACCCTAAGTATGCTACTCTACCTATTCTTGTGGGTCTCAGTAAGGCGGGTCCGGAAAGTATTCAGATCTAAGGAAGTTTAATCAGTATGCTTATGTTGTCACAATGAGTTTGTTAGGATCTAAAGTTCAAAGAAGGATAATAAGCCGCAAATGAGCTATAGGCAAGAGGACGAATGTCGAAGTGTGAGAAAGACACTTCCCCCTGTACTACTAGATTGTAGCCCGCATAGGTTCTTGTATTGGTTTGGGCACGCGGAGATCAGGAACAAGATGATGACACAGAAGATTTACGTGGTTCAGGCCGCTTGAGCGTAATACCCTACTCCACAGTGTGAGTGTGTTGTTGTATTGAGTTTGTCAATAGCACTAGTATGCGCGTAAGCTTGGATCAGATTCTCCCTCTGTATCGTGCGGCTCAGTCCTTTTATAGTCCAAGGACTAACCGTTACAACATTTGCCTGGCCCGACATGTGGCCCTAGTGTATTTAATAGCCTAATACACTGTCTATGAGCATTAAGCGTGGTTAATAGTGTGATAACAAGTCTTAATGGTTGTGTTACCCCTATTAACAGTTCTCTAATCGTGTGTCATTAATATAGCATTAATGGCATGTAATCAGGTCTTGTAACTGCCGCTTTAACTGTCGCTTGATTGTTTGTGCTGTTGGAGATCCGCTAGTGTACTCATTGGTGGTGTAGGTCCGGAGGCTCTACACGTGGCAGCTTCGGAGCTTCCCCTTGTGGGGAGGTAGCTCAGGTACCACTATACACGTGGCAGCACCGGAGCTCCCCTCTGCTGGGGGTTAGGACCGTGGTCATGATACACGTGTTGACTGCGGAGCTTCCCTATGCTGAGAGTTTAGCTCCGGACTTACATCACACGTGTCAATCCTGGAGCTAACCATATGAGGGATGCGGGTCCAGTGTAGTGTGACTTGTGGGGCCTGAGGAGACCTTCAACTTTGATAGGTGGAGCTCTCTTGCACTTCTTGCGGTAGTGTGGGGTACCCGGTACGCAGGGTAGCGACAGTGGCCCCCGGGCCCACCTCTGGTAGAAACCCTTTGGGTTAAGTTATTCTATTGGAGGTGGGGCCATCCTTGATTCTCGCACCTTGACTTAAAAAGTCTTCTGATATGTCGTTGGGGCGATGGTCTGGGATTAAACCATCGCCTCGTGGCTTCTTATGAATGCGGCAGATGAGATCTTTGAGTGCAGATCTCACGCAATTGAAGATCGTCAGTTCCCAATACGAAAACCGTATTGGTTCCGAGAGCCTTGTCAGGGTGCCACCTTTGGGTTTCCCGCCGCCCATCATGACAACGGTTTGCATGGGGTAATAACCTCGACCTCTTCGTCGGGGTGTCCCCAGGCCCATTTGTCATTGACGGGGTAGATTTTTGAAATGTGACCCTGTTCTCGTTGTGGTTTCCATCCAAGCATCGTGGAGGCTTACTTAAGACGAAAAGTATGCACGGTTTGAGGACTCTTTACGCTTTTGATCAAACTCGCGCTCAGAGCCTCCCAAACTCTGCCTAGCTTTCCCTTCCTTTACTCCACTTTGTCGCGATGGAGTTGGGTCTTACCAAGAGCCGCCTCAAGAGCAAGGACGATCTGATGAAGGTTTGGACCTATATGGGGTGGTCAAGTGACTCCTTCAACCACTTGGTCCGTGCCGGCAAGCTCCCATTCAAGAAGGAGCGCAATGGCGACATGGTGTACTTCTCAGCGTACATCATGGTGGGATTGATCCCACCTTTTTCAAGCTTTCTCTTAATGCTGTTGGACTTCTACGGCCTTCAGCTGTATCATCTTGGCCCCCATTCTCTTCTGCTGGTGGCAACCTTCGTCCACTTCTGCGAGATGTGGGTGGGTGTTCCCCCTGCATCAAGCTGTTCTGTACCTTCTTCACGGTCCATACCACCGGCAAGGGGACTGAGCTCCTTGGCTTCTACTATTTTGTGAAGCGCAAGAACTGCCCTCCAAGTACTTGAAGTCATTTCCCTCCGGCAAATGGGATGACTGGAAGAAGGATTGGATCATCATTGCAGTGGAGGAGCACGACAGGTTGGAGTTGCCCCAAGGACTCCTTAACATTGATACTGACACCTGGAGTATAGTTCCGAAGCTGTCGGATGCATTCAACCATGTCCTGACTATGATCCGAGAATGTGTGGAGGGTGGAGTGACCCCCCAGTTTGTCTTCGGAAATTTCTTGGTGAACAGATGGGCTCCGCTGAGGAAGAGGGAGAAGCTCGCCTGGGCTCTCAACAGTGTGATGGATGACGACCGTATTGAAACCAGTCTAAAGTACAACTTGGATGACGAAGCTTTGAAGCATCATCTCAAGAAATTTCAGCATGGGCTTGTTGACAGCGATGACTTGGCTCTGTCGGCTGCTTTCCTGCCCTTAAACATGATTCCAGAGATCAGCAGGGAGCTCCGGAGGAAGATGCCGGCACTAGACGACCTTGGCGAGGTAGAACAATGCCAGACCTCCAGGGTTGTAATCCCCAGAGCTTCCGAGGAGGTGGCCACCCCTGCTCTGAGCCAGAGGGTTGAAGATATTGGCAAGGGCAAGGGCAAGGAGCCAGCTGAGTCTTCCAGTCGGAAGAGGAAGCTAAAGCATGCTGAGGGAGGTCAGTCAGGTCGGCTCCATCCACAACAGCCCCTTCTCCCCGACGAGGGAGATCTTCTGAGGCTACACCTTCTCTGGTGCAAGTGTCCTCAAGAGGCGCCAGTTCTAGACAGTCGACTCCGATCCTGGTGCCAGCAAGGGGCTATAGGTCTGGAGGTTCTTCCCGATCGAGGGAGACTTCGTTTGGGGAATCACCAATGACAACGGTAGGCTCCGGGCAACATTCCGGAGCTCCTTCTGTGTTGATCACGACAAGCTCCGGCTCTGAGCCTCCGACGAAGAGGTTTCGTGCCGATTGGGGCGGTAGCTTCCCAAGGTAAGCTTTGCTTTTTCACCTTGATCTGCCACTCTTGTTTTTATGATGTTTTGAATCTTTCGATTTTTTTGACTGCAGGGCGTCAAAGTCGGGGTCTAAGGCTCCGGCCTCTGTTACACCAGCTGGGACTGCACAAGTTGAAGCTCCGGCTCCAACTGTTGATCCCTCTCAAGTGCTGGTTGAGGACACGGCGGATCTGGCGCCATCAGTTGTGGTCTTGGATCTAGAAGAGACGCCAGAAGCTCATGTGGTAGCACTAGGCCACGGGAGAGAAGTTGAAATTGCACCGCTAGCAACAGCGCCGAAAGTCGAAGCTGTAGTGCAGGAGTTGGAGATGTCGGAAGCTCCGATGCCTGAGCCAGAGGTTACTGAGGCTCTGGTCCCTGCACCAGAAGTTGTGGTGGGGCCAGCAGCGCCAAAAGCTCCGACTCTTGAATCGGAAGTCGTTGAAGCCCTGGCCATTGGGCAGGAGGCAATTGAAGCCCCGGCTACTGAGACGGAGATGATCGAAGCTCCGGTCGCTGAGTCGGAGGTAGTTGAAGCTCCGGTCCTCGGACCAGAAGTTGTTGAAGCTCCGGCGGTTGAGCCGAAAGTAGCTGATGTACTGGCACCTGAGCCGGCGATGGAGATGGCTTCGGGTAAAGCCCCGACGACCACCCCGAAAATAATTGCTCCAGAGGTGCCCACGCCCGTCGTACAACGCCATGAAGAGGCGGAGGCGGGCTCTTCACCTGCGGAGCCAGCGATTGAAGTTCCTGCAGCAGGACCTTCGGCGTCGGCCCCGGAGGTAGGAGTTCCCCTAGCGGGTTCTTCCTCTGCTATAGCCGAAGAACTTCCAGAGGGTGGCCCCAGTGCTGTAGGAGCTAAGGGTACCTCACTTGTAGAGTGGGACCCTATTTTTGTTATGGAGAATCCCCTGGAGCCAGCGGAGTTGACCCCAGCAGGTCTGGAGCCCATTCCCTTGGCGTTGTCCACAGACAATTCCTGCTCAAGCCTCTGACAAGTTCAGCTCGCCTTCAATCATGAGAGCAAGGTCCTTGAGGAGGAGCGCCACACCTTGAGGCATTGGCACAACAGGCTCCACTTTGAGACCAGACTTGCTCAGACGAGGCTTGCTGATCAGAAGGAGTGGGTCAAGAGGGAAACGACCCGAATGGAGTACTGGGGCAAGTTGCTGGAGGAGAAAGAAGCCACCATTGGGGCCCTCGACGCCAATTCTCGGTATATTCTCAAACATGCTAAGGAGAGGAGTGATGCTGCTGAAGAGCGTCACGAGAACCTCACTGCACTGAACAAGATTCTCCAGAAGCGTCGGGCGGACCTTGATGCAAGGGAATAAAAACTCCTGGAGCAACAGGAGGATATTTTGAAGAGGGGGGAGGAGGTCACCAAAAAATTGACTCTGGGTGAACAGAATTTGGCAGATCGCACCAAAAAGTTGGATCTGTGGAGTGAGGAGGAGAAAGAAAAGTACTAGAAGCTGGGGCAGGAGCTCTCAAAAAGAGAGAGTGATATTGCCACCAGAGAAGGGAAGGTGAGGGGCAGGCAGAAGGACCTGGCCAAATGGCGGAACCGCATCCACCTCCAGGAGATGAATTTGACCAACCGCGAGAAGCAGGTTGCTGAGAGTATGCAGCAACATGCCAAAGTAGTGGAACACCTTGCTCGAGAGAGTTCAAAGCTAGCGGGCACCCGGAGGTCACTGGAGGAGTTGCGGAGCTCGAAAGCAACTGAATCTCTGATGCTGTGGGATTTCATGGGACGTGCGGATAGGACCCTTGTGCCTCTTGGCTTCAGTCCAGTACGCCCGGAGGACCCAACGCAGGAGATGGACCAGGTGCTGGTGGCACTTGGCTTTGCTAGCAGCAAACTCGACACGATGGGTAATGTCATCGCTGATCAGTTGGAGACAGAGGGTAAATCTCTGGCCAAGAATATCGCCGAGTATGTCTTGGCATGTTACAAAAGTTGAGACCCCCAGTTCTCTCTCGATCCAGTCTTTGAAGGAATCATTGCCGAAGAAGAGGATGTCGCCAGAGCTAGTGTCCAAGAAGCTGTTGAGAAGGTTGCCTCGTTTTTCCACAGGACTTAGATCCTCCGCTAGCTAGGACTTTTTCCTTTTGCCCCTTGTTGTAACCCTAATTTTGTAATCCAGTACTCGAAAGGAATGAAATCCATCCACTATTTCTGCAATGAATTCCATATTGTCTTCGACATACTGTGCTTTGTCTTGTTGGCCCCCTGGTAGATGTGCACAATTGGTGTGTGAACATGTACGAAAAGGATTTTACAGTATGTTGATGACTTGAACGCTTTGAGCATAAGGTCCGAAGTCTTTAATTCTGATACTTGTCACGTCGACGGCAGGCCCCCTAGGGCTGTCGGAGCTTGATAGCTCCGGTAGTGCTCGATGTCAACGCACGAATCGTCGTTGATAGGCCCCCTGGGGTTGTTGGAGCTTAGTACCCCCGACGGCACCCACTGTCAACATATAAAACGTCGACGGAGGGCCCCCTTGGAGGATGTCGGAGCTTAGTAGCTCCGGCTTCGTCCACCATCACTATGAGTTTCTGTTTTTCCTGCACATTAGAGACAAGAAAATAGTAAAATCCATCCTCTTGTCTATAAATTGTTTGTGACTTATTGTTCTTATTTGAGTTCTAAATCCAAAGAAACTCGATATGGTAACAAGCATATTGATGTAATCTTCCCATATCTGTATGCTTTCTTAGTACTCACCCTACTTAGGCCTGTCGGGGTGTAGGTAGAGTGGCGTACTTAGGGTGCAGGACCAGGCTAAGTCGATAGCACACTCCGGATCTATATTGGCTTGGCGTTCAGGCAAGTAGACTATACAACATGTTAAGATCCAAAGAGATCAACAATATAACTTGTAACACATATTAATAACTTGGACAAAAATTAAAAAAGAATTGCACAACTTAATTATAGACAAGAAGGGTAAAAATAATAATTTGATATATCGAGCCTTGTACAAAAATAAATGCACGTAGAGTCTGTTTTCACACAACAATGTATTTCATTATAGGTCCAGATTACAAGGGAGACAAGGGCACACTTAGGGTGCAGGACCAAGCTAAGTGTGTTATACATCTTGTACTAGCCCTGGGCAGGTAGTTACACTTTTAGTGTTGTGACTGTATGAAGTGTTACTTGAACTTCCCGGACCTTCCTGGAGGGGTCGGGATGTTCTCGTAGAGGACCTACCCATCTCTGTATATCGACTCTATAACTTACATTACGCGTAATTACAAACTCACCTCCGTGATTCTAAGTATAAAACTTATGGAGGTGCTCGATGTCTCAAGGATTAGGAAGCGGATTTCCATCCTCACTTGCCAAGCGAACGGATCCGGGTCGGGATACTTTGATCACTCAGAGGGACCTTCCCAGATGGGGGAAAGTTTATTCATCCCTTCGCAAGTTAGTATTTTCCGCAGCACCAGATCGCCTTCCTCGAGTTGTTGGTTGCGCACGTGCCTTTGATGATAGCGCTGGAGTGCTTGGCGATAGCATGCATTCCGAAGAGCTGCTTGGCACCTTCCCTCGTCGATGAGGTCAAGGTCTTGGCACCGGAGCTGGTCCTGCGTGGCTTCATCGAAGGTCCGGACTCAGAGGGACCCCATGGTGATCTCTGGAGGAAGGACTGTTTCATCTCTATACACCAGGAAGAAGGGTGTCTCCCCATTTGACCGGTTAGGTGTTGTCCTATTTGCCCACAATGTGGGTGGAAGCTCTTCAATCCAGTTGGCTCCATGTTTTTTTAGGAGCTCGTATGTGTGTGTCTTTAGTCCTTTTAAGATTTCTGCATTTGCTCTCTCGACTTGGTCATTACTTGTTTGGTGAGCAACTGAGGCGTAGCTGAGTTGAATGTCGAGGTCTTCGCAATATTCTTGAAATGTAGCACTTGTAAATTGAGTCCCGTTGTCAGTTATGACTTTGTTTGGAACTCCAAATCTGCATATTATGGACATCAAGAATTTGATAGCTGATTGCTTGTTAATTGTCACAACTAGAGTTGCTTCCGGCCATTTGGTGAACTTGTCAATGGCGACATACAGGAACTTGTAACCTCTGACGGCTTTTGGGAATGGTACCAAGATGTACATGCCCCACACAGTGAATGGCCATGTAGGAGGAATCATTTGTAGTGATTGAGCCGGTGTATGAATCTGTTTTGCGTGGAACTGGCACGCCTCACATTTTTCACTAGCTCAACCGCATCCTGGAGTGTTGTAGGCACGTAAAAGCCATGCCAGAAGGCTTTACCAACCAACGTGCGGGAAGATGTGTGGTTCCCACACTCGCCTCCATGGATTTTCGTGATAAGTTCACGGCCTTCTTCCCTTGTAATACCCCGCATTAGGACGCCGTTGGCACCACGCCGGTAGAAATCCCCTTCTACCAGTGTGTATCTTTTAGCCAACCTAACGATCCGGTCAGCAGATACACCGTCTTTAGGAAGGACATTGTCTTTCAAGTAGCTCTGGATCTCTGAGATCCATGCATCGGAACTAACTTGAGCTTCTGAGTCTTGTGTGCTGGGTTGCTCAGAGCTTCTGACAGCACCTATGACTCTTGGTGGACGCCATGGTAACAGGGCCCTGGGACCACCAGCTTTGAGGTGCTGGTCTCGTCCCCTTCGCTCAATTCGGCAGGTTGAGTTGTTGGTCTTGACAACCTCCGGATGAAGATTCCGTCGGGAGTTGTAGCTCCAGTTAAAGCCTTCGTCGAGAGTTCATCAGCTTCAGCATTATGAAGACGCTGAACATGGTGGAAATATAGGACTTCGAAGTCCTTCTGGAGCCTTTGGACTTCAAGGAGATAAGCAGCTAGTTGGGGATTGTTACAGCAGAATTCACCTTTAACTTGTTTGATGATGAGTTGTGAATCACCCTTCACCAACAGCTGTTTGACACCATAGGATAGTGCCACCTTGAGTCCGTAAATGAGAGCTTCATACTCTGCCTTATTGTTGGTCACCTTGAAATCGAGGTGAACCATGTACTTTACCTCCCCCCAGTCGGAGCAAGGAGAAGGATTCCAGCTTCGGCCCCCTGCTTCTGCATGGAGCCGTCGAAGTAGAGAGTCCAGTGAGGCTCGGTGAATACCGGAACCTTGGGTTCCGATTTTTGCTCACTGGGGCCCCCAGGGTTTGATGAAGAGGGAGTCCATTCCGCCACGAAGTCAGCCAAAGCTTGACTTTTGATTGCTTGTCGTGGCACGAATTCGAGATCGAACTCGGCCAGCTCCACTTCCCACTTTGCGATATTCCTAGTAGAGTTAGGGTTATGCAAAATAGCACGCAGTGGAAAAGAAGTTACCACTAATATTTTGTGGGCTTGGAAGTAGTGACGAAGCTTCCTTGAGGCAATAAGAACTGCATAGAGCAGCTTATGCACCTTAATGTATCTTGTCTTGGCGTCATGGAGTACTTCGCTGATGAAGTACACTGGGCGCTGGACGGTCTGGACCCTTTCAGAGGGGCCCAAAGCTTCTTCCTATTCAACCCAGACCTTCTCGAATGGGTTAGGATCTCCTTGAATAGTCGTTAAAACTCCCTCAGATGAGAGAGGTTGATCTTCTAGTACTCTATCTTGAAGACCCGTGTCTGGGGGCTGGGAACCAGACTCGCCTTCAGGTAGTTCCGGACCCTCCTGGAGGGGTCTGGGCTCCTGGACTAGATGTGGCTCTGGTCTTTCCGCGACCAGTACCATGCTAACAACTTTGGTAGTTGCAGAAATGTAAAGCAGTTTAGGCTCACCAGGATTTGGAGTTACCAAGATTGGTATTGTGGTGAGCAGTTGTTTCAGCTCTTGAAACGCCTTTTCTGCTTCTTCAGACCAATGAAATGGTCCGGACTTCCTCAAGAGTTTCAAGAAGGGTAGTGCCCGCTCTGCCAGTCTTGAGATGAACTGGCTGAGTGCAGCTAAACATCCAGTTAACTTCTATACATCCTTGATGTGGGCTAGGGGCCGCATATCTTCTATGGCCTTGATCTTCGCCGGATTTGCTTCAATTCCTCGGTGATTCACCAAGAAACCTAGAATCTTCTCGGATCTAACCTCGAAGACACAATTGTCTGGGTTCGACTTAGTGCGCATGTTGCGCAACTTGTCAAAGATGGCTTGTAAATTATCAAGGAGTGAATCCTTGTTCTTGATCTTCACGACGATGTCATCGACGTACACCTCCACCAAGTCTCTAATTAGCTCTCCAAATGTTTTGTACATAGCTCGCACAAATGTTGAAGCAGCATTTTTGAGACCAAAGGGCATGGCAGTATAACAATACAATCCATCTACTGTTATGAAGGCAGTATGCTCTTCATCTTCCTTAGACATTTGGATTTCATGATATCCAGATTATGCATCTAAGAAACACAATAGGTCTCACCCGGAGGTGGAGTCCACTATCTGATCTATCCTAGGTAGTGGAAATGGATCCTTTGGACATGCCTTATTTAAGGTGGTGTAGTCGACACACATCTGAAGCTTCCCGCCAGCCTTGGGCACCACGACTGGGTTTGCCAGCCATTTTGGATGAAACACCTCCCGAATGAAACCAACTTCGAGCAACTTTTTGATCTCCTGTCGGATGAAGTTTTGTCGCTCGATTGATTGCTTCCGGGGCTTCTAGTGTACAGGCCGTGCATCGGGATAAATCTTTAGATTGTGTTCAATCACCTCCCTAGGGATCCCAGGCATTTGCGACGGTTGCCAAACAAACACGTCGACATTAACCCAGAGGAAAGTGATGAGCGCGAGTTCCTATTTGTTGTCAGACCTCCCGATATACGGGTAGTCTGAGCAGCATCGGAACCAATTTGGACGACTTTGATGGGAACGTCGGTGTCGCCGCTTGGTTGCACACGAGGTGCAGAGGTTGAGCCTCGATGACGAGAACTCGAAGGTTTCAGATCTAGATCCTTAATGGATGCTTCCTCCTGCGCCGTAGCAAGCGCAAGGAGTTCTTCCAATGCAGTTATTCCTGCGGTGCGATCCTCGCGGATCTGGAGAGCACCAGTAGGTGTTTGCATCTTCAACACCAAGTAGCCATAGTGAGCAGCAGCCATGAACCTGTACAAGGCAGGCCTGCTTTGTATGGCATTGAACGGCAAACTGATATGCGCTACGTCGAAGACCAGCTTCTCGGTTCTGTTGTTCTCCCGAGTCCCGAAGGTCACCGGGAGTGTGATGGAGCCGAGTGGGATAATAGCCCCCGGAACTACCACACAGAAGGGTCGAGAGGGGCGAAGGTCCGAAGGTTGGAGCTGGAGCTTGACGAAGGCTTCAAAGCTTATGAGGTTCAGCCCTGCACCTCCGTCCACCATTACATGGTGGAGTTGGATATTGTTTATGGTCGGAGACACCATCAACGGGAGTTGGCCAGCTCTGGTCATGTTACGAGGACAGTCCGAATCATCGAAAATGATGGGAGTGTCCATCCATTTCCGATAAGGCTTCGCACTAGCGGTGGGAGCTGCAACAGCCATGTCCCGCCGCATTGTCTTGAGGATGCGGTGAGATGTGATGTCTCAAGAACCACCATAAATGGTGTTTAGGGTCTTCCGACGCTCGTTATCAGATATGTCAGAGTCATCGTCGACGTTGTTGTAAACAGCCTTCAAAACCTTCTTGGGGTCCTAAAAGCCTAGCTCCTCCTCAGCCGGAGCTTCATCGACTTTTTGCTTTCCTTCCCGTTGGCGGAAAGGAGCTTCTTCTTGGCGCTTGTTGTAGCGCTCGACAAGATTCTGAACCTCTCGGCATTCTTCCAGGTTGTGTTTGTATGTCTGGTGGATCGGACATCACATCTTGGAACTGTTGCCGTCTTCCGATGAAGGATGAGGTCATTTCTCGGGGCGTGACCCCCAGCCACCTGGAGCTGTAGCAGCCGCAGCAGTAGGTGTGCTGGCCAACGGCTTCTTCTTGCCGCTGGCCTTCTTTTTCTTTTTGCCACCTCCGGATGTAGTGGCTTCAGTCTTGGAAGATTTCTTGTTAGCCTCCGGAGGGGTTTTGGAGTGCATCTCACGTCCCTTCACAGCTTTAGCACATTTATCTGCTAAGCTGAAGAGTTTCATGACACTGATGACTTGTTTGGTTGCCAGCTTCTCCAACATCTTTTTGTCTCGCATGGCCTGTCTGAATGCAATGATAACAGAAGCGCTTGAGATTGAGGGGATGGTATTGCGTACCTGGGAAAACCGCTGGATTAAGGATCGTAGCGATTCCCCCATTGTTTGCTTTACGGCGAACAAATCTAGTTCAGTGCCAGGCCGGGTGTAAGAACTTCTGAAGTTGGCAGTGAACTGTTGGCATAGTTCCTCCCAACTATTGATGGAGTTGGGTGGAAGACTCATGAACCAAGACCTTGCAGTCCCAATCAGAGCCAACGGGAAGTAATCGGCCATCACAGCCTCGTTGCCCCCTGCCGCAAGTATAGCAATGGAGTAGATTTGAAGAAACTCGGCGGGATTGACAGTCCCGTCGAATTTCTCCGGCAAATGAGGTCGGAACTTCTGTGGCCATCTGACCATGCATAAGTGCATGGCTAGAGGAGCAGGGTTGTCCCGAGCCTCTCACCTCTCGCGAGCACGCTCGATATGTACGTGGCCATCCTGCTGCCGGTAACGGTGATCAAGTTCCAACCGCAGGTCATTAGTCAGAATCTTGGTGATGGTGTGGGTGCATCATGACCCGAAAGGCAGCGAAGTCACCTGATGGGATGTAGCATGTCGTCGGTGCTGTGACACGTGAGGACCAAGTCTTCCAGACAAGGTCCTACATTGAGTTGTTGTCTTCCCTGAAGGGGGAGGACCTTGGTTACTGATGACAACGGTTACAGCTGCAACCAGATGTTGTACATCAGTGCGCCACTGCTCCATCGCACCCTGAGGTGCTCCGGGTGCTGGTGGGCACTCCAACAGAGTTCGCCCAGCAATTAGCGCATTCTCGGGGTTGTTGTTTGTCGATGTTGTGATCGACACAAGTACCCCATCCTGCTGTACAGCATTGTTTGCTGGGGCACATGGTGGTGGAGGTGGCATGACCCCCACCGGGACCACGATGCCCGTTGGTTGCTGCATGTTGGAGGGATTGCCCCTAGCAGGTTGTTCAGCGTGGTTGCCGTTGGAAGATCCTGCGGCGGAGTTCACCATCTCGTGATCTTAGGCACCCCCTTCCTAGCGCGCCAAATGTCGAAGTGTGAGAACAACACTTCCCCCTGTACTACTAGATTGTAGCCCGCGGAGGTTCTTGTATTGGTTTGGCCACGCAGAGATCAGGAACAAGATGATGACAAAGGAGATTTACATGGTTCGGGCCGCCTAAGCGTAATACCCTACTCCACGGTGTGAGTGTGTTGTTGTATTGAGTTTGTCAATAGCACTAGTATGCGCATCAGCTTGGATCAGATCCTCCCTCTGTATCGTGCGGCTCAGTCATTTTATAGTCCAAGGACTGACCATTACAACATTTGTCTGGCCCAACATGTGGCCCTGGCGTATTTAATAGCCTAATACACTGTCTATGAGCATTAAGTGTGGTTTAATAGTGTGATAGCGTGTCTTAATTGTTGCGTTACCCCTATTACTAGTGCTCTGATCGTGTGTTATTAATACAGAATTAATGGCACGTAATCATGTCTTGTAACTACCGCTTTAACTGTCCCTTGAATGTCTGTGTTGTTGTAGATCCGCCAGTGTACTCGTTGGTGGTGTAGGTCCGGAGGCTTCACACGTGGAAGCTTCGGAGCTTCCCCTTGTGGGGAGGTAGCTCAGGTACCACTATACACGTGGCAGCACCAGAGCTCCCCTCTGCTGAGGGTTCGGACCGGGGTCATTATACACGTGTTGACTGCGGAGCTTCCCTATGTTGGGAGTTCAGCTCCGGACTTACATCACACGTGTCAATCCTGGAGCTAACCATATAAGGGACGCGGGTCCGGTGTAGTGTGACATGTGGGGCCTGAGGAGACCTTCAACTTTGACAGGTGGAACTCTCTTGCACTTCTTGTGGTAGCGTGGGATACCCGGTACGCAGGGTACCGACAACGAATTTTACTACTTTTCTTGTCTTTCATGCGTAGGAAAATGAAAAATTAATGGCAATCTACACGACAATGGTGGATATTATCGGAGCACTAAGCTCTGACAACCCTCAGGGGGTCTGCCGTCAATGTTTTGTGCATTGACAGTGGGAGTTGTCGAAGCATCAAGCTCCGACAACCCCCAGGGGGCCCACTGTTGACGTTTTTGCGTTGACAGTGGGTGTTGTTGAAGCATGAAGCTCCGACACCTCCCAGGGGGCCCGCCGTCAACATTTTACGTGTTGACAGTGAGCACCATCGAAGCATCAAGCTCCGACAACCCCAGGGGGCTCGCCGTCGATGTTTTACGCGTTGATAGTGGGCGCCGTCAAAGCATCAAGTTTCGAGAACCCCCAGGGATCCCAACGTCGACGTTTCATGAGTTGATAGTGGGCGCCGTCAAAGCATCAAGCTCTGACAACCCGCAGGGAGCCTGACATCGATGTTTTACATGTTAATAGTGGGTGTCGTCGAAGCATCAAGCTCCAACACCTCCCAGGGGGCCCGCAGTCGATGTTTTACGTGTTGACAGTGGGCGCCGTCGAAGAAAACGAGCTCTGGCAACTCTTAGGGGGCCCACTGTCGACGTAAAAAAGGGTCCTTGGAGATTTCGGAAGCAAGACTCAGACCTCGGAGCTATCATATTAGCTATGAGTCGGAGCAATCAAGTTTTCAAGGCATTGTCAAATTCCTCATAGTAGATTTCCTCAATCAATTGAACACATCTACCAGGGGGCCTGGGTCCACTTTGTTAAAAATTGCACCAGGCGAATTGTTGTCATGATGGGAAGTTGGAAGCCTGAGGGCGGCAGCCTGACAGGGCTACAAAGATTACGCTGGGAACTGATACAAACTTCATATTGGGAACTGGCGATCTTGAATTTTGTGAGATTCACATGCCACGATCCCACTCACCACATCAAGAAGTGCCACGTGGCGATGGTATAACTGTGTACCGTCGCTTCAACCGCTCAGGAAAAGACTTTGGAGCAACAGCACAGGAATCAATGATGGCCCACCTCTGGTAGCATAACTTCTCCCTGAGTGGGCCCGATGGACACTATCAGTACCCTGCGTACCGGGTACCCCTTGGTACTGTAAACAAAGTGATGGATTTCCTATGTCCAGGTGGCAGACGTTCGAAGGGGATACACATCCTGCAGTATCAAATATGCCTCCCTTTATAGGGTGGCTCTGGTGCGGCCACGTGTCCAGAAGAGCCGGACATGCCTCCCTCGTTTGGGTAGCTCCGGTGCTGCCACGTGTCCTATAGGGTCGGACCTGCCTCATTCTCAAAGAAGCTCTAGTACTGCCACGTGTCCATTAGCGCTGGACCTATCCCCAGTAGAGGGAAGCTCCGAAGCTTACATGTGTCACGCGCCCAGACCTAAGTCTGCAACGGGAAGACGGCGGGATCTCCAACGGTGCGGACATTCAAGGGCTATTAATTGGCCGTTACAAGACCTGGTTAACGCATAATTAATGCTATATTAATGACACATGATTAGAGGACTATCAAGACCGGTAACGCTGCTATTGAGCCACATTATCACGCTATTAACCACCATTAACACTATAGATCGTGTATAGGGCAGTTTATTATAGTCGGGGCCACCTGTCGGGCCAGGCACATACTGTAATAGCCAGTTCTTGGCATATAAAAGGGTTGCGCTGCATGGTAGAAAGACAAGCCATCTGAAGTCATCTCAGACGCATCCAGGCTCATACACACTCGAACTCATACAATCAACACACACCCCGTGGAGTAGGGTATTATGCTCAGGCGGCCCGAACTACGTAAAATTTGATGTGTTCACCTCTTGTTCTCGATCTTGACTAGCGCTCCATCTGAATACGAACATCCGTAGACTACTTGGTAGTACCGAGGGAAGTGCCTGAGTCCACACTTCGACAGTGGTGAAATTGATGTGTACACTGCACATCCAAATTTCCGCACATGGGAGATATTTGGTTGGTCTCTACGCACAAGTTGGAGTGGGGAGGTTGTATGATATGCAGTTGGTCGTAGTTGTAGAAGATCAGCAACGTGTAAAACTACATGACCCTAACAATATATTGGTAAATTGCAACCTTGCAATAATGGTCTAGCTATGAGTTTTACTCTCTTCATGAGAGATTCTACCAAACCGCTTTGTGTGTGTACATATGGAACAGAGTGTTGTACTTAAATATTTTGAGCCATACAATAATCATTGAAGGCCTGAGATAAAAATTAAGCAGCATTGTCTATACAAATACTTTTTATCCTATGCTTAGGATAATTCGCATTTAATCTAATGACTTGTATCATAAATTTAGCAAAAGCATGGTTACATGTAGATAGTAAATACACGTGTGACCATCTAGTACATGCGTCAATTAATATCATGAAGTATCTAAAAGGACCATACATTGGTTGTATAGGACCAAAAATTTCTCCTTGAATTCGTTCAAGGAACTTGAATGGTTCAGCATGGAGCTTAAGCGGAGAAGGTCGCAAGATCAACTTGCCCATAGCACATGAAGTGCACACAAAATCATTAGATTTTGGAAATTTTACATTTTTTTAATTCATGTTCGGTTGAATGCATCCTAGAGGGGGGTGAATAGGCTTTTTGAATTTTTATTGATCCCTGAAACACTTAACAAAGAGATCAAAGACAGGGAGGACGGACTAGTCCGTTATGGTGCGGACTAGTCTGGTATACGCGGACTTGAAAATCAAGATAGATCTTTAATTTTACTTCTAGTAGTCTATGCAGCGGAAAGCAATTGACAATTTAAGTGTATTATGACAATGAAATAAGATATTGCAATTATCAAGTTTAATCCAATGTTTCAATGTGAATTACACAAGACTATGCAAACCCTAGAATATGACAAAAGGTAAAGCAAGAACACGCAAGACAGGATTTATCCCGAGGTTCGATTCCACACAGGAATCTATGTTCTCGTTGAGGAGTCCACGGAGGACCGGGTCTTCACTAACCCTTCCCTCGGGGTAATCGCCACGGAGGCCGATTTTCACTCACTAACTTTGTTCAAAGGGGCCTTCTCACAAGTTGAGGGCTCCCCAAAGATTACAATGAACGAACATCACCAAACACACTCAAAAGATGTATAATAAACAATGAGAGTGTGCGAGAGATCAAACCCAAGAGTTCAAGATCGTGTAGAACAAGTTCTCTCATTTGTCCAATCCCTAATCCTCAAAGATTTGATCCTTTTAGGTTTAGAATGAGTGGACAGAAGTATTTTTGGGCTCTTGGGTGGTGTGTTGGCGCAGGGAGTCGAAAGAGTTTGTTGTGTTGCCATGCACATCTTTTTATACAAGGGTTTCCAAAAGTTATCGTTAGGGTTTGCGAGGTCCGGACTAGTCCGTGGTGGACACGGGCTAGTCCAGTGTGCGTGTGTGAAGAACTTTAAGTGTTGATGGATATCGGACTAGTCCGTTAAGGTGCGGACCAGTCCGATCCTAGCTCAGAAAGTTTTTGGACTAGTCCAGTAGATATTGGACTTGTCCGATGTGGTGAAAAAGTATAGAACTGAGGACAAGTCTGCACTTGGAAGACTTGTCCGATTTTTACTTTGGAGGTTTTCGGACTCGTCTGGTGGATATCGGACTAGTCCAGTGTTGTGCAAATGTGAAGATATGTGGACAAGTTCGCACTTGGAGAACTTGTCTGTTTTCTGTCCAGAGAAAAATCGGACTAGTCCGGTGGATATCAGAATAGTCCACTCTTCCTGATATTTGTGCGGTGAGTGCAATATTTTTCACTTGAGCTCTTGGGTTGTGTTTCTCCAACACACTCCTTATAAAATAAATATATTCTTTTCAAGTCTTGAGCTCCGTTCCTTTCAGATCTTCATTCTCCTTTCTTTTTTTGATTTCCTTCTAATCTCTTTAAAACATGCGCTCATCTCAACCATTTTGTTAGGATCTCATTTGTTTGTCATTAATCAACCAAAACCCACAAGGGATGCCTAGATGCACTTTCACCGTTGCAATCCTCAATAATTTTCTGCATCATTCCTATTCCAGGGTGGCCTAGGCGTGAATGCGAGGTCTTGAATGTATCAATATTCTGGAAAATCACCTTGTATGCAACATATGGTACGGATTTAATATATGTATAATACAATCTAGATGGAGTAGAAGGAATTCTTTTTAGAACTTCATGGCCATATTCGGAGTTATTGGAAATAAGAAGAAATTCTTCTTTATTATCTTCATGGGTACATACATGTAACCCATTTTTTCAGATATCTCTAAAACTTATGAGAGTACGTGTAGAATCAGAATACAATAAAGCATCTTCGATTATAACTTGTGTACCATTTGGAAAAATTATAGTGGCTCGACCGGAGCCAACTATTGTTGCATCGCGTCCAGCGATGGTTAAAATATTTCCTGACCTTCTAGTTAGGGTCTGGAAATATTTTATTTTTCTAAGTGTAGAGTTTGTGGTGCAACTATCCACAAGGAACATTTATTCTTCCATCTTAAACTTCCCGTAAGACCTAACAATTAAGAATTGTAATAATTCAATTAATTGCATTAAACACATATTTATAAATTAGAGTATTGAATAACTCTGATACAAGAGAAAATATATTGTACATTACAACACACCTTATTACATAGACTTAGTATTTACAAATTTCTATGGTAAGCGATCTCGATTAGATCGCCAAACATATCATTCGATTTATATTCTACTATAGCATTGTCCAAGTCCATATAGTCATCAACACATGTTGGCTCATTGTTGCTTGGATTTTTCATATCCTTCCTTGAACAACTGGCTTCAAATGTTAGCTTAGTCGGGATACTGAAGTGCGTTTCATACTCATTTCCTGATCCTTGAGTTTTCTTGTCTTTTCCCAGTGATTTATGGTACAAGACCACAAGGTGTTTAGAAGTGCGACACTTGTCAGTTGTATGCTTGAAAGTGCCACATGTCTTACAATCCAAAATTTTTTACTTTGTAGGGAGTACCACGCTTTTTATTGTCTTAGAGAACTTTTTATTTTTCTGCATATTACCGTGGCATCTATCATATCTATTATTCTTCTTAGGAGTTGAATCCTTAGAAGCATTTTCTTTATTCTTATTATGATGAATTTCAGGTAGAGGAGCAGCTCAAACACGACGTTGGTGATGATTCTTAATAGTAAGTTCATCATGCTTCTCCGCCTGGAGTAAATCACGAATGATGTCAGCGTACTGCCGATAGTTGCGAACCCAATATTGATGTTGTAAGACCCGATCTGAGAGGAGCATTGTTTGAAGTGTCTTTTCAATTTTGTCCTCCTCTGATGGTTCTTTTTAACAAAACCTTAATTTGACACAGACTTTATGAACAATATGATTATAGTCTTCTATAGACTTAAAGTCTTGAAGATGAAGTTGAGTTCATTCATGGTTGGCCTCTGGCAATAAAATTGTCTTTTGTTGTTCATAAAGGTCTTTTAATACCACCCAAAGACTATGAGGTTCCTCCTCCATTACATATTCTGACTTTAAGTCGGGGTGAAGGTGATTTCGGATGATATAAAGAGGCTGATACTTGTATGTATCTAGAAATGTTACATCTCTTTCTGCGGGAGGAGTAAGTGCAGGCATGATTCCACGAAAAGTCAAGCCTATCTCGATGTCAAGAGCCCATGTAGGGTAGTTGTGACTATGAAGGGCAAGTTCTTCAAACTCGCGAGCTATTAATTCCTACATATAGGAAACCAGAGATTTTATTAATAAAATCATCATAGTGGTGTTGTAATAAGTGTGTTAATCATAAATATAACACTTAGAAATATTCATTTATGTCCAGCCAATTATAAAAATTAGCTTAACAAAAAGAATAAACCCCGGTATATATATCATATTCAAGCATAATTGATGAATATGACTTATATATTTTGTTTTATTTAGAGATGATTCATGTCTGTATTAAGCCAAACATTACAAAATGGCTTAATTCAGATAAATCAAATCTCTTGTTATTTCTCTGTAATCATATTGTCTCATCATAAGCCAAAATTTTAAAATTAGATTAAATGATGGTACATGTAAATATTTGAAATATAGTTAACAAAATTCTATAATGTTTAGGCCAACTTTTTAGCTGTACAAAATGAATTCTCGACAATGTGTTAATGATTGAATTATTTTAAATTTATTCGGCCAAAATATTAATTTTAGCTAAATTTTGTGAATTCATTCATAATATTGCAGGAAAATATTGCAATGCAACAATTGTCATAACCACAAAATAATAGTGATTATAACTATATTTACATAATATTTACATTTTGATATTTAAATTTGAACTATATTTAAATTTCAAACTAAGAAAATAGTAAATAAAATAAAAATAAAATTGTAAAATAAAATGGAATGGTCCAGGCACGGCCCAAATGGCCACGGCGGCCTCGGCCCAGGCAGCAAGGGGAAAATGGGGGCGCTAATTAGGGTAAACCCTAACCGCACCCTTCTGCTCTCCTTCTCCGCCGCACTCCACCTTTCTGCCATCCTCCACTGGCTCGGCGTCGTTCCTTCACCCTTCCACCTTGTCGGTGTTGTTCCTTTGTCGTGCCCCACATCTCACCGGTTTGCACCGGCGGTCGAGCCCCAAGTGCGGGGTGCTCGAACTCTACCAGCGGGGTGGGCAAATCGGCGTAAAACATGATTGCCACTCAGGCTTGTATTTGCCGGCGATGGCACCAATTCCGACGGTTGTGGAGGAAGTGTCGATTGTGGTCTAGCCAGCAGCGTGGATGGCGTCCTTAATGCCAGTGGGCCTTTCGTGCGGACCCTAGGTCCAATACAGATCCTCGCCGTTCACTTTGTTGTCGGTGTCGTGACGGCGTCGTGGGCCATTGTGATATCACAGTTGCCATTTTCTTCTCCTCCTCCCTCCTCCCCCTGTTCACTCGTTTAGGAATTATGCTAAGTAAGACACACACAATATAACTCGATTGTTCCAGAAGATTCGTATACAACAAGTTACAGCGCCACGCTAAACCAACAGGCAGCAACCGATATCCCAAAGCATAGCAAGCTGGCAAGCACAAAGGCAGGGTCAAAGGAGACAATTGAAATTTTCCCATTCTCAAAAATGAGATTCGCCAAAATCCTATTCCTAACATGTGAATAGCCAAAATCCCATTATAATACTCCATACTTTGCTTTTTTCCTATTAAGATAGGATTTTAACATTGATAGAACTTTTCAATAGTAAAACTAAAACAAAATGACCCTTTTATCCTTCAGTTTTCATACTTGTTCAAAAAAATATTTAAAATCATGAAAAATATAAAATAATTCGAAAAAGATTCAAATTTAATAAAACAGTATAAAAATTGAAAAATAACTTTCAAATCCAGAAAAGATATTTAAAATTAGGAAAAAATAAATAATAATTCAAAAAAATTAAATTTAATAAAATGGTAAAACAAATTCGGAAAATAACTTACAAATTCAGGAAAAAAATTTAATATTAGCAAAATATATAATAATTCAAAATATGTTTTAAATTTAATAAAACAGTAAAATAAATTTCAGAAAATATTTAAATTTCAAAAAAAATAAAAAAATGTTAACATCAGTAAATATATATATAAAAAATCGAAAATTTAGAGTAAAAGGGAAAAATAGGGAGAATTTTAAGATAATTTTAAAAAATTTAGAAAAAATAGTGAGAAATAGAAAATGATGTATAGTCACATGTCACATACATGAGAGATAAATACTCCCTCCGTCCATAAATACTTGTCGTCTTTTTATTCATGTTTGTACTAGAAGACGACAAGTATTTAGGGATGGCGGGAGTAGTAAAAATAGAAAAATGATGTATACTAACATTTCACACACATGCTAGATAAATATCGCGTGCCACAAGATCACAAAATAAAATACACATATCACATAATCACAAGATAAAATATCACATATGACATAGTCCAAGCATCCTAATGATAACTCCAAGCAATTATGTTTATCAGGTTATTACATAGGATATGGAGAATAAGAGGGGGGAATAAAAGCACTAGCAACATTACTACGACAAGTACTAGTTCTTGAGTCAGTCTGAAGGTTCGAGAACTCCGTCAACAACCTTCGCATCCCTTCCTTTGGTCATGTAAAGTCCCATATGATGCATAAGGTCCTGCAACATTAGAATCGTAAGTTGACTAATTGTTGGGTATTTCCATTAGCATCTAGTGGAGCGTCCAATTTCTAGCACAATTCAAGAGGACGTAAGAGATTTATAACTTAATAATATGCAATTCAGAGACATGGTGATTCAATACCTGCAGATGGGCAAGAGCTCCTTTAATATTCATAGAACAACAACAGGGAGATCATATGTAGCACAGCATGGTGATTCAACCTCTTTATAGTCACATTTCACTTCTGCTCCAGCCTCCAACCACTCCAATTAACTGGAAATATTGCCCTGCTTGTTACTAAACTACAGAGGACACATCATCATCATACAATTAACGGATTAATGACTTTGTAGTTGTCGGTATCCGCAGACCGGGTACCCCCACGCACAAGGAGAAAACGGCTAAGGACTCAGCCTCTACTAAAGAGGCCGAATCCGAGGCTGTCACGTCGTGGAGGGAAGGACCAGATCCTACCTGTCGGTACTCTGGGTACCATATACTCCTTGGGATTGCAAAGATCTCAAGGGAAAGTCATGTACTTGATTTGAAGACCTTCGGAGGCCCACATGTCGGACATAACCGGACCCGCTTCTCCAACATGGTTAGTCCCAGGGTCGCCAGGTGTACTATCAAACCGGAGCTACCGCCCACAAGGGGAAGCTCCGGGCTATGAACCGAAATGGCACCCCCGGACCTAACCCCAGACCGAGGGAAGCTCCGGAACTGACACGTGTCGGGTAACACCGGACCTATCTGTTCCCTACAGTGTGCTCCGGCGCTGCCATGTGTCTAACCGTCGGATCTTCAGCCTCTAACCTCCGGAAGACTCCACAACGGCTCCGGATCTTCAAAGGGGAATCAAGGACTTCAAGACCCGATCAAGTGTCATTAATACTATATTAATGACACACGATCGGACAACCTTAATTACCAGTAACGGTGTTGTCAAAGCCCATAACTCGGTCATTAAGGGCAATTAAACGTGTTGAATGTGTATCAATATCAGTAACCGCCGGGGCCACATGTCGGGCCAGGCTAACTTGTAACGGCCTGCGCTTGTACTATAAAAGGACAGGCTGACGATACATAGGACACACTCTCCGGAGACACGCTGACTTTACACTCTCAACTGACGTTGAGCTCATACATCCAATACAACACCAACACACCCCATGGAGTAGGGTATTACGCTCAGGTGGCCCGAACCACGTAAATCTTCGTGTCTCTTGTGTCACTCGACATCTCACCTTCTGGAATCTCCGCGCGCCCATACCGAACCTCAAACTCCTCTAACACTTTAGTAGTGTCGAGAGATCTGCCGGATCAAAACAACTGACAGTTGGCGCGCCAGGTAGGGGCCCGGAGATTTCAAGAATGGTGAACTCAGCCGCTGGATCATCCAATGGTTGTCCCGCTGTTCAAGCTGTTGGGGGTAATCCCTCCAATATGCAGCCACCAGCAGGAACCACGGTTCCAGCAGGAGCCACACTTCCACCACCGCCGCCTCCACCAGCAAATCAAGCTGGACAACGCGATGGTGCACCGGCGTCAATCACTGCATCGGTGAATCTTGACAACCCAGAACACGCGCTTCATGCATCACGTGCTCTTCTTCAGCGCCCACCACCTCCGAACGCATCCCGGGATGCAATGGAGCAGTGGAGGGCCAATGTGGAACACTTGGTTGCAGCAGCAGCCGACCGCATCAGCAACCAGGGTCCTCCTACTTCAGGACGGGCCCCGTCGCAGCGATGGACCTTGTCTGTCAGACTTGGTCCGCACGTTTCCAACAACAGGAGACGTGCTGCATCACAACAGGTGACGTCGTTGCCCTCCGGGGCACAACGCACTCACAAGGTATCATGGCTTTCAACTCATGACCTCCGGGCGGAGCTTGATCGCCGATATCGCCAACAAGACGGCCGAGTCCATATTGAGCGTGCTCGTGAAAGACGAGAAGCTCAAGACATTCCTGCTCCTAAAGGAGTAGGAGGAGGCTGTTCAGCCCTGGCCATGCATCTGCGTATGGTCAGGTGGCCACAAAAGTTCCGGCCTCACCTGCCAGAGAAGTTTGATGGGACCGTTAATCCTGTCGAATTTCTTCAGATTTACTCCACTGCTATCTTGGCAACTGGAGGAAATGAGGCCGTAATGGCCAATTATTTCCCAGTGGCTTTAACTGGGACCGCCAGGTCCTGGTTTATGAGCCTTCCACCCAACTCCATCCGTAGTTGGGAGGAGTTGTGCCGGCAGTTCACCGCCAACTTCGGGAGTTCTTACACCCGACCAGGCACCGAACTGGACCTTTTTGCAGTTGTGCAAAAAGGAGGAGAATCCCTGCGATCATTCATCCAGAGATTCTCTCAGGAACGAAACACTATCCCTTCTATCTCTAGTGCCTCTGTCATCGTGGCATTTAGACAGGGAGTGCGGGATAAGAAGATGCTGGAGAAACTGGCGATCAAGGAAATTACCAGTGTCACAGAACTCTTCAGCTTGGCTGACAAATGTGCCAGAGCTACAGAGGGCCGTGAAATTCACTCCAAACCAACTCCGGAGGATCACAAGAAATCCTCCAAAGGAGAAGCCGCTACCTCCGGGAGTGGCAAGAAGAAGAAAAATACCAACGGCAAGAAGAAGTCGTCGGCCGGTGCATCCAATGCTGCAGCTGCTGCAGCTCCGGGTGGCCGGGGGCCACGCCCCGAGAAGCGACCTCGACCGTCTTCTGAAGACGGTAGCAAACCCAAGGTGTGGTGTCCAATTCACAAAACGGACAGCCACAGTTTGGAAGACTGCCGGGAGGTCCAAAACCTTGTCGAGCGCTACAACAAGCGCCGGGAAGAAGCTCCTTTCCGACAGAGGGAAGGAAAACAAAAAGTTGACGAAGCTCCGGCTGAAGAGGAGTTAGGTTTTTAGGATCCCAAAAGGTCCTGAAGGCCGTCTACACCTCCGTCGATGACGATTCCAACGTCTCTGACAACGAGCGTCGGAAGACCATGAACACCATTTTTGGTGGATCATGGGACATCACCTCCTGCCGCGTCATCAAGACTATGCGTCAGGACATGGCTGCTGTAGCTCCTACAGCCAGGGCGGAGCCTCATCGGAAGTGGATGGACACAGCTATCACTTTTGATGCTTCGAACTGCCCTCGAAGCATGGTTGGAGCAGGTCAGCTACCTTTGATGGTATCTCCTACCATCAATAACATCCAGCTCCACCATGTAATGGTAGACGGAGGTTCGGGGCTCAACCTCATAAGCTTCGAAGCTTTTACCAAGCTTCAGCTCCGACCTTCGGATCTCCACCCCTCCCAACCTTTCTCCGGAGTAGGTCCGGGAGCCATTACCCCACTCGGAGCTATTACCCTCCCCGTTACCTTCGGGGCCCAGGAGAAGTATTGCACCGAGAAGTTGGTCTTTGACGTTGCTCAGATCAACTTACCCTTCAATGCCATCTTGGGTGGGCATGCCTTGTACAAATTCATGGCAGCTGCTCATTATGGTTACCTGGTGCTAAAGATGCCAACACCAGTAGGCGTTCTCCGGATCCGCGGAGATCGTACTGCCGGAGTAACTGCTCTGGAAGAACTCCATGCGCTTACTACGGCGCAAGAGGAGGACTCCAGACAGGAGCAAGCTCCAAAACCCCCGAGTATTCGTCAGCGAGGCTCGACTTCTGCACCTCGTGTGCAGCCAAGTGGCGACACTGACATTCCCGTCAAAGTCGTCCAAATCGGTTCTGATGCCGCTTAGACCACCCGTATATCGGGGGGACTGAACGACAAATAGGAACTCGCGCTCATCGCTTTCCTCCGGGCTAATGTCGACATGTTTGCCTGGCAACCGTCACAAATACCTGGGATCCCCAGGGAAGTGATTGAGCACAATCTGAAGATCTACCCCGACGCCCGGCCTGTGCATCAAAAGCCTCGGAAGCAATCTGTAGAGCGACAGAACTTCATTCGACAAGAAGTGAAGAAGTTGCTCGAAGCTGGATTCATCCGAGAAGTCTTCCATCCAAAATGGCTGGCAAACCCAGTTGTTGTGCCCAAGGCCGGCGGGAAGCTTCGGATGTGTATCGACTACACAACACTAAATAAGGCATGTCCAAAAGATCCATTCCCATTACCTAGAATAGATCAGATAGTGGATTCCACCTCTGGGTGTGAATTACTGTGTTTCCTAGATGCATATTCTGGGTATCATCAAATCAGAATGTCTAGGGAAGATGAAGAGCATACCTCTTTCATCACAGTAGATGGATTGTACTGTTATACAGCCATGCCATTTGGTCTCAAGAATGCAGCTTCAACCTTTGTACGAGCTATGTAGAAAACCTTTGAAGAACTCATTAGAGACATAGTGGAAGTGTATGTCGACGACATCGTGGTCAAGGTCAAGAACAAGGAGTCACTCCTTGACACCTTGCAGGCTGTCTTCGACAAGCTGCGGGTCACCCGCACAAAGCTAAATCCAGACAAGTGTGTCTTCGGGGTTAGCTCCGGAAAACTTCTTGGTTTCCTGGTAAGTCACCGGGGCATAGAAGCTAATCCGGTGAAGATCAAAGCCATTGAATACATGCGGCCACCAGCCCGCATTAAAGATGTCCAAAAGCTAACTGGATGTCTAGCAGCCCTCAGCCAGTTCATTTCAAGACTGGCGAAATGGGCACTCCCCTTCTTCAAGTTATTAAGGAAGTCCGGACCATTCCAATGGTATGAAGAAGTAGAAAAGGCGTTCCAGGAGCTAAAACAGCTCCTCACCACCCTACCAATTCTGGTAGCTCCGAACCCTGGTGAGCCTTTGCTGCTTTACATTTCAGCCACCGACGAAGTCGTCAGTATGGTCCTGGTTGCGGAGAGACCAGAACCATCCCATACTCAGGAGTCCAGACCCCTTCAGGAGGGTCTGGAGGTTCCTGAAAGCGAGTCTGGGTCCCAGCTCCCAGACTTGAATCCACAAGAAGTTACTTCAGAAGACCCAGACTCCTCCAGGAGGGTCCAGGTCGCTTCTGAAGAAGCTCCGGGTTCCTCCAGCAAGGACCCGGAAGTCCCCGAAGAAAATCTGGACCCCTCCAGGAGGATTCGGATCAATGAAGAGGAAGCTCCGGGCCCCTCCGGGAGGGTCCGGACCATCCAGCGCCCAGTGTACTTCATTAGTGAAGTACTTCATGACGCCAAGACTCGATACCTAGAGGTGCATAAGCTGCTCTATGCAGTTCTTATTGCCTCCAGGAAGCTTCGCCATTATTTCCAAGCTCACAAGATCTCAGTGGTGACTTCTTACCCACTTCGAGCAATCTTGCATAATCCCAACTCAACTGGGAATATTGCAAAGTGGGCAGCGGAATTGGCCAAATTCGATCTCGAATTCATTTCAAGGCAAGCAATCAAGAGTCAAGCATTGGCAGACTTCATGGCGGAATGGACTCCCTCTCCATCAAACCCTGGGGGCTCTAGCGAGCAGAAGCCAGAACACAAGGCTCCGGTCTTCACCGAGCCTCACTGGACCCTCTACTTCGACGGGTCCATGCAAAAGCAGGGGGCCGGAGCTGGAATCCTTCTCCTCGCACCAACCGGAGAGAAGGTAAAATATATGGTACACCTTGACTTCAAGGCGACCAACAACATGGCAGAATATGAAGCACTCATTTACGGACTAAGGGTGGCACTGTCATACAGTGTCAAGCAACTGCTGGTCAAGGGAGATTCACAGCTCATCATTAAGCAAGTGAAGGGTGAATGCTCCTGCAACAATCTCTAGCTAGCTGCTTACCTCCTTGAAGTCCAGAGGCTTCAGAAGGACTTCGAAGTCCTAGATCTCCACCATGTCCAGCGTGCCCACAACGCTGAAGCCGACGAACTCTCGAGGAAAGCGTCAATCGGAGCTTCGGCTCCTGACGGAACTTTTGTTCGGAGGTTGTCAAAACCCACAGCTCAGCCTGCCGAACTGAGCGAAGGGGGCGAGATCAGCATCCCGAAGCTGACGGTCCCGATGGCCCTGTTACCATGGCAGCCATCAAGGGTCGTAGGTGCTGCCGGAAGCTCCGAGCAACCCAGCACGCAAGACTCAAATGCTCAAGTTAGTTTCGATGCATGGATCTCGGAGATCCGGAACTACTTGAAAGACAACATCCTTCCTGATGATGATGTATCCGCTAACCGGGTAGTCAGATTGGCTAAAAGATACACGTTGGTAGAAGGGGATATCTACCGGCGCGGTGCCAATGGCATCCTAATGCGGTGCATCACAAGGGAAGAAGGTTGTGAGCTCCTCGCAGAAATCCATGGAGGTGAGTGTGGGAACCACGCGTCTTCCCGCACGCTGGTTGGCAAAGCCTTTTGGCATGGCTTCTACTGGCCTACAGCACTCCAGGGTGCAACTGAGCTGGTGAAGAAATGCGAAGCATGTCAATTTCATGCAAAGCAAATTCACACACCGGCTCAGCCCCTACAAATGATACCTCCTACATGGCCCTTCGTTGTGTGGGGGATGGACATCTTGGGACCTTTCCCAAGAGCCGTCGGAGGTTACAAGTTCCTGTATGTTGCCATTGACAAGTTCACCAAGTGGCCGGAAGCAACTCCAGTTGTGACAATCAACAAGCAATCTGCTATCAACTTTTTGCAGTCCATTGTATGCAGATTTGGAGTCCCAAACAAAATCATCACTGATAATGGGACCCAATTCGCGAGCTCTGCATTTCAAGGATATTGCGAAGACCTCGTCATTCAAGTTTGCTACGCCTCCGTATCTCACATAGCAAGCAATGGCCAAGCCGAGAGAGCAAATGTTGAAATCCTTAAAGGACTCAAAACGCGCACCTATGAGCGCTTGAAAAAACATGGAGCCAACTGGATTGAAGAGCTTCCGCCCACTTTATGTGCCAACAGGACAACTCGAAACCGATCAACTGGAGAGACACCCTTCTTCCTGGTGTATGGAGCTGAAGCAATCCTTCCTCCAGAAATCACCTTGGGGTCACTCCGGGTCCGGACCTTCGATGAAGCCACGCAGGACCAGCTCCGACGTGAACACCTAGACCTCCTTGAGGAGGGAAGGTGCCAAGCAGCTGTTCGGAATGCCTGATACCGCCAAGCCCTTCGGCGCTATCATCAGCGGCATGTACACAATCGACAGATCGAGGAAGGCGATCTGGTGCTACGGAGAATACAATCCAGAGAAGGGTTAAACAAACTCTCCCCCAGCTGGGAGGGACCCTTCCGAGTGATTAAAGTATCCCGTCCCAGAAGCATTCGCTTGGCCACCGAGGATGGGACACCTCTCCCAAATCCTTGGAACATTGAGCACCTCCGTAAGCTCCGACACCCCGGAGGACTAACTATCGATGCTCTACGCATTGATAGGGACTATTGCCGGAGCTACTAAGCTCCGACGATAGACAATGCCGGAGCTTCTAAGCTCCGGCAACCTTAGAGGGCCTTCACTATCGAATATTTTGGACCTACACTCTACAAGTTCGAAGCAAATGAGTCTTCAACAAAACACAATATCCTCTTGGTACATGTTCACAATCAAATTGTGTACATCTACCAGGGGGCCAAGTGAAGACAAAAGTGTTGAAGACAAAAAGTGAAATTCACAAAAATTTGGGGATTTCATTCATCTGGAGACAAGGGATTACAAAATTGAGGAAGAAAAAGAGAGAATACAAGTGGGAGCTACGGAGATGGTCCTAGACCCTATGGAAGAACTGGGCGACCTTCTGAGCAACCTCTGACACATTGGCTCGGGCGGCTTCACCTTCTCCTTCGACGAGACCTTCAAGCACTGGGTCCAGAGGGAATTGGGGATTCCGGCTGGTGTAGCACGTCAGCACATACTCTGCGACGTTCTTCGCCAAGGATTGCCCCTCAACCTCCAACTGGTCCGCGATGACGTTGCCCACCTTGGAGAGTTTGCTACCCGCCGAGCTCAGCGCTTGCAACGCCTGGTCCGGCTCCAGCTCCGGATCATCCGGACGCACGGGACTGAAGCCCATCGGTGTCAGCGCGTCGTTGGACTTTCCCAGGAACTCCCAAACCTGTAGGGAGTCCGCAGCCCTCAAGCCCTTCAGTTCTTCCAAGGATCTTTTGGCCGCCACCAGTTCAGAATTCTCGCGAGCGAGGCGCTCAACTTCTTTGGCGTTTTGCTGAATCTTTTCAGTAACTCGCTTCTCGAGTTTTACGAGCTCCTCCTCCCGGAGGTAGATCTTGTTCCGGCGGTCAACCAGGTCCTTCTCCCTGTCCCTTACTTTCTTCTACCTGGCAGCGATGGCACACTCTTGCTCGTAGAGTTCCTGCCCTCGCACCCACGCCTTCTCCTCCTCATCAGCGCAGCGCTCTTCCAATTTCTTGGCGCGCTCTTCGAGGCCCTTGTCAGCCAGAGCCACCTTTTCGGTGAGATCCTCCTCCCTCCTCAAGACGTCATCCTGCAGCTCTAGGAGTTTCTGCTCTTCATCTTCGAGCCTTTTCTCCCTCTCCTCAAGTGCCTCCCGGCGCTTGATGAGAGTAGTGTTAATGGCCTCAAGCCTTTCTTGGTGTTCATCAGCCGCACTATTAGCTGCTTTGGTCTGCTCATAAATGGCCCGGGATTGAGCGTCGAGGGCGCGAGTCAAGCTCTCCCTGTCATCCAATAACTTGCCCCAGTACTCCAGGCGGACCTTCTTCTGCTTGATCCATTCTTTGTCATCTACCATCCTTGACTGCGCCAGCTTTGTATCGAAGTAGAGCCGATTACGCCACCTCCTAAGGGTTTGGCGCTCCTCCTCAAGAGCCTTGCTGTCGTGGAAGAATGCCAGCTGAACTTGACGTAGAATGGAGTAGGTGTTGTCAATAGACAATGACAACGGGATAGGATCCGGACCTGCTGGGGTCTCCTCCGCTGGTTCCAGCGGGTTTTCAGTTACAAAAATTGGGTCCCACTCCACAAGAGTGGTCCCCTGAGCCTCCACGGCACCAGGGCCGTCCTCCAGGATGGCCTCAGTCGCCATCAAGGAGGGTCCCGCTGATGAAGTTCCGACCTTCGGAAGTGGTCCGAAGGACCAGCCGCAAGATCTTCGTTCGTCCCCTCGGGCAGGGGGCCAGCAACTTCATCAGAGCACTCCGGCTCAACCGCGGGTACCTCCGGCGTCGTCACTCCCGGAGCAGGAACTGCTTCTGGCTCCGGCCTGGGCACCTTCTCTACTGGGGGCTCGAGCGCTGACGCCTTCGCAACAACCGGCTCAGGCGCCGGAAGATCTTCAACAACAGCCGGCCCAGTGGTCGGAGCTTCAACGGCAATCGGCTCGGGAGCCGGAAGGTCTTCAACATCAACCGGCCCTGCGGCCGGAGCTCCAGCAACGACTGGCTCTACGGCCGGTGCTTCAGAGGTACCCGGCCCAACCGCCGGGACTTCCTCAACATCTGGCGCGCACACCGGGACTTCAATTACCTCCGGCTCAACCACCGGGGCTTCGACAATTTCCAACTCTGGGGCCGGAATTATTGCTTCCTCCATCTCAACGGCCGAAGCTTCCATCATCTCAGCACCCAAATTCGGAGCTTCAACCTCCGGGGCAGGTGCCACTGGTGCATCTTCTCTCCCGTGGTCCGGCGCTACCACGGGAGTCTTGGGGTATGAGTCGAGGTCCATGACCACGACAGTTGGCGCCGGAGCTACCGCAGCTTCAGCCACCACTTGGGGCGGCACCGGGACAGGAGCAGAGGCTTCCGCCCTCACAACTTCAGCTGCTGTGGCTGAGGGTGGAGCCTCACTCCTCTTCGTGGGAATGCTGCAGATGAAGGATGAAGAAATTTAAAAAACAGTTACTACAAAAAACAACTGTTTGAGGTAAAGATTAAAAATTACCTCGGGAGGCTTCTGCACCAGCTTGCGCGGAATCTCTTTCCCGGGCGTTCTGGGCTGACCATAGCCGCCGCCAGCGTGGAAGCTCCGAAAGGCCCCCCGGAACTCGTTGCAGTCACGGGCACTTCCTTAGTCGAGGCCCTCCTCGACCGGGAAGGACCTCCGGATCTAGAGGCCTCAACTGGCCCTAGTGATGGAGTCGCATGCCCGGAGCTAGCACCCCGGGAAGACACCGCTGCGGGTACAGTCGCCGCAGTTGTAGAAGACCTCCCCCTCCGGGGAGAAGGATCTGATGCAGAGGTTGCAGGCCTGACGGACCTTCCGTCAGCATGCTGCAGTTTCCTCTTCCGGCTCAAGGGTTCGTCCACTGGTTCCTTTCCCTTGCCGACGACTTTGATCTTTGGCTTCGGGGCAGGGTCGGAACCACCTTCGGAAGCCCCAGGGATCATCACCCTGGAGGTCGATCTTCTCTCGACGACACCAAGGTCGTCAAGCACCGGCATCGTCCGTCGGAGCTCCCTGTTGAACTCTACTTCCACGTTCAAAGGGAGAAAGGCTGATGGCGGGGTCAAGTCATCTCCCGCAACGTCGATGCCGTGCTGGAACTTTTTGAGATGTAACTCCAAGGTTGCCCCTGCCATGTTGGACTTCAGTCCGGTCTCGACCCAGTCGTCGTCCATCACGCTGTTGAGGGCCCAAGCGAGTTTTTCTCTCCTCTTCAGCGGTGCCCACCTGTTGACCAGGAAGTTGCAAAATACCGCCTGAGGAGTTAATCCTCCCTCCACGCACTAGCGGATCCTGGTCAGAGCAGGGTTGAAGGCATCCGACAGTACCGGAGCTTCACTCCAGACTGCAGTGTCGATGTTGGGGAGGCATTCGGTCAGCTCCAGCTTCTCGTGCTCCTCCACCCGGATGACTATCTAGTCCTTCTTCCAATCATCCCACTTTCCAGAGGGAAACGACCTAGGGTACTTGAATGGGCACTTCTTGCGCTTCACGAAGTAATAGAAGCCAAGGTACTCATTACTCCTACCGGTGGTATGGACGGTGAAGAAGGTCCGGAAAAGTTCAATGCAGGGGGGATGCCCACCCACATTTCACAGAAGTGGACGAAGATAGACACAAGAAGAATGGAGTGGGGGCCAAGGTGGTATAGCTGCAGACCATAAAAGTCTAGCAGCATCAAGAAAAAGGAGGAAAAAGGTGGGATCAACCCCACCATGGCATACGAAGAGAAGTACACCATCTTGCCGGCGTGCTCCTTCTCGAACAGGAGCTCTCTTCCGGCATGGACCAGACGGTTGAAGAAGTCCGGGGACCATCCCATGAGGGCTCGGACCTTCTTCAAGTCACCTTCGGTCTTCAAACGACTCTCGCGGAGACCCAACTCCATCGCAGCACAGCAAGGCAAGAGAGGAAAAGCGAGCACAAGTTGGGAGTTTGAGCGCAAGATCAGATGAGAGACGTAAAGAACTCCAGACGGTGTGCGCTTTCCTCCTTAAGTAAGCCCTCGCAACGCTTGGATGGAAACCGCAAGGAAGTCGAAGATACTACTCAAAAATTCCACCCAGCCGATGACAAGAGGGCCCGGGACCACCCCGATGATCAAGTCGAGATTCTTACCTAGGCGAACGGTTGTCATCATGAGGCGGGAAGCCCGAAGGCGGCGGCCTGACAAGGCGCGCGGAACCGATACGATTTTCGTATCGGGAACCGGCGACCTTCAATTGCGTGAGATCCGCACGCCAAAGATCTCATTTGCCACACACGGGATATGCCACACGGCGAGGATTTAACTCCAAACTATCGCCAACAGCACATTCGAAGACCTTTGAAGACTCAGTTCAAAAGTCGAAGGATGGACCCACCTCTGGCGGAATGACTTCACCCAAGGGTTCTTGCCCAGAGGTGGGCCCAGGGGGCCACTGTCGGTACCCTGGGTACCATATACTCCTTGGGATTGCAAAGATCTCAAGGGAAAGTCATCTACTTGATTTGAAGACCTTCGGAGGCCCACATGTCACACATAACCGGACCCGCTTCTCCAACATGGTTAGTCCCAGGGTCGCCACGTGTACTATCAAACCGGAGCTACCGCCCACAAGGGGGAAGCTCCGGGCTATGAACCGAAATGGCACCCCCGGACCTAACCCCAGACCGAGGGAAGCTCCAGAACTGACACGTGTCGGGTAACACCGGACCTATCTATTCCCCACAGTGTGCTCCAGCGCTGCCACGTGTCCAACTATCGTATCTTCAGCCTCTAACCTCCGGAAGACTCCACAACGGCTCCGGATCTTCAAAGGGGAATCAAGGACTTCAAGACCCGATCAAGTGTCATTAATACTATATTAATGACACACGATCGGACGACCTTAATTACCAGTAACGGTGCTGTCAAAGCCCATAACTTGTAACGGGCAATTAAACGTGTTGAATGTGTATCAATATCAGTAACCACCGGGGCCACATGTCAGGCCAGGCTAACTTGTAACAGCCTGCCCTTGTACTATAAAAGGACAGGCTGACGATACATAGGACACACTCTCCAGAGACACGCTGACTTTACACTCTCAACTGACCTTGAGCTCATACATCCAATACAACACCAACACACCACGTAGAGTAGGGTATTACGCTCAGGCAGTCCGAACCACGTAAATCTTCATGTCTCTTGTGTCATTCGACATCTCACCTTCTGGAATCTCCGCACGCCCATACCGAACCTCAAACTCCTCTAACACTTTAGTAGTGTCAGGAGATCTGCCGGATCAAAACAACCGACACTACCACTCCGCCGGGGCAGGATCCCGGGTTGCCGCGTGGCCGGCTGAACTGGACCCTCGCCTCCCCGCTGAGGCGGGCTCTGGGGCTGCCACGTGGCCAATCAGAACCTCGGGGTCAGGCCTGCTTCCTTGCAGGGAAAGGCACCGCAACTACCACGTGGCCAGCAGGGCTGAGCCTCCACCCCTCCACAGGGGTGGTCTTCGGATGCGCCACGTGGCCTTTACCATCGAGTGCTCGCCTCCCCACAGATGTAGGCTCTGGCGCAACCACATGGCAAACGGCCAACTCAGTGCGGTAGGAGGCCGCAGTAAAGGAAGGCGTGCGCTGCTCGAACATCCATTAAAGTACGTGCGCCTTCCCCAGGAGAAGCGGAGTCGCGCATGCGTAAGTCAAGGCTCTAGTGTCCTGTCCTGTCCAAGTAGCCGGTACAGACCCAAGCCGCAAGACGGACGAATGGGCCGCAAGGACAAGACGAACGGGACGTGCACCGCCATCATCACCAACTATGTGTAGCCCTGGCACACGATGCGGCGGGACGGTGCATTGACGCCCCTAACAAAGGGAAGTAGATAGCATTTAATCCTAGATCTAGTATAGGATTTGGCTCTCCCCGGGACCACCTGTCGGGCCCCGGGGCCCACCTTGTGACTGCACAGTCCTTGAACTATAAAAGGACTCGGCAGACAACCTTGGAAAGGGAGGAAAGGAGGAGACTAGGACTCATACACGCTCAAGCAAGGCAATACACAAACACTCCCGTGGACGTAGGGTGTTACGCTCCGGCGGCCTGAACCACGTAAAACCCTCTGTGTTCACCTTCTTGCTGCGCTCAATCTCCTGGGACTAGCCCTCGTGAATCCAAAGAACCTCCGCGGGCTGCTCTCTAGCAGGCCCGGGGGAAGTGTCGTTTAAGACCTTCGACATTTGGCGCGCCAGGTAGGGGGCTTTTTTCCCCGTGAAGATTTCTGCCAGCAGCAATGGTGAACGGCCATTCCAACGCCGGTACATCCAGGCCGCAGTCACGGCGACAGGCAGTAGCTGAGGACCAGGCATCATCTCGCTCTAGGGCGGGATCCCGCTGTAGAGCAGCGAGGCCGGGACCTTCACGTCACCCCGCTGTCACCTCGCCGGCTGCAGGTCGGCACGCCACACCATGGCGTACTCCGGCCGTGATGGCAGCTATAGCGCTGCCGGCAGCAAGCCCGGAGAGTGCGCTCACAGCAGCGCACGCGCTACTCCACAATCCACCTGCTGGAGATGCTCCTCGGGGAGCAGCTCAGCAGTGGATCAACGACGTCGACCACCTCGTCACTGCTGCACTCAATGCACCTCCACCAAGGGAGACACATGCCCAGCCGATGCATGTGTCATTGTCATGGACTCCAACCATCGACCGATGGACGGCGGACTCGCGATCGACCAGGATCTCGGCAACAGACCTGAGAACCATGCTGCAGCGCCGTAGGTCGGGAGAGGACTGCCGAGTTACCATCGAGCGACAGAGGGAACGGCGGGGCAACCTTGAGGCGGACTACAGTGCGCCGGGCCCTGTTCCCCAGGCTCACGTCGTGCCACCGCCGAACCCGGCATATGTTACGCCACCTCCATACCTGGCGTACGTCGCGCCACCACCCCCACAGGCGTACGCTGCACCACCCCAGAATCAGGTGTATGCAGGCCCACCTGCTCACCCGGGGTATGCAATGCCACCACCGGCGCCAGTCAGCCCCACCCAAGGGTGTGCGGCTCTAGCACCTCACCTCCATTTCGTGGTCTGGCTACGAAAGTTCCGGCCACACATGCCGGAGAAGTACGACGGGAGTGTCAACCCAAGTGAGTTCCTGCAGATCTACTCCACCGCGATACTAGCTGCAGGAGGCGACGAGGTCGTCATAGCCAACTACTTCCTCGTCGTCCTGACCGGCCCAGCCCGGTCATGGCTCACAAACCTGCCCCAAGGGTCCATAACCTCCTGGGATGAACTGTGCCGACAGTTCGTGGCGAACTTCGGCAGTTCCTACAAGCGCCCCGGCACAGAGCTTGACCTCCACGCCGTCAGACAATGCATTGGAGAGTCGCTGTGATCATTCATCCAGCGGTTCTCTCAGGTAGGGAACACCATCCCTCATATCGCTAGCGCATCAGTTATTGTTGCGTTCAGGCAGGGTGTGAGGGACAAGAAAATGCTCGAGAAGCTAGCCACGCATGAAGTGCGTGATGTCTCCGAGTTGTTCGTCCTGGCAGACAGATGTGCTAGGTCAGCTGAGGGATGCAACTGGCACTCCCAACCTTCCTCAGAGGCAAGGGAGGCCACGCCGACTGAGGAAGGAGCCTCTGCAAAGAGCAGCGGCAAGAAGAAGAAGAAGGGCAATGGCAGGAACAAGCCAAAGCCTGGAGCCCATGCAGTGGCGGATGTGGCACCCGGCGGAGCCCGGCCGTCGCACTGAGACAAGTGCCCTCGGCAGTCACCAGAACCCGAGGAGCCTGACTTCAAGTGCCCGGTGCACCGCACAAACAGCCATAGCGCTAGCGTGTGCCGGGAAGTGAAGAAGTTCGCGGAGTGCTTCCGTGAACAAAAGCAGAAGCAGCAGTGCCAGGAGGGCGCGCCTTCCCGCCAGAGGGAGGGCAAGCAGAAGGTCGATCCTGAAATGGAGGATGACAGCGAGATGGGGTTCCAGGAACCCCAAAGGGCGGTGAAGGCCGTCTTCGAGGGTGGTGACTCTGACTCCAACAGTGATAAGGAGCGCTGCAAGACTCTCCACGTCATCTACGGGGGAGCCACAGATCCCACGTCCCGAAATGCAGTGAAGACTCTGTGACGGGCAGTGGCCGCGGTGGCCCCCGCCCCAAGTCCGGCTCCCCACCACAAGTGGATGAGCACGGCGATCAGCCTCAACGCCTCTGACTGCCCGAAGAACATGGCGGGAGCAGGCGTACTCCCGCTGCTGGTGTCCCCAACCATCGCCAACGTGAAGGTCTTTCACGTGCTGATTGATGGTGGGGCAGGCCTCAACCTCATCTCCACGGCGGCCTTTCGGAAGATGCAGCTGCTGATGTCCCGACTCACACCTTCGATCCCGTTCTCAGGTGTTAGACCGGGGCAGATCCTCTCGTACGGTAACATTCACCTCTCGATGACCTTTGGGACCCTAGAGAAATACCGTACGGAGAGCATTTTGTTCGACGTGGCGGACGTCGACCTGCCCTTCAACGCCATCATCGGGAGGCCGGCGCTCTACAGGTTCATGTCCGTAGCCCACTATGGCTACCTCGTCCTGAAGATGCCGACACCTTCCGGCATCCTCAGGATTAGAGGGGACCGCTCAGCTGCAGTATCCGCCTTGGAGCAGCTCCAGGCGCTCGCAGCCGGGAGGGCTCCGGCTTCAGGGGGCGCTATCGGTACCCTGGGTACCATATACCCCTTGGGATTGCAAAGATCTCAAGGGAATATCATCTACTTGATTTAAAGACCTTCGGAGGCCCACATGTCAGACATAATCGGACCCGCTTCCCCAATATGGTTAGTCCCAGGGTCGCCACGTGTACTATCAAACCGGAGCTACCACCCACAAGGGGGAAGCTCCGGGCTATGTACCATAGCGGCACCCCCGGACCTAACCCCAAACCGAGGGAAGCTCCGGAACTGACACGTTTTAGGTAGCACCGGACCTATCTGTTCCCCACAGTATGCTCCGGAGCTGCCACGTGTCCAACCATCGGATCTTCAGCCTCTAACCTCCGGAAGACTCCACAACGGCTCCGGATCTTCAAAGGGGAATCAAGGACTTCAAGACCCGATTAAGTGTCATTAATACTATATTAATGACACACGATCGGACGACCTTAATTACCAGTAACGGTGCTGTCAAAGCCCGTAACTCAGTTATTAAGGGTAATTAAGCGCATCAAATGTGTATCAATATTAGTAACCGCCGGGGCCACATGTCGGGCCAGGCTAACTTGTAACAGCCTGTCCTTATGCTATAAAAGGACAGGCCAACGATACATAGAGGGGGATTCGACGCGCTCACTCTACACTCTCAACTTACGTTGAGCTCATACATCCAATACAACACCAACACACCCCGTGGAGTAGGGTATTACGCTCAGACGGCCCAAACCACGTAAATATCCATGTCTCCTGTGTCATTTAACACTTCACCTTCTTGAATCTCTGCGCGCCCACACCAAACTTCAAACTCCGCAAACACCTTAGTAGTGTCAGGAGATCTGCCGGATCAAAACCACTAACAGGCGCGAAGGAGAGTCGACCAGAACAGGGTCCAACGCAGTGGGCCTCCACTTTTGCACCCCGTGTGCAACCAGTCGATGACGACGTCCCAGTAAAGGTCGTCAGGATTGGTTCCGAGGCTTCCCAAACACTCCGTATCGCGGGGAACCTGGACAGCAAATAGGAACTCGCGCTCGTCACCTTCCTCCGGGACAATGTCGATGTGTTTGCATGGCAACCATCACAAATGCCCGGGATCCCTAGGGAGGTGATTGAGCACCATCTGAAGATCTACCCTGACGCCCGACCGGTGCAACAGAAGCCCAGGAAACAGTCCATCGAGTGGCAGAACTTCATCCGTGAAGAAATCAAGAAGTTGTTCGATGCTGGTTTCATCCGAGAGGTCCACCACCCACGGTGGCTGGCCAACTCTGTTGTCGTTTCCAAGGCTGGCGGGAAACTCTGGATGTGCATCGACTACACCAACCTCAATAAGGCTTGCCCAAAGGATCCATTCCCTCTTCCTAGGATAGATCAAATAGTAGACTCAACATCAGGTTGTGATCTTCTGTGTTTCCTAGACGCATATTCTGGTTTCCACCAAATACCAATGTCTAGGGAAGATGAAGAGCACACTCCTTTCATAACAGTAGACGGACTGTATTGTTATGTCTCCATGCCTTATGGACTCAAGAATGCTCTCCCCACCTTTGTACGTGCAATGCATAAGACATTTGGGGACCTCATTACAGATCTGGTAGAAGTGTATGTCGATGACATCGTGGTAAAAATTAGAGCCTGCACATCCTTATTAGACAACCTGACCCAGGTCTTCAGCAAGCTACGCACGACGCGCACGATGCTGAACCCAGATTAGTGCGTCTTTGGGGTTTCTGCAGGGAAGCTCCTTGGTTTCTTGGTCTCACACCGAGGAATTGAAGCTAACCCAGAGAAGATCAAGGCGATAGAGCTGATGCGGCCGCCAGCCCGCATCAAGGATGTGCAGAGGCTTGCAGGGTGTTTGGCGGCCCTCAGTCGGTTCATCTCAAGACTGGCTGAGCGAGCGCTCCCCTTCTTCAAGATTCTATGGAAGTCGGGTCCCTTTGTGTGGACCGAGGAAGCAGAAGCGGCGTTCCAGGACCTCAAGAAGCACCTGACGACACTCCCCATCATGGTGGCGCCAGAGCCCTGCGAACCACTCCTGCTCTACATCACCGCAACAACGAAGGTGGTCAGCATGGTCTTGGTTGCAGAGCGGCCGGAGCTACTGCCGCAGCAGGCACCCGAGGGAGCTCCCGGGGAGGAAGCTGAGCCTCAGGGCCTGCACCCAGCAGAGGATCCCCTTGTTGTGTGCTCCAGTGACCAAGAGCCCTCCGGGTCCCAACCCCCGGTTGTCCGACCAGATCTTGGGGGCCACATTCCCCAGGATGCAGACACATCGCAAGGAGCTCAGGACCCCCCAGGGAGGGTTCGAACCTCCCAACGGCATGTCTACTACATCAATGAGGTCCTCCATGAAGCAAAAACAAGGTATCTAGAGGTACACAAACTGTTGTATGCAGTGCTCATAGGGTCGAGGAAGCTCCGGCATTACTTCCAGGCTCACCGGGTTTCAGTGGTGACCTCCTTCCCACTAAAAACCGTGCTCCACAGCCCCAACTCTACTGGCAACATTGCCAAGTGGGCAGCAGAGCTGGCGGAGTTTGAGCTGGAGTTCCTACCTCGACATGCAGTCAAGAGCCAAGCATTGGCGGACTTCTTGGCAGAATGGACTCCATCGCCAAGCAACCCGGGGGGCCCGGACAATGGAGAAACGGTGCCCAAAGCTCCAGTTTTCACCGAAACTCCCCGGACGCTCTATTTCGACGGCCCCTCACGGAAGCAGGGGGCCGGGGCCAGGGTCCTGCTCCTCACCCCGACTGGGGAGCAGTTCCAGTACATGGTGCGCCTCGACTTCAAGGCGACAAACAACATGGCAGAATACGAAGCCCTCATCTTCGGGCTAAAGACTGCCCTGACTCTCAATGTCCGTCAGCTTCTGGTTAAAGGTGATTCCCAGCTGATCATCAAGCAAGCCAAAGGGGAGTGCAGCTGCAATGACCCACAGCTAGCAGCATACTTGCTGCACGTCCGGAAGCTCGAAAAGGACTTTGAAGTCTTGGACTTGTGCCATGTACCCCGAGCCGACAACTCAGTCGCAGACGACCTATCAATGAAGGCCTCCACAGGGGCCCCAATGCCTGAAGGAGTCTTTGCAAGGACGTTACCATGACCAACCGCTCGAGCAGCCGAACCGGGCGAAGGGGGCGAGCCCAGCACCTCGAAGCTGGTAGTCCTTGCGGCCCTACTACCATGGAGCCCGCCAAGGATCGTATGCGCCACCGGGAGCTCCGAGCTACCGGGCGCCCAAGATCCAGAGGCTCGAGTAAGTCGCGATGCATGGATCTCGGACGTTCGAGACTACTTGAAAGACAAAATCCTTCCCGAAGAACATGCCCTGGCAGAAAGGATAGTCCGCATGGCTAAGAGGTACACGCTGGTGGAAGGGGACCTCTATCGGCGTGGCGCCAACGACATCCTGCTGTGTTGCATTACCCGGGAAGAGGGCTGCGACTTGCTCACAGAGATCCATGAAGGTGAGTGTGGGAACCACGCGTCATCCTGCATGCTGGTCGGTAAAGCCTTTCGGCATGGCTTTTACTGGCCAACAGCACTCCAGGATGCCGCCGAGATGGTCAGGAGATGCAAGGCGTGCCAGTTCCATGCCAAGCAGATCCACACACCAGCTCAGGCGCTGCAGATGATCCCTCCCTCATGGCCATTCGCTGTATGTGGGTTGGATATTCTGGGACCCTTTCCCAGAGCCGTCGAAGAATTCCGGCACCTCTACGTCGCCGTAGACAAGTTCACCAAGTGGCCGGAAGTCGCCCCAGTCGTCACCATCAACAAGCAGTCAGCAGTAAAATTCATCAAGTCGATTGACTGCCAGTTCGGGGTCCCGAACCGAATCATCACTGATAATGGGACCCAGTTCACAAGTGCAGCGCTCCAGGAATACTACGAGGACCTTGGGATACAAGTCTGTTATGCATCTGTCGCTCATCCAGAGAGCAACGGACAGGTCGAGAGGGCCAATGCAGAGATCCTCAAGGGCCTCAAGACTCGCACATTCTCAAACCTTTAGAAGCATGGTGCAAACTGGGTAGACGAGCTTCCGTGTGCACTGTGGGCTAGCCGGACATCAACCAGTCGGGCCACGGGGGAAACGCCTTTCTTCCTGGTGTACGGGGCAGAGGCCGTCCTCCCCCCAGAAATTACCAGGGGCTCCCCCCGTGTCCGGGTGTACGACGAAGCCACGCAGGACCAGCTCTGGCGTGAAGACGTGGACCTCGTCGACGAGGGACGAGTAAGAGCGGCTCTCCGAAATGCACAGTACAGGCAGAAGCTCCGGCGCTACCACCAGAGGACCGTGCGGAGTAGGGAGCTAAGGGTAGACGACCTGGTGCTGCGTCACATACTCTCCCGGGAAGGGGCTAACAAACTCTCCCCCAGATGGGAGGGCCCCTTCCGGGTTACGGAGGTATGCCGCCCTGGGTGCGTCCGCCTAGCCACGGAGGATGGAGAGCGACTGCCCAACCCTTGGAACATCGAGCACCTCCGTAAGTTCTACCCCTAGACCAGCGTTAGGACAGTTTTCATTCATTGTAAAAGGTACATGGTGCCTAGGAACGGTACTTAGGGTAACTAAGGCTCCGCGGACGAGGCCCGGAATCCACATTTCGCTTAGCCTCGTCCAGAATCCTAAGTAGGTGCACTCGGCTTCCTTTGTCGCCCGAGCCGGGTCGTTCCCCTTGTAAAACCTGTCCCATCTTATGGGAGACCGCAATGAAAGATTGTTGTCCTACCCTGTATAGGGTTTCTCATTCAAAAAATTATCTTTAATTTTTTATGATATTGCTATACATTCGCTATAGCTCTTGATCTATCATGAGCGCTGTCATTTTTTCCTGCTCTAGCAATAGTGGGAGCCTTGCTGTCTGGTTGCAGGTGGGGTAGCTTGAGGTACCTGCAATGTTCCTGGGGCCTCGGATGTTCCCATACTCGGGGGTAAGTGTCTCTAGATGGTCTCCCCCGCGAAAAGCTTACGCCGAGAGGGAGGTCCAGGGGCACAGCCTGCTTAGCCTGGTCATGTACCCTAAGCCTGTGCGTCCTGCCTCCCCAGCGCTACAGCTAAGTACTAGGGGCCAGATGGGCCGCCCTTAAGTAGTATGGATAGCGATCCCTAGGTGCATACGCACTGAGTTACCCAAGCCCCATAAGTCAGCCCAAGATCGTAAGTCAAGCGACACTAAAAAGGAGCAGGGAAACAATGACCAGCCGACATAATTACTTCTCCTGTTTTTTGATCTATACGCAGGTCTTCAAGGAGTTATCCCGGCGATAACCGTCAGAGTACCCACGAAGATGGTGGGCACCGCCAGACCAAGGCTCCGGTGGCACCCCCCAGGGGGCCTGTCGTTGACCTTTCACCAGAGATGGTGGGCACTGCCGGACCAAAGCTCCGGTGGTACCCCCAGGGGGCCCACCGTCGAGGTTTCACATAAGATGGTGGGCACCGCCGGACCGAAGCTCCGGCGGCACCCCCAGGGGGGCCCGCCGTCGACGTCCCTGCATACTCAGTTACAGCAATGCTACCTACGCATCATAAGCTCCCCTGCAACCGTCTGCCCTAACTTCTAGGTATTTGACAGGTGTGCCCATAACAACTGGCCACACCTGTCAGGGGGCCACACTCCGGGGGGGGGGGGGGGGGGGGGGTTGAGGGGCGGCAGACCCTCGAAGCTAAGGAGCAACAAGCAACTAGAAGATATTGCTGGAAATAAAAGCATGCTGACTATAAGAGGTACCACAGGTAGATTTTTTGTTCCAAAATAAAAATTTTGCAACCACAAGCAACCACAGACAAAAGTTGAAAGAAACACAAAACATAAACAGAGCATGGGGAGCCCTCAGCCACTCCACTGGAACCTTGAGGTGATGAGCGCCACCGCATCCGAGACTTCAAACTTGGCGGCCTCTTCCCTCTTGGCGATGGGCCCCTCGAGGACCGGCTGCAGAGGGACATCAGAGTACCAGCTCTGGTAGCAGGCCACGATGTGTGTCGCCACCTCCTTCACCAGCATCCTCCCTTCTGCCTCCAGCTGGTTGTCGATGATGGCCCCCAGCGAACGCATCCTCGAGCTGGTGGAGTCAAGTGCCGGGAACACCTAGCTCACCTCCTGCGCTGGTTCCCCCACGTGCACCGGGCTGAAGCCGAGCGGCACCAGAGCCGAGTCGGCGCCGCCAAGGAACTCCCAGACCTTCCAGGCCTCAGTAGAGCGCGATGCCCGAAGCTCCTGCACCTCCTGCTGGGCCGCCGCCAACGCTCGAGGGCTGCCGTCCAGGAACCGCTTCTCCTTGGCCGCCAGGCCCCCCTCGCGCTCTCCGACATCCCTCTCGCGGCGGCTCAAGTCACCCTCCTTGAGGGTGACGTTAAACTCACGGTCTAGGAGGGTCTGGCGCTCGGCGAGCTGGGCTTGCTCCGCCTCAGCCAGGGCAGCATCCTGGCGGTTTAGCTCGGCGGCGCGGACCCTCGCCCCTTCCTGCTGGAGGGTGAGCTAGCGGGAGGTCACCTCAGCCTCAGCCTGCTTCACCGCCAACTCCTACTCCCGTTCGGCAAGAGCAGCTTCCCGGCGAGATAGTAGTTGCTGAAGGTCCTCGCAGGACTGGAGGCGGGAGCTAGCCTCAGCGTGGATAGCCGTGGCGTCTGCCTTCAGCTTCTGGGTGACGGCGTCCAGTTGAGCGATAAGCTCGCGGTCCTGCTCGGGGATCTTCATATCCTCCCGAACAACCGCCTCCCGCTGAGCTGCTCGGCTCTTCGTCGGCCGGGTTCGGGCCTCCAGGGTCCTTGCCCATTCCCAGAGCCGGTCATCCTCGTCTTCAAGCCGCCCTTTCACCCGGGCGAGGGTCGTCTGAGCCTGCCGGAAGCCGGAGTAGGCCACGGCCATGGCCTCAGACAGGGGGAGGGGCTCCACCGTAGCAGCGGGTCCCTGCCCCCCCCCCACTTCTTCAATATCATCCTCCATTTGGAGGACCACTGGAGAGACAGGGACCAGAGCTCCCCCAATCGGAGAAGGCGGGGGGACCACCGCCAGAAGCAGGCGCGTCGCCCCCAAGGGCCTCCTCCCCGGTGACGGCACCCGAGGAGGCGGCGCCAGCCGACGTAGCGGTGTCGGACGGCGCGACGGCATCGGCCGGCATGGAGTAGCCGGTGGATGCGGAGTCGTTGGCGGGCGCGGCAACAGTCGCTGGTGCGTGCGGCTGGGCTTCAGCAGTCGTTGTGGGGGTCTCGGGCATCGAGGCCCAGGGCACCCCGGCGACAGCAGCCCGGTGCATCGGAGCGGGGCCCAAGGCTGCAGAGGAGCCCCGCGAGCCGGCTGGAGTGGCATACCGCCCAGCAGAAGGGCCCGCGGGCAGAGGAGTAGTTATAGTGGTGCTGAAATCAAGCAAACCCGGATCATAAGAAAATGACAGGGTAAGCACACAGCAAAGAGCACCCAAGATAAAATGTATGCAGGCTTACCGGGGAACATTGAAGTTCCACCGCTTCTCGAAAGGGTTGGGGGGTTCAGACCCCCCGAACCCGTGGCGGGGGCCGCTGAGTGTGCTGGGGGCCCCTGTGGTGGAGGAGTCGGTGGCACCCCCGAAGTCTGGCGCTCCTCCGAACGACGAGGGAATGCTGGGGTCCCGTCGGCGTTGAGGAGCCTCCCCCTCTTACGCGTCGAGGACTCGAGCGGCAAAGTGGTGCCATCAGCGCCCCCTGACGACGAATGCGGCAGGGCTCCGACGTCCTGACGAGGAGCAGAGGGGGCCGGCGGCGGCGACTGGGCGCGCTTCTTGGGGGTCGGGTCCGACACCGGAATCGGTGCTTTCCCTTTCCCCTTGTCAACAGAGGCGTCGTCGCCTCCCCATTGACGGTGTTGGGGCCCGCTTGAGGCGTCGTCGCTTGAAGGATCTTCGCCGCTTGAGGGAGCCCCGCCTCCCTCAGCGTCGTCGACGATGTTGACCCCCCAGAACGGGTCCCCGATCTGGCACTGCGCCAGCCCAGACTCGTCGAGTGTCGGCATCGTCTTCAACGGCTGCCTCCTCAGCTCGGAGTCTGAGCACAAGGGGCGGAAGGCCGTCGGAAGAGCCAGCTCCTCGGGGGAAATGTCGTCGGGACAGACCCAGGTCAGCATGTTGTGCATCTGCTGCTCGTCCAGGTTGGAGCCGGGGCCGGTCTCGAGCCGGGTGCAGTCCGATAGGCCGGTGAACATCCACGTCGGGCGGGTGCGGCACTGGAGCGGAGCTATGCGGCGGGACATGAAGTCCCTCAGCACCATGGCAGACGACAGTCCATGGTCCGCCAAAATCTGGATCCTCTCCAACACCGGGTTGAATGCCTCCTCCAGCTCTGGGCGCTCCTCCCAGAATGACCGCTCGGAGTAGGGGATCCCGGTGGGGAGGCACATCCGATCGTGGGCTTAGACCTTGGCGATCATCCAATCTTCGCGCCACTGCTCCCATCAAGCAGAGTTGAAGGAAGCAATGTACCTCGAGGGGACCTTGGTTCGGCGCTGGAAGTAGTAGGCACCGAGATGCTCCTTCGAGCTTCTGCCGGTGGCCCTCAGTACAAAAAAGTACCTGAAGAGCTTCACCGACGGCATCACCCCCACGAACATCTCGCAGAGGTGAGCAAAGACCGCCAGCATGGCGATCGAGTTGAGCGAGGTGGTGGAGTTGGAGACCAAAGGTCTCTAGGAGCATGACCAGGAAGGCGGATGCAGGCGGGACGAAGCCGGCCAGCACGTACGATGAAAAGAGCACCATCTCCCCGGCGGAGAGGCTCAGCGGCAGCCTCCCGGGACGGAGCCACTTCTCCTGCTCAAGAGCATGCCAGCCGAGAAGCCGGCGCATGGGGGCCAGGTCAGCGGACCTGGATAGCCGGGACTTGGGCAGGATGCTCGCCATGAGGATCGAAGGAGGAGGCTCTGGAAGGGGAGATTGGGAGCTAGAGCGCAAGAACTGGGCTTGGGGCAAGAAGGCACAAGCGCAAGGATGTAGAAGCGGAAGAAAGGACCCTTAGGGGGGAAAGGTATCTTTTTATCCACCTCTGTAAGCCAACAGACGCAGCGTGTGAATCGCCACGGCCTCGGTAGAAGAGCAACAGACCCACACAGGCAATGACATGAGGGCCCGAATCACTCGACAAAGAAGGCGAGTCAGGTGGCTAACTATGCGGGAGGTAACTCAGCGGTTTCTGAAAAGGCAAAAGCAGCGGAAGTGCAGGAGCCACCTTGGGAACCACCGCAGTTAAAGCACGATTGAAGGCGTAAGTCATGTCACGCGGCGCCCTTCCAGTGCCTCCGCTTACCAGGAGGAGATGCGTCGCCACAACGGCAGGAATGTGTCGCCCGGGGAACTGCCCAAAATTGGAATCGAAAGAGTTGTGCGGGAAGATAAGGAAGAAGACCCCACCTGCGGTATCGATGACTCTCCCGAGGTGGGCTCGGGGGCCACTGTCGAAACCCCGCAGACCGGGTACCCCCACGCACAAGGAGAAAACGGCTAAGGACTCAGCCTCTACTAAAGAGGCCGAATCTGAGGCTGCCACGTCGTGGAGGGAAGGACCAGATCCTACCACTCCGCCGGGGCAGGCTCCCAGGTTGCCGCGTGGCCGGCTGAACTGGACCCTCGCCTCCCCGCTGAGGCGGGCTCCGGGGCTGCCACGTGGCCAATCGGAACCTCGGGGCCAGGCCTGCTTCCTTGCAGGGAAAGGCACCAGAACTACCACGTGGCCAGCAGGTCTGAGCCTCCACCCCTCCACAGGGGTGGGCTCCGGATGCGCCATGTGGCCTTTACCATCGAGTGCTCGACTCCCCACAGAGGCAGGCTCCGGCGCAACCACGTGGCAAACGACCAACTCAGTGCGGTAGGAGGCCACAGTAAAGGAAGGTGTGCGCTGCTCGAACATGCATTAAAGTACGCGCGCCTTCCCCAGACGAAGCGGAGTCACGCATGCGTAAGTCAAGGCTCCAGTGTCCTGTCTTGTCCAAGTAGCCGGTATAGACCCACGCTGCAAGACGGACGAATGGGTCGCAAGGACAAGACGGACGGGACGTGCACCGCCATCATCACCAACTATGTGTAGCCCTGACGCACGACGCGGCAGGACGGCGCATTGACGCCCCTAACAAAGGGAAGTAGATAGCATTTAATCCTAGATCTGGTATAGGATTTGGCTCTCCCCGGGACCACCTGTCGGGCCCCGGGGCCCACCTTGTGACTGCAGAGTCCTTGAACTATAAAAGGACTCGGCAGACGACCTTGGAAAGGGAGGAAAGGGGGAGACTAGGACTCATACACGCTCAAGCAAGGCAATACACAAACACTCCCGTGGACGTAGGGTGTTACGCTCCGGCGGCCCGAATCACGTAAAACCCTCTATGTTCACCATCTTGCTGCGCTCAAACTCCTGGGACTAGCCCTCGTGAATCCAAAGAACCTCCGCGGGCTGCTCTCTAGCAGTCCCGGGGGAAGTGTCGTTTAATACCTTCGACGGTAGTCTATCTCCATCACAGCTCTTCTATTTTGCACTCGATCAATTAGGTTTGAATCAAGCTCTGGTTGTCACATTATGTAATTTAGAGAAGTCTGGCATTCTTCAACAAGTAATTTCAGAAAACTAAAGTGGCATATCCAGTTGAATGCACAAGTTGATCGTATCAATGTTCCAAGGTTACCAGAATCCTGCAAAGTAGTGTCACCATAATCGGCATGAGGTGCATTCCTGCAACTCAAAACCTCCACGCCGCTGTCCAAGAGATGCAAGCAGTCCACGGCCGATACGTCGAACTGGCACATCTCCCTGCAGCGATTTGAAGGACCGGCAGCACGGAATTAGAAAGGGGAAGAAAAAAACACTGGGTTAAGCAAGAATTGTCACCAGAGCGGGTCGGATGACACAGGCCGGGAATGGAATGGCGGGCCAATCTCCTCGGACGCCATGCACGACGGGGCCGCGGTGTTGGGCGGCGCGTGTTGGGGGGTGGGGTCCCAGCGGCCGGCGGCACGCGATGGCCCGAGAAGGAGGGGCGTCGGGCGCCAAGGAACCAGGCAAACGGGCCTCGGAGTGGCTTGAGGCGGCCGACCGTCGGTCGGCAGGCCGTCGGACGGTGGCGCGCCGGCGGCCCACATCGGCGGCAGTGTTGGGCAGGGCACGGGTGTAGTGCTGTTCTTTTTTTTTCTATTTCAATTCCAAATAAGGTTTCAATAAAGCAAGAGAGGATAAAATGGTCCTTTCAAGTATATTTTACTGTCAAAATTCGCCATCATAGTTGAAATACCGTCTCAGTGGCAAACGAGTAAAGTTCACACTATTATAATGAGATTTTAGCGAGAGACATGTTCGGAGAGGGATTCTGGCGAAACCCAACATTGAGAGCGAGAAAATCCCAATTGTCTCGGGTCGAAGAGACCACCTTCTGCAGGTCGCGCGCCAGCGAGTACCGCTCCTTGCGGAGCTTAATCTAGAGTTCTGAACCCACAAACGCGAGAAGCAAAGTCAAAATCGAAGCCTACGCCGGATGGCCAAAGCGAAGAGCAATGCGGCGAGTGTTGAATTGCAAATTTAGAATGGAGACAATAATGAGATTGATTCAACTCTAACTTTATTCATTCATTCATTTGCTTTTATACAATGCGAGGAGGCATGATGGCGGAGGACGCGTCCATCCGATGGAGGGGTGCGACGACGGCAGGAAACCGCCCATGGCGGTTGCCATCGATAAGTGATTACACATGTTTGTATTGTAACACTCCCCCTTCAGCACTTGTACTCCTCGTTGAATGTTTATAATCTTCGAAAAATCCAGTGGGAAAAATCAAAGATAGGTAAAATATGTACATAATAAATGTTGTGTAAAAACTCAAAACTTCTATAGAATAGGAGAAAGCACAACATAAAATGTCATAATTGTTTTCAAATAAAAACCCCTGTGGGGAAAATTTGAAAAATAGACATTTTCTTGCATTGTCATTGTCTCATTAAAACTTATTGTGAGAAATCTTTAAAAGTAAAACTCACATAAGAAAAAGAGTACAATTTGATGCGTAATTGTCAGGTGGCTTTTGATGAAGCTCCCTCTAAACTTTGCAAATATCTAAGTCTACGCATACCAATATGTGCAACACGTTTAGAAAATGTGAAGTATGGTAGGGACTTAGTGAATAAATCTGCTAAATTATCACATGATTTAGTTTGTTAGAGATCAATTTCTTCATTCACTTGAAGTTCATGTGGGTAAAATAGTTTAGGAGCTATGTGTTTAGTAACATTAGTTTTAACATAACCTAACTGCATCTGAGCAATGCAAGCTGCATTATCTTCATAGATAATGGTTGGTGAGTCAATAGATCCAATGCCACTTGAGACTTGGATATGATTAATCACTCTACGTAGTCAAGCACATTCACATGCGGCCTCATATAATTTTATGATTTTGGAGTGATTATAAGACGTAGAAATTAGAGTCTGCTTAGAAGACTTCCAAGAAATTTCCGTTTGTCCGTGTAAAAACACGAAACCTGTTTGTGACCTACCATTACATGGATCACTTAAATAACCTGCATCAGCATAGCCAATGATATTTAGATCTTGTTTCTTTGGAAAGAATAGTCCAAGATCTTGTGTACCTTGAAGGTATCTTAAAATATTTTTCACTCCAGTCTAATGACGTATGGTAGGAGCGCTACTATATCTTGCTAATAAATTTACTGCAAAAGCAATATCAGGTCTTGTGCTATTTGCAAGATACATAAGTGTGCCAATGGTACTAAGGTATGAGTATTCTGAACCCAAAACCTCTTCTCCTTCTTGGCACGGCCGAAATGGATCTGTGTCCCTTTCTAAGCCTCTTACTACCATGGGAGTTTTAGATGGATAAATTGTATTCATATTGAATTTCTCCAATACTTTTTGAACATAAGCTAATTGGTGTACGAGAATGCCCGTATGAAGGTGCTCTAGTTGTAAACCTAAGCAAAATTTAGTTTTCCCTAAATCTTTCATCTCGAACTACTTTTTAAGATGATTTTGTGCCTCTTTAATGTCATTCTCAGTGCCAATAATATTTAAATCATCAATATATACTGATATGATACAAAAACCAGTTGAGGATCTTCGAATGAAGACACAAAGAAACTCCTTTAGTCAGTTATACCACATCCTTCCAGACTGTTCCAAGCCATATAAATACTTGTTATGTTTAACACAAAACATGTTGTGATCTACTTTTCCATTCGATATAGGTATCCCATCGGGAAACTTTATATAAATATATGAATCTAGTGACCCATATAAATATGCAGTCATGACATCCATCAACTGCAAAGATAGATGTTTTTGTATTGCCAGAGATATCAAGTATCGGAAAGTTATTTCATTCATACGGGAGAATATATTTCATTAAAATCAATGTCGGGTCTCTGCGTAAACCCTTGTGCAACTAGTCTTGCCTTGTATCTCACAACCTCATTATATTCATTCCGTTTTCGGATGAAAACCCATTTGAATCCAACAAGATAGGTTCGAGGAGGAGTAGGTATTACGTTACTGAATACCCCTCTCTTTTTAAGTGAGTCAAGTTCTGGCTTGGTTGCTTCTTTCCATTTGATCCAGTCCGAGCATTGTTTACACTCTGCCATGGTCTTAGGATCAGGATCTTGGAAAAGATCAGCTATCATGGTTCAAAAGCATGAGTTGACGACCATTGTACTACGGTCAAGTAATTCTCTGGAACTAGTATAATTGATGGAAATTTCTTTTATCGCCCGTAATTCTTCATGACTTCCCAACATAGAAGAATCAGGGTTTTTCGATTGTCCAGCCTGCTCTATAGTGCACACTTGAGGGCTGGATAAATGATTTAAAATATCACTTTGATGTATGCCAACATTTTGTTGACTTGCATTTACTTTCCTCGAGGAAGATCTTAATCTCGTAGTCTTTGGGCGCTTGGTTGAAGCATTAATTTCCTTACTTGCTCTCTCCCTTTTTGGAGGTTGAGTGGTTTTTAATGGTACCGCCACTCGGCAAGGTGCATTTGTAGAAGGATTCAAAGACTTTGTGATATTATTATAGTCAGTAAATGCATCTGGCAGGTTACTAGCAATTTGTTGTAACTCTATAATTTTTTGAACTTGAAGTTCAGTTTCCTTTGTATGTGGATCAACATTTAGGATGGATTTGTCATCCCAATTTATTTCTCGGCGGTCATTGATAAATTTATTATCTCCCCCTAAAGTCGGGAAATGATCCTCATTAAAAATACAATCAGCGAACCGGGCCATGAATAAATCTCATATTAAAGGCTCCAGGTATTTAATAATAGACGGGGATTGATATCTCACGTATATTCCTAATCTCCTGTGAGGGCCCATAGAAGTTCGCTTAGGTGGTGAAATTGGTGTGTACACTGCACATCCAAATTTCCGCAGATGGGAGATATTGGGTTGATCTCCACGTACAAGTTGAAGTGGGGAGGTGGTATGATAGGCAGTTGGACGTAATTGTAGAAGATCAGCAACGTGTAAAACTGCATGACCCCAATAAGATGTTCGTAAATTACATCCTTGCAATAATGGCCTAGCTATGAGTTTAACTCTCTTTATGAGAGATTCTGCCAAACTATTTTGTGTATGAACATATGAGACAGAATGTTGTACTTCAATTCCTTGAGCCATACAATAATCATTGAAAGTCCGAGATGAGAATTCATCAGCATTGTCCATACAAATACTCTTAATCCTATATTCAGGATAATTTGCTTTTAACCTTATGACTTGTATCATAAATTTGGCAAAATCATGATTACGTATAGATAGTAAACACACGTGCGACCATCTTGTAGATGCATAGATTAAAACCATGAAGTATCTAAATGGACCACACATTGGTTGTATGGGTCCACAAATATCAACTTGAATTCTTTCAAGGAACTTTAATGGTTCAGCATGAGTCTTAAGCGGAGAAGGCCGCAAGATCAATTTGCCCATAGCACATGAAGTACACACAAAATCATTTGATTTTGAAAATTTAGTGTTCTTTAAATCATGGACGGTGCAATTTCCAATAATTTTCCGCATCATCCCTATTCTGGGGTGGCCTAGGCGTGAATGTCAGGTCTTAAATGTATCAACATTCTGGAAAATCACCTTATATGCAACATATGGTACGGGTTTTATGTACGTAAAGTGCAGTCCTGATGGAGTAGAAGGAATTCTTTTTAGAACTTCTTGGCCATATTCGGAATATTTTGAAATAAGAAGAAATTCTTCTTTATTTTCTTCATGGGTATGTATATGTAACCAATTTTTCCGAATATCTCTAAAACTTATGAGAGTACGTGTAGAATCGGGATACAATAAAGCATCCTCAATCATCACTTGTGTCCCATTAGGAAGTGTAATAGTGGCTTGTCCAGAGCCAACTATTGTCGCATCGCGTCCTGCGATGGTCAAAACATTTCCCCGATCTCCTAGTTCTAGTTAGGGTCTGAAAATATTTTGTATCCCTAAGTATAGAGTTTGTGGTGCAACTATCCATAAGGCACATTTCTTCTTCCATCAGAAATTTCCCGTGAAATCTAATAAATAAAAATTATAATGACATAATAAGTTGCATTGAAATTCATATATGTACATACAATATTAGAGTGTTGAATAACCCTAATACAATGTAACTAATTACATACATTATAACACACTTTATATACATAGACTAATATTTACAAATATCTATGGCAATCGTTCTTAGATTAAATCGTCAAACACATTTTTCGATTTATATTCTACCATAGTATTGTTCATGTCCATGTCCATGTCCATGTAGTCATCAACACTTAGTGTTGGCTCGTTGTTTCTTGGATTTTTAATATTCTTGCTTGAACAACCGACTTCAAATGTTGGCTTTGTTTGAATACTTAAATGAGTTTCGTACTCATTTTGAGATCCTTGAGATTTCTTGTCTTTTCCCAGTGATTTCTGGTATAAAGCCACAAGGTGTTTAGGTGTGCGACATTTATCAGCAGTATGCTTATAAGTGTCACATGCCTTACACTGCACAATTTTCCCTTTGAAGGGATCACCATCCTTTCTCATTGTCTTTGAGAATTTCTTATTATTTTGCCTATTATGGTGGTGTCTAGCAGATCTACCATTTTTCTTAGAATTTATATTCTTAGAAGCATTAGCTTTCTTCTCATTATGATGAATTTCAGGTAGAGGAGAAGCTCCAACACGATGTTGATGATGATTCTTAATAGTAAGTTCATCATGCTTCTCTGCTTGAAGTAAATCACGTATGAGGTCAGCATAATATTGGTAGTTGCGAGCCCGATATTGATGTTGTAAGACCCTATCAGAAGGGAGCATAGTTTGAAGTATTTTCTCAATTTTGTCCTATTTTGATAGTTCTTTCTCACAAAACCTTAATTTGGCACATACCTTATGAACAACATGATTATAGTTTTCTATAGACTTAAAGTCTTAAAGACGAAGTTGAGTCCATTCATGATTGGCCTCAGGCAATGATATTGCTTTTTGTTGTTCATAGCGGCTTTTTAATGTCATTCAAAGAGTATGGGGTTCTTCTTTCATCACATACTCTGATTTTAAATCAGGATTGAGGTGATTACGGATGATGTATAGTGCCTGGTACTTGAATGTATCCAGAAATGCTGTTGGTCTTTCTTCAGGAGTAAGAGCAGTCATGAGTCCTCTGAAAGTCAAACTAATCTTGATGTCAAGAGCCCATGTCGGGTAATTATGACCATCAAGAGCAAGTTCTTCAAACTCGCGAGACATTGATTCCTACATGTAGGAAACCAGAGATTTTATTAATAAAATCATCATAGTGGTGTTTTAATGTGTGTTGATCATAATGAAAACACATTAAATTTATTCTCTCTTATTTAGCCAAGTTTTGGAAAAATGACTTGACAAGAAGAATAAATGTATGTATATTTCATGTTAAAGATGGCCAATTAAAGAAATAGCCGAATTAAAATGAATTATACACCTTATTATATTAAGGTATGATTCATATTGTATTAAGCCAAATTATAGTAAAATGGCTTAATCAAATTGGTCATTTTCTGTCAATATTTTATGTGTATTTTTATTTCCATCATAAGCTAATATTTTAAAATTAGCTTTAAATGATAGAATTTTGTAAAATTTGTGAATATAGTAAACAAAATACAAAGTTGAAGCCAAATTATCAAAATAGCCTAAACAATGAATTTTGGACAATGTGATTTTTAATTTATCTATTTGGCCAAAATTTGAAAATTAGCCATTTGAAATTATTGCAAATAATATTTAAATGCAATATACACGTTGTCATAATCAATATTTTCATTGATCATAATTATATTTACACATATTTATAATACATACACACTTGCAGAAATTTAAACTACATTTAAATTCAAATTTAAACTGAATTTAAATTGCAAACTGTAAAGAGAAATAAAATAGAAGCATTATTTGGCCATTCGGCCTGCTCGCCCACGCGGCATGTGGCCTTGCAGGCCTTAATGCGCGCGGCCCGGCGGCCCAAAGGCGTGCGACCAGCGGAGTATAAGGAGGGGGTGGTGTGAGGTGGTAGGGTTAAACCCTAGCCGCACTCACCTCCTCGGCTCTTTCGTCGCCTCCTCGATACCATCGCTCGCTGCCGCTTCTTCGTTTCCGAGAGCCGTCGTCGCTTAGGTTTCGTCGCCATGTACCACACTGTCTTCCTCCTCCGGTGCTTTCCTCCTTCTTCCCCTTAGTTCTCCGGCGCCGCTCCCCCTGATCCCTGCCCACCACTCCCACCGCTTAGTTGGAGCCGGCGGCCGAGGCCCAAGATCCAGGCCTTCGGGCTGCTCGAGTTGGGGCAGCGAGATGTGCGAACCGGCAGAGGATCCGGTTGCCGCTCGAGCTCATGAGCGTCGACTGGGAACGGGAGGTCGAAGGACCGGCTTCATCTTGAGAGGTCGGCAGTGTGGTTGGATGTGCCATTGTCGGTTCTTCTTTGATTGGGGTCACCGGATCTAGCGAAGAGGACGTCGTCCTCGAGGCTAGCGGTCCTCGGGGAAGTCCCCTTGGACCAACCCGGATCCTCGCTGTTCTTCGTATGGCCGGCCTTAACGCCGACGGCAACACAATGGCGGTGTCCATCATGATTTCACGGGTAACTTCTCCTTCTCTTCCTCCTTCCTCCCCCTGTCCACTCGATGACAAGGGACCTTGGATCGGTGCAACCCGGTTTGGGGATTCCCCACTCAGGACGGCGTCCGATCCTCCTTGACGACCCGATTGATGGGCGTCTAGGTTCGAGGGTTGGCGGGAATAAGGGGTCGAAGATCGATCCTCAACGCGGCGATGAGGTCGACGTGGATCCGATGATGGTGCCACTGGTCGACGACGATGACAACGGCCTCCACGGGGACCATGGCGTTGAACATCGTGATTGCCACGACAACGAACTTGGTGGTAGCGCAGGCGGCCCTGATCTTCATCCCGACGAAGAATACCAAGATTAAAGTATCAGTTAGTCCATTGTTAGACATTTTACCTTTGATTTTCGCTCTTGTTCTTCTCTATCGCTCTCCGAACAGTGTTGATAACATGTTGAATTGTGAATTTAGAAGAGAGACAACAATGAGATTGATTCAACTCTAACTTTATTCATTCATTCATTTACTTTTATACAATGCGAGGAGGCACGATAGCGGAGGACGCGTCCGTCCGATGGAGGGGTGCGACGACGGCAGGAAACCGCCGATGGCAGTTGCCATCGACAAGTGATCACACATGTTTGTATTGTAACAGCGAGAACCCACTTTGTAGTGTCGCAAAACCTGGCGCTGACCTGCAGCAACGCGGCGTGCTCCCGCAGCTCCCGTTCTCGCGGCCTCCGCCCGCACGCGCCGCCTCCCGCTCCAGCGCCGCCAGCACCTCGTCCGGTAGCGAGAAGTACCCCGCCACTGTGGCTAGATCTCCCCGAGAAGCGTGGAGCCGAATCCGAGCGGGCGCCGAGCACTGCCGCTTTCTCGTTCTCTATCTCGCTTGGGTTCCTCCGTTTTGTAATGGAGACAGGGTAAAGAGGAGAGGAACCCACTGCCGCTTCTTTGGGGGATTGCTGGCGGCCGACGCGAGGTTTGAAATTGCTTTGGCCGGCCACTGGAGGAGGGGACCATCCTCGGTTCTGCTGACGGGTGAGGTCGTACCTATGGATTGCAAGCCACTAATTCATACCATTGATTTATAGAATTCAATCACAGTTGTATACAGCGACATTGCCTGTTGCATCAGCCACACATGGGTTGTATGCAGAGACATTGCCTGTTGCATCACCCACACATGGGAATACAAAGAATTAGCACAAATATCAAGAATGCTGTGAGCTGAAGATTTCTATACAAGGACATGAATAGGCATCCCCATTCAGAAGGTAGGGAATGTACATACATCATGAAGAGATACAATTCAGCATCCTTACCTACTACCAAAAAATGATGAGCAGATGATACAAACTGACATGGTATGTCCAGCCAACACCGATCTGTGTATGTTGCAAGCAGTATTCGTCATTATCTTTTGAAGGGGGGTGCAGGTGTTGTGTCAGCTTTGCAGAAATTCACTAGTGCTGCCCAATCACCCAGTGAGTGCAATTTCGTCTTCAGTTCCCCACTTCCATCTTCATGATTCTATGTCACCTGATCATTTTCGTTTGGAGGTGGATCGGTGAAATCTTGACCATGATCACGGACATCTCTAAACAAAGAGAAGAACGAAACTATGCCATCAGAAGCGCCACCTCCTAACAACCACAGCAAAAGGGAACCAAATGGATTCAGGGAACCCGAGCCTGCAGGAGGATTGCCAGCTTGCTGGGGGTTTTGATCTTGATATTCGATAGGGTTGTTGGCAGTTGCCTCAGAGTTTGCATTCCGTTGACCCTCTTGCTGGTTCCTGGTAGATTGATCCTGAAGGGCAACTGCTTCACGAGCAGCACCAAGGCCATCATTTATTGTGCCAGGGCCCCCCACATTTAACCTAGCAATGTGTAACGTAGATGCATAGATAGTTGAGGACGTAATCTGGACACCCGTTTGTTGTTGCAGGTGAGCTCGGCTCCTAATGAATCTCTGAAGAGCTGGCACCTGAAGCACCACATGCCAATCCAAAGAAAACACCATGGATAACAAGGGATTACTGTTGGAGCTGATAAGCTAATTATTTGCACTTTATTTTATGCATCATAATTTCCCAGATGAAATAAATCAGTTTTGGGTGAATATTTAAAGGATGATGCAAGCAAGACTGACATGTTGCAGATTCAATGAAGTGCTGCAGTGATATTTCATAATTCACAGCTAAACATCTAATAGTAATCAATGCATCATTTACAAGGAGAAAAAAACTGAGAAAATTGCATGCCAAAACACTAAAAGGTGGTAAAAAACCGTGGACGAAAATGAATGAGAAATGCGCTGGCAGAGCCAGAAGTAGACTTACCTCAAAACGGTTCCAAAAGTATAAAATCAGATGCTGCATGAATGCAGCTGTAGCAGAGAAAGCAAGATATGAGAAGCCTGGTAAAGGTACATCGTAAGTCATAAACAAGGAGTACAACTGCCATCAGCTTTTTCTATAAGTAAGATGAAAAATGATACCAAATATTGGATACATACTCAAACATACATACCGTAAGTATATGAGAAGAAGTATATGTGAAAAACCAGAAAGTACAATAAGAAAAAGCGTGGAAAGAATTGCATTGATATGGATGTCCGCACACTGCAATAAAGGACCATAAATTTAGGTTAATTAGGTTCAATAGAGTATAAATGCATGCATGCAAGATTCCCCATATAGTTCTACTGGCTGAGTGATAACTTTGAATCCCTGTGCTCCAAATATCAACTGCTAGCTCGACAATTTTACTAGAAAAGTTTAGCTGTTCTTAAAGGATAGAAGCCTCACAATAGAACAGCAATATGTTTATGGAAAATAGTACCTGATCATCGTGAATAGCTCACATAACCATACAAGAGTCAGAACAAGAAACGCAAGCAACTGATCATCGTAGAACTCAAATAGGAAAAAGAGGATCCCAATCATAATCTACAAAGATCAGAAATAAAGAATAAGTAAACTATGCAACATTTTTTTCCAAAAAAAATCAAACATTTGGAAACACCAAAATATTCCCATACCGGAACAAAAACCAACGATTCGATGACATGCAAGAATATCAACTGAAAAGTGGGCAGCTGGTGGCGTGCATGGTGTTGAAGCTGCACTGAAAATTTCAGGGAAGAGCAACACATAATGTATTATTTATAGCTTAAATTTATTTTTAAGCACATAGCAGTCTGAGTCATGACCTACAGAAAGAAACACAAACCTGTGAACCTAAGCATTCGGGATTGCGTTTCTCTCAGAGTAAAAGAAACAGACATGGTGGTGGTGAAAAAGACAAAAAGTGACATTAGAAGTACACCACATTTCGTCACGAAGTAATCTGCAAACACCAAAATTGCAATGTATCAAACATGCATGGAGAGGACATAGGAGGCTTGTGTATGTTATGAAATGCAAACAAAAGCCAGCTACAGATTGTAAGAGATTATACCCTTATTTTCTAATTGAAATGTTTGTGGCATGTAAAAAACCCATCGGTTAGGTCAGAATATCGAGAAAACATAACAAACCTCCAAACCTCGTAGGACCTTCAGGTGGTTCATGCCCATAACTGAGATCATAAAGCTCCTTTGTCTGAAAGTTATATAGGTAACCTGCATATCATACCGAAGTACAAAAGACTAATTTACAATGAGCTGTGATGCAATCATTCATACAAATTTCTAAAAGTGTGTTCAAAATGCTTCTAAGCAAGTCCAATAATATTGTTTGTTTGTCACAAACCAAGTTTATGAACAGTCTGTTTGCATTATGTAGAATTATTCTAAAGATTAGGACTGCTAGAAGCAAAGCACAATTAGTCCAGGAGCATACCATGACCAGGAGAATTAACCAAGCTGTTTGTAAGTATAGTATCATAGCCAACGATGCTGTTTATTAAAAGCTGCTGCCACCTGAAAGGGAACTAGAAATTAGAGTCAGCATCCTACTGCAAGAGATCCCATTCGACAGTATTACGTATCAGACAGCAATTGCAAACTGCAGGAATACCAACATGGGAAAAATAGAAAGAAATGCATAATGTTTCTTATATCTTATTTGCAAACTATAAACAAGTTGCTGGTTTTATTAACGTGTCGAATGTTTTATGCTTTCAATGAGATAGGAATCAGTATTGCAGGTTTTCAATGCGATATGGCACAATTTCCTATTATTCTGATGCAAGATCAATCTTGTCAAAGACTGCATTCAACTCAACACGAAAAAAAAATACACCAACAAAAGTACTACACAAACTAGTAGCTGTCTGAAGTCATTGGGTTGAGACATGTTGCAATCCCATGTAGAAATCTCCTAAGAACCACAATTATGCACTGAAATGGAAACGTTCAGACAGGTATGGAAAGTCTTAAGTCATTACAAGAGGTGAACTGTAGTATCTGCTGCAAATTACACAAGATCCTTGCTACGGTTGTTAATAGCCTAATACCCCTAAACAAGACATAACATGCTTTTGTTAAAAAGGTACAAAAAGGATTTCGCTTGATCATAGAAATTTTCAAATTTCAACTTCACATAGTGAGATAATAAGGCACCCCCAATAATGTGAAGAGATTCAGAGGAATACCAACCTCGACATGGGAGCATGGATTACCAGGCGTCCGGGTGCTCCGGCCCGGACGCCATGTATGCTCGCGTTGTTGCCCCTCTGCCCAGGGTGCCAAACACTGGGGGGGGGGGGGGGGGGGGGGGGAGATGGCAGTCTGGAGCGGAGGAGAATTCCTGATCGGCACTGGGAGATGCGGAGGACATAAAGACGATGGCCACCGGGAGAATGGATCTGGACTGGATCGGACGGCTGGACAGGAGAGATGAAGGGTGTCTAGGGTTCAGTTTATTGGCCAAGCGTGCCTCCCTTCCCCAATCCACACCCGCGCGACTCCCTCGCCCCCGCGCCACCGCTCCTCTGATCCCTTCTGCACTCGCCTCTGACCTCCCATGTGGCTGCCTCCTCGCCTCTGTTCCTGCTCGCCTGCCGCTGCCCGCTTCCTTTCAGTTGTGTGTGCCCCCGCCCCTGGCCTACCCCTACATTTGCCCCTGTCTGGGTGATGCTCGCCTGGCCGTCGCTTGGGCACACAGGCATCTAGGCGTCCAGCAGGCCCCTAGGCATCCAGTCGCCCATTTACAGCCTTGCATGGGAGGAGTCCTTGAAGAGGGACGTATGAAGGATTGGAATACCGCCGAATAGTTAGTCATAGATAGGAGAATGTGGAAACTGTTGATTTTCAGTTTCACCCTTTTGTACCCTTATTTGTTTTGGTGTATTGCTCTTTTCCTCTCCCCTTATTTCTTCTTTTCCTTTGTTGTCTTTTTTTTATCTGTCGTGTGTGTTGGGTCTTGTGTGTTTCATCTCTAGACTACCCCAACTTAATTGGGAATAAAAGGCTTTGCTGTTATGAGAAGATGGTAATACTCCGAGAATACTTGCAATTATTTGCATTTCATATCTTACAAACAGTGAGGAAGTTCAAGAAAGACTGAACAATAACCTATTTCCAAAGCAAGGATTTCGAGCAGAAATCGTGATATTGATTGTTCGGACACCATGACGGATTTTAGCCCCTTCTGAAAGCAAAAAATATCCCTGCAGAAAGAAATGAACACATAAGAAAGCTCCTGCAGTGACTAGATTAGGATTACAATGCTACTACAGATGTACAGACATAAGTAGCGTGATTATGAACGGGTCCTTCCTCTTGGACAAACTTGAGGCTTGCATGTAGTTAAATCAAGAAGGAAAATTTGTCCTGTTTATGAGACTGCCATTGCTTTTCATAGTTTTCAACATCCTTATTCCATGTCATGCCTAAAGATGCCGCTCTCATTTTTTTCCCTCGAATACACAGGAGATCTATGTACCTTTGCATTATATATAGAGAAAAAACAACCCCTTACAAATCACCACCACCTCACTCGGGACCGAGTCGTGGGTCGAGTTATACAAAGAATACTAGCTGATCGAGAAAAACAAAAGAGTTGAGACCTGACCAAACCCGAACAAACTAGTCTATCCTAGCTCATCAACTTGACCTAGGCCAAGGGAAAATATGCCAGTCTAATAATATTGAATTTGTTTTGCTAAAATCAGAACGCTTATTTCTGCTTTACCCTTGCCAAAATAAGAAAATTGTAATAGGTTCAAGGTTATTGCTCAGAATGCTATGGGTAGTTGGCATGCTGTTGTGATTGGCTAGCCCTCATGGCTGCTAAACTGCAAAGGAACAGTTCAGTGAGCAGCAGCACTGGCCGGTAATTGTCTGTGCTTCTCCAATGTGTTGAGAGAACATGGGATATGGCAAACATTGAATTGATGTGTATTGGCCCAGAAGGCCAGAACTCCTCTAAACAGGAATATAGGTGAGGTTTATGCCTCACTATTGTTTTTCTCTCTTGCACACTCTGTGTTTTCTCCCCTCTCCCTCCCTGTTTCTCTCGCCTCTTCACTAATGAGAGCTGAACTTAATGGGTGTAAGAAAATGCAGCTGGGCTGCTTTGGGGAAGAACACTTCCCCTCCTTTTGTAGCCTAGCAACTATTACAGTACTGATTCCAGAACATATTTGACTCACAATGCAGTGTCCAAGCAAGACAAGCAGCAGCTCACACAGCAATGACTGTTCACAAAGAAGGCAGATAGCTCCAATCATCTGTACCTACTGTTAGAGCTAATCTTTTTTTTTAATAGTGGGAGTCGTGTTAGCCGGTTAGGATAGGAGTCCATAAATAAGGCAAAAAATCCATAGATAAGGCAGGTCCTAAAGATGCAAAGGTTGCTGCCATTTAGATTAGGAAAGGAGGGTCCTATCCTAATTAGATTAGGGAAGTAGAATCCAAGTTGCATACAATTTTCGGTGTAACCAGCTATATAAGGCCAGCATATCATTAGAATAAATCGAATACCTCATTATTGCTGATTTCTCTCGCCTGGTTTTCCAACACCTACCATATAGAAGCATCAAATTTGAAGCTCAATCACTTTGTCACTAGAAGATGCACTGGTTTTAATGGAGGTTGTATCGTTGACTCATGAGTTGGCTGGAAGACAGGGTGTCAGCAGGAACAAAGGGATATCCCAAGTGTGCTGCAGCTTGTAAGGATATAAAGTCGACAAATGAAAGCACCAGTACTACAGGTATTGGTGTGGCGGTAGCATGACATATTCTCAATTATGGATTTTTTATGTCATTTTACCATAAAACAGCCGAGGATTTCATAACCTCAAAGTGGCCTGAAAGTTCAAGAACCATGCTAATGTAGCTAAGTGGCCAAATAGTATCAATTTGCCAGGAAGAGTCTCACCTTCTCCACACCATACAAATAGGTAGGTTCAAATGCTTTGCTTCTTCTCTCAAACCAATGCACTGAAACCAAAAAAAAAACATAAGCTACCAAGATGTTAGAGAAAATTAACGCTGGGAGTTGGCAGCAAAGGGACAAGGTTTGTAAGATTCATGCAAGCACAATTCTAGGATGAACATCAAAGAATATGATCAGTTTACTTGAAACATTACCTGTGGTTGAAACGAGATGATCCATGCTTGGTAGTTGAAGATCCTTTATGATATGGAGGAAATCATTCCAATTTGATCTAACCTGTTGATTGAATAAAGCAAGAAAATATCCAATGAATAGAATATGCAAGTGTTTGACTAATTAGGTGACAGATAGAACCAGGAATGAACAGATCATAAATGAAACACGATGTAATATCACTTTATGGAACTCAAACAGGAATAAATATCTCGATGAACATTATTTACTTAATCTGAATCTTGATTAATGCTATGAGAGTATTGATCAGACAATTCTCAAAATAAGATGCCAACAACTTGCACCTTCATAAGCACATATCAGAAGGTGAGAAGCTGACAAAGCTAATAATCACCAAAGTACTAACTCTTTCTCCAATAATAAGAATGATGATGACCTAACAACTTGTTTGCTGCGGTGCTGCCCCAAAGGCCAAAACCCACCATCACAGACCAACTAAATGTGCTAATGGATGAGCCAGTTTAAAATAAATATTGGTCAAACTTCTTACCATTAACTGCAGGGCATTATCTGAAAGTTGTTTTATGTTCCTCCAGAATGAAACAACACGATGGTACCACTTTCTGAACAAATATGTTACTGCTGCTTTAAATGACTCTTTAGCAGATAAAGGATGGTGTACAGAACCCTCTCCAGCTGTCCTCAAGTCTGATACGCCTGGAACAGTATTGGTAATAGTTGTGTCAGCTCCACTCTCTGATTGAGGCTCAAATTCTTTGTCTCCCTTCAAAGTTCTGAACATTAGCTTACTCTTTCTAGCTCCAGGGCCAACCCAAGTTGACCAAAACTTAGATGCCAGAATATTGAACCTATCACCATTAACTTCTAACATTTTCTCAGCTGAACGTCCCAGGTTCTGGAGATCCATGATGTAAGAAGCGCCTCTGCTGGCCCACAGTCCACCGCTGATAACCTATAACGTGAACCATGGGATAAGTTTGAAATTGACAGCAAAAGGAAACAATCACTGATATTCCAGCAAAATTGCAAGGAAGCTACTTACAAGATGAATGGGAAAGAAGAGACACAAAGCATGAATAATAGAGTGAACTAGTGTTCGAGAAAAAAAAATAGAGTAATGAATTAAACAACAAAAGCAAAGAGTAACCTGACATTAACGCATACCTTGATTTGGACAAGTTGTGCTTGCCCAAATTCAATTCCAGAAAACTCACTTGAGCATCCTGGCTACAGATGCAAAAGACAATTCAAAGATAAGAAGCTAAAGATAAATGTTGGGCACAGATATGTGAATAACAAAATCAAAGAGTATTCACAACTGAATCCATGAAACATGGTTCCATTATTTTCGTGTTCAGCAGAAAGCTGTCTTTTTCTTCAAAACTTACATAGATCCAGGTTGTGTGGAAAATTGTTGAGAACCTTCTTTCAGATGAATAAAGATATAGACAGATTATTTATGTGACTGAGGTTATGGTCGCATACCCTTGTTTGTTACGATCACCTATTTGTGCATGTAAACATCATATGGTTCATTAACAATTAACTATGTGCTAAATTTCATGCATTAAGATCCGCTGTTAGGGAATCTCCTAAACATGAACCAAAGCACCCCCTAAACTAAATTATTGGAGTTTAGTCAGAAGAAACACCTCCATCAGGGCCCTAAAACCAACACCAATATTTCTTTTCCCTAAACTTCCTCATTTGTAGCTACAAATAGGGGAACAGTTGGGAACCCCAATCCTTCTTCTCCTAAAAGAATTAAAGTTTTTGTGGCCCCAAATGATGATGTGACCCAATTGAAAGTGTTTCTAGTTCCACTTTAAACAGAACTGTTGGAGTAGAGAAGAAAAAAAATACCCCATTAGTTTTTTGTTGCTCCCAAAACTGGTTTTAGGGGCTAATTTTATGGAGCTCGCTTGGAGATGCTCTTAAGGCTTGATAAAAGAAACAATTGGACAGGTTAAGTTTTGCAGCAACTCGACGAGATGGACAATCAAAATTTGAGCCGAGATGTCGAGTTAATACATACATACAGAGCGTAAAACAGTATCAATTGAATGTCCAATACTAATGAACAGGACGGCACTGAACACAAGGATTAACTAGTAACTATGATTTATATTCTTTGAACTGATGTTTAGCACGTGCAGGGACACTTTTATGAAGATTTTTGCTTGGAAGAATCCTAGATGGGATGGGATGGCAAAAGTCCATCGGATTATATCCACAAAAGCTAGAGTTAAGGCAAAGGTGGTACACACTTTATTACCGTCAAATAAAAGTAAATTTATATGGTAGAGTATAAGCAAATTAATGCACAATTTTTATTTTAGCCTGGTGCACTTCGCCAGTGCCACAAAGTCATCAGCACAGAAGTGATGATATCTCTGTTTCCCCAATTTTACACCGTGTTAGCAGCACACTACCAGCGATTAATCAGCTAGCTCGAACTCAGTACCCAACTGCAGAGCCGGGACAGCGTATCCAGACCTGCTGCACGAAGTTGGTGTGCATGACGACAAGGAGGCAGAAGAGGGCGACGGCGCCGGCGAGGTAGAGGTACTCGAGCGCGAGGCGGATCCGCGGCGTAAGCAGCTGCGACAGCATGCCGGATAGGCGCGCGTGCACCCGCAGGAACGTCTGCTCCGGATCCATCCCCTCTCCCCGCCGCCGACGCCGGGGCCGGCCGTCGCCGAAACCTTTCCCTTCCCTTCCCTGATGGAAGCTTCGATTCAATTGGGATTGGATTATTCCGGAGCAAGGGAAGCAGATCGAAGGGAAATTCGGGGGTGAGGGAATTTGGTTAGGTAAGGCCTGTTTGGGTAAAATCAATCTAAGTGGATTTAGAGGTGGACAAATGGGTCGGGCCAAACGGGCCAGCCCGAAGCATGACAAAAATGGCCTGGCACAAGCACGACTCGGCCCAAAAAAATCGGGTTCGGGCTGGCCCAAGGAACGACACGGGTCGTGCCCCGGCCTGGATCTCCGGCCCGTCGGGCTTGCCGGCACGGCGCGGCACGATCAGCTTGCTGGGTGGCCCGGCCCAGCACGGTCCGTTTAGGCCTGAATAGTGATTTTTTGGTTATTTTTATTATATTTTTAACTAAAATGGCTACGAGCCGGCCTGACCCGGCACGGCCCGGCACGCTTAAAATGGATTCAGGTCGTGCCTAGGCCTGGACCCCCAGCCTGTGGGCCGGCCCAGCACGGCCCGATTTTTTCCGGGCTGTGTCGGGCCCAAGTTTTTTAGACACGAGTCCGGTCGGGCTCGGGCCGGGCCGGCCCAGCACGGCCCGTTGGCCACCTATAAGTGGATTAGAGTGGAAAATGAATTAATTTTCTTTTTAATCCACCTCAATTTACTTAGGATGTGTTTGGTTAGGAGTCAAAGTAGGATGGGATGGATCCAGATCCATCCCAGTTTCCAAGGACGTGATGGTCCCATTTTCTGTTTGTGGGATCGGACGAACTATGTTTCTTATTTGTTTTCTGAGATGGTGTGAGACGAAATGGTCATGTCTCCTGTTTGAATGAAAGGATGGAACAGGGATATGTAAATATGGGTACTTTTGGAGGGTTGCACGCTTGCCTCCACGGAGGTGGGACGGATCCGTCCCCATATTTTTGGTAGGATGATTCCATCCCGCATCTGGGTGGAATATTCTCTTTTGAGAGATGACTCCATCTCATATGTCTCCAAACCAAATAACAGAAAAGTGGGATCGTCCCATCCCGTCCCACTATATCTCCGAAACCAAACACACCCTTAGATTGACGTAGATCCACTCCTATCCAAACAAGTCGTAAGGCGGTGCACTCAAGTGTATTAAAGTGAATTGCAGTGGAAAATGAACTAATTTATCCTCAATCTACTTAGATTGAAGTGGATCCACTCCTATCCAAACAGGTCATAATTGGGGAGATGGGATTTGAATTTTTCCTCCAGGGATTTTAATACGCTTTGCTTTCCCTTCCCTTGTCTCAGTCGTGTACCGACACTGCATTTCTTGGGGAGCGTACCATGATGCAGCTGACACGGCTTCATACTCCCATTTGTGATCATTAATGAAAACATCAATAAAATTATAACACATCAGCGGAGTACGCATGGGAGCACCATAAAAAGATCAATAAAATTATAACACATCAGCGGAGTACGTATGGGAGCACCAAACGGGAGTATGGAAGTCGCATTCGTTGTCGGCGCAAGCACATTGGTTCGCTCCCGCCACTTGAATCTGGCCGGCTGGTTGGTGCGGACTGCGAAGTGGATAGGGACTCCACATGTTTATGTCATTTGTGAGATGCATCTGTCTGACCGAAAGGAACAAGGTCAATGATATACTCCTTCCATCCCAAATTATTTGTCACTCTCTAATTTATTTTTGAACTGGAAAATAACAAGTAATTTAGGATGGAAGAAATAATACTCAAATTTTAGATCACCAAATGACCCAAATAATATTCAGCGTCTAAATAATTATCAATTGTTAGTTATTTTTGAACTAACAAGTGAAGTATTTGAGGACGGAAGGAGTAATATACAACCATCATTCTTAAATTTACGTGTTATTTAAATATAACTCTATGTATTTAAGATCATAGAGAGTAATCTTTTATAGACAGTATCTTAGACTCTCATATGATCCATTCAAATATCAGACTCTCTCTGGTTTCATTTTCTTGACATCCTAGGTTTGAACTCGAATATCCTAATTCTTCAGAACCACCCGAAGATACTTGGCGGCGACCTTCTTGGGATCCTCCGGGTCGTCGAGTATCTTGAGCTCCTGGACCATCTTTTCGAGGCGCAGCGCGAAATCATCATGCGACTCGCCATCAAGGAACGCCACGTTCTTGTACTGTCGTCGCACGCGTTGCGCCGCTGCTGTCCTCGCGCGATCGGAGCCGAGCTGGGACGTCTCCAGATGATCCCAGGCAGCCTTGGCGGAAGGCTTCGCTGCCAATATCGATGCCATCTCCAATGGGACGCCACGCAGTAGTGCCTCCATGGCCATCTGATCCTCCATCTCGTATTTGGTGCCAACTTTGATCACCGCCCACAATTCACGCACACAGGGCATTACCCGCATCATCGACGGCCAATCAGAGTAATTGGTCTTCGTGAGCAGCGAGAGTTGCCCGCTCACCTCGATGCGCATCGGAGGTGGGCTCGACTGACGGCCCTGCCGTCCACAGCGGCGGATGGGCGACGGCGACTGGCCGGCGCCTGATCGGAGATTGGTAAGCTCACAGATCGGTCAACATTTTCGCGAACCAGAACCTGGCACTTCGAGTCTAATTGAAGGCCGCCATAGTGAGGAGGAGGAATCGACCCTCGACGACAAGATGTTGCTCACGGAGGAGCAATGCCAAGGGCGACTCAAGGAGAAGCAGGCTCAATCCGGCTCCAAATCAGGATCTGGGAAGTTTAGACAGAAGAAGAAGAAGAAGTACGCCGACGACACTTGCCGCAGTTGCGGCAAGAAAGGCCATTGGATGTGGGATTGTCGTGCTGCGCGCAAGGAGCAGGCGAATCTCGCTCGCGAGGAGGAGGAGGAGGAGGAGGAGGAGGAGGAGGAGGAGCTACTGATGGCGCGAGTCACGGAGATCGTTGAAGACTCTGTTACACCGCTGCCGCCAAGCAGTCTTCACCTTTGCGAGCTGGAAGCTCATGTCTTCCTTGGCTCTGATGCAGTGGTGCTCAAGAAGAAGGGTGGTACCTGGATACCGGTGCGACGAGCCACATGACTGGGAGAACAGAGGTTTTCTGTGAACTCGATCGATCGGTAGAAGGGACGGTGAGGTTTGGCGATGGATCACTGGTTCAAATCAGAGGAAGAGGAGTGGTGACCTTCACGGCCAAGACTGGAGAGTTTATCAAGCTTGTCGGGGTGCTCCTAATCCCCTGTCTCAAGAATAGCATCTTGTCATTGGGTCAGTTAGACCGCAGCGGGTGCAAAGTTCAGATTGAACAGGTGTGCTGTGGATTTGGGATCATCGGAGAAGTTTGCTCGCCAAAGTCTGCAGGGGAACAAACCAGCTATACGTTCTGCAGACAAGTGTTGCCCAGGTCGTTTGCCTTACAGCGTGATACGAAGAGGAAGATCAGCCCCGCTGGCACATGTGCTACGTAGGGGTGGGCAAAAAAACCAAAAACCGAACATCGAAACCAAATAAACCGAAACCGAAATGAAGTAACTGAAACCGAGTAAACCGAAGAGAATTTTGGTTGCCATTCTGAGAAAACCGAATTTTTTTCTGGTTTTAGGTTCATTTTTTCGGTTAACTGGATTAAACGAACAGACCCACTCCAAAAAAAAACTGACCCAGGAGCAGGCCTAGCAGCACAAGCCCAGCAGCAGGCCTAGCAGCACAGGCCCAACAGCACTAGTCCAGTAGCAGGCGGAGCAGCACGAGCCTAGTAGCACGCCCAGGAGCACGAGCCCTAATTTTCTCGCTGGCTGCTCCTACATCAGAAGCCCACACAGGAGAGCAGCCACGCCGCCACGCACGAGAGCAGTTGTGCTCTCCGTCACGTCCGTCGCCAGCGCTGGCCGCCACGTTTGCTATCGGCCCAACGCCACCACGCCAGCCTCCATGCTCACTGCTACGCTGGCCACCCTTGCTGTCATGCCCACCACCCGAGTTGCAGCTCCACCTGTCTCGGGTCGCCGCTGCCATCCGGCGAGCCGCGTCGCGCCGCCTTTTCTCCGTGCCCTCGTGCCCTTTATCTCGAAGGCCTACACGCCTGTGATGCCCGGCCCCGCAGCACGCGCGCCTCCCGCGCCCAGCGTGCGACCCCCGTGCGCCGGCCCTAACTCCCACGGTCCCGTGCCCAGCCGGCTATAAAAAGAGACCGAGGCTTTGTATTTTCCCGATGCCAGACAACCAGAAAACCCTAGCCGCTGGTACAGAAAAAAGGACCAGAGGGCTGCGTCGCCAGGGAAGAAAAGAGAGGAGAAAAGAGGAGGAAGAGGAAGAAAAAAAGGAGGAGGGCGCCGCCGTCCACCGGAGATCGTCGTCGTCATCGCGTTGCCATCATCGTGCCGCCGGAGGACCTTGCGCATCTACTTCGTCTACGCGTCGTCCCCATCCAGCGATCTTCGAAGCCATCGCATCTACGGTAGGCCACGTTCCGATGCGAATTTTAGCGAACGTATTAGATCTAATAGACGTAAATTGATTTTAGTTGCATCATCTTTTTATTTTCAGCAGCATTAATCCTCGCTAAAACCCCTGTAAACTCGTATGAACACGTATGAACTAGTTGCATCTAATTAATAAACAACCATAGTTAATTAATAATTGATCTTTGCATGCATGCATATCATCGCATGTTGATTAATGTGCGTGCATCATGTTGATTTGTATGTATTTTCTTGTATGTGTGATCACGAGTAGAGGGAAGTGCTCAAGAGATCGTGTACGAGGATTTTCAGAATCAAGACTTTGAAGCGCTTGAGCAACCCTATCCGCCGGAGCAAGGCAAGTGTCCTTGAAGCATATTGATCCTGTTTTTAAAATAAATGTTTTGTTTGTAAAACTGCATGCTTGTGTCAATTTTGATGGGAATCCTACGGTAGGAAGTTTACTAGACTTGCTAAACCACTTTTGTCACCTGAAATTTATGGTAGAGCGTCGGGATGGACTTTTTACCTTTTTGCTTCGCTTAATCGACTGGGATGGGAAATAACTATACCACTCAACTTAATTATGCATGGATGAGATTATGGTTAACATGAACTGGTTAAATATGGTATGGTAATGGGCGATCTAAGCAAGCCTGGTATGTGGATGGGTTGGATGTCATGGTGGTTTTGCTTGCTTTAGATCTAAGGACCGGTTCATGCAAGAATAAGCCAGGACTACAGTGCCACCACGAGGCCAAGTATGGGTGCGGCGTAGCTGATTAATTAGGGTTTTGCTAGTGCTGTTTGGACCATTGTGGATGCTCGGGGAAGGGGTAGTCAGATTGGGTTTGTTGATGATTGGCGGGACTACCCTGGGATCCGAATGGCTCAAGAGGGGGCCATTGGTTGAAGATGTGCTCAGTTGGAGGCATCACCACCGGTGAAACCTCAGTGGGGTCTAAATAGGCTAGTAATCCCTTTGTAAAGGCTATTTTGTGATCTCTTGGCCACACACCAACGGAAGTGTGTAATATGACTGACGGGTCATGGGCATAAGGGAGATTCTTAGTCGTCGAAAGGTGATGAAATCACGAACACATGGGTAAAGAGGTACAAACTCTGCAAAGTTAATTAAAACTATCATGATAGCCGTGCTCCCAGTTATGAGCACCTGGACAACTTCCATGATTAGAGGGAATTTGGTATTGGAATGGTTATGGTTTGGTAATGGTTATGTATTTAATTTCTAGTATTGAATATGGTTATTGGAAATGGTGAAATCTGGAATCATGGATGATGGTAGTAAATTCAGTTTGGTATTATGGTATTACTTATGATTATGATGGGTTTGATTCATATAATTATAATATATTGCTTTTCAAATGTTTTAATGTTCTTTTCAGCACTTTGCCCTTATTATTGTCGTCATTTGAATCAGCCACATGTCATACTTTCCACACTTGCTGAGTACGACATGTACTCACTCTTGCAATCTGTCGGTGGTTTGGAACCGGCAGATCTCCCTACACGGCTAAAGTGTTAGGGGAGTTTGAAGTTGGGCGCGCGGAGATTCAAGAAGGTGAGTAGGAATTGACACAGGAGACACAAGAGTTTACGTGGTTCGGGCCTTGAGCGCAATACCCTACTCCACGGGTGTGTTGGTGTTGTATTAGCAGTATGAGCTTGTGACGAGCGTATGAGGCGCGTGTGTCTGTTTCCCCTCCGTAACGTGTCGTCGGCCTGTCCTTTTATAGTACAAGGGCAGGCCGTTACAAATTAGCCTGGCCCGACATGTGGCCTCGGCGGTTATTAGTATTGATACACGTTTAATTGCACTTAATGACCCTATAACGGGCTTTGACAGCACCGTTACTGGTGTTAAGATCGTCCATTTAAGTGTCATTAATATAGTATTAATGACACTTAATCGGGTCTTGAAGTCCTTGATTCCCCTTTGAAGATCCGAAGCCGTTGCGGGGTCTTCCGGAGGTTAGGGGTTGAAGATCCGATAGTTGGACACGTGGCAGCTCCGGAGCATACTGTGGGAAACAGGTAGCTCCGGGGCTACCCGGCACGTGTCAGGTCCGGAGCTTCTCTCGGTCTGAGGTTAAGTCCGGAGGTGCCATTTCGGTACATGGCCCGGAGCTTCCCCCTTGTGGGCGGTAGCTCCGGTTTGGTAGTACACGTGGCAACCCAGGGATTAACCATGTTGGAGAAGCGGGTCTGGTTATGTCTGACATGTGGGCCCCCGAAGGTCTTCAAACCAAGTAGATGACTTTCCTTTGAGATCTCTGTAACCTCAAGGGGTGTACGGTTTCTAGGGTACCGACAGTGGACCCCTGGACCTACCTCCGAGGAAGATCACTGGGGTGAAGTCATTCCGCCGGAGGTGGGTCCATCCTCGCGACTCTTGAACTGAGTCTTCAAGGGTCTTTGAAGGTGCCGTTGGAAGGGATTTATAGTTAGATCCCCGCCGCGTGGCACACCTCGTGCGGCAGATGAGATCTTTGACGTGCGGATCTCACACAATTGAAGGTCGTCGGTTCCCGATACGAAAACTGTATCGGTTCCGCGTGCCTTGTCAGGCCGCCGCCTTTGGGTTTCCCGCCTGGTGATGACAACCGTTCGCCTGGGTAAGAGCCTCGACTTGATCGTCGGGGTGGTCCCGGGCCCTCTTGTCATCGGCAGGGTGAAATTTTTGAATGGTATCTTCGATTTCCTTGCGGTTTCCATCCAAGCGTTGCGAGGGCTTACTTAAGAAGGAAAGCGCGCACCGTCAGGAGTTCTTTATGCCTCTCATCTGATCTTGCGCTCAAACTCCCAACTCGTGCTTCGCTCTTCTTCTCTTGCCTAGCCGTGCCGCGATGGAGTTGGGTCTCCGCGAGAGTCGTTTGAAGACCGACGACAATTTGAAGAAGGTCCGGGCCATCATGGGGTGGTCCTCGGACTTCTTCAACCGCTCAGTCCATGCCGGCGGAGAGCTCCCCTTCGAGAAGGAGCACGCCGGCGAAATGGTGTACTTTTCCTCGTACACCATGGTGGGGTTGATCCCGCCTTTTTCTTCCTTTTCTTGATGCTGCTAGACTTCTATGGTCTGCAGTTATACCACCTTGGCCCTCACTCCATTATCCTCGTGTTTATCTTCGTCCACTTCTGTGAGATGTGGGTAGGCATCCCCCCTGCATTGAACTCTTCTGGACCTTCTTCACCATCCACACCACCGGCCGGAGCAATGAGTACCTTGGCTTCTACTACTTCGTGAAGCGCAAGAAGTGCCCATTCAAGTACCTCCGGTCGTTTCCTTCTGGGAAGTGGGATGACTGGAAGAAAGACTGGATAGTCGTCAGGGTGGAGGAGCACAAGAGGCTGGAGCTGCCCGATAGTCTGCCTGGCATCGACACGACGATCTGGAGTGAAGCTCCGGTGCTAGGGGAAGCTTTTGACCCTGCCTTGACCAGGATCCGCCAATGTGTGGAGGGAGGATTGACTCCTCAGGCGGTATTTTGCAATTTCCTGGTCAACAGGTGGGCGCCGCTGAAGAGGAGGGAGAAACTTGCTTGGACCCTCAACAGCGTGATGGATGACGACCGGGTTGAGACCGGGTTGAAGTCCAACATGGTGGGGAAAACCTTGGAGTTCCACCTCAAGAAATTCCAGCACAGCATCGACGTCGACGGTGATGACTTGACTCCCCCGTCGGCCTTCCTCCCTCTGAACGTGGAAGTGAAGTTCAGCAGGGAGCTCCGGCGAAAGATGCCCGTACTTGACGACCTTGGTGTCGTCGAGAGAATATCAACCACCCGGGTGGCGATCCCCGGAACGCCCGAAGATGGCTCCGTCCCTGCCCCAAAGCCAAGGGTCGAGGTCGTCGGCAAGGGCAAGGAGCTGGCTGATGAACCAGAGAACCGGAAGAGGAAGCTGCAGCATGCCGATGGAAGGTCCGTCAGGCCCGCTACTTCCGCCTCGGTTCCTTCTCCCCGGAGGGGAAGGTCTTCTACCACCGTGGCGACTGTCCCCGTAATGGGGTCCTCCCGGAACGAGACCGTTCCTGCAGTGGGGTCCTCCCAGAGCACGTCTGTTCCCGCAGTGGGATCCTCCCGGGGTGTCAGCTTCGGGCGTGCGACTCCAGCACCTGGGCCGGTGGAGGCCTCCAGGTCCGGGGGTTCTTCCCGATCGAGGAGAGCCTCGACCCGGGAAACGCCCGTGGCCGCGACAAGTTCCGGGGGGCCTTCCGGAGCTTCTGCGCCGACTATGGCCAGCCCAAAACGCCCAGGAAAAAGGTTCCGCGCAAGCTGGTGCGGAAGCCTCCCAAGGTAATTTCTAATCTCTACCTTGGACAATTATTTTAATTGTAGCAACTGTTTGTTAATTTTCTTCGTTCATCATCTGCAGCGTCCCCAAGAAGGGGAGTGAGGCTCCACCCTCAGCCACAGTGTCGGAGGCTGTGAGGGTGAGAGCTTCTGCTCCTGTCCCGGTGCCGCCTCAAGTGGTGGCTGAAGCTGCGACAGCTCCGGCGCCGGCTGTCGTGGTCATGGACCTCGACTCATCCCCAGAAGTTCCCTTGGTAGCGCCAGACCACGGGAGTGAAGATGCGCCAGCGGCACCTGTCCCGGAGGTTGAAGCTCCGGGTCCTGGTGCTACAATGATGGAAGCTCCGGCTGTTGAGCCGGAGGAAGTAGTAATCCCGGCCTCTGAGCCGGAAATTGTCGAAGCTCCGGCGGTTGAGCCAGAGGTGACTGAAGCCCCGGCACGCGAGCCGGAAACTGAGGTAGTTACGGTAGTTGGGCCGGCTACCTCCGAAGCACCGGCCGCTGAGCCGGTCATTGTTGGAGCTCCGGTCACAGGGCCGGTCGAAGTTGAAGGTCTTCCGGCTTCTGAGCCGGTTGTTGAAGAGGTGACGGAGCTTGAGCCCCCGTCAGAAGAGGTGCCCAGACCGGAGCCAGTAGCGGCTCCTGCTCCGGAAGCGACAACGTCAGAGGTACCTGCGGCTGAGCCGGAGTGCCCCAGCGAAGTCGCTAGCCCCCAGCCTGAGGGGGTGAACGAAGATTTGGTGGCGGGGCCTTCCTCGATGGCGACTGAGGCCATCCCGGAGGACGGCCCTAGAGCCATGGAGACCCAGGGGACCACTCTTGTAGTGTGGGACCCAATTTTTGTATCCGAAGACCCGCTGGAACCAGCGGAGGAGACCCCAGGAGGTCCGGAACCAATCCCGTTGTCGCTGTCCATTGACAACGGATGTTCCAGTCTGCGTCAAGTCTAACTGGCCTTCTTCCACGACAGCAAGGCTCTTGAAGAGGAGCGCCTAACCCTTAGGCGGTGGCGTAATCGGCTCTACTTCGAGACCAAGCTGGCGCAATCGAGGCTAGTGGATGACAAGGAATGGATTAAGCGGGAGAAGATCCGCCTGGAGTACTGGGGCAAGTTACTGGATGACAGGGAGAGTATGACTCGTGCCCTCGACGCTCAATCCCGGGAGATCTACAATCAGGCTAAAGCTGCCAATAACGCAGCCGATGCGCGCCACGAACAGCTTGAGGCCATTAACACCACACTCATCAAGCGCCGAGAGGCACTTGAAGAGAGGGAGAAGCGGCTCGAGGATGAAGAGCAGAAACTCCTTGAGCTGCGGGATGATGTCCTGAGGAGGGAAGAGGAGCTCGCCGAGAAAGTAGCTCTAGCTGACAAGGGCCTCGAGGAGCGCGCCAAGAAATTGGAAGAGCGCTGCCAAGAGGAAGAGGAGAAGACCTGGGTGCGAGGGCAAGAACTCTACGAACAAGAGTGTGCCCTTGCTGCCCGGGAGAAGAAAGTGAGGGGTAGGGAGAAGGACCTGGTTGACCGCCGGAACAAGATCCACCTCCGGGAGGAGGAGCTCGGAAAACTCGAAAGGCTGGTTGCTGAAAAGATTCAGCAAAACGCCAAAGAAGTTGAGCACCTCGGCCGTGAGAATTCCGAACTGATGGCGGCCAGGAGATCCCTGGAAGAGATGAAAGGCTTGAGGACTGCAGACTCCCTACAGATTTGGGAGTTCCTGGGCAAGGCCAACGACGCGCTGACACCGATGGGTTTCAGCCCCGTGCGCCCGGATGATCTGGAGCCGGAGCCGGACCTAGCGCTGCAGGCGTTGAGCGCAGCAGGTAGCAAGCTCTCCAAGGTGGGTGATGTCATCGCGGACCAACTGGAGGTTGAGGGGCAATCCCTGGCGAAGAACGTCGCAGAGTATGTGCTGACGTGCTACACCAACCGGAACTCTCAATTTCCTCTGGACCCGGTGCTTGAAGGCCCCGTCGAAGGAGAAGGCGAAGCTACCCGAGCCAGCGTATCGGAGGTTGCCCAGAAGGTCGCCCAATTCTTCCATAGGGTCTAGGACCATCTCTATAGTTCTCACTTGTATTTTCTCTTCTTTCTTCCTCAATTTTGTAATCCCTTGTCTCCAGATGTAATCCCTTGTCTCCAGATAAATGAATTTCATTTTTTGTCTTCAACACTTATCTTCATCTGCCCCCTGGTAGATGTACACAATCTGATTGTGAACATGTACCAAGAGGATATTGTGTTTTGTTGAAGACTCTTTCGCTCCGAACTTGTAGAATTTAGGTTGAAGTCTTCGATAGTGAAGGCCCCCTGAGGTTGTCGGAGCTTAGAAGCTCCGGCATTGTCTATCGCTGGAGCTTAGTAGCTCCGGCAATAGTCTCTATCAACGCGTAGAGCATCGATAGTTAATCCTCCGGGGTGTCGGAGCTTAGTAGCTCCGGCAGTGACCTTTGCCAACACTCAGTTTGTTGGCAGCAGACTCCATTGACAGGGTCTTCTCACCATCTTTTATCCAGCGTCGACGGCTGGCCCCCTTAGGGGAGTCGGAGCTTATTTAGCTCCGGCTTTCCTTCGTCAACGTAGACTTTATTTTTCCTGCACACTTAAGCCAAGAAAAATAGTAAAATTCGTTCCTTGTCTATAATTTCGTCGCGGCTTACGATTCTCAAGAAGACTTTAAGTCAAACGCGATTTTAAATACAACCGAATGCGTTGTCTTTTCTTCTAGATTCAACTGTCCATGGACCTGCCTTACTTCGGCCTGCCGGGGTGTAGGTAGAGTGGCGTACTTAGGGTGCTTGACCAGGCTAAGTCGATAGCACACTCCAGCCCTAGATTGGCTTGGCGGCTTTGAGACGAGTTGGCCATGAACGATATTTGAATCCAAAAGAACTGACAATACAACTCGAATCGTATATAAACCGGTCGAACTAAAATTTCTTAAGAATTGCACATCTTTGTTATAGACAAGAAAGAGAAAAATAAAAATGTTGAGCCTGTACAAAATAAATGCACGTGGAGTCTATTTCGCATGAAGATGTCTTTCATTATAGGTCCGGGGTACAGGGGAAACAAGTACACTCTTAGGGTACAGAACCAGGCTAAGCGTGTTTCATTTCTCGTTTGACCCAGGGTAGTTAGCCGCACTTTTAGTCCTGAGACTGTGACAAGTGTTGCATGAGCTTTGCGGACCTTTCGGGAAAGGTCCGGCTGCTCTCCTGGAGGGACTACCCGACTCTGTACAATGACTCTATAACATACACCTCAAGTTACTCAAGACTCACCTCCGTGGTATTAAGTGTAGAACTTACGGAGGTGCTCGACGTTCCAAGGATTTGGGAGAGGTGTCCCATCCTCAGTAGCCAAGCGAACGCTTCCGGGACGGGATACTTTAATCACTCGGAAGGGCCCCTCCCAGCCGGGGGAGAGTTTGTTTAACCCTTCTCTGGATAGTATTCTCCGTAGCACCAGATTGCCTTCCTCGAGCTATCGGTTGTGTACATGCCGCTGGTGATAACGCCGTAGAGCTTGGCGATATCGGGCATTCCGAACAGCTGCTTGGCACCTTCCCTCCTCAAGGAGGTCTAGGTCTTCACGCCGGAGCTGGTCCTGCGCGGCTTCGTCGAAGGTTCGGACCCGGAGTGAACCCAAGGTGATTTCCGGAGGAAGGATTGCTTCAGATCCGTACACCGGGAAGAAGGGTGTCTCTCCAGTTGACCGGTTTTGAGATGTCCTGTTGGCCCATAAAGTGGGCGGAAGCTCTTCGATCCAGTTGGCTCCATGTTTTTTCAAGTGCTCATAGGTGCGCGTTTTGAGTCCTTTAAGGATTCCAGCATTTGCTCTCTCGGCTTGGCCATTGCTGGCTGGGTGAGCTACGGAGGCGTAGCAAACTTGTATGCCGAGGTCTTCGCAATACCCTTGGAATGCTGAGCTTGTAAATTGGGTCCCATTATTAGTGATGATTTTGTTTGGGACTCCAAATCTGCATACGATGGACTGCAGAAAGTTGATAACAGATTGCTTGTTGATTGTCACAACTGGAGTTGCTTCCGGCCACTTAGTGAACTTGTCAATGGTGACGTACAGGAACTTGTAACCTCCGACGGCTCTTGGGAAAGGTCCCAAGATGTCCATCCCCCACACAGCGAAGGGCCATGTAGGAGGTATCATTTGTAAGGGCTGAGCTGGAGTGTGAATTTGCTTTGCATGAAATTGACATGCTTTGCATTTTTTCACCAGCTCAGTTGCATCCTGGAGTGTTGTAGGCCAGTAGAAGCCATGCCGAAAGGCTTTACCGACCAGCGTGCGGGAAGACGCGTGGTTCCCACACTCGCCTCCATGGATTTCTACGAGTAGTTCGCAGCCTTCTTCCCTTGTGATGTACCACATTAGGATGCCATTGGCACCGTGCCGGTAGAGATCCCCTTCTACCAGTGTGTATCTTTTAGCCAATCTGACTACCCGGTCAGCAGATACATCATCGTCAGGAAGGATGTTGTCTTTCAAGTAGCTCCGGATCTCTGAGATCCATGCATCGGAACTAGCTTGAGCTTTTGAGTCTTGCGTGCTGGGTTGCTCGGAGCTCCCGGCAGCACCTACGACCCTTGATGGCTGCAATGGTAACAGGGCCATCGGGACCGTCAGCTTCGGGATGCTGATCTCGCCCCCTTCGCTCAGTTCGGCAGGCTGAGCTGTTGGCTTCGACAATCTCCGGACAAAAGTTCCGTCAGGAGCTGGAGCTCTGGTTGACGCTTTTGTCGAGAGTTCGTCAGCTTCAGCGTTGTGAGCACGCTGAACATGGTGGAGATCTAGGACTTCGAAGTCCTTCTGAAGCCTCTGGACTTCAAGGAGGTAAGCAGCTAACTGGAGATTATTGCAGGAGCATTCACCCTTCACCTGCTTAATGATGAGCTGTGAATCTCCCTTGACCAGCAATTGCTTGACACCATATGACAGTGCCACCTTTAGTCCGTAGATGAGTGCTTCATACTCTGCCATGTTGTTGGTTGCCTTGAAGTCAAGGTGTACCATGTATTTCACCTTCTCCCCAGTCGGTGCAAGGAGAAGGATTCCAGCTCCGGCCCCCTGCTTCTGCATGGAGCCGTCGAAGTAGAGGGTCCAGTGAGGCTCGGTGAAGGTTGGAGCTTGATGCTCCGTCTTCTGCTCACTGGGGCCCCCAGGGTTTGATGGAGAGGGAGTCCATTCTGCCACGAAATCTGCCAATGCTTGACTCTTGACTACTTGCCTTGAAATAAATTCAAGATCAAATTCAGCCAACTCCGCAGCCCACTTTGCAATATTCCCAGTTGAATTCAGATTATGCAAAATTGCTCGAAGTGGGTAAGAGGTCACCACTGAGACTTTGTGAGCTTGGAAGTAATGGCAAAGCTTCCTGGAGGCAACAAGAACTGCATAGAGCAGCTTATGCACCTCTAGGTATCGAGTCTTGGCATCATGTAATACTTCACTAATGAAGTACACTGGGCGCTGAATGGTCCGGACCCTCCCGGAGGGGTCCGGAGCTTCCTCTTCACTGACCCGGATCCTCTCGAAGGAGCCCAGATTTTCTCCAGGGACCTCCGGGTTCTGGCTGGAGGAACCCGGAGCTTCTTCAGAAATGACCTGGACCCTTCCGGAGGGGTCTAGGTCTCCTGAAGCGACTTCTTGTGGATTCGGATCTGGGAGCTGGGACCCAGACTCACTTTCAGGAACCTCCGGACCCTCCCGAAGGGGTCTGGATTCCTGAGTATAGGGTAGTTCTGGCCTCTCCGTGACCAGGACCATACTGACAACTTCGTCAGTAGCTGAAATATAAAGCAACAAAGGCTCACCAGGGTTCGGAGCTACCAGAATTGGTAGGGTGGTGAGGAACTGTTTCAGCTCCTGGAATGCCTTTTCTGCTTCTTCGGACCATTGGAATGGTCCGGACTTCCTCAATAACTTGAAGAAGGGGAGTGCCCGTTCCGCCAGTCTTGAGATGAACCGGCTGAGGGCTGCTAGACATACAGTTAATTTTTGGACGTCCTTGATGCGGGTTGGTGGCCGCATGTCTTCAATGGCCTTAATCTTCACCGGATTAGCTTCTATGCCCCGGTGACTCACCAGGAAACCAAGAAGTTTTCCGGAGCTAACCCCGAAGACACACTTGTCTGGGTTTAGCTTTGTGTGGGTAGCCCGCAGCTTGTCGAAGACAGCCTGCAAGGTGTCAAGGAGTGACTCCTTGTTCCTGACCTTGACCATGATGTCATCGACGTACACTTCCACTATGTCTCTAATAAGTTCTTCAAAAGTTTTGTACATAGCTCGTACAAAAGTTGAAGCTGCATTCTTGAGACCAAAGGGCATGGCTGTGTAACAATACAATCCATCTACTGTGATGAATGAAGTATCGTCTTCATCTTCCCTAGACATCCTGATTTGATGATATCCGGAATATGCATCTAGGAAACACAGTAATTCACACCTAGAGGTGGAATCCACTATCTGATCTATTCTAGGCAGTGGGAATGGATCTTTTGGACATGCCTTATTTAGTGTGGTGTAGTCGATGCACATCCGAAGCTTCTCGCCGGCCTTGGGAACAATGACTGGGTTTGCCAGCCATTTTGGATGGAAGACTTCTCGGATGAATCCGGCTTCAAGTAACTTCTTCACTTCTTGTCGGATGAAGTTATGTCGCTCTACGGATTGCTTCCGAGGCTTCTGATGCACAGGCCGAGCATCGGGGTAGATCTTCAGATTGTCCTCAATCACTTCCCTGGGGATCCCAGACATTTGTGACGGTTGCCAAGCAAACACGTAGACGTTAGCCCGAAGGAAAGTGATGAGTGCGAGTTCCTATTTGTCGTTCAATCCTCCCGATATACGGGTGGTTTGAGCGGCATCGGAACCAATTTGGACGACTCTGACGGGAATGTCGGTGTCGCCGCTTGGTTGCACTCGAGGTGCAGAAGTCGAGCCTCGTTGGCGAATTCTCGGGGGTTTTGGAGCTTGCTCCTGCCTGGAGTCCTCCTCTTGCGCTGTGGTGAGTGCATGGAGTTCTTCCAGTGCAGTAACTCCGGCGGTGCGATCTCCGCGGATCCGGAGAACGCCTACTGGTGTCGGCATCTTCAACACCAGATAACCATAATGAGCAGCTGCCATGAATTTATACAGGGCAGGTCTACCCAAGATGGCATTGAAGGGTAAGTTGATCTGAGCAACGTCGAAAACCAACTTCTCGGTGCGGTACTTCTCCCGTGTCCCGAAGGTAACAGGGAGAGTAATAGCTCCGAGTGGGGTGATGCCCCCCGGACCTACTTCGGAGAAAGGTCGAGAGGGGTGGAGATCAGAAGGTCGGAGCTGAAGCTTAGTGAAAGCTTTGAAGCTGATGAGGTTAAGCCCCGAACCTCCGTCTACCATGACGTGGTGGAGCTGGATGTTGTTGATGGTAGGAGATACCATCAGGGGTAACTGTCCTGCTCCCACCATGCTCCGGGGACAATCCAAAGCATCAAAAGTGATGGCTGTGTCCATCCACTTTCGGTGAGGCTCCGGCCTGACTGTAGGAGCTACATCGGCCATATCCCGACGCATAGTCTTGATGACGCGACGGGAGGTGATATCCCATGATCCACCAAAAATGGTGTTCATGGTTTTCCGACGCTCGTTGTTAGAGACGTCAGAATCATTGTCGACTGAGGTGCAGACGGCCTTCAGGACCTTTTTGGGATCCTGAAACCCTAACTCCTCTTCAGCCGGAGCTTCGTCGACCTTTTGTTTTCCTTCCCTCTGTCGGAAAGGAGATTCTTCCCGGCGCTTGTTGTAGCGCTCGGTAAGGTTTTGGACCTCCCGGCAGTCTTCCAAACTGTGGCTGCCCGTTTTGTGAATGGGACACCACACTTTAGGTTTGCCACCGTCTTCAGAAGACGGTCGAGGTCGCTTCTCGGGGCGTGGCCCCCAGCCACCTGGAGTTGCAGCTGCTGCAACGTTGGATGTGCCGGCCGACGGCTTTTTCTTGCCGTTGGTCTTCTTTTTCTTCTTGCCACCCCCAGAGGTAGCGGCTTCTTCTTTGGAGGATTTATTGTGATCCTCCGAGGCTGGTTTGGAGTGCATTTCACGGCCCTCCGCAGCTCGGGCACATTTGTCAGCCAAGCTGAAGAGTTCCATGACACTGGTGATCTCCTTGATCGCCAGTTTCTCCAACATCTTCTTGTCCCTTATGCCCTGTCTGAATGCCACAATGACAGAGGCACTAGAGATAGAAGGGATGGTGTTTCGTACTTGAGAGAACCTCTGGATGAATGATCGCAAGGATTCTCCCCCTTTTTGCACGACCGCAAAAAGGTCTAGTTCAGTGCCTGGTCGGGTGTATGAACTCCTGAAGTTGGCAGTGAACTGACGGCACAACTCCTCCCAACTGTTGATAGAGTTGGGTGGAAGGCTCATAAACCAGGACCTGGCAGTCCCAGTTAAGGCCACTGGAAAGTAATTGGCCATCACGGCCTCGTTTCCTCCGGCTGCTAAGATTGCAGTGGAGTATATCTGAAGAAATTCGGCGGGATTGACAGTCCCATCGAATTTTTCCGGCAGGTGAGGCCGGAACTTCTGTGGCCACCTAACCATGCGCAGATGCATGGCTAGGGCTGAACAACCTCCTCCCACTCCATCAAGAGCAGAAAGGTCTTGAGCTTCCCGTCTTTCACGGGCACGCTCAATATGGACTCGGCCGTCCTGCTGGCGATATCGGCGATCAAGCTCCGCCTGGAGGTTGTGAGTCGAAAGCCTGGATACCGTGTGAGTGCGTCGTGCCCCGGAGGGCAGTGACGTACTTGTTGTGACGCAGCACGTCTCCTGCTATTGGAAACGTGCGGACCAAGTCTTCCAGACAAAGTCCGTCGCTGCGACGGGGCTCTTCCTGAAGGAGGAGGACCCTGGTTGCTGAGGCGTTCGGCTGCTGCTGCAACCAAATGCTCCACATCAGCCCTCCACTGCTCCAGTGCATCCCGGGATGCATCCGGAGGTGGTGGGCGTTGGAGAAGAGCACTCGCTGCATGGAGCGCGTGTTCCGGGTTGTCATGATTTGCCGACGCAGTAATTGACGCTGGCGCACCATCACGTTGCCCAACACGATTTGCTGGAGGAGATGATGGTGGTGGGAGTGTGGCTCCTGCTGGTGCTGAGGCTCCTGCTGGTGGCTGCCTATTGGAGGGATTGCCCCCAACAGCCTGAGCAGCAGGTTGGCCGTTGGATGATCTAGCAGCTGAGTTCACCATTCTCAAAATCTCAGGCACCCCCTACCTAGCGCGCCAACTGTCGATGGTTTGGAACCGGCAGATCTCCCTACACGGCTAAAGTGTTAGGGGAGTTTGAAGTTCGGTATGGGCGCGCGGAGATTCAAGAAGGTGAGTAGGAATTGACACAGGAGACACAAGAGTTTACATGGTTCGGGCCGCCTGAGCGCAATACCCTACTCCACGGGTGTGTTGGTGTTGTATTAGCAGTATGAGCTTGTGACGAGCATATGAGGCGCGTGTGTCTGTGTCCCCTCCGTAACGTGTCGTTGGCCTGTCCTTTTATAGTTCAAGGGCACACCGTTACAAATTAGCCTGGCCCAACATGTGGCCCCGACGGTTATTAGTATTGATACACGTTTAATTGCACTTAATGACCCTGTAACGGGCTTTGACAGCACCGTTACTGGTGTTATGATCGTCCGTTTAAGTGTCATTAATATAGTATTAATGACACTTAATCGGGTCTTGAAGTCCTTGATTCCCCTTTGAAGATCCGAAGCCGTTGCGGGGTCTTCCGGAGGTTAGGGGTTGAAGATCCGACGGTTGGACATGTGGCAGCTCCGGAGCATACTGTGGGAAACAGGTAGCTCTGGGGCTACCCGACACGTGTCATGTCCGGAGCTTCTCTCGGTCTGGGGTTAAGTCCGGAGGTGCCATTTCGGTACATGGCCCGGAGCTTCCCCCTTGTGGGCGGTAGCTCCGGTTTGGTAGTACACATGGCGACCCAGGGATTAACCATGTTGGAGAAGCGGGTCCGGTTATGTCTGACATGTGGGCCCCCGAGGGTCTTCAAACCAAGTAGATGACTTTCCTTTGAGATCTCTATAACCTCAAGGGGTGTACAGTTTCTAGGGTATCGACACAATCCCCCCCCCCCCACAGTTGCAGGTCAGAATTGTGAGTTTAATGGCAATAATGTGGAGATCTAGGTCGTGTCTACCGTCAACTTTGCCTGTGGTGTTGCATGGAGCTGCGCTATCCCTTTTGCTTAGTTTGCTTAGTTGCTTAATTAGTTTATTTCCGCTGCATTAGTTGAACTTGTCATAAATATTCATTAGGGCTTGTATTCGAGGATAATCTGGTTTGTGAAATGAAATTTGGTTAATTAATCTTGTTCTGTGGTAATTATCTGTATATCGTTTGTGATTGCACTCGTATATGTGTGATGAACATCCTGGGCACACATATGCGTTAGCTTGGTTCATTTTTCGGAACCGGGCGTCACAAATTTGTATCAGAGCCACACGTTGACCGTAGGATGCAGCCTAGATAGAATGGACACTTTAGAGCACATAGGAGCACTCAGGGATCGATGTGTTCTTGCTTGAAGTGTTGTTTTCTATATATATTGGTTGTTTGTATGCTTAATAGAGGATTTTGGGATGCTTTAGCATTGCCATGTCCATGTAGGCTAGCTAGTTGGTTAGCTTCATATCTCTTGATGCATATAGTTGGGGACATTTTCTAAATTCTTACCTATTGCTCTCCTTCAGATGGTGAGGACTCGCAACCAGAGGGATGTCAATGATGAGGAGGAGAACCATGGAGTACCTCAGAACAACAACGGACAAGGACCTCCTCATGGAGCCATCAATGTCGAGCAACTACTAGCTATGCAGAACCAGCTCATGCAGACCATGATACAGACAATGAGACAGCTGCAGGCTGGCAATAACATCAACAATCAGCCCCACATGCAACCCCCGCCTCCTCATAACCGATTGGGAGAGTTTATGAGGACTAGGCCACCAACCTTTGCTCAAGCTGCTGACCCTATGGATGCGGATGATTAGCTCAAGTCCGTGGAGAAGAAGCTAGCTATTGTCCAATGCAGTGACCGAGAGAAGGTCCTATTTGCTTCTCATCAACTCGTTGGAGCAGCTGCAGATTGGTGGGATGCTTGTTGCAATGCTCATGAGAATCAAGAGAGGATCACTTTAGCAGAATTACCCAACACATGATTTAGAACTTGCAGCCATGGTACATGCATTGAAGATTTGGAGACACTATATTCTTGGACATAGGTGTGAAATTTATACGGATCACAAGAGTCTCAAGTATATTTTCACACAAACAGATCTTAATTTGAGGCAGCGAAGATGGTTGGAGCTCATCAAAGATTATGATTTGGGGATAAACTATCACCCGGGAAAAGCCAACGTAGTGGCCGATGCATTGAGTAGGAAGGGAGTAAGTCATCAACTCATAGTTCAAGAGTTGCCACCCGAGTTATGTACGGAGTTCGAACGGTTGAACCTCGGGTTTGTAAATGAGATGGGTATAATGGAGTTAAATTCAACCTTGGAGCAAGAAATTCGAGAAGCACAAACCATGGATGAAGAGATCAAGGAAATCAAGGAAAGGACCAAAGAAGGGAGAGAATTCAGATTTGATGAGGACGAACATGGTACCTTATGGCTCGGGAAGAGAATCGTTGTGCCTAATGTAAAGCATATTCGGGAGACAATATTAAAGGAGGCACATGACTCGCCGTACTCAATTCATCCTGGTTGTACCAAGATGTACAAAGACTTGAAGACATGCTATAGGTGGGCCAGCATGAAAAAGGACATAGACGAATATGTTGCATTGTGTTTGGATTACCGCGAACCCAGTCTGGCTATGATTCAATATGGGTCATTGTAGATCGGTTGACAAAATCAGCTCACCTCATTCTTGTCAAGACCACATATACCACTGCGAAGCTAGCAGAATTGTATATGGAGCATATTGTGTGTCGACACGGAGTACCGAAGAAAATAGTCTCAGACCGAGGTTCTCAGTTTACCTCCATATTTTGGCAGAAATTGCATGAAGCAATGGGAACAAGGTTGAACTTCAGTTCGGCGTATCACCCTCAAACAGATGGACAAACCGAGAGGACCAATCAAATTTTAGAGGACATGTTAAGAGCTTGTGCTTTAAAGCATGGGAAAAGTTGGGATAAGAGCTTGCCATATGCAGAATTTTCATACAACAATAGTTACCAAGCCAGCTTGAAAATGTCACACTATGAAGCACTATACGGAAGGAAGTGTAGGACACCTTTGTTCTGGAATGAGACATGAGAGAATCAAGTATTTGGTCCGGATGTGTTACAAGACGCTGAAAGACAAGTTCAAATAATATGGGAAAACCTAAGGGCTGCCCAGTCCCGACAGAAGGGTTATACGGATAATAGGCGAAGGAGTCTGACTTTCGAAGTTGGAGAGTTTGTATACCTCAAGGTGTCACCTATTTGAGGTCAGCGACAGTTTAACGTCAAAGGAAAACTGACACCTTGCTATATTGGGCCATTTAAGATTCTGGACAAGCGAGGAGAGGTAGCTTATCGACTTGAGCTGCCGGCGTATCTCTCCGATGTACACGACGTGTTTCACGTGTCTCAACTCAAGAAGAGTCTCTGGGTGCCTGAAGAACAAGTGCCGATGGACGAGTTAGAACTTCAGGAGGATTTGTCTTATGTCGAGCAACCTATCAAGATCTTGGACGTGAAGGAAAGGGCCACGAGAAATAAGAGGATCCGTTGGTGCAAAGTGCAATGGAAACACCATACAGAAGCTGAAGCTACGTGGGAACGTGAAGAAGACCTGAAGGAAGAATTCCCGCATCTTTTCTCCACGCTGTCGAATCTCGAGGGCGAGATTCACTTTAAGGGGGTAGGTTTGTAACACCCTAAATTTTCGCATCATGCATTGCATACATGTTCATGCATTAAATATTAATAGAATAAAAGAAAAATAATGAAGCATAAAATATACATATACAAATATGTGTAGCAAAACAAGAAAAAAAGGAAAATAAAAATATAAAACCTGTATTAGGGAATAAATAATATATACAATAGTATATATATATAAAATAATAAATAAAATAAATATAAATAAATATAAATAATAAATATAAATAATAATAAAATATAAATATAAGAAAATAAATAACATAAAGAATAAATAAATAAATAAAGAGAAAAAAAAGAAAAAGAAAAAAAAGGGACTGCTCCGCCGGCCAGGCTGACGGCCCAGCCAGCGAGCGCCCCTCCCGCGCGCGCCGTGCGACCCCGACCGCGCAACCCCGCTCACGCGCCCCGCACCTGGCCCCACCTCGCACGGCATCGCCAGCGCGCCCTCCCGCTCGCCGAGCCGCCCGAGCCGCTCCCGCGTCCTGCACACGCTCCTCGCGCGGCCAAACCCAGCGCGACGCCCGACCCCGCAGCATGCGCACCTCCCGCACCCAGCGCGCGACCCCCGTGCACCGGCCCTAACTCCCACGGTCCCGTGCCCAGCCAGCTATAAAAAGGGACCGAGGCTTCGTATTTTCCCGATGCCAGACAACCAGAAAACCCTAGCCGCCGGTACAGAAAAAAGGACCAGAGGGCTGCACTGCCAGGGAAGAAAAGAGAGGAGAAAAGAGGAGGAAGAGGAAGAAAAAAGGAGGAGGGCGCTGCCGTCCACCGGAGATCGTCGTCTTCATCGCGTCGCCGTCATCGTGCCGCCGGAGGACCTTGCACATCTACTTCGTCTACGCGTCGTCCCCATCCCGCGATCTTCGAAGCCATCGCATCTACGGTAGGCCACGTTCCGATGCGAATTTTAGCGAGCATATTAGATCTAATAGACGTAAATTGATTTTAGTTGCATCGTCTTTTTATTTTCAGCAGCATTAATCCTCGCTAAAACCCCCGTAAACTCGTATGAACACGTATGAACTAGTTGCATCTAATTAATAAACAACCATAGTTAATTAATAATTGATCTTTGCATGCATGCATATCATCGCATGTTGATTAATGTGTGTGCATCATGTTGATTTGTATGTATTTTCTTGTATGTGTGATCATGAGTAGAGGGAAGTGCTCAAGAGATCGTGTACGAGGATTTTCAGAATCAAGACTTCGAAGCGCTTGAGCAACCCTATCCACCGGAGCAAGGCAAGTGTCCTTGAAGCATATTGATCCTGTTTTTAAAATAAATGTTTTGTTTGTAAAACTGCATGCTTGTGTCAATTTTGATGGGAATCCTATGGTAGGAAGTTTACTAGACTTGCTAAACCACCCTTGTCACCTGGAATTTATGGTAGAGCGCCGGGATGGACTTTTTACCTTTTTGCTTCGCTTAATCAACTGGGATGGGAAATAACTATACCACTCAACTTAATTATGCATGAATGAGATTATGGTTAACATGAACTGGTTAATATGGTATGGTAATGGGCGATCTAAGCAAGCCTGGTATGTGGATGGGTTGGATGTCATGGTGGTTTTGCTTGCTTTAGATCTAAGGACCGGTTCATGCGAGAATAAGCCAGGACTACAGTGCCACTATGAGGCCAAGTATGGGTGCGGCGTAGCTGATTAATTAGGGCTTTGCTAGTGCTGTTTGGACCATTGTGGATGCTCGGGGAAGGGGTAGTCAGATTGGGTTTGTTGATGATTGGCGGGCCTACCCTGGGATCCGAATGGCTCAAGAGGGGGCCCTTGGTTGAAGATGTGCTCAGTTGGAGGCATCACCACCGGTGAAACCTCAGTGGGGTCTAAATAGGCTAGTAATCCCTTTGTAAAGGCTATTTTGTGATCTCTTGGCCACACACCAACGGAAGTGTGTAATATGACTGACGGGTCATGGGAATAAGGGAGATTCTTAGTCGCTGAAAGGTGATGAAATCACAAACACGTGGGTAAAGAGGTACAAACTCTGCAGAGTTAATTAAAACTATCATGATAGCCGTACTCCCGGTTATGAGCACCTGGACAACTTCCATGATTAGGGGGAATTTGGTATTGGAATGGTTATGGTTTGCTAATGGTTATGGATTTAATTTCTGGTATTGAATATGGTTATTGGAAATGGTGAAATCTGGAATCATGGATGATGGTAGTAAATTCTGTTTGGTATTATGGTATTACTTATGATTATGATGGGTTTGATTCATATAATTATAATATATTACTTTTCAAATATTTTAATGTACTTTTCAGCACTTTGCCCTTATTATTGTCGTCATTTGAATCAGCCATATGTCATACTTTCCACACTTGTTGAGTACGACATGTACTCACTCTTGCAATCCCCCCCCCCACAGTTGCAGGTCAGAATTGTGAGTTTAATGGCGATAATGTGGAGATCTAGGCCGTGTCTACCGTCAACTTTGCCTGTGGTGTTGCATGGAGCTGCGCTATCCCTTTTGCTTAGTTTGCTTAGTTGCTTAATTAGTTTATTTCTGCTGCATTAGTTGAACTTGTCATAAATATTCATTAGGGCTTGTATTCGAGGATAATCTGGTTTGTGAAATGAAATTTGGTTAATTAATCTTGTTCTGTGGTAATTATCTGTATATCGTTTGTGATTGCACTCGTATATGTGTGATGAACATCCTGGGCACACATATGCGTTAGCTTGGTTCATTTTTCGGAACCGGGCATCACAACACCCTGCGGTCGTCTCCAACAGCCAGCGCACCCTCGGGCGCCCTGGCCTCTTCAACGTTTACCAGATCGAGAGAGGGATCTAAGGTTCAAGGTTGAAGTCTGGTTTTCTTTCGGTTAATTGAAAACCGAACCAAAGTTTTTGGTTAACCGGGGGACCGGTTTTCTCTTTTGTATTATATATTTCGGTTTTCATTTTTCAAAAACCAAATTTTGAGAAAAACCAAAAAACCGAACCGAATTTTAATGGTTAACCGAATGCCCACCCTAGCGCTATGACCACATTGGCCATGAAGCAATGCACCAGTTGAGTCGCCACGGAATGGTCAAAGGCCTGCCGGAGTTCTTGGGAGCACCGGGGAGGTGTCTGCGATGTGTGCCTGGTCACCAAGCAGCGATGCACAACGTTCCCCACCCAGTCCAAGTACAAGGCCTCGACGGCGCTAGACTTGGTTCATGGCGACCTTTGTGGACCGATCACTTCGGCGACACTAGGCGATCGCCGTTTCTTTTTACTGCTCGTCGATGATGCCACACGCTACATGTGGATCAAGCTGATCGTGGTCAAGAGCGACATAACATCATACATCAAGAAGATCAAGGCGGTGGCTGAGCTGGAGGTGGGACGTCCTCTGCGGATGTTGCGGGCGGACAACGGCATCGAATTCATGATGAAGGAATTCACCGACTACTAAGCTGACGAGGGTGTGTAGAGGCAATTCATCGCTCCTTAGTTGTCGCAACATAACGTCATATTTGAACGCTGAAATCAGATAATACTCGACATGGCGTGAGTATTACTGAAGGAGAGGAGAATGCTGGCAAGGTTTTGGGGAGAGGCGGTGACTACTGCAGTATTCATCCTCAACCGCTCGCCGACAAGGATGTTGGACAAGAAAAAACCATTCGAAGCCTACTATGGTTGGAAATTGACGCTACTCTGCATACGGGGTATCCCTGGATACCGCAAGAAAAGTCGAGGAGTTCCTACGTCTAAGTGGCTAAAGTCCAAAGGAAAGACGTGTCCCGTTGTATCGGACCTACTCTATACCTTAGGGTAGCTCCGGTATCGCCACGTGTCCAAGAGAGCCGGACCTGCCTCTCTCGTTTGGGTAGCTCCGATGCTACCACATGTTCTGCAAGGCCGGACCTACCTCCCTCCTCCAGGAAGCTCCGCCATTGCCACTTGTCTACTAGCACCAGACCTATCCCCAATAGAAGGAAGCTCTGGACCTACCACGTGTCATGCTCCGGAGCTGTGTCAGCAACAAGAAGACTACGGGATCTCTAACAGCGCGGACATTCAAGGGCTATCAATTAGTCGTTCCAAGACCTGGTTAACGTGCCATTAATGTTATATTAATAACGCACGGTCAGAATGATATCAAGACTGGAAATGCTGCCATTAAGGCATATTATTATACTATTAACCATCCATAACACTGTAGATTGTGTATAAATGTTTTATTACAGCCGGGGCCACTTGTCGGGCCAGGCAAAAGCTATAACAGCCAGTCCTCGGTATATAAAAGGGTTGTGCTGCACGGTAGAACAGATCCAATCTCAACTGATCACATACACCCACAAGCTGATATTCGCTCATACAATCAACACACACTCCGTGGAGTACGATATTACGCTCAGGCGGCCCGAACCACGTAAAATCTCCCTTGTCACCATCTTGTGCTTGATTTCTCTTTGCGTCCCAACTGAATACAAACTTTTGCGGACTACAACTTAATAGTACCGGGGGAAGTATCATTGCTACACTTCAACATTTGGCGCCAGGTAGGGGGCGCGGTTTTCAAGATTCATGATGGTGAATTCTGCTGTTGCTTCATCCAACGGACTGCCTGTGCAGCCTAATGGAGGAAATCCCTCCAACATGCAGCAATCAACCAACATTGTGATTCCGACGGGTGTCGTTCCACCACCACCTCCACTATCTCAGTAGGATGGTGTGTTCGCGTCGGCCTCTGCATGGACAAACAACCCTGAGAATGCGCTGAATGCAGCGCGAACTCTGCTTCAGCGTCCTCCAATGCTAGGAGCTCCTCCGGACACGATGGAACAATGGCGCGCTGATGTGGAGCATTTGGTTGCAGCTGCAGCCAATGCTATCAGCAACAAAGGTCTGCCCCATGTTGGGCAGACACCTTCAAGGAACAGGACCTTGTCTGGTAGACTTTGTCCTCAGGCATCGTATCACAGGAGACTTGCACCCTCCTAGCAAGTGACGTCACTGCCCTCCGGGGATCACTACACTCATACAGCATCGAGGCTTCTGACATAGGACCTCCGGTCGGAGCTCGACCATCATTACATGAGGCAGGACGGTCGTGTCCACATCGAGCATGCTCGTGAGAGATGAGTTGCTCGCGAAACCCTTCTCCCCTGGGAGTGGGGGAGTATGTTTAGCTCTGGCCATACGTCTTCACATGGTCGAGTAGCCACCTAAGTTCCAGCCTCGCCTGCCGAAGAAATACAATAGGACAGTCAACCTCGCCGAGTTTCTTCAGATTTACTCCACTTCCATTCTCGCAGCTGGAGGCAATGAGGCTGTGAGGCTAACTACTTTCCCGTGGCTCTAACCAGGACTACAAGGTCCTAGTTCATGAGTCTACCTTATGACTTCATCTACAGTTTGGAGGAGCTATGTCGTCAGTTCACCGCCAACTTCGGGAGCTCCTACACCCGGCCAGGCACAGAGTTGGACCTGTTTGATGTACAACAGAAATCGGGAGAGTCGCTGCGATTGTTCATCCAGTGGTTTTCTCAGGTATGGAAAACCATCCCTTCAATCTCAAATGCTTCTGTCATCGTTGCGTTTCGACAGGGGGTTTGAGATAAGATGTTGGAGAAGCTAACAACAAAAAACGTCAGCAGCATCACGAAGCTCTTCAGCCTTGCAGATAAATGCGCCAGAGCTGCAGAGGGTCATGAAATGCACTCTAAACTAGCTGCAGAGGCTGGTAAATCTTCCTCCAAAGCTGAAGCTACTGCCTCTAGCAGTGGAAAAAAGAAGAATAAGTCCAGTGGCAAGGAGAAGTCACTGGCCAGAACACCAATTGCTGCCGCTGCTGTAGCACCTGGTGGCCGGGGGCCACACCCCGACAAACGACCTCGACCATCGTCCGAAGATGGCGATGGTGGAATGATGTGGTGCCCGATTAACAAATTGACAACCCATAATATTGAAGACCGTCATGAGGTCAAAAGGCTTGTTGAACGCAACAACAAGCATCAAGAAGAACCTTCTTTCCGCCAACGGGAATGAAAGCAAAAAGTCGGTGAAGCTCCGTCTGATCAGGAGCTAAACTTCCAAGAAGCAAAGAAGGCATTAAAGGCGGTCTACAACACTGTTGACGACAACTCCGACACCTCCGACAATGAGCGTCGAAAAACTCTCCATGTGATATATGGGGGGTCCTGAGATATCACCTCTCGGTGCATCCTGAAGATTATGTGTCGGGAGATGGCTACTGCAGCTCCTACTACCAAGGCGGAGCCTCATCGGAAGTGGATGGACACTGCTATCACCTTTGATGCTTCAGACTGCCTGAAGAACATGATCGAAGCTTGTCAATTACCCTTGATGGTCTCTCCGACTATCAATAACATCCAGCTCTACCATGTCTTGGTGGATGGAGGTGCGACACTCAACCTCCTGAGCTTCGCAGCTTTCGTGAAGCTCTAGCTCAACATCTCGGACCTTCGCCCCTCACATCCCTTCTCCGGAGTAGGTCTGGGAGCCATCACTCCTCTCAGATCGGTTACTCTTCTGATGACCTTTGGGACTAAGGATAATTATAGGTCCGAGAAGCTGGTATTCAATGTGGCACACATCAGCCTTCCCTTCAATGCCATCCTAGGCAGGCCAACCCTGTACAGGTTCATGGCTGTAGCTCATTACGACTACCTGGTGTCGAGGATGCCAACTCCAATAGGCGTCCTCCGGATCCGAGGGGATCGCACTACTGGAGTAACTGCGCTGGAAGAACTTCATGCGCTTGCTACAACGCAAGAAGAAGGGTCCGACAAGGAGCAAGCTGCTCAACCTTCGAGCTCACGTAAGTGTAGCTCATCTTTTGCACCTCGTGTGCAACCAAGCAGCGACACTGACATTCCCGTCAGATTCGTCCAAATTGGTTCTAATGCCAACCAGACCACCCGTATATTGGGAGGCCTAGGTGACAAATAGAAACTTGTGCTCGTCACTTTCCTCCGGGCAAATGTCGATGTGTTTGCATGGCAACCGTCACAGATGTCTGGGATCCCCAAGGAGGTGATCGAGCATCTTCTGAAGATTTACCCCGATACACAACCTGTCGGTACCCTGGGTACCATATACCCCTTGGGATTGCAAAGATCTCAAGGGAATGTCATCTACTTGATTTGAAGACCTTCAGAGGCTTACATGTCAGACATAACCGGACCCGCTTCCCCAACATGGTTAGTCCCAGGGTTGCCACGTGTACTATCAAACCGGAGCTACCGCCCACAAGGATGAAGCTCCGGGCTATGTACCATAGCGGCACCCCCGGACCTAACCCCAGGCCGAGGGAAGCTCCGAAACTGACACGTGTTAGGTGGCACCGGACCTATCTGTTCCCCACAGTATGCTCCAGAGCTGCCACGTGTCCAACCGTCGGATCTTCAGCCTCTAACCTCCGGAAGACTCCACAACAACTCTGGATCTTCAAAGGGGAATCAAGGACTTCAAGACCCGATTAAGTGTCATTAATACTATATTAATGACACACGATCGGACGACCTTAATTACCAGTAACGGTGCTGTCAAATCCCGTAACTCGGTTATTAAGGGTAATTAAGCGCATTAAATGTGTATCAATATTAGTAACCACCGGGGCCACATGTCGGGCCAAGCTAACTTGTAACGGCCTGCCCTTGTACTATAAAAGGACATGCCGACAATACATAGAGGGGACTCGATGCGCTCACTCTACACTCTCAACTGACGTTGAGCTCATACATCCAATACAACACCAACACACCCCGTGGAGTAGGGTATTTCGCTCAGGCGGCCCGAGCCACGTAAATCGTCGTGTCTCCTGTGCCATTTAAAACTTCACCTTCTTGAATCTCCGCGCGCCCACACCGAACTTCAAACTCCGCAAACACCTTAGTAGTGTCGGGAAATCTGCTGGATCAAACCACCGACAGTTGGCGCGCCAGGTAGGGGCGCTTGATATTTCAAGAATGGTGAACTCAGCCGCTGGATCATCCAATGGTCATCCCGCTGTTCAAGCTGTTGGGGTCAATCCCTTCAATATGCAGCCACCAGCAGGAACCACAGTTCTAGCAGGAGTCACACTTCCACCACTGCCGCCTCCACCAGCAAATCAAGCTGGGCAACGCGATGGTGCACCAGCGTCAATCACTGCGTCGGCGAATCATGACAACCCAGAACACGCGCTCCATGCAGCACGTGCTCTCCTTCAGCGCCCACCACCTCCGGATGCATCCCGGGATGCACTGGAGCAGTGGAGGGCCGATGTGGAACACTTGGTTGCAGCAGCAGCCGACCGCATCAGCAACCAGGGTCCTCCTCCTTCAGGACGGGCCCCATCGCAGCAACGGACCTTGTCTAGCAGACTTGGTCCGCACGTTTCCAACAGCAGGAGACGTGCTGCGTCACAGCAGGTGACGTCGTTGCCATCCGGGGCACGACACACTCACACGGTATCAAGGCTTTCAACTCATGACCTCCGGGCGGAGCTTGATCGCTGATACCGCCAACAAGACGGCCGAGTCCATATTGAGCGTGCTCGTGAAAGACGAGAAGCTCAGGACATTCCTGCTCCTGAAGGAGTAGGGGGAGGATGTTCAGCCCTGGCCATGCATCTGCGTATGGTCAGGTGGCCACAGAAATTCCGGCCTCACCTGCCGGAGAACTTTGACGGGACCGTTAATCCCGTCGAATTTCTTCAGATTTACTCCAGTGCTATCTTGGCAGCTGGAGGAAATGAGGCCGTAATGGCCAATTATTTTCCAGTGGCTTTAACTGGGACCGCCCGGTCCTGGTTTATGAGCCTTCCACCCAACTCCATCAACAGCTGGGAGGAGTTGTGCCAATAGTTCACTGCCAACTTCGGGAGTTCATACACCCGACCAGGCACCGAACCAGACCTTTTTGCAGTTGTGCAAAAAGGAAGAGAATCCCTGCGATCATTCATCCAGAGATTCTCTCAGGTACGAAACACTATCCCTTCTATCTCTAGCACCTCTGTCATTGTGGCATTTAGACAGGGTGTGCGGGATAAGAAGATGCTGGAGAAACTGGCGATCAAGGAGATTACCAGTGTCACGGAACTCTTCAGCCTGGCTGACGAATGTGCCAGAGCCGCGGAGGGCCATGAAATGCACTCCAAACCACCTCCGGAGGATCACAAGAAATCCTCCAAATGAGAAACCACTACCTCCGGGGGTGACAAGAAGAAGAAAAAGACCAACGGCAAGAAGAAGCCATCGGCCGGTGCATCTAATGCTGCAGCTGCTGCAGCTCTGGGTGGCCGGGGGCCACGCCCTGAGAAGCGACCTCGACCGTCTTCTGAAGATGGTGGCAAACCCAAGGTGTGGTGTCCAATTCACAAAACGGATATCCACAGTTTGGAAGACTGCCGGGAGGTCCAAAACCTTGTCGAGCGCTACAACAAGCGTCGGGAAGAAGTTCCTTTCCGACAGAGGGAAGGAAAACAAAAAGTTGACGAAGCTCCGGCTGAAGAGGAGTTAAGTTTTCAGGATCCTAAAAAGGTCCTGAAGGCCGTTTACACCTCTATTGACGACGATTCTGACGTCTCTGACAACGAGCGTCGGAAAACCATGAACACCATTTTTGGTGGATCATGGGACATCACCTCCCGCCGCATCCTCAAGACAATGCGTCGGGACATGGCTGCTGTAGCTCCTACAGCTAGGGCGGAGCCTCATCGGAAGTGGATGGACACAGCCATCACTTTTGATGCTTCGGACTACCCTCGAAGCATGGTCGGAGCAGGTCAGTTACCTTTGATGGTATCTCCTACCATCAATAACATCCAGCTCCACCATGTCATGGTAGACGGAGGTTCAGGGCTGAACCTCATAAGCTTCGAAGCTTTTACCAAGCTTCAACTCCGACCTTCAGATCTCCACCCCTCCCGACCTTTCTTCGGAGTAGGTACGGGAGCCATTACCCCACTTGGTGATATTACTCTCCCCGTTACTTTTGGGACCCGGGAGAAGTATCGCACCGAGAAGTTGGTCTTTGACGTTGCTCAGATCAACTTACCCTTCAATGCCATCTTGGGTAGGCCTGCCTTGTACAAATTCATGGCAGCTGCTCATTATGGTTACCTGGTGTTAAAGATGCCAACACCAGTAGGCGTTCTCCGGATCCGCGGAGATGGCACTGCCGGAGTAACTGCTCTGGAAGAACTCCATGCGCTTACTACGGCGCAAGAGGAGGACCCTAGACAGGAGCAAGCTCCAAAACCCCTGAGCATTCGTTAGCGAGGCTCGACTTCTGCACCTTGTGTGCAGCCAAGCGGTGACATCGACATTCCCGTCAAAGTCGTCCAAATCGGTTCCGATGCTGCTCAGACCACCCGTATAAAAGGGGGATTGAACGACAAATAGGAACTCGCGCTCATCGCTTTCCTCCAGGCTAATGTCGACGTGTTTGCTTGGCAACTGTCACAAATGCCTGGGATCCCCAGGGAAGTGATTGAGCACAATCTAAAGATCAACCCCGATGCCCGACCCGTGCATCAGAAGCCTCGGAAACAATCCGTGGAGCGACATAACTTCATTCGACAAGAAGTGAAGAAGTTGCTCGAAGCTGGATTCATCCGAGAAGTCTTCCATCCGAAATGGCTGGCAAACCCAGTCGTTGTGCCTAAGGCGGGCAGGAAGCTTCGGATGTGTATCGACTAAACAACACTAAATAAGGCATGTCCAAAAGATCCATTCCCACTACCTAGAATAGATCAGATAGTGGATTCCACCTCCGGGTGTGAATTACTGTGCTTCCTAGACGCATATTCTGGGTATCATCAAATGAGAATGTCTAGGGAAGATGAAGAGCATACCTCTTTCATCACAGTAGATGGATTGTACTATTATACAACCATGCCATTTGGTCTCAAGAATGCAACTTCAACCTTTGTACGAGCTATGTACAAAACTTTTGAAGAACTCATTAGAGACATAGTGGAAGTGTATGTCCATGACATCATGGTCAAGGTAAAGAACAAAGAGTCACTCCTTAACACTTTGCAGGCTGTCTTCGATAAGTTGCGGGTCACCCGCACAAAGCTAAACCCAGACAAGTGTGTCTTCGGGGTTAGCTCCGGAAAACTTCTTGGTTTCCTGGTAAGTCACCGGGGCATAGAAGCTAATCCGGCGAAGATCAAAGACATTGAAGACATGCGGCCACCAGCCCACATCAAAGATGTCCAAAAGCTGACTGGATGTCTAGCAGCCCTCAGCCGGTTCATTTCAAGACTGGCGGAATGGGCACTTCCCTTCTTCAAGTTATTGAGGAAGTCCGGACCATTCCAATGGTCTGAAGAAGCAGAAAAGGCGTTCCAGGAGCTAAAACAGCTCCTCACCACCCTACCAACTCTGGTAGCTCCGAACCCTGGTGAGCCTTTGCCGCTTTACATTTCAGCAACTGATGAAGTCGTCAGTATGGTCCTGGTTGCGGAGAGACCAGAACCATCCCATGTTCAGGAATCCAGACCCCTCCGGGGGGGTCCGGAGGTTCCTGAAAGCGAGTCTGGGTCCCAACTCCCAGACTTGAGTCCACAAGAAGTTACTTCAGAAGACCCAGACCCCTCCGGGAGGGTCCAGGTCGCTTCTGAAGAAGCTTCGGGTTCCTCCAGCAAGGACCCAGAGGTCCCCGAAGAAGGTCCGGATCCCTCAGGGAGGATCCGGATCAATGAAGAGGAAGCTCTGGGCCCCTCCGAGAGGGTCCGGACCATCCAGCGCCCAGTGTACTTCATCAGTGAAGTACTTCATGACGCCAAGACTCGATACCTAGAGGTGCATAAGCTGCTCTATGCAGTTCTTATTGCCTCTAGGAAGCTTCGCCATTACTTCCAAGCTCACAAGATCTCAGTGGTGAATTCTTACCCACTTCGAGCAATCTTGCATAATCCCAATTCAACTGGGAATATTGCAAAGTGGGCAGCGGAATTGGCCGAATTCGATATCGAATTCATTTCAAGGCAAGCAATCAAGAGTCAAGCATTGGCAGATTTCGTGGCGGAATGGACTCCCTCTCCATCAAACCCTGGGGGCCCCAGTGAGTAGAAGCCGGAACACAAGGCTCCGGTCTTCACTGAACCTCACTGGACCCTCTACTTTGACGGCTCCATGCAAAAGCAGGGGGCCGGAGCTGGAATCCTTCTCCTCGCACCAACCGGGGAGAAGGTAAAATACATGGTACACCTTGAATTCAAGGCGACCAACAACATGGCGGAGTACGAAGCACTCATCTATGGACTAAAGGTGGCACTGTCATACGGTGTCAAGCAGTTGCTGGTCAAGGGAGATTCACAGCTCATCATTAAACAAGTAAAGGGCGAATGCTCCTGCAACAATCTCCAGCTAGCTACCTACCTACTTGAAGTCCAGAGGCTTCAAAAGGACTTCGAAGTCCTAGACCTCCACCATGTTCAGCGTACCCGCAACGCTAAAGCTGACGGAATCTCGACGAAAGCGTCAACCGGAGCTCCGGCTCCTGATGGAACTTTTGTCCGAAGGTTGTCAAAACCCACAGCTCAGCCTGCCGAACTGAGTGAAGGGGGCGAGATCAGCATCTCGAAGCTGACGGTCCCGATGGCCCTGTTACCATGGCAGCCATCAAGGGTCGTAGGTGCTGCCGGAAGCTCCGAGCAACCCAGCACGCAAGACTCAAACACTCAAGTTAGCTCCGATGCATGGATCTCGGAGACCCGGAGCTACTTGAAAGACAACATCCTTCCTGACAATGATGTATCCGCTGGCCGGATAGTCAGATTGGCTAAAACATACACGTTAATAGAAGGGGATCTCTACCAGCGTGGTGCCAACGACATCCTAATGCGGTGCATCACAAGGGAAGAAGGCTGCGAGCACCTCGCAGAAATCCATGCAGGCGAGTGTGGGAACCACGCGTCTTCCCGCACGCTGGTCGGTAAAGCCTTTCGGCATTGCTTCTACTGGCCTACAGCACTCCAGGATTCAACTGAGCCAGTGAAGAAATGTGAAGCATGCCAATTTCATGCAAAGCAAATTCACACACCGGCTCAGCCCCTACAAATGATATCTCCTACATGGCCCTTCGCTGTGTGGGGGATGGACATCTTGGGACCTTTCCCAAGAGCCGTCGGAGGTTACAAGTTCCTGTACGTCGCCATTGACAAGTTCACCAAATGGTCGGAAGCAACTCCAGTTGTGACAATTAACAAGCAGTCTGCTATCAACTTTTTGCAGTCCATTGTATGCATACTTGGAGTCCCAAACAAAATCATCACTGATAATGGGACCCAATTCACAAGCTCTGCATTTCAAGGATATTGCAAAGACCTCGGCATTCAAGTTTGCTACGCCTCCGTAGCTCACCCAGCAAGCAATGGCCAAGCCGAGAGAGCAAATGCTGAAATCCTTAAAGGACTCAAAACGTGCACCTATGAGCGCTTGAAAAAACACGGAGCCAACTGGATTGATGAGCTTCCGCCCACTCTATGGGCCAACAGGACAACTCCAAACCGATCAACTGGAGAGACACCCTTCTTCCTGGTGTACGGAGCTGAAGCAATACTTCCTCCGGAAATCACCTTGGGGTCACTCCGGGTTCTGACCTTCGACGAAGCCACGCAGGACCAGCTCCGGCATGAAGACCTAGACCTCCTAGAGGAGGGAAGGTGCCAATCAGCTGTTCGGAATGCCCGATACCGCCAAACCCTTCGGCACTATCATCAACGGCGTGTACATAACCGACAGCTCGAGGAAGGCGATCTGGTGCTACGGAGAATACAATCCAGAGAAGGGTTAAACAAACTCTCCCCCATTTGGGAGGGACCCTTCCGAGTGATTAAAGTATCCCATCCCAGAAGCGTTCGCTTGGCTACCGAGGATGGGACACCTCTCCCAAATCCTTGGAATATCGAGCACCTCCGTAAGTTCTACACTTAATATCACGGAGGTGATTCTGTAGTAGCTTGAGGTGTATGTTATAGAGTCATTGTACAGAGTCGGGTAGTTCCTCTAGGAGAACAGCCGGACCTTTCCCGGAAGGTCCGTAAAGTTCATGCAACACTTATCACAGTCCCAGGACTAAAAGTGTGGCTAGCTACCCTGGGTCAAACGAGAAATTAAACACGCTTAGCCTGGTTCCGTACCCTAAGAGTGTACTTGTTTCCCCTGTACCCCGGACCTATAATGAAAGACATCTTCATGTGAAACAGACTCCACGTGCATTTATTTTGTACAGGCTCAACATTTTTTATTTTTCTCTTTCTTGTCTATAACAAAGTTGTGCAATTCTTAAGAAATTTTAGTTCGACCAGTTCGTGTACAATTCGAGTTGTATTGCCAATTCTTTTGGATTCAAATATTGTTCATGGCTCACTCGCCTGAATGCCGCCAAGCCAATCTAGGGCCTGAGTGTGCTATTGGCTTAGCCTGGTCAAGCACCCTAAGTACGCCACTCTACCTACACCCCGACAAGCCAAAGTAAGGTGGGTCCAAGTACAATTGGATCTGGAAGAAAAGACAACACATTCGGTTGTATTCAGAATCGCGTTTGTCCTAAAACTTTCTTGGGAATCATAAGCCGCGACAAAGTTATAGGCAAGGAACGAATTTTACTATTTTTCTTGGCTTCAGGGTGCAGGAAAAATAAAGAATCCACATTAATGGAGAAAAGCCGGAGCTAACAAAGCTCCAACTCCCCCTAGGTGGCTTGTAATCGAGGTTAAACATTGAAAACGAGCATCACCGGAGCAACCAAGCTCTGGTAAAGCTAGGGGGGCCAGCCGTCGATGCAAAATAAAAGATGGTGAGAAGACCCCACAAGCGGAGTCCGCTGCCGACAAACTACGCGTTGGTAAAGGTCACTGCCAGAGCTATTAAGCTCCGACACCCCGAAGGGCTAACTATCGATGCTCTACGCGTTGATAGGGACTATTGCCGGAGCTACTAAGCTCCGACGATAGCCAATGCCAGAGCTTCTAAGCTCCGACAACCTCAGGGGGCCTTCACTATCGAAGACTTCGGACCTACACTCTACAAGTTCGAAGCAAATGAGTCTTCAACAAAACAAAATATCCTCTTGGTACATGTTCACAATTAAATTGTGTACATCTACCAGGGGGCCAAGTGAAGACAAAAGTGTTGAAGACAAAAAATGAAATTCGCAAAAATTTGGATTTCATTCATCTGGAGACAAGGGATCACAAAATTGGAGAAGAAAAAGAGAGAATACAAGTGGGAGCTACAGAGATGGTCCTAGACCCTATGGAAGAACTGGGCGACCTTCTGAGCAACCTCCGACACGTTGGCTCGGGTGGCTTCACCTTCTCCTTCGACGGGACCTTCAAGCACCGGGTCTAGAGGGAATTGGGGATCCCGGCTGGTGTAGCACGTCAGCACATACTCTGCGACATTCTTTGCCAGGGATTGACCCTCAACCTCCAACTGGTCTGCGATGACGTCGCCCACCTTGGAGAGTTTGCTACCCGCCGAGCTCAACGCTTGCAACGCCAGGTCCGGCTCCGGCTCCAGATCATCCGGACGCACGGGACTGAAGCCCATTGGTGCCAGCGCGTCGTTGGCTTTGCTCAGGAAGTCCCAAACCTATAGGGAGTCAGCAGTCCTCAAGCCCTTCAGTTCCTCCAAGGATCTTTTGGCCGCCGCCAGTTCAGAATTCTCGTGAGCAAGGCGCTCAACCTCTTTGGCATTTTGCTGAATCTTTTCAGCAACCTGCTTCTCAAGTTTGCTGAGCTCCTCCTCCCGGAGGTAGATCTTGTTCCGGCGGTCGACCAGGTCCTTCTCCCGGCCCCTAACTTTCTTCTCCCTGGCAGCGAGGGCACACTCTTGCTGGTAGAGTTCCTGCCCTCGCACCCAGGCCTTCTCCTCCTCCTCCTCAAGGAAATGCTCCTCCAACTTCTTGGTGCGTTCCTCGAGACCCTTGTCAACCAGAGCCACCTTCTCGGTGAGCTCCTCCTCCCTCCTCAAGACGTCATCCCGCAGCTCTAGGAGTTTTTGCTCTTCATCTTCGAGCCTCTTCTCCCTCTCCTCAAGTGCCTCCCGGCGCTTGATGAGAGTAGTGTTGATGGCTTCAAGCCTTTCTTGGCGTTCATCAGCCGCACTATTAGCTGCCTTGGTCTACTCATAAATGGCCCGAGATTGAGCGTCGAGGGCGCGAGTCAGGATCTCCCTGTCATCCAATAATTTGCCCCAGTATTCCAGGCAGACCTTCTCCTGGTTGATCCATTCTTTGTCATCTGCCAGCCTCGACTGCGCCAGCTTGGTCTCGAAGTAGAGTCGGTTACGCCACTGCCTAAGGGTTTGGCGCTCCTCTTCAAGAGCCTTGCTGTCGTGGTAGAACGCCAGCTGGACTTGACGCAGGCTGGAGCAAGCGTTGTCAATAGACAACGACAGGGGAATAGGTTCCGGACCTACTGGGGTCTCCTCCGCTGGTTCCAACGGGTTCTCGCTTACAAAAAGGACATCCACAAGAGTGGTCCCCTGAGCCTCCACGGCACTAGGGCCGTCCTCCGGGATAGCCTCAGTTGCCATTGAGGAGGGTCCCGCCGAAGAAGTTCCGACCTCTGGAAGTGGTTCTGAAGGCCCTGCTGCCAGGTCTTCATTTGCCCCCTCAAGCAGGGGGCCAACGACTTCATCTGGGTACTCTGCTCAGCAGCACGCACCTCCGCCGACAACACTTCCGGAGAACGGGCTACTTCCGGCTCCGGCCTGGGCCCCTCCTCCACTGATGGCTCGGCTGTTGGCATCTCGACCACCATGGGTTCGAGTGCTGATGCCTCCGCAATAACTAGCCCTGAGGCCGGAGCTTCAATCTCAACCGGCTCGGGCGCCGGAAGGTCTTCAACTACAACCGGCTCTGCGGCCGGAGCCTTGGAGGTAGCCGGCTCAACCGCTGGAACTTCCTCCACATCCGGCTCACTTGCCGGGACTTCAATAACCTCCGGCTCAACCGTCGGGGCTTCAACAATTTCCGGCTCTGGGGCCAGAATTACTGCTTCCTCCGACTCAACGGCCGAAGCATCCGACATCTCAGCATCAAGACCCGGAGCTTCAACCTCCAGGGCTGGTGCCGCTGGCACATCTTCTCTCCCGTGGTCTGGCGCTACCACGGGAGTCTCAGGGGATGAGTCAAGGTCCATGACCATGACAGCTGGCGCCGGAGCTGCCGCAGCTTCAGCCACCACTTGGGGCGGCACCGGGACATGAGCAGAAGCTTCCGCCCTCACAACTTCAGCTGCTGTGGATGAGGGTGGAGCCTCACTCCTCTTCTTGGGAATGCTGCAGATGGTGGATGACGAAACTTAAAAAATAGTTACTACAATATAACAACTGTCTGAGGTAAAGATTAAAAATTACCTCCGGAGGCTTCCACACCAGCTTGCGCGGAACCTCTTTCCCGGGCGTTCTGGGCTAACCATAGCTGCCGCCGGCGTGAAAGCTCCGGAGGGCCCCCCGGAACTCGTTGCAGCCACGGGCATTTCCTTAGTCGAGGCCCCCTCGACCGGGAAGGACCTCCAGACCTAGAGGCCTCAACTGGCCCTGGTGCTGGAGTCGCATGCCCGGAGCTAGCACCCCGGGAAGACGCCGCTGCGGGTACAGTCACCGCAATTGTAGAAGACCTCCCCCTCCGGGGAGAAGGAGCTGATGCAGAGGTTGCAGGCCTGACGGACCTTCCGTCGGCATGCTGCATCTTCCTTTTCCGGCTCAAGGGTTCGTCCGTCGGCTCCTTGCCCTTGCTGACGACTTCGATCCTTGGCTTCGGGGCAGGGTCGGAGCCACCTTCGGAAGCCCCAGGGATCACCACCCTGGAGGTCGATCTTCTCTCAACGACACCAAGGTCGTCAAGCACCGGCATCGTCTGCCGGAGCTCCCTGCTGAACTCTACTTCCACGTTCAGAGGGAGAAAAGCTGGAAGGCGGGTCAAGTCATCACCCGCGACGTCAATGCCATGCTGGAACTTCTTGAGATGAAACTCCAAGGTTGCCCCCGCCATGTTGGACTTCAGCCCAGTCTCGACCCGGTCGTCGTCCATCACACTATTGAGGGCCCAAGCGAGTTTTTCTCTCCTCTTCAGCGGTGCCCACCTGTTGACCAGGAAATTGCAAAATACTACCTGAGGAGTTAATCCTCCCTCCACACACTGGCGGATCCTGGTCAGAGCAGGGTTGAAGGCATCTGACAGCACTGGAGCTTCACTCCAGACTGTAGTGTCGATGTTGAGGAGGCTTTCGGGCAACTCCAGCTTCTCGTGCTCCTCCACCCGGATGACTATCCAGTCCTTCTTCCAATCATCCCACTTTCCAGAGGGAAACGACCGGAGGTACTTGAATGGGCACTTCTTGCGCTTCACAAAGTAGTAGAAGCCAAGGTACTCATTACTCCTAACGGTGGTATGGACGGTGAAGAAGGTCCGGAAGAGTTCAATGCAGGGGGGGATGCCCACCCACATTTCACAGAAGTGGACGAAGACAGACACAAGAAGAATGGAGTGGGGGACAAGGTGGTACAGCTGCAGACCATAGAAGTCTAGCAGCATCAAGAATAAGGAGGAAAAAGGTGGGATCGACCCCACCATGGCGTACGAAGAGAAGTACACCATCTCGCCGGCGTGCTCCTTCTCGAACGGGAGCTCTCCCCCGGGGCGGACCAAGCGGTTGAAGAAGTTCGGGGACCATCCCATGATGGCCCGGACCTTCTTCAGGTCACCTTCGGTCTTCAAACGGCTCTCGCGGAGACCCAACTCCATCGCGACACAGCAAGGCAAGAGAGTGTAAGACCTATGTGTGCTGAATACATTGGCTTGTAGTGAATACACTTGGCTTTGATGATAAAAGTTTTAAATATCACCAAAACACCTTTTTATCAAGGTCCGACTCTAGCTCTGAGCTACAGCAAGGTCCGACGGTAGGTCCAACTTGGTTTGGGTAGCTCCGGTTACGTTCGATGCTAGGTCCGACTAGCTTTGGTCAGCTCCGGTGACCTTTATCTTTAGCTCCGGCATGACTTTGTTAGCTCTGGCATGTCTTTGATAGCTCCGACATATATTTGATAGCTTCTACATGCTTTTGCTAAACTCCGACATACTCTGTCTAGCTCTGGTTTTGGGTTGACTAGTTTTGACTAGTTTTTGGTAAGCTCCGGTGCTAGGATCTACTAGTTTTGGTAAGCTCCGACAGGTGCTTCATTGTACTAGTTTTGGTAAGCTCCGGCGCTAGGTTCTATTAGCTTTTGTTAGCTCCGGCTCAAGCTCCGGGTTGCTCTGGCAAGGTCCGGAACTTGACCGCAGTGCTTCTGCTTTTCATTTGCAATGTTTCATACTTGCTTTACATTGTTGGAAAGTTTGCTTATTATTCATTTGCTAAGTTTTTGGTGCGTTTTGGATGATATGGCTGATATCGTGTTACTGTGGTTTTGCAACATGCTTATGTGAGGCTCTCATGTAAGGTGTTGTGTTCGGAACTAACTTGAGTCAAGTCGAGGACTTGGGCTCGTATGAATTGGTTGTTTATTCATGTGCAGGTGTTGCTTGAGTTCAAGTCATGGCTGGTGACGGGATCCATTGGACTAGTCTCAGGGAGGAGATGAGGTTCCAACAACCAAGTTCGGGAGGAATAGTGGTTGAGTTGATCAGGAGGTCGCGCAGGATGATTGAATCAAGGGAGGTGCATATGAAGGTTACTGGACGTCGAAGGAAGGTGTTCACACGTATGCATGCGGTGCATGACGTGGCAACATAGTTCCGAAGATGGTTTATGGATGGGAAGATCTGGTTGGAAGGATCGGATCATACCGGTTGATGACTTTGGCTGCGGCGGAGTCGGTTATGGCTCGGTATGGAAAGTATCGAGTTGGTTATGTTAGGATTTCGTATGGGTCACGGAATTTGAGTTGTTTAGGAATGTGGTATACGTTCCTAAGGTGTTTGGAAGTCTTAAGATTGCTTCTATCTGCGTATAGAATAATCTTTAGCAGTTATGGAAAGTTACGATTCGAGATGTGAGTAGGATTGGAGTCCTAGTTGATATTGGGTTGGCCTAAGGGCTGGTTATATAAACAAGGGAGCCCAGAGCTCGTGGTGCACGACTTTGGGGCTGTTCCTCTTGTATTCTATTGAATAAAATTCGTAGTTTGAAGGAACGTTTTGTGCCTTGTTCGTCCAACTTGTTCCAGACAAGTTTTACTCGTCGAGTTTCTGGACAGCACTACATTTTGTCGGTGGTTTTATCATAACTCGAGTTTTACAGATCCAATTGACGTGATTCTTTTTAGGTTGTCTTCACAACTTGATTTTATATCATATGTCAAAATTTCACGGTCATTGGATTTGTGGTCTATGATCTACACGAGTTTCTTTGCAGCATTCCAGAACTGTTTTTTTCTCGGGTAGGACAGATTGACCATTGTTTGATCTTTCCATCATAACTTGAGTTTTTCTCGTCAGATTTGAGTGATTCTTTTTGTGTTGTCTTCGTGACATGATTCTCTCTGATATCCATCACTTTTGTTACGGTGAAACACATTTAGATTAGTCTCACACATGGATTCTTTAATAGATCGTTTTTCTGCCGAAGGGTTTGGGGTTTAATTGTTTCCGCTGCGTAAGTTTTTTAAATCTACCATTCACCCCCCTCTGGTAGCTTTTCATGTGCTCTTCGATCCTACAATTGGTATCAGAGACACGGTTGCTCTAATATTTGTGATTTACACGTGTTTTTGACTAATCATCATGGAGAAGTACTCCGTCAAACCTTGTGTGTTTGCTGGTATTGATTTCCAGGTTTGGAAGGCACGCATGGAGGCTTTCATCCAGGCACAAGGCTTTGCAATATGTGAGAAGGTGTATAAGCCTTATGAAGTGCCACCCAATGATCATGTCACGGCCACAAACCTACGGGACGTCGACAACAACAACAAAGCCCGAAACTTGATCATCCAAGGACTCACTCAAAACAACTTTGATCGTGTTGCGCACCTCCGATCAGCATACAATATTTGGAGAGCTCTCTGTGATTACCATGAAGGCTCCAACACAATCAAGGAGGTAAAACAAGATATGTTCAAAAAGGAATATATGCATTTTGAGATGCAACCAGGTGAGTCTATTGATGATCTTTTTGCTCGTTTCAATAAAATTCTCAGCAATTTACGTAGTGTCAATGTTAATTTTTTTGATGCTAAGAATGCTAGGCAACTTCTTAATGCATTAGACATGTCAATTTGGGAGATGAAAGTAACATCTATTCGTGAATCTACTGTCATGAGTTCTCTTACATTAGATGTACTTTATTCTAAACTAAAAACTCATGAAATTGACATCCTAGCACGAAGGAACCCAAACAATTCTATTGCATTTGTTTCACAACGTGATATGTCTAGCACCAGCCAATCATCATCCTACAATACTCTTGCTTTGTTGTCCTCACTAACCCTGGAGCAGATCGAAGAACTTCCAGAAGAGGAGTTGGCACTCATCTCTACTAGATTCTCGAAAGCGCAAAATGTGAGAACTAGAAGGAGAGGAAGCTCCGGACCTCAACACTGTTTTGAATGTGGTAAAACAGGACACTTTCATACATAATGCCCTAAACTTTCAGGTCTGACCACCCGGGAAGAAAAAGAAAGCAAGGTCCGGACCTCCTCTGGAAATTCCAACAAGAAAAAGAAGGGTACCATAGGACGCAAGATGATTAACAGCTTCATCACCACACTTCAAGAACTTAGTTCAAGTGATGTAGACTTTGAAAGTGATGAAGATGATGACGATCTGGCCAACTTATGCTTCATGGCGGGCAAAACAAGATCAAGATCAAGTCAGGAGGATGCAGAACACAACAGTGAAGACGATGAGGTATGTTCTACCTGCAATGAAATGTGTGATGCTATTTCTCGTGCAACTATTATTGTTAAGAAAAAGGACAAAAAGCTTAGGGATAATGCTGCTAAAATTGAATCACTAGAATCTGAAATTAACCGTTTAAAAACTTTGATTCCTAGTGATGATGCATGTCCTTCATGTGACTTAATTTATGAACAATTGTCCACATTAAGAAGTGCACACTCCTCCACTCTAGATAGACTTGATGAAGAAATTGAAAAGAACAAAGAGCTTGCTGCACTTAATGATAAAAACTTGAAAGATGCTAGCTGTTCTACAATTGATTTGCATTGTTCTACTTGTGATGATCTTGATAAGAAACTACAGGATGCTATGAATGAAATTTCTATATTGAACAATGCTTTACGTTCTCATGAAGTTAAATTTTGTTCAAATTGCAAAATAAAAGGAAAAACTTCATGTGAAAATTGCCTTGATCTGTCCAATAAACTTGATGACATGCATAGGACATTAGATCGGTTTTGTAATGGGAATAAGAACCTAAAATTACTGCTGAATTCTTCCAAGTCTTGCAATGATAAAACTGGTTTAGGTTTTGATTCTCATGCTCATGCTAAGGCACATCCACCTAAAATTGTAAAGTCATTAGGAAGTGGTTTGATTCAAACAGTTCCTAAACAAAAAGGAGTGGTTTTCAAATCTGCAGGAGTGTTGTCTCACTCGGTTTCAAATAAAAATATTGCTTGCTCATCTAGACATGAACACAAAGTTAAATTTCATTGTACCTTCTGTGGTAAAGATGGTCATGTCATAGATTTTTGTTATAGACTAGCTAAACAACAGAAAAAGAAAAGAAAAATTGCTAGATCTTATAACTTTCATGCAATTAGAAAAACACAACCTGCTTTAGTGAGTCAGAAATTTGAAAAGGTAGCTTCTGGACCTTCTGGTAAGAAATCCGCAAAAGCAGCTCCGATAGTTCTGATAGCTTCGAGAGCTCCCGGACCTTCTGTTGTTTCCTTCAGAACTTCAGCTTTTGTTTCTGGAGCTTCAGCCTTGTCTTTTGGAACTGCTGCTTTTACCTCCGGAGCTACTGGTTTTTGTGCTAAAAGAGTTAAGAATAGAAAACCTCAAACTTCAGCTCATAAACCTGCTGTTTTATCTCAGCCTTCGTGTGTTTTTCCTACTGCACGTCGTGTGACTCAGTACTGGATACCTAAATGCCTTTTGACTAACCCCAGTATTGAGTCATCAACGTATTGTGCTTCTATGTAGGTTACACGTTTGAGGAAGGAGAACATTTGGATTGTGGATTCAGGTTGCTCACGCCACATGACCGGTAACAAAGATTGGTTCTCCTCCCTCTCTTTTGTGTCACGTGTAGAGAATGTTACTTTTGCCGATAATTCTTCAACTCCTATAATTGCTAAGGGTTCGGTTAGGGTAAATGATCACTACACTTTGAAGGATGTGGCACTTGTCAAAAATTTGAAATACAACTTGCTTTCTGTTTCATAATTGCTAGATGAAAATCTGGAAATTATTTTCAATAAAAACTGCTGCAAAGTTGTAAGTTCAAATAGTGAGCTTATTTTTAACATGTCTCGGTTTGGAAGAGTCTTTAAAGCTGATTTTGATATGTCTTCCTCTAAGCATAGGTGTCTAGTTGCTAATGATTCAAAGGACTTATATTTTTGGCATCGTAGACTTGGTCACGTAGGCTTTGATCACCTAACGCGTGTTAGTGCTCTTGATTGCATACGTGGGCTGCCTAAGATTAAAGGGGACAAAGAAATTGTGTGCTCTTCTTGTAGACATGCTAAGATGGTTGCAGGTTCACATACTCCTCTCACACTCATCATGACAACTAAACCATGTTAGCTTTTGCATCTTGACACCGTAGGACCTTCACGTGTTCAATCTTTCAGAGGTAAATGGTATGTTCTTGTTATCGTTGATGATTATTCTAGATACTCTTGGGTTTACTTTATGGCGTCTAAGAATGAAGCTTTTATTCACTTTAGGACTTTATTTCTTAGATTATCAATTGATCACCCAGGATCTTTAAAGGCAATTAGAAGTGATAACGGAACTGAATTTAAAAATCAATCTTTTGATCACTTCTGTGCTGAAAATGGAATAGATCATCAACTTTCTTCCCCATATGTACATCAACAAAACGGTGTTGTAGAAAGAAAGAACAGAACCTTAGTTGAGATGGCTAGGACTATGCTTGATGAATATAAAACTCCTAGGAAATTTTGGGCTGATGCATTAGCAACCGCTTGTTATGTCTCAAATCGTGTTTTCTTGCATGCTAAGCTAGGTAAAACACCATATGAGCTTCGGTTTGGACATAGGCCTAGTGTTACACATTTTCGGGTCTTTGGTTGCAAATGCTTTGTTAAGAAACATGGTAATCTTGATAAATTTGAACCTAGATCCTTTGATGGCATGTTTCTTGGTTATTCATCTCATACTAGAGGCTACCGTGTGCTTTTACTTGACACTAACAAAATTGTGGAGACTTGTGAAGTGTCTTTTGATGAAGCTAGCCCAGGTACTAGCTCCGGTGTTGCAGGACCAGATCCGTATCCTCAGGGGGAGGGTATTTTCAAAGATGAAGAAGAGCCGGTGATACCGCCTGGTAGTTCCGAAGTTGACACGTGTCCAGCTCCGGACATTGAACAAGCTCCAGCTACCACCTATGCTGGTCCTGATCGTCCACAAGTCACAATCTCATCAATCTACGATGAACCTAATGAAGAAGAAGCTTATGAGACATATGTTCCCCTACGTTTTTACAAAGATCATCCCCCACAACAGATGATTGGAAGCTTGCACGAACGAGTCACACGGTCTAGGTTTTGCGATCCAAACTCTTATGCTCATTCTGCTTTTGTTGCTTCTTTTGAACCCAAAGATATATCACACGGACTCACTAATGAATCTTGGATTATTGCCATGCAAGAAGAGTTAGAAAATTTTGAAAGAAATAATGTTTGGAAACTTGTACCTCCACCTCAAGGTCACACTTTAATTGGAACTAAATGGGTATATAAAAATAAACAAAGTGAGGATGGGGTTGTGGTTAGGAATAAGGCTAGGTTGGTTGCTCAAGGTTTCACTCAAGTTGAAGGTCTAGATTTTGATGAAACTTTTGCTCCTGTCGCTAGATTAGAAGCCATAAGAATTTTGTTAGCTTTTGCAACATCTAAAGGTTTTAAGCTATTTCAAATGGATGTTAAAAGTGCTTTTCTTAATGGCTACATAGATGAGGAGATTTATGTCAAACAACCACTGGGTTTTGAAAATCCAGATTTTCCTAATCATGTTTACAAACTGTCCAAAGCCTTATACAGTCTCAAACAAGCCCCTAGAGCATGGTATGATAGGTTAAAAAAATTCTTACTTGAAAAGGGGTTTACCATGGGCAAGGTTGATAAAACTCTTTTTGTGCTTAAACTTGGCAATGACTCATTATTCGTTCAAGTGTATGTGGATGATATTATCTTTGGTTGTGCTTCTCATGATCTTGTTTCCAAGTTTTCAGGAATGATGAGTTCCGAATTTGAAATGAGTATGATGGGTGAACTCACTTACTTTTTGGGGCTGCAAATCAAGCAAACCAAGGAGGGTACCTTTGTGCATCAAACAAAGTATACCAAAGACCTCCTAAGGCGCTTCAACATGGACAAAAGCAAGCCTCTTCGGACACCAATGGGAACAGCAACAACACTTGAACTTGATGAAGATGGTGAACCCGTGGATCAAAAAGAATATAGAAGCATGATCGGATCACTTTTGTACCTCACGGCATCAAGACTGGACATACAATTTAGCGTATGTCTTTGTGCACGGTTTCAAGCTTCCCCACGTGTTTCACATTGTCAAGCCGTCAAAAGGATTCTCAGGTACTTACATGGAACTCAAGAATTTGGCATTTTTCTTCCTTCTTCCTCAACCGTTACTTTGAAAGCTTTTTCGGATGCTGATTTTGGGGGTTGTAGGATTGATAGGAAAAGTACTTCCGGTGCTTGTCATTTTCTTTGTAATTCTCTTGTTGCTTGGTCCTCTAGAAAATAAAATTCAGTTGCACAATCCACAGCCGAATCTGAATATGTAGCTGCTGCTAGTGCTTGCTCACAAATTCTTTGGATTGTTCAAACACTTAAGGACTATGGGGTTGATCTAGATAGTGTTCCACTATTCTGTGATAACACTAGTGCTATTTGCATTGCCAAAAACCCCGTGCAACATTCTAGAACTAAGCACATTGATATTAGGTATCACTTTCTCCGAGATAACGTTGAAAAGGGAAACATTGTGCTTCACCATGTAGATACCGAACATCAATTGGCTGACATTTTTACAAAACCTTTGGATTTCACTCGTTTTTGTTTCATTCGTAGTGAAATAGAAGTTATGCATCCTCATGGCTTAAATTGAGGGGGAGTTTTAGAAACTTGGGAAGTCTATGTGTGAATCTGAAATAAAAATAATATGAGCATAGTATTTCATACATATATGACTTTGTGATTCCTTTTACACGCTGAAAGTTCTTACTACATTACTCATGTTATACATTTTGTAGTTTTTGCCATGTCTAGTAATTGGAATAATTACTTACACTAAAACTGGTCATGGTCGAACTTTCTTGCTGTTTTGAACTTGTTACATGTTCACAAATGCTTTTAATCATAAAGAATTAATCAAGTAATCAACTCACATGTTGAGTTTTTATGAACAAATATAAATTGAGAAAAGATCAAGAGAATATGCATGCATCGCACTTCTTCTTTTGAGATGGCTTGTCATTGCACTTAGATATGAACTTGGAAGAAGTTGTGTATGACTAAAACCATGTCCTTAAGCTTCTGATTGTCAAATGACATAGGCTTGGCTTGGTTGGTTAGAATAAGGCAGATGCGCATATAATCTCTTGCAAATATCATATGATCTAAATTTATGTTTTGAAAAATAATAAAATGCAGCAACTAGTGTCATGCTTTCAGGTTTTGAAATAGTTAAGTTTGTGAGATCATGACTTGCTTAAATTGAAAATTACATTTGATCTCTAGCATGGCTTACACTACTTTATATATTTCATTGATGTGATAATGTAAAGTACTTGATAGTATGACTTGGATGAGCTTTGTTTATATGAATATGTTATAATATGCTCATAACAACTAAAGAGGGAGAGATAATTTGTTTATATGCTCATGACTTGCTGAATACATTGTCAAAGGGGGAGAGATAAAGGGAAAGAGAATATGTGCATAAGGAGAGATAATAAAGGGGGAGAGATAGTATGGGATAAATTTTTTTCTTCTCATTTTACTTTTGATTTACAAAAGGGGAGAAAAGAAATTGCCTTCAAAACTTTTATGTGAATAAGCCAATGTTCAGATTTTAAATGGTGTTGCCAATGCATTCATCAAGGGGGAGATTGTAAGACCTATGTGTGCTGAATACATTGACTTGTAGTGAATACACTTGACTTTGATGATAAAAGTTTTAAATATCACCAAAACACCTTTTTATCAAGGTCCGACTCTAGCTCTGAGCTACAACAAGGTCCGACGGTAGGTCCGGCTTGGTTTGGGTAGCTCCGGTTATGTTCGATGCTAGGTTCGACTAGCTTTGGTCAGCTCCAGTGAGCTTTATCTTTAGCTCCGGCATGACTTTGTTAGCTTCGGCATGTCTTTGATAGATCCGACATATATTTGATAGCTCCGGCATGCTTTTGCTAAATTCCGACGTACTCTGTCTAGCTCTGGTTTTGGGTTGACTAGTTTTGACTAGTTTTTGGTAAGCTCCGGTGCTAGGATCTACTAGTTTTGGTAAGCTCCGGCGCTAGGTTCTATTAGCTTTTGTTAGCTCCGGCTCAAGCTCCGGGTTGCTCTGGCAAGGTCCGGAACTTGACCGCAGTGCTTCTGCTTTTCATTTGCAATGTTTCATACTTGCTTTACATTGTTGGAAACTTTGCTTAGTATTCATTTGCTAAGTTTTTGGTGCGTTTTGGATGATATGGCTGATATCGTGTTACTGTGGTTTTGCAACATGCTTATGTGAGGCTCTGACGTAAGGTGTTGTGTTTGGAACTAACTTGAGTCAAGTCGAGGACTTGGGCTCGTATGAATTGGTTGTTTATTCATGTGCAGGTGTTGCTTGAGTTCAAGTCATGGCTGGCGACGGGATCCATTGGACTCTCAGGGAGGAGATGAGGTTCCAACAACCAAGTTCGGGAGGAACTGTGGTTGAGCTGATCAGGAGGTCGCGCAGGATGATTGAATCAAGGGCGGTGCATATGAAGGTTACTGGACGTCGAAGGAAGGTGTTCGCACGTATGCATGTGGCGCATGACGTGGCAACATGGTTCCGAAGATGGTTTATGGATGGGAAGATCTGGTTGGAAGGATCGGATCGTACCGGTTGATGACTTTGGCTGCGGCGGAGTCGGTTATGGCTCGGTATGGAAAGTATCGAGTTGGTTATGTTAGGATTTCGTATGGGTCACAGAATTTGAGTTGTTTAGGAATGTGGGATACGTTCCTAAGGTGTTTGGAAGTCTTAAGATTGCTTTTATCTGCGTATAGAAGAATCTTGAGCAGTTATGGAAAGTTACGATTCGTGATCTGAGTAGGATTGGAGTCCTAGTTGATATTGGGTTGGCCTAAGGGCTGGTTATATAAACAAGGGAGCCCAGAGCTCGTGGTGCACGACTTTGGGGCTGTTCCTCTTGTGTTCTATTGAATAAAATTCGTAGTTTGAAGGAACTTTTTGTGCCTTGTTCGTCCGACTTGTTCCAGGCAAGTTTTACTCGTCGAGTTTTTGGACAGCACTACCTTTTGTAGGTGGTTTTATCATAACTCGAGTTTTACAGATCCAATTGACGTGATTCTTTTTGGGTTGCCTTCACAACTTGATTGTCTATCATATGTCAAAATTTCACGGTCATTGGATTTGTGGTCTATGATCTACACGAGTTTCTTTGCAGCATTCCAGAACTGTTTTTTTCTCGGGTAGGACAGATTGACCATTGTTTGATCTTTCGATCATAACTTGAGTTTTTCTCGTCGGATTTGAGTGATTCTTTTTGTGTTGTCTTAGTGACTTGATTCTCTCTGATATCCATCACTTTTGTCACGGTGAAACGCATTTAGATTAGTCTCACACACGGATTCTTTAAGAGATCGTTTTTCTGCTGAAGGGTTTGGGGTTTAATTGTTTCCGCTGCATAAGTTTTTTAAATCTACCATTCACCCCCCCTCTGGTAGCTTTTCACGTGCTCTTCGATCCTACAAATAATCGTGATGAGAATGAGGTAAAAGCATAATCATAACAACAACAAACATATATGTCAATTTCAAAGCATAAACATAGATTGTATCAAAGTATCATCACAAACTCCATAAACATAACTTAGAAGCATAATAAGAGTCTTACAATATTAAAAACAGTCTCACACCACCAAAAGCATAACAGAGATCAAAAGATGCAAATGGAGCTCTCATCTCTCATCTATGGCTACAACCTAGTGAATCCCCCTCAATCTCTCCCCATTTGGCATCAAAGCACCAAAAAGAAGGAGAGGAGGGATCTAGAAGTCGCCGCAGGCTCATTCCTTCCTGTTGGTCCTCTCGTCGTCTTCATTGTAATCAGCTTGAGGAGGAGGACGATGAGAACCACTCGTCATGCCCCCAACGCCAAAATAGGCAAGCTCGAAAGGAGAAAAAGGTGGAAGCTCAGAGAAGTCTAAAGCTGAGTCATCAGAGATATTAGGAGATCCAACAGGCTTGATCTCCAGCTTTTGGCAAATGTTCTTGCCATTTTCTTTCACTTACTTCATGTCTGCCTTCCTTGCCTTGCTCAACTTATGAAGCTTCACTTCAGTCTTTTTGCAGGAGCCAAATATGGTGGCCAAGTACTTCAAGATGTCACTAGGAGACCCTTTTTGAGGAGGGGCCCTAGTGTTGGGAGCAATCCTTGCATCTCCTTGAGTTCTCCTCGGTGCCTCTTCACTTGACACAGGAGATGGAGCAGCTGGGAGAGTGGCTTGGGAAGGCTTCTGGGGCCTTAGAGGAGTATGCTCTACATCCTTCACGAACTCAATTCCTGTGACTTTCTCAATCATAAACATCAGGTATGGTGCATAGCCACAGGAGCAGTTTGGTGTGCAGGAGATGTTCACCATATCATTCCAAATGTAGTCAAAGATATCAAACTTCCTGCTTTGGCTGATCACCTCCATCAATGTCCTCAGGTAGACTTGGACACTCCCTGTATCTCCATCCTTCAGAGCAATTGTCTTCCCAAGCACCCTGTTGAGAACCATGAAGAAGGGCTTTATGTTCTTGGTCGATGGAGGGTTGTACTTCAGGCGAGTATCATAAAGTAACTCCATCTTATCCCTCTCTAATACACCAATGTTGTGAATGATGAGCTCATTGCTGCTAGTGTCCTCAAGATGCAGCAGTCTTGCAAACTCATCATAAGTAATAGTATACTTGGATCCATGTGTCATCCAAGTCACCCTTTCCTCTTCATCGCTGGCAAAGTAGCAGGTTGCATAGAATTGAGCGATGACTTCATCATTCCAGTTACACCTGAAAGCAAAAAAGTCTTTGAGGCCATGTCTCTCCACAACATGTATGACTTCATCAAAGGCTGGGCAACTCTTTCTCTCAAAGTGTGTCCAGTCGATCCATTGGCTTCGGATCACCGGAGTCTTCATCATGAGATACATGGAACTATAGTAGTCCGCGTGGAAGTTGCTCCAGAACCTTGCATCATCTGCCTTCCTGGAACTGCTGTAACAGTTAATCGTCCTGAGCTTTGAAGCTACATCACTTCCTTTGCCATCGAATCTTTCTTCAGAAGGGCCTCTGTTCCCCTGTCTTGGTGCACTCATTCGGAGAGGGCCAACCGGGCCGGAGGCAATCCCTTTGCCTTTCCCTTGGATTGGCGATGATCCACTGAGTTGGAGCCAACCAAATCTTTAGCTTTTGAAGCTGGCTTCTTGGCTGCAACCTTCCGCCGCATCCTAGGTGGAGTGGGTGATGGCTCGGCAGCACGGTCTTGCCTCTTCTTGCTTTGCTCCGTCGAAGCACGAGGCAAAGAGTCTTGTTCCATCTCAGCCTCAAAGTCGGAAATCTCATCGTTGGAGCTCGACATGGTCCTGACAAGAGGATTATACAATACATGGATGAGGATTGATGGCAAGGAAATGCATTGAGTAGTTGGAATTTAGGGTTGAGTTCAGTCAAAAATTGGACTTGTCTGATGCTCAAGTGCGGACTAGTCCGGAGTACCGGACTTGTTCATACTAAGACCGGACTAGTCCGGTGTTCAACTGATCAAACCCTAGCTAGCAAATCAATGGTGTTTCTCAATGCAAAAATAGCTCAAGGTAGATGTAATACAACAAGGAGTCATGTATTAACTAGTGGAGCTATGCAATTTGGTTCATAACACAAGAAATCAAAGATTCTAGGGTTTTGGAGAAAGTTTACCAAAATCCCCCGATTCTTGAGGTTGGAGGTGTTGTTGTTGCGGACTAGTCCGTGGACCTCGATCCCCTTGCGATGAAGATTGTTTTCCACGGAGAGTTGAAGAGATTTGGTGGAGAAATCGCCAAATCACCTTGGGGGCGCTTGCGTGAGGAGAGAGAATGTGAGGAACATTGTGAGTATGAAGGAGATTAGGGTTTGGCGGCCCTAGGGTTATGGAGTCAAAAAATCGGACTAGTCCGAGGTCCACCGGACTACCGGACCTCTGCGGACTAGTCTGCAGTGTGCGGACTAGTCCGGGTAACCACAGACTAGTCCGTGGTCACCAGAACAGAAGCATTTATCCCATTCGTATATATTCAAAGGTGCTTACAAAGAAAATAGGGGGGCAAAACGCACAAATAATCTTGATGAATATGATCAGTAAACATCCAACAATCAAGCTATGACCATAATTTACCAACATCAAGTAATTAACATAGTTTTTTTGAGAAAATAGAGAGAGAGATGATTTTCATAATACAATCAATAGGTTTTGAAGATGGCATACAGGTATGCAAGCTTTCAAGCCATGTTCCGAGCATCAAGGATATTTAGTTCTTTTCAGAGCTCGCAAAAACGTTTTTCATCAAGTGGCTTGGTAAATATATCAGCTAGTTGTTTTTCAGTGTTGACATGGGAAATGGCTATGTGTCCTCTCATTGAGTGGTCTCTCAAAAAATGATGTCGAATGTCTATATGTTTGGTCCTAGAGTGATCAACGGGGTTATGGGCAATTTTAATAGCACTCTCATTATCACGAAGGAGTGGAATACGACTCATATTGTAACCGTAATCTCTTAGAGTTTTTCGCATCTAAAGGAGTTGTGCACAACAACTCCCGGCTGCAACATACTCCGCTTCGGCCGTGGATAAGGCAATGGAGTTTTGTTTCTTGGAGGACCAAGAAACTAGAGATCTACCTAGGAATTGGCATGTGCCGGAGGTGCTTTTTCTATCTACTTTGCATCCGGCATAATCTGCATCGGAGTATCCAATGAGATTGAACTTGGAACATTTAGGACACCAAAGGCCTAGGTTGGGTGTATGAACTAAATATCGCAAGATTCTTTTTACAGCTGTCAAATGACACTCCTTAGGATTGGCTTGAAATCTTGCACACAAACATACACTCAACATAATATCAGACCTAGATGCACATAAGTAAAGTAAGGATCCAATCATGGAGCGATATACCTTTTGATCCACGTTTGGTCCGTCTTCATTGAGATCCAAGTGTCCATTTGTTGCCATGGGAGTCTTTATAGGCTTCGCCTTGTCCATTCCAAACTTCTTGAGTATGTCTTGAGTATACTTGGTTTGTCTTATGAACGTCCCTTCCTTTTGTTGCTTCACTTGGAATCCCAAGAAATATATCAATTCTCCCATCATAGACATCTCGAATCTATCTATCATAATCTTACTAAATTCTTCACAAAAGGATTTGTTAGTAGAACCAAATATAATATCATCAACATAAATTTGACAGATAAATAGATCATTGTCAAAGTGCTTGGTAAACAATGTGTAATCAGCTTTGCCAATCTTAAATCCATTTTCAATTAAAAAATCTCTAAGGCACTCATACCAAGCTCTAGGAGCTTGTTTGAGGCCATAGAGAGCCTTACGCAGTTTGAACACATGGTCGGGGAACTCTTGATCTTTGAATCCGGGGGGTTGCTCCACATACACCTCCTCCTTGATTGGTTTGTTGAGGAAGGCGCTTTTCACATCCATTTGATAGAGCTTGAAATCATGGTGAGTAGCATATGCAAGTAATATTCTAATCGATTCAAGCCTAGCTACGGGAGCAAAAGTTTCGTCGAAATCCAAACCTTCGACTTGTGAATACGCTTTGGCAACAAGTTGCGCCTTGTTTCTTGTCACCACCCCGCGTTCATCTTGCTTATTGCGGAAGACTCATTTAGTGCCGACGACGTTGAACTTGGGCCTTTCAACAACTTCCCACACATCGTTCCGTTTGAAGTTGTTCAATTCTTCTTGCATTGCCACCACCCAATCTGGATCTTTCAATGCATCTTCAACCCTGTGTGGTTCCAAAGAGGATACAAATGAGTAATTCTCACACAAATTAGCTATTCGAGATCTAGTTGTTACCCCCTTTTAGATGTCACCAATTATGTTGTCGAAGGGGTGATCTCTTTGAATGCATTGGTGTACTCTTGGATGTAGCACTTGTGGTCTTGAATCTTCATGGTCATCTTCTTCTCCCCCTAGATGGTTGCTCTCATTGATTTGTTGGTCACCTTGATCTTCATGAGGTTGATCTTGTGTCGAAGCTCCCCATTGATCATTTACCTCCACTTGTGGTTCATCTTCTTCATTTGCATTTGGAGGTGGCGCTTGTGGTCGAACATTGCCCAACACCATTCTTCTCAATGCTTGGCATGGAGCTTCTTCTCTTTGTAGCACACTGATGAGATCATGCACATTACCATTTCACAAATAAACATGACACAATGTTTATTTGTTTGGTATCCTGACTCAAGTGAATGGTCATGCTTATTTGATGGAGAACATGGAGATGATGCCCTATATCGTCCACCACCTTGGCCTCCTCCTTTGATGCACACAAGAGGATTTGATGGCGTTGCACATATGGATAATATGAACTTGAGTCAAGGGCGACTCCAATTCAAGAAGGGGAGGATGATGAGGACATCACTCCTATGGATATACACAACACTCCATTCAACATACAAGATGCAATCAATAGAATTCACACACACCAATTAATTTTAGAGGTGAGCTCGTTCTTATATGTTTCCTTATATATTTTTGATAGTAGATTGCTACCTAATGGCTTAATTGTGATTAGGATCCATGGAGAAGTTCAAGGAGTAATTGAACGAGTATTTCGGGGTGTGGAGGACCATTACATTCAAAGAAGATGGAAACCGACCCCAACACCTCATTAGACGTCCTCCCACATATATATACTCCATGGTGGCCGACATAAACAATTGGGTTTGCTTATATTAATCTGTTATACACCGTTTCAACGTTCATCAGTTTGTGAGACCCCAACTTAGCAATTCAGATTGCTTCTACCATTTTCTTGCGTGTTTTCTTGGTTGCACTTGCAGGGAATAGCCTTCTTGGCGAGGCCAATCGTGTGCAGCACGGTTGATAACCAACAGGTGGTGTAGTGATTGCGGAGGTTTTTCGTGTTCTCCTCGAGAGCCTCGGATCATCAACGTCAAGATCTCCATCAATCGACCTATCCATTACCTTTTGGAAGATCGGGACTAAACTTTCTTATCAATTGGTATCAGATTTCCAGGTTGCCCGTTAGGTAATTCATTTATCCATTACATTAGTTTTGTTTTTGATACCTACAATCCACAAAAAAGCCACAAAAAACTTGCAGTTTAGTAGATCTGCTCATTACTTTTCCAAACCACCATTGAGCCTTTGCAACTTTTGTTTTTAGTTTGGTTTTGTTGAGTTTGTGTCCGTTGTTGAGTCATATTGCTGGTTTAGAAAGTGTTTTTGGTATTAGTTTGAGTTTTGCATTGTGTCAATTCATCTTTTTGAATCGTATCATCACGTCTAGATTAGATTCATCTCTGTCTAGTTTGGTATTTTGATCATATCTCACACATACGAACTTGTAATTTGGAGTTCTTGTACTTTATCGAAAGCTTAAGAAGTTCTCTACAACTTTCGTATCCATAGGTGTTCCAGAAAATAGAGTTATCATGATCAAAAATGCATTAGATCTGAATCTATTCTCGACCTAGAATTTCTGAATAGTCTATGTTTCGGGGGCAATATCTCCTATTGTTCTTGTCCAAAATAGTTCTTTCATACATTGGAATTAAAGAGGAGAGATATATATACAATCTTGCTGTTGTAATTTTTTCTATTTGGAGCCTCTAAGTATGCCTATTTGTCTTTCTTGAGAGCCGTTAGTTTCATCGAACACTATGTCACGTGCTACTTCAACAAGTCCGGAGACCTTGTTGAAGACACGATAGGCGTAAGAGTTCGAATAAGATCCAAGCAAGAAACCTTCATCAGACTTCAAAGCGAACTTTGAAGTCCTAGGCTTCTTGTTCAAAATATAACATTTAGAACAGAAAACTCGAAAATAAGAAATATTTGGCTTGTTACCGGTGAGTAGTTTATATGACGTTTTCTTGAGTAGACGATGAAGATAGAGTCGGTTGATGGCGTGACAAGCGGTGTTGACCACTTCAGCCCAAAACCGATCCGAAGTATTGTACTCATCGAGCATTGTCCTCACCATCTCAATGAGGGTTCGGTTCTTCCTTTCGGCTACTCCGTTTTGTTGAGGGGAATACAGTGCTGAAAATTCAAGTTTTATTCCTTCTTTGTCTAGGTACTCCTCAACTTGGGTGTTCTTGAATTTCATGCTGTTGTCACTTCGTATGTTCTTGATCTTCAATGAGAATTCATTTTGGGCACGCTTGAAAACTTCTTGAGAGTTCCTTGAGTTTCTGACTTATCATGCAAAAAGAAAACCCATGTGAAGTGCGAAAAATCATCAACAATTACAAAACCGTATTTGTTACCGCTGATGCTTATGTAAGCAATTGGAAAAAATAGATCCATGTGAAGTAGCTCAAGCGGCCTCGTTGTTGTCATGACATTCTTTGCGGGATGGGGTGCTCCTACTTGCTTCCCGGCTTGGCACACGCTACAAGGCCGTCTTTCTCAAAAACAACATCCTTCAAACCTCGGATGTGATCACCCTTAAGGAGTTTTTCTGAAGATTCCTCATACCAACATGTGCTAGCCGTCTATGCCATAACCAACCCATGTTGGTCTTTGCAATCAAGCATGTGTCAAGTTCAGCTTTATCTTTGTTGAAGTCAACTAGATAAAGCTTTCCCTTCAACACACCCTTGAATGCAACCGAGTCATCACTACTTCTAGAGACGGTCACACCCTCATTAGTGAACAAGCAGTTATAACCCTTGTCACATAATTGAGATATGGACAATAGGTTATAATCTAAGGAATTGACATGTAAAATATGAGAAAGAGTGTGTTGAGGCGAAATCACAATTTTACTGGTACCGAGCACCCTTCCTTGACTGTTGTCTGCAAAATAGATGCCTTCGCTTGGATCTTCATTTTCTTCATATTCAACAAGCATCCTTCTTTCTCCGGTCATGTGGTTGGTGCATCCACTATCTAGCACCCATTTCGATCCACCGGAGGAATAGGTCTGCAAGAGCAAATCACGCCTTGGTCTTAGGTACCCAAGCTTGCTTGGGTCCTTTTAGGTTAGTCAAGAGTGATTTGGGCACCCACACATGAGACTTGGTGTTCCCATGTCGTGGCCCAACATGTTTAGCATAAACTCTACCAAGATTACTTTTCATGAGAACATATGATGCGTCAAAGGTTCTAAACAATAGTTGTTGTTCATATGTGTTAACATTTTTAGACTTATCAACATCATTAGGCTTTCTAGCTTGAGAGGAGTTTCCCTTGACAAAAGCAATGCGTTCCTTGTTATTCTTGTGGCTTCTAGCATTTTGCTTTTCACCATAAGAATACCCAATGCCATATTTGACATTAGGAGGTCTTGTGGCCAAGTATGCACTGCATGCATACTTGACCTTCTCCTTGTCAAATATGCCACTTCGGGAAGGATGCTTGTCCTTTGTCAAGTTTGACTTCTCCTTCAAGTTAGTGTCAATTTTAGCACATGCACAACTAATAGTAGTTTCAGATTTTAAGTGTTGAGAAGGTGAGCTTGAATAGGATGAAGGGTCACTTTTCTTAAGTGATTCGACTTGTACCTCAAGGATCTTGTTAACTTTGGTTAAGTTAGCAAGTTCATCCTTGATGATTACATTTGAGTCGCTTAACTTCAAGCAAGCTTCCTTGCTTGAAGCTAACTCAAGTTCTAGTGACTTGCTTCACTCCTTTTCAAGTTCAAGGAGCTTTTTGATCTTAATATATTCCTCCTTTTGAAGGATGATAATATCTTCTTGGCGATTAGCAAGCTCCTCCTTATCAATAAGCTTATCCATTAAAAAATTCATCCTAGTAGCAGTTTTCTTGTCTAAACCACTAAGCAAGTATTCATTTTCATCCAAGCTATCGTATTCACTAGAATCATCACTATCACTGGCAAAGGAATACGAGGAGGAAGATTTAGTTCTTACCTTTCTTTTACCTCCCTTTGCCATTAGACATGTGTCGTTGTCCTTCCATGCGCAATAGTTGGGAAGAGGGTGGATTTCTTGGTTGTCTTCTTGATGGCTATGCTAGCCATCTCCTCTTCCTCTTCGGATGAGGACTCATCATTGGAGTCCCATTCCTTTCCTAGGTGCGCCTGCCCAATTTTCTTTTTCTTCTTGAACATCTTATTGGGTTGAGGCTTTGTATCCTTGTTCTTCTTCTTGTTTTCTTCATAAGGACAGTCAACTATAAAGTGATCGTATTCACCACAGTTATAGCAAGCGTGCCTCAACTTTGGTCTTGATTTGTCTTTGTGTCTTCCTTCACTTGATCTACCACCTTGTCTTCTTTTCATCATCTTCTTGAATTTATTCATAAATAGGATCATATCTTCTTCATCGATGTCACTGCTTTCATCGTTGCTGTCATCTTCTTCTTGAGCTTCTCAAGTCTCTTTTGACATTGGCTTGCAAGTGGACTTCAAAGCGACTTCTTTCTTCTTTGCCGAGGTATGGTCGGCAATCTCTTTGACATGCTTTGCTTGTTTCTCCATCATCTCAAAATTGATAATCTTTCCAAGCAATTCATCTGGGGTAATTTTTTGATACCCGTGGCTTTCTCTAATCATCGAGCATAGAGTTACGTTGCGAGGCATGAAGGCTCTGAGAATTAGCTTCATCACCTCGTGATCATTCCACTTCTTGCTTCCATACTCTCAAACCTTGTTGATGAGATTCTTCAACCGATTGTACATATCTTGCGGTGACTCATCTTCTTCTATGGCAAATCTGCCAATTCGCCTTCGATCATTTCAATCTTGGCCTCTTGCACATGAAGATCGCCTTCATGTGCAGTTTTTAATGTGTCCCATATCTCTTTTGCAATTTCAAGTCCATCCACCTTGGTGAACTCATCTCGACTCAATGATGATGTTATGACAGTTGCAGCTTGAGCATTCCGATGGATAACTTGTTCTTGGCTTTGTGTGAGCTCTTCATCGTCATCCGGGATATCTATCCCTGTACGCACTATATGCCACAAGCTGGGGTTAAGTGAGATGAGGTGCATTTTCATATTTTGCCTCCATATTGAATAATCATTGCCATCAAAGTATGGGGCTTTCCCTAGAGGAATAGACAAGTAATGATTATTGTTTGAATTTAATCGATCATAGTTAAAAGGATATCGGGAGTAGTCGGTGTGACTACTCTTCTTCTTCTTCTTCTTCTCATTCTCGATCTTTATCTTTTCTTTAGAGAGTGCCTTCTTCCTTAGGAGTGCATTGAGTTCAAGTGTCTCCTCATCATGATCCTTGAAGTCTTGGATAGCGTCGAGGAGCTTCTCCAACTTCTGAGTCTTTTCATCTTCAATCTTCTCTTGGTTGAATTTCTTGTGCGCATCAATGTTCGACATCTTCTCTTCGAGCGATTAGTCTCTTTTGAAGAGCCTTGCTCTGATACCAATTGAATGTAGCCTAGAGGGGGGGGGGGGGTGAATAGGCTTTTTGAACTTTTGTCAGAACCTAAAACACTTAGCAACCTGATCAAACATAGAGAAATAAGACTAGTCTGGTAGGGTGCGGACTAGTCCGGTGTGTGCGGACTAGATTGATCAAGTTTGATCGATGATTTCGATCCAAGTACTCTATGCAACGGAAATTGAGTTGTAACTTGAATGTATTGCTTCAATGAAACTAGATATGGCACAAGTTAACCTTAGTTTGAAAGTTTTAACATAAGTTGAACAAGATCTAGCAAATCCTAGATTGCAATGAATAGTAAGAACAAAAGTAAAGACACAATGATTTTATCCCGTGGTTCGATTCCACAGAGGAAATCTACGTCCACGTTGAGGAGTCCACGGAGGATTGGATCTTCACCAACCCTACCCTCATCGAATTGCCACGGAGGCCGATTCTCTTCCACTAATCACAAAGGGGGTAAATAACTGTGTTTAAGGGGCCTTCTCACAAGTTAAGGGCTCCCCAAGATTTACAATTCGAAACACCACCAAACACACTCGAAAGATATGCAATAAAACAACGAGAGTGTGTGTGAGATTCAAACCCAAGAGCTCAAGACGTGAAGAATTTGTCTCTCCTTTGATCTATGGTTAATCCTCAAGGATTTGATCTTTCTTGCGTTGGATTGTGTGGAGAGAAGTGTTTTCTAGGCTCTTGGAAGGTGTGACGGCGCAGGGGGTCAAGAGAGATCATAGTAGGGTCGTGCACCTCTATTTATACTAGGGTTTCAAAAGGTTACTATTAGGGTTTACAAAGTCTGGACTAGTCCGTGGTGGACTATGGACTAGTCTGGTGTGCGGCTTGTGGAAAACCCTAAGTTTTCAGGAATATCAGACTTGTCCGAAAACATGCGGACTAGTCTGATCTGGGCACTGGAGATATTCGGACTAGTCCGACACATATCATACTAGTCTGGCGTGGTGAATCTATTAGTGAGTTGAGGACAAGTCTGCACTTGGAGGACTTGTCCGATTTTAGTCAGAGAGGTTATCGGACTAGTCCGGATAATATCGGACTAGTCCGGTGTCATGAAATTTTGATGTTCTAAGGACAAGTCCAGAAAAAAGGGAACATGTCCGAAGTTGATCAGTGAGGATTTTGGACTAGTCTGTGGAATATCGGACTTGTCCGATATATTGATCAAAGGCATTATCGGACTAGTCCATTGCGAACAAGTCCACATCGGGAGGACTTGTACGATCCTAGACAGAGAGATTATAGGACTAGTCCGGGGAACATCGGACTAGTTCGGACCTGTGTAAATTTGTGCAGTGAGAGTGTTTTCTTTTTCTTGAGCTCTTGGGGTGTGTTTCTCCAACACACTCCATACACAAAGAGTATTCTATTCATCTCTTGAGCTCTTTTCAACTTGATTCATCACTCTCCTTTTTTTTGCGCTTTCTTCATAATTTCATCAAAAACTGCACTCATCTCAACAATTTGGTTAGGATCTCATTTGTTTGTCATAAATCAACCAAAACACACAAGGGATGCCTAGATGCACTTTCAAGCAGGAAGCTAGAAAACAGCGGGATGATTCCCACCATGGCGAACGCTGTGAAGTACACAATCTCGTCAGGGCTTTCCTTCTTGAAGGGGAGCTTGCCGAGGCGAATCGAGTTGTCGAAGGAATTGCTCGACCACCCCATGTAGTTGCAAACCCTCGATAACTCTTCATCGCTCTTGATCCGGCTCCGAGGAAGTCCCAACTCCATCACCACAAAGTGGAGCAGAAGTGGAAAAAAGGTTGCAAAGGCGGAGAGCTCTGAGCGCTGGATCAAATGAAAGCGTAAGGGTTTCTTTTCCCATGCAAACTTTCTCCCTTTAGTAAGCCTCCACAACGCTTGGATGGAAACTACCTCCGGAACCAAATTACAAATGACTCAGTCAATGACAAAGGGGCCCGAGTCCACTTTGTTAAAAAGTCGCACCAGGCGAACCGTTGTCATGATGGGAAGTTGGAAGCCCGAGGGCGGCAGCCTGATAGGACTGCAAAGATTACGCTGGGAACCGATACAAACTCTATATTGGAAACCGACAACCTTCAATTGCCTGAGATCCGCACGCCAGGACCCCACTCGCCATATCAAGAAGGGCCACGTGGTGGTGGCATAACTATTTGTCGTTGCCTCAACCGCCCAGTAGAAGACTTTGAAGGCGCAATGCGGGAATCGATGATGGCCCCACCTCCAGCAGCATAACCTCTCTTTGAGCACCTCTTCCTGAGGTGGGCCCGGGGGCCACTGTCGATACCCTGTGTACCGGGTACCCCTGGATACCGCAAGAAAAGTCGAGGATCCTACGTCTAAGTGGCTGACGTCCGAAGGAAATACGCGTCCCGTTGTATCGAACCTACTCTATACCTTAGGGTAGCTCCAGTATGACCACGTGTCCAAGAGAGTCGGACCTGCCTCTCTCGTTTGGGTAGTTTCGGTGCTACCACGTTGTTGACGTTCATTATATACTAATTTGATTGTCAATATAACTCAATTATGTGAAGGAATGAGTATTTCTTACACACATCATAGTTAGGAATAACCTAGTTCCACTTGTACTTGGAGAAATTGGTGCATGCAGGTATTATATGCGGATTTGAGGTGAATGCATGTCCACAAGGCAAGGAAACACACTTCCCACCAATCAGACACAAGCACGAGGATTCATGGGCCTACTCGGAGTAGAAAACCAACTAAAAATCAAGGGAATCACCCATAACAATGATGGATGCCCATATAAAGTTTCACAGAGAAGTTTGGCGCGATTGGAGCCGTTTGCAGTTCGGTCGAACCACCAGGTCACCCGAACTGGTATTCGCGCCAAACGCGGTCAACCACCACGTGTTGACTCCTCACGGCATGGAGATCACGATGGAGATTCATTCCCTTCATTTTTCTTGCGCTAAACTGACCTTTAGAGGGTATAAATAGGGGGTAAGGGGTTCCCTCACCCCACACACCACTAGAGCATTCACTCCCTTGTATACATTAGTTCTCCAAGTCCTTAGAGGAGTATAGGCTATAGAGAGGAGCCTCTAGTCCGAAGTCCAAATTGGGAAAGGTATGACTCATGTATGTTTTCTTGTATTTGCGACTTTATGCATTATAATAATAGTATTATTAGTCTCTCTTTATTCATATATTTGGGCAAATAGTTTCTTGTTTGATTGTGGAGTCCATGCATGTGCTAGGTGTAGATGTTGTTATGATCTACACATAATGCCATTATCATGTTATCATAAACATCATACACCATCACTATAGTCTAATTAGGTAATAATATGATTCTGTTAATATGAATATGTTAGTGCTTGGATCCAACATTGGTTCAACGATGTTTAGGTTAGTCATTGCCTTAGGATGAATATTACATTGCAATTATATCATTATTTAGTGAGGTCCTTCCCAAAATAACCCAATATCCTCAATTTCAACTTAAATAACCAATACAATTATAAATAATCCATAACCAACTCATAACTGCTCATTTATCTCAATTTCACCAATTCCCTATACCAAAGACAATTAATTATCCAATACCAACTCCCAATTCAATTTCAGCCATTAAACCATATTAAAGTCCAAATTCTAATCATGTGAGGGTCCAGGTTGCTCATGACCAGGAGCACAACTATCATGATAGTTTTAGACACACCTTGTAGAGGTCGTACCACTTTACCCACAAGTTCATGATTTCATCACCTTTCGATGACAAAGGAATCTCAATTAGGTTGTCTCACACTTCCTTAGGTGTGTGGCCAAGAGATCACAAAATAGCCTTTACAAAGTGATTACTAGCCTATTTAGACCCCATTGAGGTTTCACCGGTGGTGATGTCTCCAACTTAGCACATCCAACCAAGGGCCCCCTCTTGAGTCATTCGGATCCCAGGGTAGTCCCACCAATCTCTACAAACCCAATCCGACTACCCCTTCCGCGAGCATTCTTAATGGTCCAAACAACACTGGCAATTCACTAATTAGTCAGCTAAGCCGCACCCATACTTGGCCCTGTGGTGGCACTATAAATCCTGGATGGTCGCTCCACGAACCGGTCCTTAGATCTAAAGCAAGCAAAACAACCAAACACAGTCCAACCCATTCCACATTACCAACTTTCTTAGATCCCTAGGCACCATGTTGCTAATGGGTCATTATTATCAATTCTCATCATTCACATGTTCAATAATTCATAATTAAGTAGTATGTGTGTTTCCCAAACCCAATTGAGTAATGCGAAGCAAAAGTATAAAATACCCTTCTCGACTCTCTACATAGTGTTCAAGCGACAAGGGCGGTCATACAAAACTAGTAAACTCCTACAATTGGACTTTCCCATCAGTTTCGACACAAGCATGCAATTTTGCAAACAAAACCTTTAAAACCAGATCAATATGGTCAAGGACACTTGCCTTGCTCCTGATTTTGGTTTGGATCGAAGGCTTCATAATTCTAATTCTACAGGTCCTCGAAAGCACTCTCTATGACAATTCCTTCTATTTCGAGCGACAAAGATGCAAAACACACAATTTAATCAAATAATGCTCATATAGTACTCATTATGCCATGATATGCATGATTAATGCAATTGTGAGGTAAAACTTGTTAATGAGTTGCTAATAATGTTTACTAACTAGTTCTAATAGTTTTTAACAAGTTTGGACAAGTTTGGAATTGATTTGAGTTGAATTCGAATCAATTCAGCACTATTCAAATTCAGAGGCCGACCTAGTCCGTATACAGGGGCCGGACTAGTCCGCACTACACAGGCTGCAAAGTTAGGGTTTTTTTGATCTAAGAGAATTGTGGTTGAATTTGCATGAAAACTCGAATGTAGAGGGTATACCGCGTGTTTAGAGATCCAAAGATCATGGTTCTGATTTGAGGCTTTGAATCTTGACAATTAGGGCTTGATGGGGATGAGTTGATGAAGAGTGGTAATGAAGAACGTCAATTCGTAAGAATCGATGAAGATTGATCTTGATTGGTCCTCCTTTGTTTTTCTCCCCTCCTACTTGCCACTGGACTTGATCTTGACGATGACACAATGCAAAGGTGACAGCAAGGGGTTTTCAATTGGGGTGGAGAGGTGTGAGGCATTGGGTTGTTTATGTAGAGGTGGATAATTAGGGTTTGGGGTGAATTCCAAGTAGAATTCTGTGGGGGACGTGGAGGGGCCGAGGTGGGTTCCACTTGGGCTCCTCTGAGGCTGGGCACGAAGTTTTTGGGCCCAATTAAGGCAATTACCCAAAAATAAATCGTGGAGAGATAAAAGAATCCGAGTTCAGTTCAGTAGGCCGGACTAGTCCGCAGTCTGGACCGGACTAGTCCGTTGTGGAACAGAGGCGAAATCGAACAAGTTCGATTTAAGTGGCTGGACAAGTCTGGGGCTGCTGATAACATGCTTTCGGACTAAAATTCAACAAGGGACAGACTAGTCCGCTTGGACCATGGACATGTCCGGACAACATCAGAGACCAAACTGGACTAATCCATGCATTGTGTCGGACAAGTCCGAACTTTGAGAGAAACTGAATTTTCTGAACAGAGGGCATGGATACCAGACTAGTCCGGTTCAGAGGCTGGACAAGTCCGCACCCTGACAGACTTAAATCCCTAATTAAGCCTAAATTCATTTTAATCTTGTTCCTTTTTACATGTCTTAATGTTAAACATGTATGAGGATGTATGCAACACATTGTGCCTGAAATCCGCGACTTGTTTTGGGTTTTTACCTTAAGTGGGCCTAAGTATGTCATGTCTAACCTTTTTGTAGCCCATGTGGGACCCCATACCGGCCTCCACCCACCCCCAAACTCGAAATCCATCAAACCCTACACCTCCACCCCTATATAAACAACCCAACTCTCCAACTTCTCATCTCTTTGCCACTTTTGAAAGACCACCAAACCTAGTTTGTGGGAACCGCCATCAAGAGGAGATCTAGCAGCAAGAAGAAGAGGAGGAAACGAAAGAGGATCAAGTGAACAAGATCTTCATCGAGTTTTCATTCTTCATCACCAACTCACCCTCAACTCATCTTCGTCAAGCCCTAATCGTCAAGATCCAAGTGTTTCACATCCAGTTCTTAATCCTTGGATCCCTAAACATGATGTACACCCTCTACTTTCACTTTTCCACGTGAAGTCAATCCCAATTCTTGCAAATCAAGAAAACCCTAATTTGCAATTCTATCTAAGGCCGACTAGTCCGGCCCCTGAAACTGGACTTGTCCGGCCTCTGAATCTGAATTGTGCTAAATTAATTCCAATTTGACCCGAGTTAACTCGAAACTTGTTCAAACTTGTTAAACACCATTGTAACTAGTTAGTAAACATTAATAGCAACTCATTAACAAGTTTGACCTTATAATTGCATTAATCATGTATGTCATGGCATATTGAGTACTATATGGGCATTATTTGATTGAATTGTGTGTTTTGCATGTTTGTCACTCGGAATAGAAGGAGCTGCGCTAGAGGGTGCTGTTGAGGACCTCCGGTACCAGAACTTTGAAGCTTTTGACCCTAACCAAGCTCAAGAGCAAGGCTAGTGCCCTTGATCATCTTGATCCTGTTTTTAAATGTTTGTTCGCAAAACTGCATGCTTGTGTGAAATTGATGGGAAACCCATTTATAGGTGTTTACAAGTCTTGTTTGACCATCCTTGTTGCTTGGGATACATTGTCAAGAGTCGGGAAGGACTTTGTACTTTTTGCTTTGCTCTAATTAATTGGGATGAGAAAATAACCAAATGGCTTAATTATGAATTAATGATCCTATGGATGATATAAATTGATGAACATGATTAACTGGTAACATGGGACTTGGGAGATCTAAGCAAGCATAGTTTGTGGATTGGGTTGGATGTTATGGTGGTTTGCTTGCCTTGGATCTCAGGACCGGCTCATGCGAGAACAGGCCAGGATTACAGTGCCACCACAAGGCCAAGTATGGGTGCAGCTTAGCCAATTAATTAGGAGTATTACCAGCACCGATTCGGATCATTTGGAGGAGCGGGGAATGGGAGTTGTTTGGGTTTGCAATAATGGCGGGACTGCTTTGGGGTCCGAACGGCACAAGAGGGGGCCCATGGTTTAGGATGTGCTTAGTTGGAGGCATCGCCACCGGTGAAACCTCAGTTGGTCTGAATATGCTGGTAGTCCCTTTGTAAAGGATATTTTTTGATCTCTTGGCCATACATCTATGGTAGTGTTTTGGCATAATGGAGGTTTCCTTTAGTCGTCGATGGGTGACAAAATCACGAACTTGTGGGTAAAGTGGTACAACCTCTGTAGAGTGTTAAAAACTATCATGATAGCCGTGCTCCCGGTTAAGAGCACCTGGATGACCTACATGATTAGAGGGAACTTGGGATATGGGATGGTTGGTTATAGTTATGGATCGAGTTATGATAAATGGACATGGATGATGATGATGGTAATAATCTGGTATATGGATGGATAATTGATTATGGTTTCGTATTATGTTAATTATGTGGGATATGACGAGATTACTTCACATAGACATAATATGATGCTTTTTACACGTTTTAAATGTACTTTTCAGCAATTAGCCATTGTTTCTTATCATGCCTTGTTTAAGCTACATGTCATACTTTCCCACACTTGTTGAGTACGACATGTGCTCACTCTTGCAGTTCCCCCACCAACAGTTTCAGGTGATGTCTAGGAGTACTATGATGATAATGCGGAGTACTAGGCTGTGTGCTGCCGTCGACTTGCCTGTGTTGTTGCTTGGAGCCGTGCTACTCTTTATGCTCAGTTGCTTAGTTGGCTTAATTAGAATATTTCCGCTGTAGTTATAGTTCAATAATGATCATTAGAGTGGTAATATGATGATTACTTGAATATTGTAATAAAGGTACTTATTTAATAATTTGAGCCATGGTAATTATCTGTTTATCATTTGTGAATCACTTGTGTATGTGTGTTAAACATCCTGGACACACATATACTGCACTTGGTTCAATTTTAGAACCGGGTGTCACAAATTGGTATCAGAGCCGCAGGTTGATCGTAGGACGTAACCGAGATAGAATGAACACTTTAGAGAACATAGGAACACTCAGGAAACATTGTGATTTGTTTGGTGTGCTGACTACTATATATGTTGTTTGTGTGCATAGTAGAGGATTGTGGGATGCTTTAGCCTTTCCATGTCCATATAGGCTTGTATAGTTAGTTGTTTAGTCTCATATCCCTTGATGCATATAGTTGGGGACGTTTTCTAAATTCATCTATCTCTTGCATTTCTCTAGATGGTGAGGACTCACAACCAGTGGGATGCCAATGATGAGGAGGAGAACGATGGATCACCTCAAGACAACAATGGATAAGGACTTGCTCAGGGAAGCATCAACCTTGAGCAGCTATTGGCTATGCAAAACCAGCCCATGCAGACCATGATACAAACTATAGGATAGCTGCAAGCTGCCAACAACAATCAACCCCATATGCCTCCACCGCCACCCCCACCGCCTCATAACCGGTTGGGAGAGTTTATGAGGATCAGGCCACCCACCTTTGCTCAAGTTATTGATCCTATGGAGGCGGATGATTGGTTGAAGTCCGTGGAGAAGAAGCTTTGATGAGTACATCACTCCTATGCATATACACAACACTCTATTCAACATACAAGATGCAATCAATAGGATTCACACACACCAATTAATTTCAGAGGTGAGCTCGTTCTTAAATGTTTCCTTATATATTTTTGAGAATAGATTGCTACCTAATGACTTAATTGTGATTTGGATCCATAGATAAGTTAAAGGAGTAATTGGAGGAAAATTTAGGGGCGTGGAGGACCAGAGGATACGTTCAAAGAGGATGGAAATCGACCCCAACTCAAAATCGTGTCCAACTCGAAGTCCAGGAGCAGTACACACTAAAACGGACGCCCAGGACGCATACCAACTCCGATTTGGACGTTTTACATATGAACGGAAAGGGGAGAGGATAATCTTTCCAATGGCGCTGGTCCTATGTCAAAATTACTTCGTAGTCGACCGCAATCGTCAAAACAAAATCGAGTACAGAATCTGTCATGGTGCTGCACCACCGTATTGGGCCATTGGGCCTTGTATCAAGTCTAAGTACATTATTTTCGTGTCCTAGGGTTAGGTCACGACCCCAACACCCACTTGTACGTCCTCCCACCTATATATATTCCATAGTTTCCGCCATAAACAATTGAGTTTTGCTTAGATTAATAATATCGCGTTCTACGGTTTGTGAAACTCCAACTTCGCGATTTCAAATCGTGTCTATCTTGTTCTTGCTTGTGTTCTCGGTTGCACTTGTAGGAATTAACCTTCTTGGCGAGGTGAATCGTGTGCAGCACGGTTGATAACTAACGAAGTGGTGGTGTAGTGATTGCAGGGGTTTTTCGTGTTCTACTCGAGAGCCTCAGATCATCAACGTCGAGATCTCCACCTCAATCGACTTATCCATTACCTTTCGGAAGATCGGGCCTAAACTTACTAATCAAGTGGTATCAAATTTCCAGGTTGCCCGTTAGGTAGTTCATCTATCCATTACATTAGTTTTGTTTTTCATACCTAGAGTCCACAAAAAACTTGCAGTTTAGTAGATCTGTTCATTACTTTGTCCGAACCACCATTGAGCCTTTGCAACTTTTGTTTTCAGTTTAGTTTTGTTGAGTTTGTGTCTGTTGTGTAGTCATATTGCTGATTTATAAAGTGCTTTTAGTGTTAGTTTTAGTTTTGCATGGTGTCGATTCATCTTTTCGAATCGCGCCATCACGTCTAGATTAGATTCATCTCTGTCCAGTTTGGTATTTTGATAATATCTCACACATACGAACATGGAATTTGGAGTTCTTGTACTTTTTGAAAACCTTAAGAAGTTATCACAACTTTTGTATTCATATGTTTTCCAGAAAATGGAGTTATCATGGTCAAAAGTGCATTATATATGAATATGTTCTCGACCTAGAGTTTCTGAACAGTCTGTGTTTCGGGGGCAATATCTCCTATTGTTCTTTTCCAAAATAGTTCTTACATATATTGAAATTAAAGAGGAGAGATATATCTACAATCTTGATTTTTTAAGTTTTTTATTTAGAGCCTCTAAGTGTGCCTATTTGTCCTTGGAAGATTGAGCAGAAAATCTGCGACAGGCACACAATATATCTTTGATTGCTTTTTATTGTGTTCTTCTTTTGCAGCACATTCTGAAAAAAAGGAAGAAAAAAGAAAAAGGCAAGTGCAAAAAAAGATACAAAAGCCGCACAAAAGGAGAAAAAAAATAAAAAAACAAAAGTGCCTGTATTCTTTGTGTCATCTAGCTTTGTCTCATGTCTTGCTAGCTTGAACTACTACGAACACATTTAGACCAACAACTTTGACAAGTACTTTGTACACTTATTCAACTTTACTATCTGATTTCATTGTTGCTAATACTTGCTACATATAAAGTGCCTTACAAGCTACACTTTACTCTTGAGAAGAATCGATACACCTTTGCAATCATCCCACACTTCATTGGTTTCTTCATACCGGCCACCGTTTGCCACCTGGAGTGTCGGTAAGAACACTTGTAAGAGCGTGGTAAGATGCTTGAGAGTGTGTGATTCCACTTCCACATTGCCATTATCCTTTGTAGTTGATAGGGATAACATATTTTTTTTTTTGTTGTCTTCTGTTTGCTACTAACAATGTCAGGTAAAAGCAAGAATCATGCATTATATGCTGAGATGATTAACATGATGAAGACGACGATGGAGTTGCTCGTTAAGAATAAAAAATCAACCAAGGTTTCACATGACATTCAGACCATCTTTACAACTCCTTCCATAGAAAGTAATTACATTCTCCCATCTCTTCCTTCTTATGATGGTTTTGGTTACGATGAATATATTGCTTGGGAAACAGAGTTGGATAAATTTTTTTGACAATGTCATATGTGTGAGTGGAGAAAGATTAGAAATGTTGCAAGTGCATTAGTAGATTGTGCATTAACTTGGTGGAACAACTTAAGTGATTTAGAAAAACCACGAACATGGAAAGATATGCAAATTCTTATGCGAGAAACTTATGCCAATATATCTAATTGCAAAGATAAAATAATTGAACTTGAGAAAATTTTCTTGTTGTACCTCCTCCTACGCCTAACCTTTTGCAGGAACATGAACAAATAAATGTAGAAAATTCAAAAGAGAATGAGGTGTTCAACATATTTTGTGAAAATTCAAATCTTTCAATTCTTATTTCACCCACAGTTACTGCTGAATATGAGAATGAAGATAATGTACCTCACACTACACTTATCAATGTTGAGAAATTTTTGAATGTTTCAAATGTTTCCCTCAATCATTCTATTGGAGAGTAACAATTTGAGGATCCTTTTCTGAAAACTCATTTACCACTAGTTGATTTTCCTACTGATTCTTATAGTAAAAATGAGTTCTATGCTGATAATTATATTGTACTGATCCTAGAACAAGTCAATGAATTTGATACTTTGTTACCCACTTGTGCTGAAATTAAGCATTTGATTCCAATTACATGTGAAAGGGATGAGCTGAAATTGTTGTCTTCTCTAAATACTTTGGGTTATATTAAATTGACACTCTTTGTGATCTAGATATCGCAGAGAAGAGAATATTTTCCCAATCTAAATTGCCTTGGTTAAGTAGAAATATTTTTCATGCTATAGGCAAATATGAACAGAGTGGTATGTTTATGGTGCATAAAGTTTACATATGTCCAAATGCGAAAGCTCCTTTTGTGCTGCAACAACATGGTCAAGTAAATGAATGTACTAACGCTACTAATGTCTTGTCAAGTTTTTCTAGTATTTTTTCCTTGCAGCGGGGACAACAAAAGCATTATTCACTGCGGTTGTGCATTATAGACAACACTCATTCTACCCCCAAAGCAAGACTTTTTGCTGGACATACGAGCAAGCCGAGGACGACTTGTAATCAAGAAGGGGAGAATGATGAGATCATGCACATTATAAATGCACATACAAATATTATACAATGTTTATTTGTTTGGGATCCTGGCTCAAGTGAATGTTGGCTCTTATTTGATGGACAAGATCAAGATGGTGGACTAAGTCGTCCACCACCTTGGCCTCCTCCTTTCATACATACAAGAAGAATTGATGGCGTTGCACATTTGGATCAACACATGAGAGAAGATGAAGTTGAGTCAAGGACGACTCCAATTCAAGAAGGGGAGGATGATGAGGACATCACTCCTATGCATATACACAACACTCTATTCAACATACAAGATACAATCACACACACACCAATTAATTTCAGAGGTGAGCTCGTTCTTATATGTTTCCTTTTATATTTTTGAGAATAGATTGCTACCTAATGACTCAATTGTGATTAGGATCCATAAAGAAGTTAAAGGAGTAATTGGAGGAAGATTTAGAGGCGTGGAGGACCAGAGGATACGTTCAAAGAGGATGGAAACTGACCCCAACTCAAAATCGTGTCCAACTCAGAGTCCAGGAGCAGTACGCACTAAAACGAACGCCCAGGACGCATACCAACTCCGTTTTGGACGTTCTACATATGCACGGAAACAGGAGAGGATAACCTTTCCAATGGCGCTGGTACTATGTCAAAATTACTTCGGAGTCAACCGAAATCGTCGAAACAAAATCGAGTTTGGAATCTGTCAGGATGCTGTGTCACCGTATTGGGCCATTGGGCCTTGTATCAAGTCTAAGTACATTATTTTCGTGTCTTAGGGTTAGGTCACGACCCCAACACCCCCTTGGACGTCCTCCCACATATATATACTCCATAGTAGACGCCATAAACAATTGGGTTTTGCTTAGATTAATAATATCGCTGTTCTATGGTTTGTGAAACTCCAACTTCGCGATTTCAGATCGTGTCTACCTTGTTCTTGCTTGTGTTCTCGGTTGCACTTGCAGGAATTAACCTTATTGGCGAGGTAAATCGTGTGCAGCACGGTTGATAACCAACGGACCGGTGGTGTAGTGATTGCAAGAGTTTTTCGTGTTCTACTCGAGAGCCTCGAATCATCAACATCGAGATCTCAACCTCAATCGACTTATCCATTACCTTTCGGAAGATCGGGCCTAAACTTACTCATCAAGCTTGCTATTGTCCAATGCAGCAACTGGGAGAAGGTCATATTTGCTTCTCATCAACTAGTTAGAGCAGCCGCGGATTGGTGGGATTCCTTATGCAACGCCCATGAGAATCAGGAGAGGATCACTTGGGCTGAATTCAAGAAGAGCTTCCGTTCTCATTATGTCTCGGAAGGTGTTATGATCCTAAAGAGGCAAGAATTTGAGAACTTGAGGCAAGGAAGATCAAGAATGAATATCTTGGTAAATTCACTCAACTTTCAAGGTATGAGCCAGAAGATTTCAGCCGGGACAGCCAGAAGCAATATTTGTTTATGAGGGGCCTTAACAATGAGATCCAAGTGAAATTGCTCAAATGTGATTATGCAAATTTCCAAAATTTCCAGAAGCTTGAGGACAAGCAATTGTGGTTGAGAACAAGGTTCGTGAGATGGAGCAAGATAACAAGAGGAATGCGCCATCAAGAACAACACAAGGAAGCAATGTTCGCCCTCGCTTTGCGCCACCAAATGCACCGTACTACAACCCCTATGCTCCTGCATATCGCGCTGCTCTTCCACCACGCCCGGCTCAGCCTATGCAGCAATGCTCCACTATACAAGCACCTCGCCCTCCAATGCCTCAAGCGCTCGGTGCAAACTTTGCTGCCAATGCCCAAAATCATGTTCGCCCTAACAATGCTGGTGCAGCAAGGTCGTGCTATACTTGTGGTGAGGTAGGACACTTTGCATCTCAATGTCCTAAGTCAGGCCTTGGTCAAGGAAGCAATGCTCCAAGACAGAACCAAAGACCGAATGGAGGAGCGCCACGAGGCAACCGTGGACAACAAAATTTTGCTCGTGGCAATGTGAACCATGTCCCTACGGAGGAAGCACAACAAGCGGATGACGTGGTGATTGGTATGTTTCTCGCAAACTCCAACCCGACAACTATGTTATTTTATTTTGGAGCATCACATTCATTTATTGCATCAAAGTATGTTGCCAAGTATAGTTTTCCTATCTCTCATATGAAGTATACTTTGTTGGTTAAATCTCCTGGAGGAGAGATGAGGAGGAATATAATATGTCCAAAAGTAAGCCTTAGAATAAGGGGGTAGACTTCTTTGCCAACCTCATTGTTTTGGATTCTCAAGGATTGGACATTATACTTAGTATGGACTGGTTGAGGAAGCACAGTGGAGTTATACAATGTGCCACAAAGACGGTGAAGTCAACCAATGAGGAAGGGATCTCCATAGAATTTGAAGCATCTCAACATGCACCGAAGCAATTGGAGCTGAATCACATGGATGGTGCCACAAGTGAGGAGATTCCAATGGTGTGTGAATTCTTGGATGTGTTTCCAGATGAGTTACCAGGTATGACACCTGATCAAGACATAGAATTTACTATTTAATTAATACCTAGAACTGCACCTATAGCTAATAGACCATATAGGATGCCTCCTAAGGAGTTAGCGGAGCTCAAGAAGCAGATTCAAGAGCAACTAGAGAAGGGTTTTATTCGCCGAAGCTCTTCACCTTGGGGAGCGCCCGTACTTTTGTGGACAAGAAGGATTATTCCCAACGGGTGTGTGTTGACTACCGAGCTCTCAACGAGGTGACAATCAAGAACAAGTATACTTTTCCCCGCATAGAGGATTTGTTCAATCAAATGAAGGGTGCTTGTGTTTCCTCCAAGATTGATAGGAGGTAAGGCTACTTCCAAATGAAGATAATACCATCGAATATACCCAAAATAGCTTTTGGACACGATATGGATCTTATGAGTACACCGTGATGTCTTTTGGATTGACAAATGCACCTGCATACTTTATGTACCTCATGAATAAGGTCTTCATGGAGTACTTGGATAAATTTGTTGTGGTGTTCATTGATGACATCATGATCTACTCGAAAAGCGAGGAGGAACCTTGTAGGATCAAAGAGCACGTGAAAAGCTACCAGGGGGGTTGAATGGTATATTTTAAAAAAATCTTACGCAGCGGAAACAATTAAATCCCAACCCCTTCCGCAGAAAAATGATCTGTTAAAGAAATCATATGTGAGGCTAATATAAATGTGTTTCACCATGACAAAAGTGATAGATATCATAGAGAATCAAGTCACGAAGATGAGACAACAAGAATCACTCAAATCCGTCGAGAGAAACTCAAATTATGATCGAAAGATCGAACAAAGGTCAATATGTCCTACCCGAGAAAAAACAGTTCTGGAATGCTGCAAAAAAACTCGTGTAGATAAGAAACCACAAATCCAATGACCGTGAAATTTTGTCAGATGATAGATAATCAAGTTGTGAAGACAACCCAAAAATAATCACGTCAATTGGATCTGTAAAACTTGAGTTATGATAAAACAACCAAAGAAAGGTAGTGCTGTGCAGAAAACTCGACGAGAAAAACTTGTCTGGAACAAGTCGGATGAACAAGGCACAAAAGTTCCTTTAAACTACGATCTTTATTCAATAGAACACAATAGGAACAGCCCCAAAGTCGTCTCTCACGAGCTCTGGCCTCCCTTGCTTATATAATCAGCCCTTAGGCCAAACCAAACTCAACTAGGACTCTAATCCTACTCAAATCATGAATCGAAACTTTCCATAACTGTTTAGGATTATTCTATAAGCAGATAGAAGCAACCTTAAGACTTCAAAACACCTTAGGATCATATCCCACATTCCTAAAACAACTCAAATTCGTGACCCACACAAAATCTTATGATAACCAACTCAAATATTTCCATATTTGAGTCAAACCCGACTCAACCGCAGCCTGAGTCCATAACCTAGTCGGTTAGAACTTTCTGACCAATTTTTACGTCCACATCTCTTCATCACACCTCAGAACCATGTAGCCACGTCCACGCACTCCTTGCACATGTGCAAACATCTTCCAATGACGTCTATGATACCTTCATATGCATTGTTCTTGATTGAAACATGCTACACAACCTCCCGATCAACTCAACCACAATTCCTCCCGAACTTGGTTGTTGAACCTCATCTTCTCCCTAAGACTAGTTCAATGGATCCCATCACCAGCCATGTCTTGAACTCAAGCAACACCTGCACATGAATAAACAACCAATACTTCCAAGCACAAGTCCTCGACTTGACTCACGTTAGTTCTGAAACTACAACATCTTACGTGATCACCTCACATAAGCATGTTGCAAAACATAGCAAAATGATATCAACCATAACCACCAAAACACACCAAAAACTTAGCAAATGAATACTAAGAAATCTTTCCATCAATGTAAAGCAAGTTCGAGACAATTCACAGTAAAAGTAGGAACATTGCAATCAAGCTCTGAATCTTGCCAAAACTAACTGGAGCTTGAGCCGGATCTTAACAAAGCTAGTACAACCTAGCGCTGGATCTTACCAAAGCTAGTACAACGTAGCACCGGAGCTTTCCAAAGCTAGTCCGAACTAGTCAACCCAAAAGCCAGAGCTAGAAAAACATGTCGGAGCTAACCAACATAAGTCGGACCTATAAAACATATCGGAGCTTAACAACGACATGCCGGAGCTATCAAAGACATGCTGGAGCTAAAGACAAAGCTCACCGGAGCTTCCAAAAACATGTCAAACTTTGACAAAGCAAGTCGGACCTATTGTCAGACCTTGCAGAAGCTCAGAGCTAGAGTCAGACCTTGCTAAAAAGATGTTATGGCAGCATTCAAAACTTTTATTGTCAAAGACAATGTATTCAGTACACATAGGTCTCACAATCTCCCCCTTAATGAATGCATTGGCAACATCACTTAAAATCCGAACATTGGCTTATTCACATGAAAAGTTTTGAAAACAATTTCTCCCCCTTTGTAAAATAGAAATAAAATGAGAAGAAAAACAAATTCTCCCCCTGAGAAGAATTGAAGAATCGTGCCAAAACAATTGTGAGTATGTGCAATGTGTAATCAATTTCTTCCTCTTGCATACTTATCTTTAAAAATTCACATATTATATATTATCTCCCCCCCTTTGACAATGTATTCAACAAGGTTCAAAAGAGAAATTTTAATTGTTATCAGCATATTATAACATATACATATAAAACAAAACTCATCCAAGTCATACTATCAAGTAACTTACACTATCACAACAATGAGATACATAAAGTAGTCTAGCCATGCTAGAGATCAAATGTAATTTTCAATTTAAGCAAGCCATGATCTCACAAACTTAACTATTTCAACACCTGAAAGCATGACACTTGTTGCTGCATTTTATTATTTTTCAAAGCACAAAATTAGATTATATGATATTTGCAAGAGATTATATGCGCATCCGCCTTATTCTAACCAACCAAGCCAAGCCTATGTCATTTGACAATCAGAAGCTTAAGGACATGGTTTTAGTCATACACAACTTCTTCCAAGTTCATATCTAAGTGCAATGATAAGCCATCTCAAAAGAAGAAGCGCGATGCATGCATATTCTCTTGATCTTTTCTCAATTTATATTTGTTCATAAAAACTCAACATGTAAGTTGATTACTTGATTAATTCTTTATGATTAAAAGCACTTGTGAGCATGCAAGAAGTTCAAAATAGAAAAAAAGTTCGACCATGACAAGATTTAGTGTAAGTAATTATTCCAATTACTAGTCATGGCAAAAACTACAAAATGTATAACATGAGTAATGTAGTAAGAACTTTCAGTATGTAAAAGGAATCACAAAATCATATATGTATGAAATACTATGCCCATATTATTTTAGTTCAGTTCCACACATAGACTTCCCAAGCTTCAAAACTCCCCCTCAATTTAGGTCATGAGGATGCATAACCCCTATTTCACTACGAATAAAACAAAAACGAGTGAAATCCAAAGGTTTTGTAAAAATGTCAACCATTTGTTATTCGGAATCTACATGGTGAAGCACAATGTTTCCTTTTTCAGCATTATCACAGAGAGAGTGATACCTAATGTCAATGTGCTTAATTCTAGAATGTTGCACGGAGTTTTTAGCAATGCAAATGGCACTAGTGTTATCACAAAACAGTGGAACACTATGTAGATCGACCCCATAGTCCTTAAGTGTTTGAACAATCCAAAGAATTTGTGAGCAAGCACTAGCAACAGCTACATATTCAGATTCAGCTTTGGATTGTGCAACTGAGTTTTGTTTTCTAGAGAACCAAGCAACAAGTGAATTACCAAGAAAATGACAAGCACTAGAAGTACTTTTCCTATCAATCCTACAACCCTGTCGATACCCTGTGTACCAAATACCCCTTGGAACTATGAAGAGTGCAAAGGAACTCCATCTATTTGAGTTGAAGACCTCCGAAGGCCCCACGTGTCACACGGAACCGGACCTGCATCCCTCCTATGGTTAGTCCCAGTGCTGCCACGTGTATCATAAAATCAGAGCTACAATCCCTACATGGGAATGCTCCGGCTAGATACCTATGTGGCACCCCGGACCTAACCCCCGACAGAGGGAAGCTCTGGTACCGACACGTGTACAACAACACCGGACCTACTCGTCCAAGATGGTAAGCTCCGGAGCTGCCACGCGTCCAACCGCCGGACCTTCAACCTCAACAGGCAGATTGGTGGACCTCCAACGGCTCGGACCTTCAAGGAACATTAAAGACTCCAATACCTCATTATGTGTCATTAATGCTATCTTAATGACACACGATCGGAGGACCCTTAATACCAATAACACCACTATCAAGGCGTGTTACCACACTATTAAGGGGAATTAAGTACATTAACTGTGTATAAAGCATCAGTAACCGCCAGGGCCACATGTCGGGCCAGGCTAACGATGTAACGGCCAGCCCTTGTACTATAAAAGGACTGGCCGAGCGATACACGGGGGGGGGGGGGGGGGGCTTCCAGACTCTCTGGTCGGAAACTCTTCCGGACACTCTGGTCTCTCACACACAAGCGCTCAGACGCTCAATACAACAACAACACACACCCGCGGAGTAGGGTATTACGCTCAGGCGGCCCGAACCACGTAAATATTCTTGTCAAATCGCCATCTTTCTCTGAATCTCCGCGCTCTCTAACCAAACTAAGAAACTCCGCAGGCTGCCAATGGTAGTACCGAGAGAATTGCTGGAACCAGACTCCGACAGTTGGCGCGCCAGGTAGGGGGGCGCCTGAGATTCAAAGATGGTGAATTCTGCTGCTGGATCATCCAACGGTAACCATGCTGAGCGACCTGCTGGAGGTAATCCCTTCAACATGCAGTAGCCAGCAGGTGCCGTAGCCCCAGCTCATGCCACCACCGCCACCATCTGCTCCGGTGAATCAAGCTGGACAGCGAAATGGGGCATCCGCGTCGGTCACTGCATCGGCGAACAACAACCCTGAACACGCGCTTAATGCTGCGCGTGCTCTTCTCCAACGTCCACCGTCTCTAGGAGCGCCCCAGGGTGCGATGGAACAGTGGAGAGCTGATGTGGATCATCTGGTCGCAGCAGCAGCCGATCGCATCAGCAATCAAGGTCCTCCCCCCTTGGGGCGGGCCCTATCGCAGCGTCGGACCTTGTCGGGTAGACTCGGTCCACAAGCCTCACAACACGGGATGCGTGCTGCTTCTCAACAGGCGACATCGCTGCCTTCCAGGGCGCAATGTACTCACACGATAACGAGGCTTTTGACTCATGACCTCTGGGCGGAGCTTGATCAACGTTACCATCAATAGGACGACCACGTCCACATCGAGCGTGCTCGCGAGAGGCGAGAGGATCGGGACAGCCCTGCTCCTGAGGGAGTAAGAGGAGGTTGTTCTGCCTTGGCCATGCACCTATGCATGGTCAGATGGCCGTAGAAGTTCCAGCCTCACCTGCCGGAGAAATTTGACGGGACTGTTAATCTCGCCGAATTTCTTCAAATATACTCCACCGCTATCCTTGCGGCTGGGGGAAATGAGGCCGTGATGGCCAATTATTTCCCTGTGGCTTTGACTAGGACCGCCAGGTCTTTGTTCATGAGCCTTCCGCCTAACTCCATCAACAGTTGGGCGGAGTTTTGCCAACAGTTCACCGCCAATTTCGGGAGCTCATACACCCGACCAGGCACGAAACTGGATCTTTTTGCTGTCAAGCAAAAAGGGGGAGAGTCCTTGCGATCTTTCATCCAGAGGTTCTCCCAGGTACTAAATACCATTCCTTCTATCTCAAGCGCTTATGTTATTGTAGCATTCAGACAGGGCGTTCGAGATAAGAAAATGCTGGAGAAGCTGGCGACCAAGGATGTCACCAACGTCACGGAACTATTCAGCTTGGCAGACAAGTGCGCCAAGGTTGCGGAGGGTCATGAAATGCACTCCAAACCATCTCCGGAGGACAACAAAAAGTCCTCCAAGAGTGAAGCTACTACCTTTGGGAGTGGCAAGAAGAAAAAGTCCAACGGCAAAAAGAAGCCGTCGGCCAGCACACCTACTGCCGCTGCTGCCGCAGCTCCGGGTGGCCGGGGGCCATGCCCCGAGAAACGACCTCGGCCGTCATCTGAAGATGGTGGCAGCTCCAAGATGTGGTGTCCCATACACAAGACTGACAACCACAACCTGGAAAACTACCGAGAGGTCCAGAACCTCGCTGAGTGCTACAACAAGCGCCGGGAAGAAGCTCCTTTCTATCAAAGGGAAGGAAAACAAAAAGTTGATGAAGCTCCGGCTGAAGAGGAGTTAGGCTTTCAGGACCCCAAAAAGGTCTTGAAGGATGTTTACACCTCCGTTGACGACGATTCTGACGTCTCCGACAACGAGCGTCGGAAGACCATGAACACCATCTTTGGTGGTTTGTGGGACATCACTTCCCGCCGTGTCCTCAAGACAATGTGGCGGGACATGGCCTCTGTAGCTCCCACCGCCAGGGCGGAGCCTCACCAGAAGTGGATGGATACTGCCATCACCTTCGATGCTTCAGACTGCCCTTGGAACATGATCGGAGCTGGCCAACTTCCACTGATGGTATCTCCGACCATCAATAACATCCAGCTCCACCATGTAATGGTGGACGGAGGTTCGGGGCTGAACCTCATAAGCTTCGAAGCCTTCGTCAAGCTTCAGCTCCGACCTTCGGATCTTCGCCCCTCTCGACCTTTCTCCGGAGTAGGTCCGGGGGCCATAACTCCACTCGGTGCCATTACTCTCGCGGTTACCTTCGAGACTCGGGATAATTACAAGACCGAGAAGTTGGTCTTCGACGTGGCACAGATCAACTTACCATTCAACACCATCTTGGGCAGGCCATCTTTGTACAAATTCATGGCTGCTGCTCATTATGGCTACTTGGTGTTGAAGATGCCAACACCCTTAGGCGTTCTCCAGATCCGCGGAGATCGCACCGCCGGAGTTACTACTCTGGAAGAAATCCACACGCTTGCTACAACGCAGGAGGAAGAATCCGGAAAGGAGCAAGCTCCGAAGCCCCCGAGCATTCGTCATCGAGGCTCAACTTCCACACCTCGTGTGCAACCAAGCAGTGACACCGACATTCCTGTCAATGTCGTCCAAATTAGTTCCAACGCTGCTCAGACCACCCGTATATCGGGAGGTTTGAACGACAAATAGGAACTCACGCTCATCACTTTCCTCCGAACTAATGTCGACGTGTTTGCCTGGTAACCATCACAAATGCCTGGGATCCCTAGGGAAGTGATTGAGCACAATCTGAAGATTTATCCCGACGCTCAGCCTGTACATCAGAAGCCTCGAAAGCAATCAGTAGAGCGACAAAACTTCGTACGTCAAGAAGTGAAGAAGTTGCTCGAAGCTGGATTCATCCAGGAAGTCTTCCATCCAAAATGGCTGGCAAACCCAGTCGTCGTATCTAAGGCCGGCGGGACGCTTCAGATGTGTATCGACTATACAACACTGAATAAGGCATGCCCAAAGATCCATTCCCACTACATAGAATTGATCAGATAGTGGATTCCACCTCCGGGTGTGAATTACTGTGTTTCCTAGACGCATATTCTGGGTATCATCAAATCAGAATATCTAGGGAAGATGAAGAGCATACCACCTTCATCACAGTAGATGGATTATACTGTTACACTGCCATGCCATTCGGTCTCAAAAATGCTGCTTCAATGTTTGTGCGAGCTATGTACAAAACTATTGGAGAGATCATTAGAGATGTAGTGGAAGTGTACATCAATGACATCGTTGTCAAGATAAAGAACAAGGAGTCATTCCTTGACACCTTGCAAGCTGTCTTTGACAAGTTGCAAATCACACACACAAAGCTGAACCCAGACAAGTGTGTCTTCGGGGTTAGCTCCGGAAAGCTTCTTGGATTCTTGGTGAACCACCGAGGAATAGAGGCGAATCCGGCGAAGATTAAAGCTATTGAATACATGCGGCCACCAGCTCGCATCAAGGATGTCCAGAAGCTGACTGGATGTCTAGTTGCCCTCAGCCGGTTCATCTCAAAACTGGCGGAACAGGCACTACCCTTCTTCAAATTATTGAGGAAGTCCGAACCATTCCAATGGTATGAAGAAGCAGAAAATTCTTTCCAAGAGCTAAAGCAGCTCCTCACCACTCTACCAACTTTGGTAGCTCCGAATCCTGGTGAGCCACTTCTGCTTTACATTTCAGCAACTGACGAAGTTGTCAGCATGATCCTGGTTGCGGAAGACCAGAACCATCTCCAGTTCAGGAAGCCAGACCCCTCCGGGAGGGTCCGAAGCTACCTGAAGGCGAGTCTGGGTCCCAGCCCCCAGACCCAAATCCTCGAGGTGAGACGCCAGAGGATCAACCTCCTTCAAATGAAGGAGTTACTGTTTCTGAACAAGAAGATCTGGACCCTTCCAGGAAGGTCTGGGTCACTCCAGAAGAAGCTTTGGGTTTCTCTAGCAAGAACCTGGAGGTCCCCGAAGAAGGTCCGGGCCCCTCCGTAAGGGTCCGGTTTGATGAGGAGGAAGCTCTGGGCCCCTCCGGGAGGGTCCAGACAGTCCAGCGCCCAGTGTACTTCATCAGCGAGGTACTCCATGACGCCAAGACTCGGTACTTAGAGGTGCATAAGCTGCTTTACACAGTTATTATTGCCTCTAGGAAGCTTCGTCACTACTTCCAAGCTCACAAGATTTCAGTGGTAACCTCTTATCCACTGCGTGCAATCTTGCATAACCCCAACTCTACTGAGAACATTGCAAAGTGGGCAACGGAATTGGCCGAATTCAATCTTGAATTCATCCCAAGACAAGCGATCAAGAGTCAAGAATTGGCAGACTTTGTGGCGGAATGGACCCCCTCTCCATCAAATCCTGGGGGCCCCAGTGAGCAGAAGCCGGAACCCAAGGTTCCGGTCTTCACTGAGCCTCATTGGACTGTCTACTTTGACGGCTCCGTGCAAAAGCAGGGGGCCAGAGCTGGAATCCTTCGCCTTGCTCCAACCGGGGAGAAGGTCAAATACATGGTTCATCTTGACTTCAAGGCGACCAACAACATGGTGGAGTATGACGCACTAATCTATGGGCTCAAGGTGGCACTATCATATGGTGTCAAGCAGTTGTCGGTAAAGGGTGATTCACAGCTCATTATAAAACAAGTCAAAGGTGAATGCTGCTGCAACAACCCTCAGTTAGCTGCATATCTACTTGAAGTCTAGAAACTTCAGAAGGACTTCAAAGTCCTGGATCTTTGCCATGTCGAGTGTCTCAAGAACGCTGAAGCTGACGAACTTTCGACGAAAGCTTCAACCAGAGCTCCGGTTCCTGATGGAACCTTCGTACGGAGATTGTCAATACCAACAACTCAGCCTGTCGAACTGAGCGAAGGGGGCGAGACCAGCACCTCGAAGCTGGCAGTCCCGATGGCCCTGTTACCATGGCGTCCATCAAGGGTCGTAGGTGCTGCAGGAAGCTCCGAGCAACCCAGCACCCAAGACTCAGAAGCTCAAGTTAGCTCCGATGTATGGATCTCGGAGATCCGGAGCTACTTGAAAGACAACATCATTCCTGAAGACAATGTATCTGCTGACCGGATAGTCAGATTGGCTAAAAGATACACACCGGTAGAAGGGGATCTCTACCGGCGTGGTGCCACCGGCATCCTAATGCGGTGCATTACAAGGGAAGAAGGCAGCAAGCTCCTCGCGGAAATCCATGGAGGCGAGTGTGGGAACCACGCGTCTTCCTGCACATTGGTCGGTAAAGCCTTCCGGCATGGTTTTTACTGGCCTACAACACTCTAGGATGCAACCGAGCTAGTGAAGAAACGTGAAGCATGACAGTTTCATGCGAAGCAAATTCACACACCAGCTTAACCTCTACAAATGATACCTCCGACATGGACATTCGCCGTGTGGGGTATGGATATCTTGGGACCTTTCCCAAGAGCCGTCGGAGGTTACAAGTTCCTTTATGTCGCCATCGACAAGTTCACCAAGTGGCCGGAAGCAACTCCAGTTGTGACAATAAACAAGCAATCAACTATCAATATCTTGCAGTCCATAGTATGCAGATTTGGAGTCCCAAACAAGATATAACTGACAATGGGACCCAATTCACAAGCTCTGCATTCCAAGGATATTGCGAAGACCTCAGCATTCAAGTTAGCTACGCTTCTGTAGCTCACCCGGCAAGAAATGTCCAAGCTGAGAGAGCAAATGCATAAATCCTAAAAGGACTCAAGACGCGCACATATGAGCGCCTGAAAAAACATGGAGCCAACTGGATTGAAGAGCTTCCGTCCACCTTGTAGGCAAACAGGATGACTCCAAACCGGTCAACTGGAGAGACACCCTCCTTCCTGGTGTACAGAGCTGAAGCAGTCCTTCCTCCGGAAATCACCTTGGGGTCACTCCGGGTCCGAACCTTTGACGAAGCCGTGCAGGACCAGCTCCGGCGTGAAGACCTTGACCTCGTTGAAGAGGGAAGGTGCCGAGCAACTGTTTGAAATGCACGATACTGCCAAGCGCTCCGACGCTATCACCAAAGGCATGTGCATAACCGACAGCTCCAGGAAGGTGATCTGGTGCTACGGAGAATACAAACTCGAGAAGGGTTAAACAAACTTTCCCCCAGTTGGGAAGGACCCTTTCGAGTGATCAAAGTATCCTGTCCCGGATGCGTTCGCTTGGCAACTGAGGATGGGACACCGCTCCCTAATCCTTGGAACATTGAGCACCTCCGTAAGTTCTACGCTTAATATCATGGAGGTGAGTCTGTAATTACATATGATGTATGTTATAGCGTCATTGTACAGAGTTGGATAGCTCCTCCGGGAGAACAGCCGGACCTTTCCCGGAAGGTCCGCAACGTTCAAGCAACACTTGACACAGTCTCAGAACTAAAAGTGCATCTAGTTACCCTGGGTCAAACAAGAAACACAACACACTTAGCCTGATTCCGTACCCTAAGAGTGTACTTGTTTCCCCTGTACCCCGGACCTATAATGAAAGACATCATTATGTGAAAACAGACTCCACGTGCATTTATTTTGTACAGGCTCATTATTTTTTATTTTCTGCTTTCTTGTCTATAACAAAGTTGTGCAATTATCAAGAAACTTTAGCTTGAACAATTCATATATAATTCAAGTTGCATTGTTAATTCTTTCGGGTCTTAACATTGTTGAATGGCCTACTCACCTGAACGCCAAGCCAATCTAGGTCTGGAGTGTGCTATCGACTTAGCCTGATCCTGCACCCTAAGTACACCGCTCTACCTACACCCCGACAGGCCTGAGTAAGGTGAGTCCATAAAATGATCGGACTCGGAGAAAATAAGCAAATGCACTTGATTGTATATAGAATTGCGGTCGACCTAAAAATTTCTTTCGGGAATAGTAAGCCGCAAATGAGTTATACATAAGAAACGGATTTTACTGTTTTTCTTGACTTTAGTGTGCAGGAAAAATAAAAATCTCATGATGATGGTGGATGATGCCGGAGCTATCAAAGCTTCGACATCTCCTAAGGTGGCCCGCTGTCGATGTTTGAAACATTGATAGTAGGCATCGAAGGAGCTATCAAGTTCCGACAAATCAAGGGAACCAACCGTCAACGTGAAGAAAAGATGGTAGAAGGACACCCCAATGGGGTCTGCTGTCGACGCTCTACGTGTTGACAGTGGCCGCTGCCGGAGTGACTAAGCTCTAAAAACCCCAGAGGACCAGCTGTCGACGTTCTACGTGTTGACAATGGTTGCTACCGGAGCTACTAAGCTCCGACAACCTCAGGGGCCCCTGCTATCGACGACTTCGGACCTACACTCTACAAGTTCGAAGCACGCAAGTCTTCAACAAAATGCTACATCCTTTTGATACATGTTCGCAATCAAATTGTATACATCTACTAGGGGGCCAAGTGAGATAAAGGTTGAAGACAAAAAATGGAATTCATAAATTTCTTGAATTTCATTCATCTGAAGACAAAAGATTACAAAATTGAGGAAAGGAAGAGGATACAAGTGGGAGCTACAAGGAGAAAGTCCTAAATCCTACAGAAGAACGAGGCAACCTTCTGGGCAACCTTCGACACGCTGGCCTTGGCGGCATCTCCCTCTCCATCGATGGGGCCTTCAAGCACCAGATCTAGTGGGAAATGAGGATCCCGGCTTGTGTAGCACGTCAGCATGTATTCTGCGACGTTCTGCGCAAGGGATTTTCCTTCAGTTTCCAATTGATCCGCGATGACATCACCCATCTTGTTGAGTTTGTTGCCAGCCGAGCTCAACGCCTTCAACGCATGGTCCAGCTCCGGCTTCGGATCGTCCGGACGCATGGGACTAAAGCCCAGTGGCATCAGCGCGTCATTGGCTTTGCCCAAGAAGTCCCATACTTGTTGGGACTCCGCAGCCCTTGAGCCTCGCATCTCTTCCAAGGACCTCTTGGCAGCTGCAAGCTCCGAACCCTCCCAGGCAAGGCTCTTGACCTCTTTGGCGTGCTGCTGAATCCTTTTAGCAACTTGCTATTCGAGGTTGGCAAGCTCCTCTTCCCAGACGTGGATCTTGTTCTGGCGGTCAACCAGATCTTTCTCTCGGCCCCGCACCTTCTTCTCCTTGGTAGCAACTTCGTTCTCCCTTTTGGTGAGGTCCTGGCCCCGCTTCCAGGCCTTCTTCTCCTCACTCTCGCAGAGCTCCTCCAGCTTCTTGGTGTGCTCTACAAGACTCTTGTCACCCAGAGCCAGCCTTTGGGCGAGCTCCTCCTCCCTCTTCACGAGGTCATCCCTCAGCTCCAGGAGTTTTTGCTCTTCATCTTTGAGCTTTTTCTCCAGCTCCTCAAGAGTCTCCCAGCACTTGACGAGGCTTTCGTGGATGGTACTGAGCTTCTACTGGCGATCATTTGCTGCTTCATTAGCAGCCACGACTTGTTCGTGTATAGCCCGAGACTGGTTGTCGAGGGATCGCATCATGCTTTCCCTCTCGTCCAGCAGCTGGCCCCAGTACTCCATCCAGGCCTTCTCCAACTTGACCCACTCCTTGTCGTTGGCCAACCTTGTTTGCGCCAGCTTGGTCTTGAATTGGAGCCAGTTGCGCCACCTCCTAAGGGTTTGGCGCTCCTCCTCGAGGGCCTTGCTGTCATGATAAAAGGCAAGCTAGACCTGACGAAGACTGGAGCAGGCGTTGTCGATGGATAACGACAGGGGGATCGGCTCCGGACCTGCCGGGGTCCTCTCCGCTGACTCCAGCGGGTTCTCCATAACAAAAATTGGGTCCCACTCAACAAGAGTGGTCCCCTGAGCTTCCGCGGCATTAGGGCCACCATCCAGGATAGCCTCGGTCGCCGCGGAGGAAGGTCCGACAACGGGAGCTTCTACCTCCGGAGGCAGCTCTGAAGGTCCCGCAGCCAGGTCACTGGCAACTGGTCCCGTCCTCTTGGCACCCTGGCTCAGGCACGGGAACCTCCGGAATTACCACCTCCGGGGCAGCCGTTGAAGATTCGGCCGGAGCTGAGGCTACTTTCGGCTCAAGTGCTGGTGCCTCCTCCACTGCCGGTTCAGCGCCGGTGCTTTGACCTCCACCGGTTCGGGTGCCGGCACCTCCATGACAACCGGCTCAGGCGCCAGAACTTCATGAACCACCGACTCCGTTGCCGGGGCTTCAATAACATCCGGCCCTAAAGTTAGAACTTTAGCTACCTCCGGCTTTGATGCCGAAGCGTCCATCATCACAGCATCCAAAACCGGAGCTTCAGCCTCCGGAGCTGGTGCCGCTGGTACATCTTCATTCCCATGGTCCGACTCTACCACGGGAGCTTCAGGAGATGAGTCGAGGTCCAAAACCTCGACAGCTGGCGCCGGAGCTGCCGATACCTCATCCACTACCTGGGGCGGCGTTGGAACTGGAGCCGCAGCCTCCGCCTGCACAGCATCAGCTGCTGTCACAGGAACTGGAGCTTCAACCCCTTTTTTGGATACTCTGTGGATGAAGGACAAAGAAACTCAAAATATGATTACAACAAAAACAGTCAAATAAGGTAAAAAAGCAAATTTACCTTGGGAGGCATCCGCTCCAGCTAGCGCGAAACCTTTTCATCGGACGCTCAGAGCGTGACCCAGTCGCAACTCGGGTAGTAGCCCCGGAAGGCTCTTCGGAGCTTACTACCGTCATCAGCGACATCTTGGTTGGGGCCTTCCTCGACTGAGAAGGACCCTGAGACCTAGAGCCCTTAGCTGGCTCCAGCGCCAGAGTCACCTCGGCGGAGCTGGCGTTCCGGGGAGACGCCGATGCTGGAGTCAGTGTCACCATTGAAGACATCCCTCGCCGGGGAGAAGGAGCTATTGTGGAAGGAGCAGGTCTGATGGGCCTTCCGTCAGAGTGCTTCAACTTCCTCTTTCGGCTGTAGGGCTCAGCCAACTCTTTGCCCTTGCTAATGAATTTAGCTCTTTGTCTTGGGGCGGAAGGGGGACCACCCTCGGAAGCTCCGTAGATTACCAATCTGGTGGTCGAACGCCTCTCAACTTCACTGAGGTCGTCAAGCAGCAGCATCTTCCTCCGGAGGTCCTTGCTGAACTCCGCCTCCATGTTCAGAGGGAGGAAAGCCGTCGGCGGAGTCAAATCACCGTCCTCGATGTCAAAGCCATGCTGGAACTTCTTGAGATGAAGCTCCAAAGCTGCACCTTCTAAATTGGACTTCAAACCGGTTTCAATCCGGTCATCGTCCATCACGCTGTTGAGGGCCCAGGCGAGCTTCTCCCTCTTCTTTAGCAGAGCCCACCTGTTGACCAGGAAGTTGCAGAAGACCGCCTGGGGGTCACCCCTCCTTCCACACATTGGCGGATCCTGGTCAAGGCAGGGTTGATGGACTCCGACAGCACCGGAGCCTCGCTCCAGGCATCAGTGTCAACATTGGGAAGACCTTCAGGCAGCTCCAGCTTCCCGTGCTCCTCTGCCGTGACGACAATCCAATCCTTCTTCCAGTTGTCCCACTTGCCAGAAGGGAACGACCTCAAGTACTTGTAGGGGCATTTATTGCGCTTCACAAAATAGTATAAGCCAAGATACTCGTCACTCTTGCCGGTAGTGTGGATGGTGAAGAAGGTACAAAAAAGCTCGACGTAGGGGGGAATACCCACCCACATCTCGCAGAAGTGGACGAATGTTGACACAAGAAGATTGGAGTGGGGGCCAAGGTGGTACAACTGCAGACCATATAAGTCTAAAAACATCAAGAGGAAGGTTGAGAAAGGTGGGATCAGTCCCACCATGGCATACACAGAAAAGTACACCATGTCGCCGGTGCGCTTCTTCTTGAACGGGAGCTTGCCGGCGCAGACCAGGTGCTTGAAGGAGTCGCTGGACCACCCCATGTAGGTCCGGACCTTCTTCAAATCGTCATCGGTCATGAGATGGCTCTTGCGGAGACCCAACTCCGTCGCAGCATGGCGGGGCGAGAGAGGAAAAACAAGCGAAAGTTTGGAGGATTCAAGCGCAAGTTCAAATAAAGGCGTAAGGAATCCCCAAATGGTGCACGCTTTCCTTCTTAAGTAAGCCCCCACAACACTCGGATGGAAACCGCAGAAGGGCCAACGATATAGTTCAAAATTTTCACCCTGCCAATGACAAGGGGGCCCGGGGCCACCTTGACAATCAAGTCGAGGTCCTTACCCTATGCGACCAGTTGTCATGATGAGAGGCGGGAAAACCGAGGGCGATGGCCTGATAGGGCCCGCGGAATTGATACGGTTTTCGTATTAGGAACCAGCGACCTTCAATTGCGTGAGATCCGCACGCGCAGATCCCACCTGCCGCATCCTGAAGATGCCACGCGGCTATGGTTTAACTGGGAACCACCACCTCTACGGCACATCCAAAAACCCTTGAAGACACGGCGCAGAAATCAAAAGATGGACCCACCTCCGGCAAAATGACATAACCCAAAAGGTCTCTTCCAGAGGTGGGCCCAGGGGGCCACTGTCGGTACCCTACATGGGAATGCTCCAGCTAGATACCTGTGTGGCACCCCCGGACCTAACCCCCGAAAGAGGGAAGCTCTGGTACCGACACGTGTACAACAACACCGGACCTACTCGTCCAAGACGGTAAGCTCCGGAGCTTCCACGCGTCCAACCGTCGGACCTTCAACCTCAATAGGCAGATTGGTGGACTTCCAACAGCTCGAACCTTCAAGGAACATTAAAGACTCCAAGACCTGATTATGTGTCATTAATTCTATCTTAATGACACACGATCGGAGGACCCTTAATACCAGTAACGCCGCTATCAAGGCACGTTACCACGCTATTAAGGGGAATTAAGTACATTAATTGTGTATTAAGCATCAGTAACTGCGAGGGCCACATGTCGGGCCAGCCTAACGATGTAACGGCCAGCCCTTGTACTATAAAAGGAGGTGGGGGGGGGGCTTCCGGACACTCTGGTCTCTCACACACAAGCGCTCAGATGCTCAATACAACAACAACTCACACCCGTTGAGTAGGGTATTACGCTCAGGCGGCCCGAACCACGTAAATCCTCATGTCAAATTTCCATCTTTCTCTAAATCTCGCACGCCCTAACCGAACTAAGAAACTCCGCGGGCTGCCAACAGTAGTACCAGGAGAATTGCCAGAACCAGACTCTAACAAACCCCCAAAATCAGCTTCCGAAAAAGCTTTCAAATTAATGGTTGAGGAAGAAGGAATAAAAATGCCAAATTCTTGAGTTCCATGTAAGTAGCTGAGAATCCTTTTGACGGCTTGACGATGTGAAGCACGTGGGGAGACTTGAAACCGTGCATAAAGACATGCGCTGAATTGTATGTCCGGTCTTGATGCCGTGAGGTACAAAAGTGATCTGATCATGCTTCTATATTCTTTGTGATCTATGGGTTCACCATCTTCATAAAGTTCAAGTGTTGTTGATGTTCCCATTGGTGTCTGAAGAGGCTTTCTTTTGTCCATGTTGAAGCGCATTAGGAGGTCTGTTGTATACTTTGTTTGATGCACAAAGGTACCCTCCTTGGTTGGCTTGATTTGCAGCCCCAGAGAGTACGTGAGTTCTCCCATCATACTCATCTCAAATTTTGAACTCGTCATAGCTGAAAACTTGGACACAAGATCATGAGTAGCACAACCAAAGATAATATCATCCACATACACTTGAACGAATAATGAGTCATTGCCATGCTTAAGCACAAAAAGAGTTTTATCAACCTTGCCCATGGTAAACCCCTTTTCAAGTAAGAATGTTTCTAACATATCATACCATGCTCTAGGGGCTTGTTTGAGACCGTACAAGGCTTTGGACAGTTTGTAAACATGATTAGGAAAATCCGAATTTTCAAAACCCAGTGGTTGTTTGATATAAACCTCCTCATCTATGTAGCCATTAAGAAAAGCACTTTTAACATCCATTTGATATAGCTTAAAACCTTTATATGCAGCAAAAGCCAACAAAATTCTTATGGCTTCTAATCTAGCAACAAGAGCAAAAGTTTCATCAAAATCTAGACCTTCAACTTGAGTGAAACCTTGAGCAACCAACCTAGCCTTATTCCTAACCACAACCCCATCCTCACTTTGTTTATTTTTAAATACCCATTTAGTTCCAATTAAATTGTGACCTTGAGGTGAAGGTACAAGTTTCCAAACATCATTTCTTTCAAAATTTTCTAACTCTTCTTGCATGGCAATAATTCAAGATTCATTAGTGAGTGCGTGTGATATATCTTTGGGTTCAAAAGAAGCAACAAAAGCAGAATGAGCATGAGAGTTTGGATCGCAAAAACCTGGACCGTGTGACTCGTTCATACAAGCTTCCAATAATTTGTTGTGGGGGATGACTTTTGAGAACCCGGAGGGGAGTGGACACTTCACAAGCTTCTTCTTCTTCTTGTTCATCATAAATCGATGAGCTTGTGACTTGAGGAGGATCTGGACCAGCAATGGTGGTCGTCAGTGCTGGCTGTGAATCAAAATCAGGAGCTGGAACAATGTCATTAGCTGCTGAATTTTCGGGCAGCTGCTCCACCTCTTCCTTATCTTCAACGAAAATGCTCTCCCCCTACAGATATGGATCTGGACCTGCAATATTTGAGCTAGTACATGGGCTAGCTTCATCAAAAGACACCTCACAAGTCTCCACAATTTTGTTAGTATCAAGTAAAAGCAGACGGTAGCCTCTAGTATGAGATGGATAACCAAGAAACATGCCATCAACGGATCTAGGTTCAAGTTTATCAAGATTACCATGTTTCTTAACAAAGCATTTGCAACCAAAGACCCGAAAGTGTGTAACACTAGGCCTATGTCCACACCGGATCTCATATGGTGTTTTACCTAGCTTAGCACGGAAAACACGATTTGAGACATAACAAGCAGTTGTAATCTCATCAGCCCAAAATTTCCTAGGAGTTTGATATTCATTAAGCATAGTCCTAGCCATCTCAACTAAGGTTCTGTTCTTTCTTTCTTTCTACAACACCGTTTTGTTGTGGTACATATGGTGAAGAAAATAGATGATCTATTCTATTTTCAGCACAAAAGTGATCAAAAGATTGATTTTTAAATTCGGTTCCGTTATTACTTCTAATTGCTTTTAAAGATCTTGGGTGATCAATTGATAATATAAGAAATAAAGTTCTAAAGTGACTAAAAGCTTCATTCTTAGATGCCATAAAGTAAACCCATGAGTATCTAGAATAATCATCAACGATCACAAGAACATACCACTTACCTCCGAAGGATTGAACGCGTGAAGGTCCTATGGTGTCAAGGTGCAAAAGTTGACCCGGTTTAGTTGTCATGACCATTGTGAGAGGAGTATGTGAACCTGCAACCATCTTAGCATGTCTACAAGAAGAGCACATAATTTCTTTGTCCCCTTTAAGCTTAGGCAGCCTACGTATGTGATCAAGAGCACTAACACGCGTTAGATGATCAAAGCCTACGTGACCAAGTCTACGATGCCAAAAATATAAGTCCTTTGAATCATTAGCAACTAGACACCTATGCTTAGAGGAAGACATATCAAAATCAGCTTTAAAAACTCTTCCAAACTGAGACATGTTAAAAATAAGCTCACTATTTGAATTTACAACTTTGCAGCAATTTTTAGTGAAAATAATTTCCAGATTTTCATCTAGCAGTTGTGAAACAGAAAGCAAGTTGTATTTCAAATTTTTAACAAGTGCCACATCCTTCAAAGTGTAGTGATCATTTACTCTAACTGAACCCTTAGCAATAATAGGAGTTGAAGAATTATCGGCAAAAGTAACATTCTCTACACGTGACATAAAAGAGAGGGAGGAGAACCATTATTTGTTACCGGTCATGTGGCGTGAGCAACCTGAATCCACAATCCAAATGTTCTCCTTCCTCAAGCGTGTAACCTACATAGAAGAACAATACGTCAATGACTCAATACTGGGGTTAGTCAAAAGGCATTTAGGAATCCAGTACTGAGTCACAAACGTCCAACAGGAATAACACGCGAAAGCTGAGACAAACAGCAGGTTTATGCACTAAAGCTTGAGGATTTTTGTACCCAACTACTGACCTACGTGGTGTTACATGTGTAGCACGAAAAACAGTAGGTTTGAGAGCAAACTTTGCATGTTTTTGACTCATTACAACATATTGCATGTTCCCATCATTCGGTTTAGCAAGTGCAGCAAATTGTGCATGAAAGTTATGAGATCTAGCAATTATTCTTTCCTTTTTCTGTTGTTTAGCTAGTCTATAACAAAAATCTATTACATGACCATCTCTGCCACAGTAGGTACAATGAAATTTAACTTGGTTTTCATGTCTAGATGAGCAAGCAACATTTTTGTTTGAAACCGGATGAGACAACACCCCCGCAGATTTGAAAACCACTTCTTTTTGTTTAGGAACTATTTGAATCAAACCACTTCCTAATGACTTTACAATTTTAGCTGGATGTGCCTTAGCATGAGCATGAGAATCAAAACCTAAACCAGTTTTATCATTGCAAGACTTAGAAGAATTCAGCAACAAGTTTAGGTTCTTATTCCCATTACAAAACCGATCTAATGTCCTATGCATTTTATCAAGTTTATTGGACAGATCAAGGCAATTTTCACATGAAGTTTTTCCTTTTAATTTGCAATTGGAACAATATTTGACTTTATGAGAACGTAAAACATTATTCAATATAGAAATTTCATTCATAGCATCTTGTAGTTTCTTATCAAGATCGTCACAAGTAGAACAAGCAAATCAATTGTAGAACAGCTAGCATCTTTCAGGTTTTTATCATTAAGTGCAGCAAGCTCTCTGTTCTTTTCAATTTCTAACTCAAGCTTATCAAGTGTGGAGGTGTGCGCACTTCTTAATGAGGACAATTGTTCATATATTAAATCACATGAGGGTCATGCATCATCACTAGGAATCAAAGTTTTTAAACGGTTGATTTCAGATTCTAGTGATTCAATTTTAGCATCACTATCCCTAAGATTTTTGTCCTTTTTCTTAACTATAATAGTGGCACGAGAAATAGCATCACACATTTCTTCGCAAGTAGAGACATACCTCTTCATTGTCGCTGTTGTGTTCAACCTCCTTCATACTTGATCTTGACTTGCTCGCCATGAAGCACAAGTTTGCCAAATCATCTTCATCTTTGTCACTTCCAATATCCACATCGCTTGAGCCAAGTTCTTGAAGTGCGGAGATAAAACTGCTGACCAATTGACGTCCTGTAAAACCCTTCTTTTTCTTCGTATATTTTGCAGAGGAGTTATTCATCCTTGTTTAATTTTCATCCCGGGAAGTAGGACCTGAAAGGTTAGGGCAATCTGAACAAAAATGTCCTGTCTTACCATATTCGAAACATCGTTGACGTCTGGAGCTTCCTCTCCTTCTAGTTCTCACATTTTGCAATGCTTTTGAGAACCTAGTAGAGAGAAGTACTAACTCCTCCTTTGAAAACTTCTCAATCTGTTCAAGGGTTAGAGAGGACAACAAAGCAAGTGTACCACAAGATGAAGATTGGCCGGAGCTAGGCATATCACGTTGAGAAACAAAAGCAATAGACTTTTTGGGGTTCTTACGTGATATTATGTCAATTTCATGAGTTTTTAACTTGGAATATAGCACATTTAAAGTAAGTGTACTCATGACAGTAGATTCACGAATAGATGTGACTTTCATCTCCCAAATTGACATATCTAATGCACTTAACAATTGCCTAGCATTTTCAGTATCTAAAAAATTAACATTGACACTATGCATGTTGCTGAGAATTTTATTAAAGCGAGCAAAAAGGTCATCAATAGACTCACCGGGTTGCATCTCGAAGCGCATGTATTCTTTCTTGAACATGTCTTGCCTTACCTCCTTGATCGTGTTGGATCCTTCGTGGTAGTCACAAAGTGCTTTCTGCACATCATATGCAGATCGGAGGTGTGCAACACGGTCGAAGCCGCTTTGAGTTAATCCTTGTATGGTCAAGTTCCGAGCCTTGTTGTTGTTGTCGACATCTCTCAAATTTGTAGCTGTAACTTGATCATTTGATGACACTTTATAAGGCTTGTATACCTTCTCCCATATTGCGAAGCCTTGAGCCTGGATGAAGGCTTCCATACGTGCCTTCCACCTGAAAATCAATACCACTAAAGACACAAGGTTTTGCGGAGTATTTCTCCATGATGATTAGTCAAAATACGTGCAAATCACGAATATTAGAGCACCGTGGCTCTGATACCAATTGTAGGATCGAAGAACACGTGAAAAGCTACCAGAGGGGGGGTGAATGGTAGATTTTAAAAAAAAATCTTACGCAACGAAAACAATTAAATCCCAACCCCTTCGGCAGAAAAACGATCTGTTAAAGAAATCATATGTGAGGCTAATATAAACATGTTTGACCATGACAAAAGTGATATATATCAGAGATAATCAAGTCACGAAGACGACACAACAAGAATCACTCAAATCCGTCGAGAGAAACTCAAATTACTATCGAAAGATCGAACAAAGGTCAATCTGTCCTACCCGAGAAAAAACAGTTCTGGAACACTGAAAGAAACTCGTGTAGATCAGAAACCACAAATCCAATGACCGTGAAACTTTTGCAGATGATAGATAATCAAGTTTTGAAGACAACCCAAAAAGAATCACGTCAATTGGATCTGTAAAACTTGAGTTATGATAAAACCACCAAAGAAAGGTAGTGCTGTGCAGAAAACTCGACAAGAAAAACTTGTCTGGAACAAGTCGGACGAACAAGGCACAAAAGTTCCTTTAAACTATGATATTTATTCAATAGAACACAAGAGGAACAGCCCCAAAGTCGTCTCTTACGAGCTCTGGCCTCCCTTGCTTATATAACCAGCCGTTAGGCCAACTCAAACTCAACTAGGACTCTAATCCTACTCAAATCACGAATTGAAACTTTCCATAACTGCTTAGGATTCTTCTATATGCAGATAGAAGCAATCTTAAGACTTCCAAACACCTTAAGAACGTATCCCACATTCCTAAAACAACTCAAATTCGTGACCCACACGAAATCCTATCATAACCAACTCAAATCTTTCCATATTTGAGTCAAACCCGACTCAGCCGCAGCCTGAGTCCATAACCTAGTCGGTTGGACCTTTTCAACCAATTTTTACGTCCACATCTCTTCATCACGCCTCGGAACCATGTAGCCACGTCAATGCACTCCTTGCACATGTGCAAACATCTTCCATTGACGTCCACGATACCTTCATATGCATTGTTCTTGATTCAAACATGTTGCGCAACCCCCCGATCAACTCAACCACAATTCCTCCCGAACTTGGTTGTTGAACCTCATCTTCTCCCTAAGACTAGTTCAATGGATCCCGTCACTAGCCATGTCTTGAACTCAAGAAACACCTGCACATGAATAAACAACCAATACTTTCGAGCACAAGTCCTCGACTTGACTCACGTTAGTTCTAAAACTACAACATCTTACGTGATCACCTCACATAAGCATGTTGCAAAACATAGCAAAATGATATCAACCATAACCACAAAAACACACCAAAAACTTAGCAAATGAATACTAAGCAATCTTTCTACCAATGTAAAGCAAGTACGAGACAATTCACAGTAAAAGCAGGAACATCGCGATCAAGCTCCGAATCTTGCCAAAACAAACCGGAGCTTGAGCTGGAGCTTACCAAAGCTAGTACAACCTAGCGCTGGAGCTTAGCAAAGCTAGTACAACCGAGCGCCGGAGCTTGCCAAAGCTAGTCGGAACTGGTCTACTCAAAAGCTGGAGCTAGAAAAACATGTCGGAGCTAACCAACATAAGTCAGACCTATCAAAACATGTCAGAGCTTAACAACGACATGTCGGAGATATCAAAGACATGCCAGAGCTAAAGACAAAGCTCACCGGAGCTTCCCAAAAACATGTCGAACCTTGACAAAGCAAGTCGGACCTATTGTTGGACCTTGCAGAAGCTCGGATCTAGAGTCGGACCTTGCTAAAAAGATGTTATGGCAGCATTCAAAACTTTTATTGTCAAAGCCAATGTATTCAACACACATAGGTCTCACAAACCTGAGGAGCATTTGAGGCTCACATTGCAGAAATTGAGGGAACATCAATTATATGCCAAATTTAGCAAGTGCCAGTTTATGTTAAGGGAAGTATCAATTTTGAAGCATATCATTTCAGGAGGAGGAGTATCGGTTGACCTAGAAAAAGTGAGGGATGTGTTGAAATGAGAACCACCGTAGAATGTCAAGGAAATAAGGAGTTTTCTTGGGATGGCTGTATATTACCGTAGGTTCATCAAAGACTTTTCCAAGATAGCCAAGCCAATGATAGAATTGCTAATGAAGGGGAAAGCCTTTTGATGGACTCAAGCTTGTCAAGACAACTTTGAGGAGTTGAAGAAGAGGTTAACTACAGCCCCAGTCTTGATATTGCCAGATGTGAGCAAAAGTTTTGATATTTTTTGTGATGCCTCAAGACAAGGACTTGGATGTGTGCTCATGCAAGAAGGTCAAGTGGTAGCCTGTGCGTCGAGACAATTGAAGAAACATGAGAAGAATTATCCTACACATGATCTCGAACTTGCAGCCGTAGTGCACGCTTTGAAGATATGGAGACATTACATTCTTGGTCATAGGTGTGAAATTTATACGGATCATAAGAGTCTCAAGTACATTTTCACACAAGTAGACCTAAATTTGAGGCAACGAAGATGGTTGGAGCTCATCAAGGATTATGATGTGGGAATCAACTATCATCCACGGAAGGCGGATGTAGTGGCCACCAACTCACGGTTCGAGAGCTGCCATCCGAGCTATGTAAAGAGTTTGAACGGTTGAATCTTGGATTTGTCAATGAGATGGGTATAATGGAGTTAAATCGGACCTTGGAGCAAGAAATTCGAGAAGGTCAGACCAAGGATGAAGAAATTCAAGAAATAAAAAAAGGACCCAAGAAGGGAGAGAACTCAGATTTGATGAGGATGACCAAGGTAGTCTATGGCTTGGAAAAAGAATCGTTGTGCCTAATGTGAAGCATATTCGGGAAACAATATTAAAGGAGGCACATGACTCACCTTACTCAATCCATCCTGGCTGTACGAAGATGTACAAGGACTTGAAGACATGTTATTGGTGAGCTAGCATGAAAAAGGACATAGCTGAATATGTAGCCTTGTGTGATGTGTGCCAACGAGTCTAGGCGGAACACAAAAGGCCAGCTGGATTATTGCAGCCACTAAAGATTCTGGAATGGAAGTGGGAAGAAATTGGCATGGACTTCATAGTTGGTTTACCTTGAACCCAGTCCGGCTATGACTCAATATGGGTTATTGTGGATCGTTTGACCAAATCATCTCATTTCATCCCTATCAAGACCACATATACCACCGCAAAGCTAGCAGAATTGTATATGGAGCATATTGTGTGCCTAAGCTCAAGGGAATTACCACCATCATTGTGTGTGAGTTATTCCTTTGTGGCTGAAAGGTATGATGCACCTTAACCAAGGAATGACAATATCACATCCAATGTATATTGGGTGCATGTTGTTTCTATGTGGCTAGAAGATATTTTATACCTTAGACAAGTGACAATGGATGACACTCAACCCATGTTGAGTGCACATCATCCCTTTGTGGTTATAGGTATGATGTACCTTAGTCAAGAAACAATGGATTGTACTCAACACATGTTGGGTACATGTCACTCCTTTGTGGCTAAAGGTTATCATTACCTTAGCCAAGGAATGACAAATCACACCCAATGCATGAGAGGTACAAGTTATTCCTTTATGGCAAGAAGGTATGATACACCTTAGCCAAAGAATGACGGAACACAGTCAACACATGTTGAGTACACATCATTCCTTTGTAGCTAAGGGTTATCATTACCTTAGCCAAGGTATAACAAGGTACGTCCAACCTGTGGGAACCTTACGGTGTGGATGAGCGACATCGACAACACTCTCCTTGACCACACTCGTGGAACCCACGGAAGGCTACCCAACATCGACACTCAACCCTCCAATGTCAAAGTCGTGCTGCAGCAAGGTTAGGCCAACCTCATGGCCTACATCCATCGTTAGGGTTTCAACCTCTATCGCGGATTTGACCAAAAACAAGCTTGGGGGAGGACCCCCACTTGAGGTAACTTGTATCACATCCCATTTGCATTCCATTGTTTTATTTCTTTCTTTCCACCACATTTGCATCTAAAAAAGATTTATAATAATATATTATAGGTTAGGTTAATACAATGAAGAATGTGCGGTGAGAATATTTTTACTTTGCATGAGTTGAAATGATGAATAGTTGCTCTGTTTTATTTTTTCTAGTCCCTTGCATATAACTTAGTATTCTCCAAGTATTGGGTTTATTGGCCTAGAATATTCTTGTCTGAAACATGGAAATTGTGGGTAGCAAATGCTAAGTCCAATTCTAGGTTGTTGTGGGATATGATATAGTGATAAGAGCTGCTAATATCCTAGTTGAAAGTGAAACTTGATTTCACGGAGGAAATTTAAAATAGAAGTTCCTCATTTGATAGAAATTCCTATCGAAGCCATATGATGATTTGAATTAGATAAACCTTATGCATATGCTATTTGCCTTCATAGTGAGCTTTGTCAAACTAGTATAGACCTATGTGAGAATCTTTTCATACTTTTAAGATCAAGATAACACAGGCACATACTAAACTTCTACACTAGAAGATAGCAAAATTCCTTCATATCATCATTTCACAATAAAAAGAGAAACTCCATGCCTTTCATGCTTAGTACTCTCTTCACGTTCATTGCATAAAAAGGGAGTAAAAGACATGGCTAAAAGAAAAAAAGAGAAAAATAAAAATGCATGATTAGATCATAAGCATGAGAAAAAAGGCATGCTTACATCATAAGCATGAGGAAAAAAAAAGAGAGAAAAGTAGTCATATTTCATCCCTGCAATTAAGAGAGCCTACACAAATAGGAGTCATCTAAAAATCCAAATCCACTCCACAAATATTCCATCACACTTGCACAAATCTTGATCAAAAGTATGATTTGTTTTCTACTAAGGCTTACTCTTTTGACATAGCAATATATGGGTTGCAAATATATCTACTATTGATCCCTACCAAGCTCCACATACAAGCCTTATTTAGATGTAGGATAAGAAAGGCATTGCCTTGGTGAGAATACAAATACCACTTAGCACATAGGAGTGATGGAGTGCATCATTTGAGGAACGTAAATCCAAACACCATTTGAAATTCTCCGGCAATTTGAGTCGAACTCATACATTAGGTGATGCATGCTCATTTTGTTGTTCTGTCCTTCAACCACCCAAGAAAAGGATGAGGCATAAGCCCCATAATGACTAAGAAAAAGGGTGAGGTACCATAGCCAATTTATTCAATGCAAGGTAGAATACTTTGTTGTGCACTTGGTACTTTTGCAAAATAGGACATGGTAGCAACTCCTGATCAACAACCTAAGTCTTTATCTTTCCTTCGGACGAGCAAAGGGTAAGCTTGGGGGAGTTTGTTGACGATCGTTATATACCAATTTCGACCGTCAATATAACTCGATTATGTGAAGGAATGAATATTTCTTACATACATCATAGTTAGGAATAACCTAGTTCCACTTGTACTTGGAGAAATTGGTGCATGAAGGTATTATATGCAGATTTGAGGTGAATGCATGGCCACAAGGCAAGGAAACACACTTCCCACCAATCAGGCGCAAGCACGAGGATTCATGGGCCCACTTAGAGTAGAAAACCAACTAAAAATAAAAGGAATCACCCATAACCATGATGGGGGCTCATATCACAGTGTCATAGAGAAGTTTTAAAGCGATTGGAGCCGTTTTTAGTTCGGCCGAACCACCAGGTCGCCCGAACTGGTATTCACGCCAAACGCGGTCAACCGCCATGTGTTGGCTCCTCACGGCTTGGAGATCACGATGGCCACTAATTCCCTCATTTATTTTTGGCGCCAAACCAACCTTTGGAGGGTATAAATAGGGGGTAAGAGGTTCCCTCACTCCACACACCACTAGAGCATTCACTCTCTTGTATACATTAGTTCTCCAAGTCCTTAGAGGAGTATAGGCTGTAGAGAGGAGCCTCTAGTCCCAAGTCCAAATTGGGAAAGGTATGGCTCATGTATCTTTTATTGTATTTGTGACTTTATGCATTATCATAATAGTATTATTAGTCTCTCTTTATTCATATATTTGGGCAAAGCATTTCTTGTTTGATTGTGGAGTCCATGTATGTGCTAGGTGTAGATGTTGTTATGATCTAGACATAATGGAATTATCATTTTATCATAAACATCATACACCACCACTATAGTCTAATTAGGTAATAATATGATTATGTTAATATGAATATGTTAGTGCTTGGATCGAACATTGGTCGAACGATGTTTAGGTTAGTCATTGCCTTAGGATGAATATTACATTGCAACTCTTAAGGTATTTACTTAGCATGCAAGCGTGATGCTTGGATAGTTAAGTAGCGTTGGATGCATCGTTGTCCACTGGTTGTAGAGATAGGCAGTAGATGGTGACAGCCCTATCCGTCTGTTGTAATCCTCCACGTTCGGCTATGACATAGGCTCTTGGCGGGAGTCGCCTTGCAAACTAGGGTAAGCCCGTGCCCGAGATGTTGTACCACTAAGCCCTAGTATTCAGTATTCACGTATTCATGTGTACTTTATTAGGCTATGTATATGAGCAATTAGAGCACAGTAGGAGTAGCTCCGTCTTGTAGTCTAACCCTCACTAGGATAAATGTTTACCATTAGAGTAGATTGCTTAGATGTGTGTCACACTACCCTACAATCAACTTACCCCTATCATGATAAACATTTAGTACCCTATACCTTGATCATAAGAATAGTGTTTACCTTACTTCACTATCTTCCTTTGGTATAAATACAATACCATTGGGGATACTCTTGGGTTAAATGCTACAAAATAGTTTCCTTGCGCTTACGGACCTCATCTCTTTCGAGAGATGATATGTGATGTAAGAAACGTCAACACACGTGTCCCGCAAGGCCGGACCTGCCTCCCTCCTCAGGGAAGCTCCATCACTGCCACGTGTCTACTAGCACCAGACCTATCCCCCAGTAGAGGGAAGCTCCAGACCTACCACGTGTCATGCTCTGGAGCTATGTCAGCAACGGGAAGACTACGGGATCTCCAACGGCGCAGACATTTAAGGGCTATCAATTAGCCGTTACAAGACCTGGTTAATGCGCCATTAGTGTTATATTAATAACACACGATTAGAAGGATATAAACACTAGAAATGCTGCCATTAAGGCATGTTATTACTCTATTAACCATCATTAACACTGTAGATTGTGTATAGGTGGCTTATTACAGCCAGGGCCACCTGTAGGGCCAAGCAAAAGCTGTAACAGCAAGTCCTTGGTATATAAAAGGGCTGCTGTTGAAGTGTTAATGCGACACTTCCCTTGGATCTGTTAAGGAGCAGCCCGCAGAGGTTCTTGTTCAGCGGGTCTTAGGCCTCAATCAAGTGTATGCTCGTATGACAGTATATGAGACGGTAGTTTTGATGTGGTTCGGGCCGCAAGGAGCGTAACACTCTACTCCACGGTGGATTGTATTGCTAGTGGGTGTGTATGTGTGTGTATGTGTGTGTGTGTGTGTGTGTGTGTGTGTACCGGGGATTCGATGTTGGGTCCTTTTTAACAGCGGTGGTCCGGTCCTCTTATAGACAAGGCCGAACTCCTTACAAGTGGGGTCCAAGGCCCGACAGGTGGAACTAAGGCGATCTTATCCTAAAGATCTAAGGCTTCTCGCATAAGCTTGCTCTGACCATGGCCTTCAAGACTCGCTGCCTTGCCGCATGAGTCGTCAGTAGCCCATGCGCCGTTGCTGACAATGGCAGGGATGTCCCGTCCAACTGTCTCTGTCACCGTAAGCTTCCCACTTGGCAGAGCGGGATAGGCCCGCCTATATGGGAGGTGGCCCGTCTGATGTCTCAAACCACGTGGTAGCTCCGAAACCCTGTCTCACGGGGGAGAGGGTCCTTTCCGGCTGGACACGTGGATGCTTGGGAGCTCGTCTCCGAGGGTGAGCTAAACTCTTCTTTGGGGTCTCTTTCAAGTACCCCGGACCCTGTATCTAAGGCTGATGGGTCTGGGTCTTCTGAACACGTGGAGCCCTCAGACCCTACCTCTGCGGAAGGCGGGATACCTGGGCGGCTCTAGCTTTTGCACGAGGGTACCCGGTATGCCCGGTATGCTGGGTACCGACAGTGGCCCCTGGGTCCACATTGGGGGGGAGGCGATGAGCCTGAGGGTGGAGCCCTATCCTGCTTTCCCGCGCGACCTTTTAATTTTGTCTTGATCAGCCAAAGCGGTGCGCGCCTCTGCTGTTGTGGCCAGACGTCCCTCTCTAGTTGAGGGCTCATGGTGACGGGATCTTTGCTTGATGCAATTTCTTTACTAACACGGTTCCCAATGCAGTTGCTGCACTTCTGCTCCTTCCACTCCCGCCTTTATGGGAACCGCCAGGTCACCTTCTCCGGTTGATGCCTCTTCAGGCCGATCTCTCTAACAAGGGGTCTGGGCCCTGCCGTCAGGGACGCTATGAGTTGAGCAGCGGGTTTTAACCCCAAGTAATCAGCTCAGTGCGCTCGAACGCCTAACGGGGAGTTAAAAGGAAAACCATTAGGAACAAAAGGTGTTTCTTACTTACGCACTACCCAATGTTCGAGGCTTCGTCTTCCTCCTTGTGCACCCACTCTCTTCCCACCTTTGTGATTCTGGACTCCAGCCTCAATGGACTCAGCCTTGCCTCCTTCTCGCATAGTTGACGTAGCGCCCGTGAGGTGCTTGTTTGGCTGGGAGGACGAGGAGCGACGGGATCTGATCCGCTTGAGCACCCTGCCTCTGAAGTTGGGGGAGAAGGAGATCGTCTTCTTCCAAGCATATTCGTATTCCGGTTTCGTTCCCCCCATTTCCTCCTTTCTAGTGACACTCCTGGAGGTCCTCGGGCTCTAGCTTCACCACTTGTCGTTGAACTCTCTGGTGGCGGTGGTGGTGTTCTTGCACTTCTGTGAGATGTTCGTCTGGGTGTTCCTGTCCGTACCAGTGTCCCGACAATTCTTTGTGTTGAGGCAGACCAGGAAGAAGAACAAAGCCAACTTCCTCGGTTGCTACTGCTTCCAGCATCGGGCCAACATCCCCTTTAAGTACATCACCCCACTCTCCTCAGCGAATTGGGTCGATTTTAGGAGGGACTGGGTGATCGTACAGGTTGACGCCCACGATCGCATGGTCATGCCCATCGGGTGGGCGATACTCACGAAGGAGACATGGGAGGAGCACCTAGAGTTGGAGCAGGCCTACACCCCGATGATGGAGAGGTTCGAATTCCCAGCAGATCATGGCCTATCGGAGTTGACGGTAATGGCAGACTTCATTCGTTGATGTTTGGATCCCCTTCAACACCGTTGTCATCCTGTATGGCTTTACTTCGAGCCACAGGATAGCACCCGGCTGGAGCAGGGTTGCGACACAAAGACGACCCCACAAGAGGTGCTTGACGCAATGTCCAAGGCGTGTGACGACCTGCTGTCGCACGACGTCTTCAACTTCCCATAGTCTTTCCCACAGCTTTGCACGGATCGAGACCTTCAGACGAAGATTCTGAAGGAGTTGCCAAATCTGGACGCGCTCGGTCTTGCACCGCGACAGTTAGGTGATGAGAGTCGTGGGCTAGCCATCGTCGACTCTCTACAGGAGTCTGCACCTACTCCAGGCTCCGAAACTTCAAGGGTGGAGGACGCACCCTCCGTCGGAGGGAAGTGCGAGGTGTCGATCCCCAATGCAGGCAAGAAAAAGGGTCCAGACCCTGACACGGGGAATGGGAAGTCACCGGTGGTTGAGGTCGTGAAGGAAAAATGCCCTCGATCGCTGCCGAAGATGCCACCGCAGGTGGACTTCGCTCCAAGTCAACGTCCTTCGACGCGCCCCTCTTCAACATTGGTTGTCAGCAGCTCTTCGGGGGGAGGCTCAGTCTGTAAAGCGGTGGCTCCGCCAATGTCTGTGGTCGGCGCATCATTCAGCATCCCTGTCGCCAGCACAGTCCAAGGTGCCACAGGGGGCTCTGGAAGCATTATGCCTATAGATCCTTAGGCCAAGAGGCCTCGGGTCAACATCGGCGGCAACATGGGAGGAGGCCCCGTGAGTGGCTCCGTTGGAGCCGGTGGAGGTACGCCGATGCAGAGTGGAAGTGTCGCTGGTGGATTTGATGGAGGCCCGGTTGGGGCGTCCTCTCTTGCCACGTCGTCATCAGAGCCCGCGGCTTCAGGGCCGCCGAATGTGGAGGCTTGCTGGAGCTTCCGGGGTTGCCGGTAAGGCATTCTTACCAATGCTTGCTTTGTTATCTCGCCTACCTTTGTTGGTTGATCAGGCCTTGATTTTGATTTGCAGGGCCACATCAGCTATTGTGACACCCTTATCGCTGGGGGTAGTGCCCCAGAGCGCTTCGAAGTCGGCCTAGGAGACTACGGCTGTTTCGGTAGAGCAGACAGCCAAGCCGACTCAGGGGAGCGCTGCTCCAATGTCCGTACTTCGCATAGGAAGTGAAGCTTCTCTGGATGCATCTCCGGCTGTCGTGCTAGAGGTACCTTCGACCGTCGCGCCAGAGGTAATATCGGAGCCTGCTCAGGGGGCTGAGTGCTTGGCCTTTGCTGCTGCTGATCCGGTGAGCGGTTCCTTGGGCGATGGTGATGATGCCGCTCCGGGCTACACCGCCACTCCTACTCGGTCTCCGTGGACAAGGTCTCTGGTACTGGTCGTGTTGCCTTTGTCGCTCCGGGAGGAAGAGGTCCCCGAGATGATCACCGTGTGGCCATCCATAACTGCGGCGCAGCCGGAGCATCTCTCTGACATCATGGACTAAACGCAGTCCAACATCCTCCTGGTGCAATCCAATCTCCGCTGGGTGTAGGGGCTCTCGCCGCGGAATGGGAGAAGCTGCGTGCTGAGGGCAAGCACCTCCAAGACTAGGAGGACCTTCTGAGGTCCAGGATCGCTGAGGCGAAGGCACAGTACGAGGAGGAGAGCAAGGAGCTGGAGCTAAGACACCGCTTGGTGAAGGCCCTGGACGCAATGTCCCAGAAGATCCTGGCCAATGCCCGCCTGCGCGCCCTTGAGGAGGGTCAAGAGGCCCTGGATCACCGCGAAGCTGCTGTTGCTGAGCGAGAGGTTGCTGTTGCCGACCAAGAGGTGGCAGCCCAGGCGATGATGGCTCGGGCTGAGGCAGATCGGGACAGGCTGCAGTCCCACCTTGAAGATCTTGAGCTCTAGGAGAGGGACTTAGCGCGGGATCGGGCGCAACACTCAGCTGAGCGTCAGGAACTTCTCTTGCGCAATCTCGACGTCCAAGCCCGGGGGTGCACAATGGAGCGCCGCACCTGGGAGCTCGATCTGCAGAGCATCGACTGGTTCAGCGTATGGAAGTCGAGGTTAGGGCGGTGGCAGAGACGGTGGCATCCCATTTCCTGGTGTGCTACCAGAGCCGACACACTGATCTGTCACTGGAGCCAGTTTTTGAAGGTCCTGTTGAAGAGCGCGAGGAGACGACAGCGGTAGAGGTCAAGAATGCCGCCAAACATGTCATTGCGCAAATCGCCAGGGACTGAGTGTAACACCCTAAATTTTCGCATCATGCATTGCATACATGATCATGCATTAAACACTAGTAGAATAAAAGAAAAATAATAAAACATACATATACAAATATGTGTAGCAAAAGAAGAAAAAGAAAATAATAGTTATAGCCTAAAACTTGTAATAAGGAATAAGTATAAAAATAATAATAAATATATATATAAATTTTTATATATAAATAATATATATAACAATATATAAAAATAAATAAAATATTAATATTAATAATATATATTATAATAATAATAAATAATAAATAATATATATAATATAAATAATAATATAAATATATATACAATATATATAATAAATTATATAATAAAAGAAAGTATAAAAAAAGGGGCCTGCCGCTGGCCAGGCCGACGGCCCAGTCGAGCAGCCCCGGCCTCCCGCGCCGCCAGCGCGCGACCCGCTGACGCGCGCGTGCCCCGCTGACGCGCGCGTGCCCCGGCCCCACCGCGCCGCAGCCGACCGAGCCGCCTGACGCACCGCGATCCCGCCCCAGCTCGGCCGCCCGCCCCCGCGTCCGACCCCGCACCGCAGCGCCCAGCGCGCCCCGCCGAACCGACTCGGCCCCTGATCGTGCGCCCTGCCCTATAAATACGACGGTAACTCCGTAGGTTTTCGCGAGACACCAGAAAACGCCGCCGCCGGTACAGAAGCAAAAAAGAGAGTCCAGAGAGCTGCGCCGCCAAGGAAAAGAGGGGAAGGAGAGGAAGAAGAGGAGAAGGGTGCCACCGTTCGCCGGAGACCGTCGTCGCCATCGCGTCGCCGTCGTCGTGCCGCCGGAGGACGCATCTACTTCGTCTACGCATCGTCCCCATCCCACGATCATCGAAGCCATCGCATCTACGGTAGGCCATGTTCCTGATGCGATTTTTAGCGATCATATTGAACCTAATAGGCGTAATTTGATCGTAGTTGTGTCATCTTTTTAATTTCAGCAGCACTGATTCCCGCTAAAACCCCCGTAAACTCATATGAACACGTATGAACTCATCGCACCTAATTAATAAACAACCATAGTTAATTAATAATTGAACTTTGCATGCATGCATGCCATTGCATGCTGATTATTTAGTGTGTATCATGTTGAATGGTATGTATTTTCTTGTATGTATGATCACGCGTAGAGGAACGTGCTCAAGAGGCCGCATACGAGGATTTCCAGAACCAAGACTTCGAAGCGCTTGAGCAACCCCATCCGCCGGAGCAAGGCAAGTGTCCTTGAAGCATATTGATCCTGTTTTATTAAATGTTTTGTTTGTGAACTTGCATGCTTGTGTCAATATGATGGGGAATCCTATGGTAGGAAGTTTACTAGTTTTGTTTGACCACCCTTGTCACCGGAATATATGGTAGAGAGTCGGGAAGGGTTTTTACCTTTTTGCTTCGCTTAATTAATTGGGATGGCAAACAACACTACACATTTAATTATGCATCAATGATATTATGGTTAATGTGAACTGGTCAATACGATGGGTGATCTAAGCAAGCATGGTTTTGTGGATGGGTTGGATGATATGGTGGTTTGCTTGCCTTAGATCTAAGGACCGGTTCATGCGAGAATATGCCAGGTCAGTAGTGCCACGACAAGGCCAAGTATGGGTGCGGCGTAGCTGAATAATTTGGAGCGTTGCTAGTATTGTATGGACCATTGGATGGCGCGGGGAATGGGAGTCGAGGAGGACTGCCCTGGGATCCGCATGGCACACGAGGGGGCCCGTGGGTGGGAGAATGGAGATTCAAGCCTGCCGGTGAAACCTTAGTGGGCCCGTACATACTAGTAGTCCCTTTTGAAAGGCTATTTTGTGATCTCTTGGCCACACACCTACGGAAGTGTGAGATGGCATAATGGAGGTTTCTTAGTCATCGAAAGGTGATGAAATCACAAACATGTGGGTAAAGTGGTACAACCTCTGCAGAGTGTTTAAAACTATCATGATAGCTGTGCCCCCGGTTATGAGCGCCTGGATGACCTACATGATTAGAGTGAAATTGGGATTTGGGATGGTTATGGTTGGTTTATGGTTATGGTCGATATTATGGTTATGGTTATGGGTTGGTAATGGTTATGGATGGTTTATGGATTATGGTTACGGATATGAATTTGAGTTCTGGTAACTGGACATGGATAATGATGATGTTGGCAATAATTGGATATGGTTTATATTTTGTTAATATGATGGTTATGATGGGATTGTTTCACATAGACATAGTATAATGCTTTTCAAATGTTTTACTGTACTTTTCAGCACTTAGCCATTATTACATTCGTCATTTGAATAAGCCACATGTCATACTTTCCACACTTGCTGAGTACGACATGTACTCACTCTTGCAATCCCCCCCAACAGTTGCAGGTTAGGATTGTGAGTTTAATGGCGATAATGCGGAGTTCTAGGCCGTGTGTACCGTCATCTTTGCCTGTGGTGTTTCATGGAGCTGCGCTATCCCTTTTGCTTAGTTTGCTTAGTTGCTTAATTAGTTTATTTCCGCTGCATTAGTTGAACTTGTCAATAATATTCATTAGAGCTTGTATTCAAGGATAATATAGTTTGTGTAATAAAATTTGATAATTAATCTTGTTCTGTGGTAATTTTTTGTATACTCTTTTGTGATTGCACTCGTGTAAGTGTGTTGAACATCCTGGGCACACATATGCGTTAGCTTGGTTCATTTTTTGGAACCGGGCGTCACAAATTGGTATCAGAGCCGCGTTGACCGTAGGACGCAAGCCTAGATAGAATGGACACTTTAGAGCACATAGGAGCACTCAGGAATCGATGTGTTTTTTTGCTTGGAGTGCTGTTTGCTATATATATTGCTTGCTTGTGTGCTTAATAGAGGATTTTGGGATGCCTCAGCATTGCCATGTCCACCTAGGCTAGTGTAGCTAGTTGTTTAGTTCCATATCCCTTGATGCATATAGTTCGGGACATTTCTAAATTCTTACCTATTGGTCTTCTTCAGATGGTGAGGACTCGCAACCAGAGGGATGTCAATGATGGGGAGGAGCGCAATGAAGTACCTCAGAACAACCAGGGACACACTCATGGAGCTATCAATATTGAACAACTGTTAGCTATGCAGAACCAGCTCATGAAGACCATGATACAGACAATGGGACAGCTGCAAGCTGGCAACAACAATCAGCCTCATATACTGCCACCGCCACCACCCCAGCCTCCTCACAACCGTTTGGGAGAGTTCATGAGGACCAGACTGCCTACCTTTGCACAAGCTGCAGACCCAATGGAAGCTCATGATTGGCTGAAGTCTGTTGAGAAGAAACTTGCTATTGTCCAATGCACTGATAGGGAGAAGGTTCTCTTTGCATCACACCAACTAGTTGGAGCAGCCGCTGACTGGTGGGAAGCTCTTTGCAACGCTCATGATAATCAAGAGGCAATCACTTAGGCTGAGTTTAAGCAGAGTTTCCGTTCCCACTATGTACCTGAAGGAGTTATGATACTGAGAAGACAAGACTTTGAAAATCTCAGGCAAGGAAGGATGAGCGTGAGTGAGTATCTCAACAAATTCACTCAATTATCAAGATATGCTCCAGAAGACATCAAAACTGATAGTAGGAAGCAGTATATGTTTATGAGGGGTCTCAACAATGAAATTCAAGTCCAGTTGCTCAATACTGATTATCCAAACTTCCAAAAGCTGGTTGAAAAGGCTATTGTGGTTGAGAACAAGATTCGTTAGATGGAGCAGGACAATAAGAGGAAGATGCCACATCATGGACCGCAGCAAGGAAGCAATGTTCGCCCCCGCTATGCACCACACTACAACCCATCTGCTCTTGCATACCGCGCTACTTATCCGCCCCGCCCAAATCAGCCACCGCAGCAACGCCCCGCCATGCAAGCGCCTCGCTATCCTGTGCCACCTGTGCCGCGTCCTAACATGGCGGCAAACGCTCAAAACCAGTTGCGCCCAAACCTCCCTAATGCTACGTGTGGTAAGACATGCTATGTGTGTGGAGAACCCGGACACTTTGCAAGTCAATGCCCCAGAAGAAATTATGGACCTATGAACAATGCACCAAGGCCAAATCACCTGCGACCAAATGGAGGAGCACCACAAGGCAACCGTGGACAGCAGAATTTTGCTCGTGGCAATGTGAATCATGTCTCTACTGAGGAAGCCCAACAAGCTGATGACGTCGTGATTGGTATGTTTCTCGCCAACTCCAACCCCGCGACTGTTTTATTTGATTCGGGAGCATCTCATTCATTCATCTCGTCAAAGTATGTTGCCAAGTACAATTTGCCTATATCTCATATGAAGCAAACTATGCTAGTAAGTTCTCCTGGCGGAGAGATGAGGACAAATATAGTATGTCCGAAAGTAAGCATTAAAATAAGGGGGGTAGACTTTCTCGCAAACCTCATTGTATTGGACTCCCAAGGAATAGACATAATACTTGGGATCGACTGGCTGAGCAAGTATAATGGAGTCATTCAATGTGCCGAGAGGATTGTGCAGTTGACAAGTGAACATGGTACACGCATCGAAGTTGAGGCAGCCCAACCTGCAAGAGAGAAAGCGATGCTGAATCACGTGCAAGGAGTGACATTGGAAAGCATTCCGATCGTTCGCGAGTATCCGGACGTGTTTCCAGATGAGTTGCCAGGTATGCCACCTGATCGTGACATAGAATTCGCCATTGAGTTGATACCCATAACTGCACCTATAGCTAAGAGGCCGTATTGGATGCCTCCTAAGGAATTAGCAGAGCTCAAGAAGCAAATTCAAGAGCAGCTAGAGAAGGGTTTTATTCGCCCTAGCTCTTCACCTTGGGGAGCGCCCGTTCTGTTTGTGGACAAGAAGGATGGATCCCAAAGGATGTGTGTGGACTATAGGTCTCTCAACGAAGTAACAATTAAGAACAAGTACTCACTGCCCCGTATAGAGGATTTGTTCGACCAAATGAAGGATGCCTGTATCTTCTGCAAGATCGACTTGCGGTCAGGATACTTCCAAATGAAGATTAGACCATCGGATATACCCAAGACAGCATTTCGGACACGATATGGATCTTATGAGTACACCGTCATGTCATTTGGATTGACGAACGCGCCTGCGTACTTTATGTATCTCATGAATAAGGTCTTCATGGAATATCTGGATAAGTTCGTTGTAGTGTTCATCGATGACATTATGATATACTCGAGAAGCGAGGAAGAACATGAAGAACACTTGAAGCTTACATTGCAGAAGCTACGGGAACACCAATTGTATGCCAAGTTCAGTAAATGTCAATTCTGGTTACGGGAAGTTTCTTTCTTAGGCCATATTATTTCCGGAGGAGGAGTATCAGTTGACCCAGGGAAGGTGAGAGATGTGCTTAAGTGGGAACCGCCACAGAATGTCAAGGAAATTCGGAGTTTCCTTGGAATGGCTGGATATTACCGCCGATTCATCAAGGATTTCTCCAAAATAGCCAAGCCTATGACCGAATTACTCATGAAAGGGAAGGCATTCCAATGGACTGAAGCTTGTCAGAATAGTTTTGAGGAGTTGAAGAAGAGGTTGACAACAACCCCAGTTTTGGTATTGCCGGATGTAAGCAAGAGTTTCGACATCTATTGTGATGCACCAAGACAAGGATTAGGATGTGTGCTCATGCAAGAAGGTCAAGTGGTAGCTTATGCATCGAGGCAACTAAAGAAACATGAGTTGAATTATCCTACACACGACCTTGAACTCGCAGCCGTGGTACACGCCTTGAAGATATGGAGACACTATGTTTTTGGTCACCGATGTGAGATTTATACGGATCACAAGAGTCTCAAGTACATATTTACGCAAACGGATCTGAATCTGAGGCAACGCCGATGGTTGGAGCTCATCAAGGATTATGACGTGGGAATCAACTATCACCCAGGGAAGGCCAATGTAGTGGCTGATGCTTTGAGCCGAAAAGGAGTAAGTCATCAACTCACAGTTCGAGAGCTGCCATCCGAGTTATGCAAGGAGTTTGAACGGTTGAACCTTGGATTCATAAATGAGATGGGAACGATGGAAGTCAACCCAACATTAGAGCAGGAAATACGGGAAGGACAGACAAAGGACAAGGAAATACAGGAAATCAAGGAAAGGACCCAAGAAGGAAAAGAATTCAGATTTGATGAGGACGAACAGGGTACCTTATGGCTTGGAAAGAGGATTGTGGTACCTAATGTCAGGCATATTCGAGAAACAATATTGAAGGAGGCACATGACTCGCCTTACTCAATTCATCCCAGCTGTACGAAGATGTACAAGGACTTAAAGACATGCTATTGGTGGGCCAGCATGAAAAAGGACATAGCCGAATATGTTGCATTGTGTGATGTGTGCCAACGAGTTAAAGCAGAACACCAAAGGCCAGCTGGATTGTTACAACCATTAAAGATCCCGGAGTGGAAGTGGGAAGAGATTGTTATGGACTTTATAGTTGGATTACCGCGAACTCAGTCTGGCTATGATTCAATATGGGTTATGGTGGATCGGTTGACAAAATCAGCTCACTTCATCCCTTTCAAGACCACATACACCACTGCGAAGCTAGTGGAATTGTATATGGAGCATATTGTGTGCCGACATGGAGTACCGAAGAAGATAGTCTCGGATAGAGGTTCTCAGTTTACCTCTAGATTTTGGCAGAAATTGCATGAAGCAATGGGAACAAGGTTGAACTTCAGTTCGGCGTATCACCCTCAAACAGATGGACAAACCGAGAGGACCAACCAAATTTTGGAAGACATGTTAAGATCTTGTGCATTAAAGCATGGGAAAAGTTGGGATAAAAGTTTGCCGTATGCTGAATTCTCGTACAACAATAGCTACCAAGCAAGTCTGAAAATGTCACCCTACGAAGCATTGTACGGAAGGAAGTGTAGGACTCCCTTGTTTTGGAATGAAACCGGAGAGAATCAAGTGTTTGGTCCCGACGTGTACAAGATGCTGAAAGGCAAGTCTAAATAATACGAGAAAACTTAAAGGCTGCCCAGTCTCGACAGAAAGGTTATGCTGATAATAGGCGAAGGAGTCTGACTTTTGAAGTTGGAGATTTTGTATACCTCAAAGTGTCACCAATCAGAGGTCAGGGACGGTTTAACGTCAAAGGAAAACTGGCACCACATTACATCGGACCATTTAAGATTCTGGACAAGCGAGGAGAGGTAGCTTATCGACTTGAGCTGCCGACGTATCTCTCCGATGTACACGACGTGTTTCACGTCTCTCAACTCAAGAAGTGTCTCAGGGTACCGGAAGAACAAGTGCCGATGGACGAGTTAGAACTTCAAGCGGATTTGTCCTATGTCGAGCAATCTATCAAGATCTTGGACATAAAGGAAAGAGTCACGAGAAATAAGAGGATCCGTTGGTGCAAAGTGCAATGAAAACACCATACGGAAGCCGAAGCTACGTGGGAACGTGAAGAAGACTTGAAGGCAGAATTCTCTCATCTTTTCTCCATGCTATCGAATCTCGAGGGCGAGATTCACTTTAAGGAGGTTAGGTTTGTAACACCCTAAATTTTTGCAGCATGCATTGCATACATGATCATGCATTAAACACTAGTAGAATAAAAGAAAAATAATAAAACATACATATACAAATATGTGTAGCAAAATAAGAAAAAGAAAATAATAGTTATAGCCTAAAACTTGTAATAAGGAATAAGTATAAAAATAATAATAAATATATATATAAATAATATATATAACAATATATAAAAATAAATAAAATATTAATATTAATAATATATATTATAATAATAATAAATTATAAATAATATATATATAATATAAATAACAATATATATATAAAATATATATAATAAATTATATAATAAAAGAAAGTATAAAAAAAGGGGCCTGCCACTGGCCAGGCTGACGGCCCGACCGAGCAGCCCCGGCCTCCCGCGTCGCCAGCGCGCGACCCGCCGACGCGCGCGTGCCCCAGCCCCACCGCGCCGCAGCCGACCGAGCCGCCCGACGCACCACGACCCCGCCCTGGCTCGGCCGCCCGCCCCCGCGTCCGACCCCGCACCGCAGCGCCCAGCGCGCCCTGCCGAACCGACTCGGCCCCTGATCGCGCGCCCTGCCCTATAAATACGACGGTAACTCCATAGGTTTTCCCGAGACACCAGAAAACACCGCTGCCGGTACAGAAGCAAAAAAAAGAGTCCAGAGAGCTGCGCCGCCAGGGAAAAGAGGGCAAGGAGAGGAAGAAGAGAAGAAGGGCGCCACCGTTCGCCGGAGACCGTCGTCGCCATCGTGTCGCCGTTGTCGTGCCGCCGGAGGACGCATCTACTTCGTCTACGCATCGTCCCCATCCCGCGATCATCGAAGCCATCGCATCTACGGTAGTCCATGTTCCCGATGCGAATTTTAGCGATCATACTGAACCTAATAGGCGTAATTTGATAGTAGTTGTGTCATCTTTTTAATTTCAGCAGCATTGATTCCCGCTAAAACCCCCGTAAACTCATATGAACACGTATGAACTCGTCGCACCTAATTAATAAACAACCATAGTTAATTAATAATTGAACTTTGCATGCATGCATGCCATTGCATGTTGATTATTTAATGTGCATCATGTTGAATGGTATGTATTTTCTTGTATGTATGATCACGCGTAGAGGAACGTGCTCAAGAGGCCGCATACGAGGATTTCCAGAACCAAGACTTCAAAGTGCTTGAGCAACCCCATCCGCCGGAGCAAGGCAAGTGTCCTTGAAGCATATTGATCCTGTTTTATTAAATGTTTTGTTTGCGAACTTGCATGCTTGTGTCAATATGATGGGGAATCCTATGGTAGGAAGTTTACTAGTTTTTTTTGACCCACCTTGTCACCCGGAATATATGGTAGAGAGTCGGGAAGGGTTTTTACCTTTTTGCTTTGCTTAATTAATTGGGATGGCAAACAACACTACACATTTAATTATGCATCAATGATATTATGGTTAATGTGAACTGGTCAATACGATGGGTGATCTAAGCAAGCATGGTTTTGTGGATGGGTTGGATGATATGGTGGTTTGCTTGCCTTAGATCTAAGGATCGGTTCATGCGAGAATATGCCAGGTCAGCAGTGCCACCACAAGGCCAAGTATGGGTGCGGCGTAGCTGAATAATTAGGAGCGCTGCTAGTATTGTATGGACCATTGGATGGCGAGGGGAATGGGAGTCGAGGAGGACTGCCCTGGGATCCGCATGGCACACGAGGGGGCCCGTGGGAGGGAGAATGGAGATTCAAGCCTGCCGGTGAAACCTTAGTGGGCCCGTACATACTAGTAGTCCCTTTTGAAAGGCTACTTTGTGATCTCTTGGCCACACACCTACAGAAGTGTGAGATGGCATAATGGAGGTTTCTTAGTTATCGAAAGGTGATGAAATCACAAACATGTGGGTAAAGTGGTACAACCTCCGCAGAGTGTTTAAAACTATCATGATAGCCGTGCTCCCGGTTATGAGCGCCTGGATGACCTACATGATTAGAGTGAAATTGGGATTTGGGATGGTTATGGTTGGTTTATGGTTATGGTCGATATTATGGTTATGGTTGGTTTATGGTTATGGGTTGGTAATGGTTATGGATGGTTTATGGATTATGGTTACGGATATGAATTTGAGTTCTGGTAACTGGACATGGATAATGATGATGTTGGCAATAATTGGATATGGTTTATATTTTGTTAATATGATGGTTATGATGGGATTGTTTCACATAGACATAATATAATGCTTTTCAAATGTTTTACTGTACTTTTCAGCACTTAGCCATTATTACATTCGTCATTTGAATAAGCCACATGTCATACTTTCCACACTTGGTGAGTACGACATGTACTCACTCTTGCAATCCCCCCCAACAGTTGCAGGTCAGGATTGTGAGTTTAATGGCGATAATGCGGAGTTCTAGGCCGTGTCTACCGTCAGCTTTGCCTGTGGTGTTTCATGGAGCTGCGCTATCCCTTTTGCTTAGTTTGCTTAGTTGCTTAATTAGTTTATTTCTGCTGCATTAGTTGAACTTGTCAATAATATTCATTAGAGCTTGTATTCAAGGATAATATAGTTTGTGTAATAAAATTTGATAATTAATCTTGTTCTGTGGTAATTTTCTGTATACTCTTTTGTGATTGCACTCGTGTATGTGTGTTGAACATCCTGGGCACACATATGCGTTAGCTTGGTTCATTTTTCGGAACCGGGCGTCACACTGAGACTGGCAGCCCGTCTTTATATCCAGGGTTCGCCCCTTTGTAATTATTCCTTAATGAATATGAATTTGTGTTTGACTTCTTGGCTTGTCTTTGCGATTCTCACTGTTGTTCTGAGTCCTTAGCTGCGTAAGAGTTTGCAGAACCTTTGCCGAGCTCATTAGTTTTTGAGGACCAACGATTTCACAATTGATATGGGCGAAGTGTTGTCCATTGACTTTCTGCCAATGGAACCCCCTTAGAGGCCCCTTGGTAGATGTGGTTAGTTGGCTGGGCACATCTACCACTTGATCGCAGGATGTCTTCGACGGGCCCCCAGCAGAGTAGGAGAGTTGGAGTGGATTGCTTTAGTGTCGCCCACCATCGTCGACGGCAGGCCCCTTGAGAAGTGCCGGAGCTGGCTGCTTCGGCGTCGCCCTCCATTGTCGTAGAGACGTTGATGGCAGCCCCCATGGGAGGTGCTGGATGTAGATACTTCATCATTGTCCACCATCTTTGCAGGAGCATCGACGGTAGGCCCCTTGGGAGGTGCTAGAGCTAGCTGCTCCGGCGTCGCCCACCATCGTCGTCTAGACATCGATGGTAGGCCCCTTGGGAGGTGCTGGAGCTGGATGCTCCAGTGTCATCCACCGTTGTCACAGAGTCGTCGATGGCGGGCCCCTGGTTTACAGACTATCACAAAAGAACTCTGTTAGCAACAAGAGCGAGGCTGGAGAGTATACTCACTTATCCGTGCTTGTTGCTATCGCCGTCGTGCTGGGGTGTCGACGGCAGGTCCCTTGCAAGGTGCCAAAGATGGCTGCTCCGGCGTAGCACACCATCGTCGTAAAGACATCGACGGCAGGCCCCTTAGGAGGTGCTGGAGCTGGATGCTCTGACACCGTCCACCATCTTCGCAGGAGCGTCGACGGCAGGCCCCTTGGGAGATGCAGGAGCTCGATGCTCTGGCGTCTTCCACCATCTTTGCAGGAGTGTTGACGGCAGGCACCTTGGGAGGTGCCGGAGCTGGCTACTCTGGCATCGCCCACCATCTTTGTAGAGACGTCGACGATGGGCCCCTTGGGAGGTGCCGGAGCTGCATGCTCCGGCGTCGTCTACCATCATCGCAGGGTCATCGACGGTAGGCCCCTGGTATACAGGATATCACAAGAGAACCTTGTTAGCAACAAGGGCAAGGAGGGTGAGCTTACTCACTTATCCACGCTTGTTCTTGCCGTTGACGTGCTGAGGCGTTGACGGCAGGCCCCTTGCGAGGTGCCAGAGCTGGCTGCTCCAGCATCATCCACCATCATCGTAGAAATGTCGACGGGAGGCTCCTGGTATACAGGCTATCACAAGAGAACCTTGTTAGCAACAAGAGCGAGGCAGGAGAGTTTACTCACTTATCCATTCTTGTTTCTGTCGTTGACATGCTGAGGCATTGACGGCAGGCCCCTTGTGAGGTGCTAGAGCTATTTTCTCCGGCGTCGTCCACCATCGTCGTAGAGACGTTAACGGTAGGCTCCTTGGGAGGTGTCGTAGCTGGATGCTTTGGAGTCGTCCACCATCGTCATAGAGTTGTCAATGACAGGATCCTTGGAAGGTGTTGGAGCAGTGGTGTTGGAGCTAGCCGCTCCGACGTTGTCCACCATATTCGTAGAGACGTCGATGGCAGGCCGCTTGGGATGTGTCGGAGCTGGCTGCTCGGGCGTCACCCACCATCTTTGTATGTAGTTCGACCTCACACCCCTTGGGAAGTGCTGGAGTTGGTTGTCCTGCACATATGTTAGAAAGAGGGGGGACTAGTATGCTTGTCGGTTTACCTGTTCCTCTCCCTTAGCTTTGTCATGTCTTACTATCCTGGACTGACGCACGGGGCTTGGGTAATTCAATGCGTAGGTGTTCCGGGGTCCAGCTCCCACCATCCTCAGGGTGTGAGCTTTCTGGCCTCAGTACCCAGCCGTAGCGCTGGGAGGCAGGGTGTGTATACTTAGGGTACAGGACCAGGCTAAGCAGTTTACACCCCGTGGACCTCCTCCATGGCACAAGCCTTTCCTGGGAAGCATTCAAGCGCCACAAGACCCTAATGACGAGAGCAGCCGAAAGAATCCCTCACACACTGTAGGTACCTCAAGTGAACCCGCTCGCATTAGGACTGCATGACTCCTGCATGGGTGAGTTACAGAGTGTATAACCATGCATATAAATATAATATACAATAAACGAGTCTAGTATGGTATGATCATAATATTAATGCATAATTAAATGAACAATGTTTTTTAGGAAAACATTAAGTAAAATAGTGATTTTTTATTGGTGTTCATAGGGTGAGACAGGCTTTTTACAAAAGAGGGCAACGACTTGCTTCCGGATGATGATGGGGGAGGCAGGGTGTAAAGGCTTAGGATTCAGGACGAAGCCAAGCTGACTGCACACTCTGAACCTCACCCTCCCGGAGCTCGGTTGTCCTTAATGCTGCTCCTATGTCCTATGAAAATCTTTACACTGCCTACTAAGCCTAATATTTACAATAGGGGTGCCCAAAGCTCCAAGGGTAGCTGTGATGGTTGGGAGGCAACCTTGCTGTCAACAACTACTAGAGGGGCGATGAGCGAGCATCCCTACTTCCTGCCTTGACCGCCCGCCTCGCGAGTGGTCTGAGCAGAGCCGGTACTGAGCTTGGCAGCTTTTACGGGGGTGTCGGAGCTGCTGGAGGGCTACAGTCGGGGCGCAGCGGGTGCTCCGCGCTGACGCGAGCTCGGCGGAGGCTGACTTGATCCAGCATCACCTGGGATAGGTGCTGGGTCTACTGAGAGGGCTTGGAGTTGCTCCAAGTCTAACACCACTACAATGTGGTCTTCGCGGATCCTAAGGACGCCATAGGGGGTTGGCATCTTCCGAACAAGGTAGCCGTAGTGGGCTACGACCATGAATCGGTACAGGGCGGGCCTGCCGATGATGGTGTTGAAGGGGAGGTTGACATCTGCGACGTCGAAGAGGATTCTCTCCGTCCTGTAGTTGTCGGGTGTCCCGAAGGTCAGCCGGAGATGGATGTTGTTGTATGGGATGATGCTCCCTGGTCCCACCCTCGAAATTGGGCTCAAGGGGAAGAGCTTGGACACCAGGATCTACAGCTCCTCGAAGGCTGCGTGGCTAAGGAGGTTTAGTCTGGTTCTGCCATCTATCAAGACGTAGTGGAGCTTGACGTTGGTGGTGGTGGGGGCGACCAAGAGAAGTAGAATCCTTGCCCCAACCATGCTCTTGGGGCAGTTGGAGGCGTCAAAGCTGATCGGCGTCTCCTTCCACCGGTGGTGCAGCACCGGAGTGGGGGCAGGGGCTATTGAAGCCACTGCACGATGAAGGGTCTTGACTGCATTCCAAGACGCGGGATCTTAAGACCCTCTGAAGATGACATGGAGTGTCTTGTGACGCTCGTGGTCGCTGTTGGCGTCGGTGTCCTCGTCTTGGTGGACCACTTTGACGGCCCGCTCTTGCTTCTAGTACTCAAGCTCCTCGTCATCGTCGACCTTGGCTTTGACCTTCTGCTTGCCCTCCCGCTGGCGGAAGGGGGCGCCATCTGTACGATGCTGTGCTCACTCTAGGTAGCATTCGACGCATCTCTTGATCTCCCGGCACTCGCTTGCAGTGTGGTCGCGAGTCTTGTGCACCGGGCAAGGCTCAGCACCATCGTCAATAGCAGGTGGCTGACATGGGCGCTTGTCGGAGCGTGGGGGTTTTCCCCCTCCGGTTGCTGCTGCTACAGCGACAGGAGATCCATGCAGCGACTTGTTCTGGTTGTCGCCCCGGTTCTTCTTCTTGCCGCTACCCAGGGTAACGGCACTTTCGCCGGTCTGGCCGACTCCGCACACTCAAGGGCGGTCTGGGTGTGCCAGTCACGGCCCTCAGCCGCGCAGGCACAATGGTCGGCGATGGAGAAGAGCTTGGAGACATCTTGCACGTTGTGCGTGGCTAGCTTTTCGAGCATCTTCCGGTCACGCACTCCCTGCTGGAACACTACTATGACAGAAGCATTCTAGATGTTGGGGATAGAGTTGTGTACCTAGGAGAAGCACTGGATGAATGATCTCACCGTATCCTTGGGTTGCTGGCGCACGGCATGGAGGTCGAGCTCGGTGTCAGGTCGCGTGTAGGAGCTGCCGAAGTTTGCCGTGAACTATCGGTAAAGCTCATCCCAATAGGTTATGGACCCCTTGGGTAGGTTCATCAGCCATGATCGGGATGAGTCGACCAGGGCAACGGGGATGTAGTTTTCCAGGATGGGCTCATCCGCTCGTGCAGCAAGGAGTGTTGTGGTGTAGATCTACAGGAACTCTGCAGGGTTGACGCTCCCATCGAACCTTTCCAGTAGGTGTGGCTTGAACTTGTGCGGCCACGTCGCCAGTCGGAGGTATGGCGCCAAGGCCATGCACCCTCCGACGGGCTTCACCGGAGAGGCGTATGGGATAGCATACACCAGGGGGGTTTGCTGCGCCACGTGTGGCTGCAGTGGGACCTGCTGTTGCAGCAAGTAATGTTGCGGCACCTGGTGTACAGGGCAGTGCAGGGGTGCAGTTGACCCAACATAGTCCTGGTTTTATGGTGGCGGTGGAGGCCTTACCTGAGGTGCTCCTTGGACGGAGGACTCCTCCTATTCAGGCTCTCGAGGCCTGTACTCGGGGTCAAGGTTGTGCCATCTCTCTCGCTGCCGCTCGATGATGACGCGGCCATCTAACTGAGCTTGATGAATGTCAAGCTCAGCCCTCAAGTCCTCTGTGGGGATCTTGCCAGCGCTGGTAGGCCTGATAAATCTGCAGTCGGCGGTGTGACAATCGATGGATGACGTGCGTGACAGCGACACTTGATGCCTTCCCCTATTGGGGGAGTTGATGGACGCGACGATGAAGTGCTCGATGTCTTGGACCCACTACTGAGTTACTCCCTGGGAAGTGTTCAGCGAAGGTGGGAGGTCGAGAAGAGCCCTGGCCGCTGCTGGAGCGCTCTCCAGGCTTGTTGTCGGCGGCGCCGGGGGAGCCGACTATGTCGGGATGTGTCTCGATGCGCCATCCTAGCAAGTCGTACCTGCATAGGGGCATGAGAGACCAGAGAGCGCCGCTCGAGCGACAAATCTGGTCACTGTACGACAGCTGCGGAAATCGCCTTCCATGGGTCTGATGAACACCATGGTGGCGAAAGCACTACCACTTTTTTGAGGGAAAAAGCCCCTTCCTGGCACTAAATGTCAAAGTGTTAATGCGACACTTCCCCCAGATTTGCTCAGGAGCAGCCCGCAGAGGTTCTTGTTCGGTGGGGCTTAGGCCTCAATCAAGTGTACGCGCGTATGAGAGTATATGAGACAGTGGTCTTTACGTGGTTCGGTCCGCAAGGAGCATAACACCCTACTCTACGGTGGATTGTATTGCTAGTGGGTGTGTATGAGTGCATGTGTGTGTGTGTGTATCGGGGATTCAATGTTGGGTCCTTTTTAATGGTGGTGGTCCGGTCCTTTTATAGACAAGGCTGAACGCCTTACAAGTGGGGTCCAGGGCCCGACAGGTGGTCCCATGGTGATCTTATCCTAAAGATCTAAGGCTTCTCGCATAAGCTTTCTCTGACCGTGGCCTTGAAGACTCTCCATCTTGCCGCCTGAGTCGTCAGTAGCCCATGTGCTATTGCTGAAAATGGCAGGGGCTGTCTCGTCCAATTGTCTCTGTCGCCGTAAGCTACCCACTTGGCGGAGTGGGATAGGCCAGCGACATCTTCACTGTGATGCGATTGGTCGTAGCGGTACCTGACATTAGGCGTGTGCCGCGCCATGTGTCTGGGGAAGCCACGTATCTTCAATCCTTGAAAGGGACAAGGTGCACCGCCCTCTTAACTCCCGCAACCCTCCGTACAGGGCAAGTGGTTGGACTACATGACAGCTCAGGAGCTCATCTCTATGGAGGGGGTCAGGTCCCGTCTTATGGACCACGTGGTAGCTCGGGAGCTCACCTCCGCGGGGGGGGGGGGGGGGGGGGGGATCGGGTCCTGTCTTGTGGACCACGTGGCAGCTCGGGAACTCACCTCCGCGGAGGAGGTTGGGTCCCGTCTTGTGGGACACGTGGCAGCGCCAAAGCCCGCCTATACAGGAGGTGGCCCGTCTGATGCCTCGGACCAGTTGGCAGCTCCGGAGCCCTGTCTCATGGGGGAGAGGGATCCTTTCCGACTGGACACATGGCTGCTTGGGAGCTCATCTCCGAGGGAGAGCTGAACTCTTCTTTGGGGTCTCTTGCAGGTACCCCGGACCCCGTATGTGAGGCTGATGGGTCCGGGTCTTCTGAACACATGGTGCCCTCGGACCCTGCCTCTGCGGAAGGTGGGGTACCTAGGCGGCTCTAGCTTGTGTGCGAGGGTACCCGGTATGCTGGGTACCGACAGCTGCGCTGCACGATAGAACGGATCCAATCTCAACTGATCACACACAAACACACACACAAGCTAATATTCGCTCATATGATCAACACACACTCCGTGGTGTAGGGTATTACGCTCAGGCGGCCCGAACAACGTAAAATCTCCCGTGTCACCATCTTGTGCTTGATTTCACTTTGCGCCCCAACCGAATACGAACCTCCGCGGACTACGAATTACTAGTACTGAGGAAAGTGTTGTTGCTACACTTCGACAGAAACCCTCTGTTGGCTTCTTCAATGTCTTTGGGTGCATTGGCTTCATAAAAAGCAACAAACCTGGATCGAAGAAGCTTGAAGACCGAAGTTGTCCGATGGTATTCATTGGATATGCGAAAGGAGCAAAAGCATACGAGATGCTTGATCCACGGACTGATAAGATCACTGTCGAAGTATTTGATACAACACTTCCCCCGGACCCACTAAGAAGCAGCCCGCGAAGGTTCTTTTATGGTTGGGGTACATAGAGATCAAGATCAAGATGATGAAACCAGAGATTTACGTGGTTCGGGCCACCTGAGCGTAACACCCTACTCCACGGGATTTGTGTTTTTGTATTGTGCGAGTATGTTCGCTAGTATACGGGTCAGCTCAGCGGGGCTCAAATCGAATTGCCTCCTGAGTTCGTACGGTACAGCCCTTTTATAATTCTAAGGACTTAATGTTACAAAGCTTGCCTGGCCCGACATGTGGCCCTGGCATATTTAATGGCCTAATACACTATCTAAAGAGTATTAAGCATGATTAATCGTGTGATAACGTGCCTTAATGGATGCGTTACCCCTATTAACAACGCTCTTGATCGCGTGTTGTTAATACAGCATTAACGACACATAATTACATCTTGTAAATGATGCTTTAATTATGCTTGATGGCTCATGCTGAAGGAGATCTGCCAGTGTACGCGTCGATGAAGTTCTGAAGGCTCCATACGTGGAAGTTCCGGAGCTTTCCCTTACGGGGGGGGGGGGGGGGGGGGGTTAGGTTCGGGGCTACTGTACACATGTCGGCACTGGGGCTCCTCTCTGCTGGGGGTTAGGTCCGGAGCCGTTGTACACGTTTTGACACCGGAGCTACCCTTTGTTGGGAGTTTAGCTCCGGCTTTCCTTTACACGTGTTGACCCAGGAGCTACCCATACGAGGGGAGCGGTCCCAACGCAATGAGACATGTGAGGCCCGAGAAGACCTACAACTCTGTCAGGAAGAATTCTCTTGTACTCTTCGCGGTACCAGAGGGTACCCGGTACGCAGGGTACCGACAGTGACCCCTAGGCCCACCTCTGGGAGAAACACTTTGGGTTAAGTTATTCTGCCGGAGGTGGGGCCATTCTCCATTCCCGCGCTTTGATTTCAAGAGCCTTCTGATGTGCTGTTGGAGCAATGGTCCGAGAGTGAACCATCGACGCGTGACTTGTCATGAATGCGGCAGATGAGATCTTTGAGTGAGGATCTCACGCAATTGAAGGTCGTCGGTTCCCAATAGAAAAATTGTATCAGTTCCGCGCGCCCTGTCAAGGTGCTGCCATCGGGTTTCCCGCCGCTCATCATGACAACGGTTCACCTTGGGTAAGAACATCGATCTCTTCGTTGGGGTGGCCCCATGCCCACTCATCATTGACAGGGTAAACTTTTTGAAAAGTGTCTTTGTTCCTCCTGCAGTTTCCATCCAAGCGTCGTGGAGGCTTACTTAAGAGGGAAAGTGTGAAAGGTTTGAGGACTCTTTACGCCTTTGATCATATTTGCGCTCAGAGCCTCCCAAACTCCATCTAACTTCCCTTCTTTTGCTCTGCTTTGCCATGATGGAGTTCGGTCTCCCCAAGAGCCGCCTCAAGAGCGATGATGATCTAAAGAAGGTCCGGACCTACATGAGGTGGTCCAGCGAATCCTTCAACCATTTGGTCCGCGCCGGCAAGCTCCCGTTCAAGAAGGAGCGCAATGGCGATATGGTGTACTTCACAGCGTACGCCATGGTGGGATTCATTCCACCATTCTCTTCTTTTCTTTTGATGCTGCTAGACTTTTATGGTCTATAGTTGTATCACCTTGGCCCCCATTCTCTTCTTCTCGTGGCGACGTTCGTCCACTTTTGCGAGATGTGGGTGGGTATTCCCCCCTGCGTCGAGCTATTCCACTCCTTCTTCATTGTCCAAACCACCGGCAAGGTCTCCGAGCTTCTTGGCTTCTACTATTTTGTGAAGTGCAAGAACTTCCCCTTCCAATACTTGAGGTCATTTTTTCCAGCAAGTGGGATGACTGGAAGAAAGATTGGATCATCATTGCGGCTGAGGAGCACGAGAAGTTGGAGTTGCCCGAAGGTCTCCCCAATGTTGACACCGACACCTGGAGTGTAGTTTCGATGCTGTCAGAGGCCTTCAAACCCATCTTGACCAGGATTCGCGAATTCGTGGAAGGTGGAGTGACTCCCCAGATGGTCTTCTGCAACTTCCTCGCCAATAGATGGGCTCTGTTGAAGAAGAGGGAGAAGCTTGCATGGGCCCTTAACAGCGTGATGGATGACGACATGATTGAAGCCGGTCTGAAATCCAACTTGGATGACGACTCTTTGGAGTTTCATCTCAATAAATTCTAGCATGGGATAAATGTCAACGGTGACGACTTAGTTCCGCTGGTAGCTTTCCTCCCCCTGAACATGGAGGCGCAGTTCAGTAGGGAGCTCCGGAGAAGTATGCCGGTGCTTGACGACCATGGTGAGGTAGAAAGGCATCCGACCACCAGATTGGTGATTCCCGGAGCTTCCGAGGGCAGTCCTGCCTCTGCCCCGAGCCGGAAGACTGAAGACACTGGCAAGGGCAAGGGAAAGGGCAAAGAGCCAGCTGAGCCCTCCAGCCAGAAGAGAAAGTTGAAGCACACTGACGGGACGTCCGTCGGACCTGCTCCTTCTACCACGACTCCTTCTCCCCGATGGGGTAGGTCCTCTGCAGCTACTCCGGCTCCAGTGCAAGCGCCTTCAAGAGGCATCAACTCCGGGCAGTCAACCCCGGCCTCAGCGTCGGCTAAAAGCTCCAAGCACGGGTGTTCTTCCCGACCAAGAGAAGCTTTGGTCGAAAGAACTCCGGGTGTTGCGAGTGGTCCTCAACTGAGGTCCGAAGTAGTTGTCTCACCAGACTTGGTGGGCTCTAGCTCTGGGCCTCAGAAGAGGTTCCGAGGTGACTGGGGTCGTAGCATCCCTAGGTAAGCATTGATTGCTCACCCTGAAATTCTAGTGTTGTTTTTGACGTGTTTATAATTTTCTTTTCCCTGTATTTCTAGGGTGTCAATGAAGGGGCTGGGAACTTCAGCGCCCGTCGCAGCGGCCAGGGCTGCTCCTGCCGAAGCTCCGGCTTCAAGCACTGAGCCTCCTTGTCAAGTGGAGGCAGAAGTTGCGAAAGCTCCGGTGCCAGTTGTCGTGATCTTGGACTCGGATTCCTCGCCCGATGCTCCTGTGGTAGCACCAGACCACAGGGGAGAAGTCGAAGATATACCCCTGGCGACAGTGACGAAGGCTGATGCTCCAGCACCGCCGATGCCAGGAGTTTCGGCTTTTGGACCGGAAGTTGTCGAAGTCCTGGCCGTTGAGCCAGAGATAGTTGAAGGTCCGGCGGCTGAGCCTGAAGTGGTTGAAGGTCTGGCCCTTGAGCCAGATGATGTTGAAGATCCGACAGCAGGGCCAGAAATGGTTGGAACTCCGGTCGCTGCACCGGAAGCAAGTTACGTGCTGGCGTCTGAGTCAGTTACAGCAGGGGGGCCGAATGAGCCGGCGTCTGGGCCAGCTGAGTCAGGGGCGCTGGATGAAGCCCTGACTGCTGCCCTGGAAGTAATTGTCCTGGAGCTACCTGGGCCAGAGCTGGAGCAGCCTGAGGAAGTGGCGACAGATCCCCCATCCTTGGAACCAGTGACTGAAGGTCCGGAAGCGGCACCTTCAACTCCTGCACCGGAGGTGAGAATTTCCCCCAGCGGGTTCTTCCTCCGCTACTACTGAAGGGCTTCCCAAGAGTGGCCCTAGCGCTGCAGGAGTCCAGGGGACCACTATTGTAGAGTGGGACCCAATTTTTGTGATGGAAAATCCTCTGGAGCCTGCGGAAATGGTCCCAGTAGGCCCAAAACCTATCCCCCTGGCGTTGTCCATAGACAACGCCTGCTCAAGTCTCCGACAGGTCCAGGTTGCCTTCGATCATGAGAGCAAAGCCTTGGAGGAGGAGCGCCACACCTTGAGGCGTTGGTGCAACATACTCCACTTTGAGACTAGGTTTGCCCAAACAAGACTGGCTGACCAGAAGGAGTGGATTTAGAGGGAGAAGGTCCAGTTAGAATACTGGGACAAGATGACGGAGGAGAAATAATCCACCATCCAGGTGCTCGACGTTAACTCCAGGGAGATCCTTGAGCAACCAAAGGAGAGACGTGATGCTGCTGACGAGTTTCACGAAAAACTTAATGAATTGAATGAAATTCTCCTAAAACGTCGAGTGGACCTGGATGCGAGGGAAGAAAAACTCCTGGAGCAGTAGGAGGATGTAGTAAAGAGAGAGGCGGAGGTCACCTAGAAGTTGACTCTGGGTGAGCAAAATTTGGCAGATCGCAACAAAAAGTTGGATCTATGGAAGGAGGAAGAAAAGAAGAAGAACTGGAAGGTGGGGCAAGAGCTCTCGAAAAGAGAGTCTAACGTTGCCGCTAGGGAGGATAGAGTCAAAGGCAGGGAAAAGGACCTAGCTGAAAGGAGGAACCGCATCCACCTCCGGGAAACAGAGCTGGCCGACCAGGAGAAGCAAGTTGCTGAGAACATGCAACAACATGCTAAGTTGACTGAGCGCCTTGCACGTGAAGGTTCCGAGCTAGTGGCCGCCTGGAGGTCACTGGAAGAGCTGCGAAGCTCGAAGGAAACTGAGTCCTTGATGGTATGGGACTTCCTGGGACGTGCGGACAGGGCCCTTGTGCCTCTTGGTTTCAGTCCAGTACACCCAGAGGACCCAGCGCAGGAGTTAGACCAGGCGCTAGTGGCTCTTGGCTCTGCTGGCAGCAAACTCAATGTGATGGGTGATGTCATCGCCGATCAGCTGGAGACGGAGGGTAAAGCCTTGGCCAAGAACGTCGCCGAGTATGTCTTGGCGTGTTACAAAAGCCGAGACCCCCAGTTCTCCCTTGATCCGGTCTTTGAAGGAATCATCACCGAGGAAGAGGATGTCGCCAGAGCTAGTGTCCAAGAAGCTACTGAGAAAGTTACTTCATTTTTCCACAGGACTTAGATCCTCCAGTGGCTAGGACTTTTCTCCGTTTGCCCCTTGTAATCCCAATTTTGTAATCCAATATTCTTGATTAATGAAATCCTCCTTTTTGTCTTGAATTTCACTTTGTCTTCAATATACTGTGTTGTATCTTGTTGGCCCCCTGGTACATGTGTACAATTGAAATGTGTACATGTACCAAAAGTTGTGGCAATATTTGACGACTTGAATGCTTCACATTTGTAGATTTTAGGTCCAAAGTCTTTTATTCTGAGGCATCAAAGACAGACCCCCTAGGATGGTCGGAGCTTAGTAGCTTTGGCGTCGTCCACCATCACTATGAATTTTTGCTTTTCCTGCACATTAAAGTCAAGAGAAAAAGTAAAATTTGTCCTCTTGTCTATAAATTGGTTGTGACTTATTGTTCTTATTTGGACTTTAGGTCCGAAGAAACTCAACATGATAACGAGTGTTTTGATATAATCTTTTTAGATCTGCATGCCTTTTTAGTACTCACCCTATTGAGGCCTATCAGGGTGTAGGTAGAGCAGCGTACTTAGGGTGTAGGACCAGGCTAAGTCGATAGCACACTCTGGACCTATGTTGGCTTGGCGTTCAGGCAAGTAGACTATGTAGCAATGTTAAGATCCAAAATGACTATCGATAAGGCTTATAATGCATGTGAATTACTTGGAACAAAGCTCAAAAAGATTTGCACAACTTCATTATAGACAAGCGGGGTGAAAATAATATGATATATTGAGCCTTGCGCAAAAAGTAAATGCACGTGGAGTTTGTTTTCACACAACAATGCCTTTCATTATAGGTCTGGATTACAGGGGAGACAAGGACACACTTAGGTTGCTGGACCATGGTAAATGTGCTATACATCTTGTACTAGCCCAGAGCAAGTAGTTACACTTCTAGTGTTGTGACTGTCTCAAGTTGAAAGTTGCCTAGAGGGGGGGTGAATAGGCTAATCAACCTGAAATGACTTAATAAAACGAGGTTAATACACAGGGGGCGGACTAGTCCGGTCCAGGGGCGGACTAGTCCGGTTCACCTACAGGGAAAAACCTAAAAAGGGTTTCTAACATGTTTTAGTCCAATTCTTGTGATGCAAAGTTTGTTAGAGTAACTTAGTGAGCCTTAGCAAGTTATATGGCAAGTATGAAGATAAGGATCACAATAAAGCAAAGGTGATGAGCAAAACCGGTAAAGCTAACCCTAGAAGCAATATGTGATCAATGAACGCTAAGAACACAAGTGACACGAGGATTTTATCCCGAGGTTCGATCCCACACAAGGAATCTACGTCCCCGTTGAGGAGTCCACAAAGGACCAGGTTCAACAACCCTTCCCTCACCAAGTTTACCGCACGGGCCTAACTTGGTTCTCCACTATCACAAAGAATGAATACAAGATTCGTTGGGACTTCTCACAATCTGAGGCTCCCACCACAATTACAATTGCAAATCACAAAGATTAACTCAAGCCACAGATCACAAAGATTCACAAAGTGCAAGAGATCAAACCGAGAGCCAAAGAGCGGTGTTCTTCCTCTTCTTCACCTCACCAAACCCTAATCCACACAAGAATTAGTTTTAGAGGGAATGTAGGCAAGAAGGAAGCTTTTGGAGGCTCAAGGTTGCTGTGGCGGCGCTAGGGTTTCAGTTTTCTCAAAGGATGGTTCAAATGAACCCAGGGGACCTCTATTTATAGAGGTCCCAAGCCCATACTGCTGACTTCAGCAGAAGGGCGGACTAGTCCGGCCTACAGCTCGGACTAGTCCGGCCTAGGGGACCACTGACGCCCCTGATAACTGTCGCACTACGCGGCAATCGTCACACTACCCTCCAAACTTCAAATTCAAACGATCACTTCAACAACGGACTAGTCCGGCCCTCACCGGACTAGTCCGATCTCACACAGAACCTTTTGTTCCGTGTGAAAACAGACTAGTGTGAAGACCACGGACTAGTCCGACCCCCAGGGCAGACTAGTCCGGCCTTCCCAGACTTAGTCTCTGAAGCACCGACTTCTCTCATACCCGGACTAGTCCGGCCCCCAGGGCGGACTAGTCCGATCTTAGTCAGGACCTCTTGGTCCGGACTAAAACGGACAAGTCCGTGGTTTTGGGACTTAGTCCCCAAAACCCACTTCACGGCTACACGGACTAGTCCGTCCCAATACAGACTAGTCCGATCTCAGTTAGACCCTTCTGGTCCGGCCGAAAATGGACTTGGCCGGCCAAAGGCGGACTATTTCGGCCTCCTGCACGGACTAGTTCGGCCCTACTGCCAGCCTACTTCTAGCTCTCTTCTCTCCATAGGTTTGACCTCTAAACCGCTTTCAGCTCCCAACTTGATCTCAATGCACTTTACACACACATCCTCACACACATTTGGCTAGTCTAAACTCGACACACTAGAAACCCTAGTTTCCCTTTTCGAGTTGACATCGTCGTTTCCATCTTTTTCCATTTTGAGGGATTGTGCTTCCACTTAGTCCACACCTGTGCTTAAGATCACTGAGCTCATTAGTCACTTAATTGTCGTCATCAATCATCCAAAACCCACGAGGATCCTAGATGCACTTTCAATCTCCCCCTTTTTGGTGATTGATGACAACACATTAAGTCTTCACATATAAGAGTGTAAATTTGTGGTTTTCATAACGTGCGGGTGTATGAGTGACTCCCCCTCAATGAATGCATCATAAAAGAAAGATTGAGGAAGTCCTTCATACACACACACACGTTATGGTGGGGTTCCTACGTGTTGTGCTCAACAGTTTGTGACAAGACATAACAGGCATGAATATGATTAAAAGATAGACAATCAAAACATCATATGTGATATTTAACATTAAGAGCATGGTCTTGCACAAATTTAAGCGATTGACATAACATAGATATTACAATAAAGGAGTGCAACATGTCCATGGACCCAACATAATAACTACACTCGACTAACCACACCTAAGTACCCTTGCACAACCTTTCTGACACTCCCCCATATTGACTATCTCTCCCGACTGACTCCCAACTAACTCCCAACTATCTCTCCCCCTTTGGCATCAAGACACCAAAAAGGGAAAAGAAGAGGGGAAACACAACCTCGAATTCTAGTCGTCGTCTTTCTCGTCGTCGTCGTCGTCGCGGGAGTCGCTCTCCGTGGCCTCTGGGTCCTCTTGATCCTCATCGTCATCGTCGGAGGCTCGAGCCGAAGGAGCTGCCCGGGAAGAGCTTCCGTCCTCTTGGAGCTGGGCGAGATCGTCGGCGGTGAAGTTGGGGAAAGGAGTGATCTCCCCGTCACTCACTTCCGGAGAGGACATAGGGACCTCCAGCTTGTCGCACACTGCCTTAAGATACTTTTCTTGGCGCTTGTGTGCCCTCTGAGCCCGGATCTCTTGCTTCCGGCAGGAAGTGAAGATCGCCTTGAAGCACTTGAAGAAAGCGCTCATCGATTGAGGTGGAGGCAGAGAAGGAGGCGCCACGGGGCGAGATGGAGGATCTGCATTCTTCCTACGAGGAGGAGCCGGCACATTTGGAGGCTACTGAGGACGAAGCGGGCGATGCGACACGTCCTTGACAAAGGACAAGCCCCACACTTTCTCTATGAGGCACATAATGTAGGGAGCATACCCGCAAGCTCGGTTGGGGGTATGTGAGATGTTGAAGATATCGTCGAAAATGTAATCGACGAGGTTGAATTTCTCCTCCCCATCAACAAGAAGTATCAAGTGCCTCAAGTTTCCTTGAATCACCCCAGCATCACCATCCTTTGGTGCTATTGTCCTTCTGAGGATCCTGTTCATGATGCTGTAGAAGGGCTTGATGTTGCGAGCATGTCCGGCACTGTATTGGACATGACTAGGGTACATGTATGCCAGCTCATCACGGTCCACGGCCTTGAGGTTAGAGATGATGATCTCATGATCCAGATGTGCCTCAAGCCCTAGAATCTTGGCAAACTCCGCATAAGTGACTGAGTATTGCTCGTCATGCGTCATCCATATGATCCTCCGGTCACCTGAGGTGGTGAAGTAGATAGTGGAGTAAAATTGCAGGATCACTTCGACATTCCAGTCATATTTGAACCCCATGATCTACTTGAGCTCATGACGCTCAGCAGCTTCAATGACGGTGTCAAATGCAGAGTGTTTCTTCTTTGCCATGTACTCCCAGTCTACCCATTGTGCTTCAATCACAGACTTCTTCATGCTTTGGTAGACCAGACGGTAGTAATCACAATGAAAGTCGCACCAAAACCGAGGGACGGCGGTGCTCCTTTCATACTTATACACCTTGTCCGTCCTGAGCCTTCTTGCTTTCTCAGCTCCCTTTCCATGAAAGATATTTGCAGCTATGTCACGTTGCCTCTTGGGATTCCTCTCGGGAGTGTGCACTTCCAGGGGACCAATCGGTTTGGCTTTCCCCTTCTCCTTGATAGCAATTCCCTTTGCTTTTGCAGCCGCGGCCTTCACCGAGGGCTTCTTTTTCTTTGGCTCAGCAGGAGCTGGGGCCTTGCCCTTCTTCGGATCTCTTTCGATCCGACGTTCAGCAATGACTTCTTGGGCTGGTTCCTTGCCCTTGTCCTTCTCTCCAAGTGTGACAAGTCTCTTCCTCTTGGAGACTTGTGCAGCAGCAGCCTAAGAGTTGTGAGCTTCACGCTCCTCTCGCTTCTTCTTTCGGAGATCCTTCCGTGACTCCTCAATGGCCCGAGCCATTGCTTCATCCTCATCGTAGGCCAATGCGGCGGCCCGAGCAGCTTGTTGCTTCTTGGCTGCTTGCGCTCTTGCATGCTGCTCGAGATACTTCTCCGCAGCCTCAACTTCGGCTCTTGCTCGCTCTTCGGCGAGATGAAGTTGCTCCGCCTCCCACTCGGGGTCAGTGGGGGGGAGAAGCGGAACGGCGAGGAGTGGCCATTTTTGCTGAAAAGAATAGAGCCCATAAGATAGAAGGTCAAGGAGTTGGAATAATGCGAAAGAATTCATGAAAGACAGCCAAAGTGTGAGTTTCACCTATGCAGACCGGACTTGTCCGCCCCAGGGGCGGACTAGTCCTCCAGGCGGACTAGTCCGGGTTGCACAGGCTAAACCCTAACTCTAACGGTTTTTCGAGAAATTTGGAATCAAGTCGCAATACTCCTAGGCTATGATCACAAGGTCACTAGAAACAACTTTAATGAAGAGGCATCTACCAAAAACTTAATGAATTAAGAATGAGGCTAGTTTTTGAAAAAAAGGAGGAATACCTCTTCAAATCTTGAAGAATCGACAAGATCGGGGAGGGATCGCGTCGAGGATGTTTGGGAAAGGTCTCCCTTGCCTCCAAGGAGTCCAATGCACGGATTGGAATCGGTTTTTGGTGGTTGGAATCGAAAATCGTCGAAAGGAGGCTGTTTCGCGCGCGTGGAAGAGAGAAAGGTCTAGATGAGGAAGTGGAGGGGTCAGCCGCTTCCTGGGGGTTTAAGTCCCCAGGGGCCAGACTAGTCCGGTAGAGGAGCCGGACTAGTCCGGTCAGCGGACCAGACCCGGACCAGTCCGGATCCGGACTTGTCCGGCCATAGGGCGGACTAGTCCGGTCCTAGGAAGCTGAAAACATATATATTGAGTTTTAGCCACTATAAAAGATCCTTATGGACATATTGCACAACAAAACCTTGTGAATATGGTCAGTAAGCAATCAACATTGAAACTATGACCATGACTCACAAAGTCACTAGTTTTTCAAATATTTTGGAGAAAATTGAGATAGAGATGAATTTTCCAACCACATGCATTCTTTTGAACAAGGCATAAGTAATCATTCAGATGTGCATGTTTCAAGCCACATTTTGAGAATCTAATATATTGAGCTCACTCCTAAGCTCACAAAATCACTTCTCATCTAGTGGCTTGGTAAATATGTCGGCTAGTTGGTTCTCGTTTCTCACATGGGAAATCACTATATCCCCCTTTAAGGAATGATCTCTCAAGAAGTGGTGTCTAATGTCTATGTGTTTGGTCCTTGAATGCTCAACTGGATTATGGGCTATTTTGATGGCGCTCTCATTGTCACATAGGAGAGGGATATGGCGCAAGTTTATACCATAATCCCTTAGAGTTTGTCTCATCCACAGAAGTTGTGCACAACAACTTCCGGTTGCGACCTACTCCGCGTCGGCTGTGGAGAGAGCAATGGAATTTTGTTTCTTAGAGGACCAAGACACTAATGATCTACCCAAGAATTGGCATGTCCCAGATGTGCTCTTTCTATCAACTTTGCACCCCACATAATCCGCATCGGAATAACCAATGAGGTTGAACTTGGATCCTTTGGGGTACCAAAGTCCTAGGCTCGGTATGTGAACTAGATATCTAAGAATTCTCTTCACGACGGTCCAATGACACACCTTTGGTGCAGCTTGAAACCGTGCACATGTACACACACTAAGCATGATATTCGGTCTAGATGCACAAAGATATAACAGGGAGCCAATCATGGAACGATATACCTTTTGGTCCACACTTGGACCATTTTCGTTGAGGTCTAGGTGTCCATTCGTCGCCATAGGAGTCTTAGTGGGTTTGGCCTTGTCCATGTCAAACTTTTTCAATATGTCTTGAGTGTACTTGGTTTGACTTATGAACGTTCCTTCTTTGAGTTGCTTGACTTGGAAACCTAAAAAGAACTTCAACTCCCCCATCATGGACATCTCAAATCTTTCCGTCATAATCTTTGAAAACTCATCACAAAACACTTTGTTAGTAGAACCAAATATAATGTCATCGACATATATTTGGCACACAAAGAGATCATCATTGAAGTTCTTTGTAAATAGAGTGTAATGAGCTTTTCCTATCTTAAAACCATTTTCAATTAGAAAGTCTCTAAGACACTCATACCAAGCTCTAGGAGCTTGTTTGAGGCCATAGAGAGCCTTACGCAACTTGAAGACATGGTTTGGGAATTCTTGGTCTTCGAAGCCCGGTGGTTGCTCCACATATACTTCCTCCTTGATTGGGCCATTTAGGAACGCACTCTTGACATCCATTTGATAGAGCTTAAAATCATGGTGAGTGGCAAAGGCAAGTAATATTCGAATTGACTCTAACCTAGCTACAGGAGCAAAGTTTTCATCAAAATCCAAACCTTCGACTTGTGAGTACCCCTTGGCCACAAGTCGTGCCTTGTTCCTTGTCACAACACCATGTTCATCTTGCTTGTTGCGGAACACCCACTTGGTGCCCACAACATTTGCTTGTGGACGCTTGACAAGCTCCCAAACTTTGTTCCTCTCGAAGTTGTTAAGCTCCTCTTGCATGGCCACCACCCAATCCGGATCTCTCAAGGCATCTTCAACCCTATGGGGATCCAAAGAAGAGACAAAGGAGTAATGTTCACAAAATTTTGCAATACGAGAACGAGTGATTACCCCTTTAGTAATGTCTCCTAGTATGTTGTCAACGGGGTGATCCCGTTGAACACTTTGATGTACACGAGGATGTGGAGGTTGAGCTCTTGAGTCATCATCATCTTCTTCTTCTTCTTGATTTGCCCCTTGATGAGTGCCTCCCCCTTGACTTTCATCTTCTTGGTCGTTTTGAGGTTCTACTTGATGGTCGACAACTTGATCGCGTGGAGGAGTACTTGCATCATCTTGTTGTTGGTCACTTGAGCATTGAGGTTGTTCTTGTGGTCGAACATCTCCAAGTGCCATTCTTCTAAGTGCTTCTTGTGGAGAGTCTTCTTGATCTAGCACACTTTGATCAACTTGCTCCACTTGGGAGCCATTAGTTTCATCAAACACCACGCCGCGTGCTATTTCAACAATAACGAAGGTTTTGTTGAAGACACGGTAGGCGTGAGTGTTTGAGTCATAGCCAAGCAGGAAACATGTAAGACCTATGTGTGCTGAATACATTGGCTTGTAGTGAGTACACTTGGCTTTGATGATAAAAGTTTTAAATATCACCAAAACACCTTTTTATCAAGGTCCGACTCTAGCTTTGAGCTACAGCAAGATCCGACCATAGGTCCGACTTGTTTTGGGTAGCTCCGGCTATGTTAGATGCTAGGTCCGGCTTCTTGGTAAGGTCTGATTAGCTTTGGATAGCTCCAGTGAGCTTTATCTTTAGCTCCGGCATGTCTTTGTTAGCTCCGGCATGTCTTTGATAGCTCCGGCATATACTTGATAGCTCCGTCATGTTTTTACTAAGCTCCGACATACTTTGTCTAGTGTCGGTTTTGGGTTGACTAGTTTTGACTAGTTTTTGGTAAGCTCCGGTGCTAGGATCTACTAGTTTTGGAAAGCTCCGGCGCTAGGTTCTTCTAGCTTTTGATAGCTCCGGCTCAAGCTCCGGGTTGCTCTGGCAAGGTCCGGAACTTGACCTAAGTGCTTCTGCTTTCATTTGCAATGTTTCGTACTTGCTTTACATTGTTGGAAAGATTGCTTAGTATTCATTTGCTAAGTTTTTGGTGCGTTTTGGATGATATGGTTGATATCGTTTCTACTGTGGTTTTGCAACATGCTTATGTGAGGTTCTCACGTAAGGTGTTCTGTTCGGAACTAACTTGAGTCAAGTCGAGGACTTGGGCTCGTATGGATTGGTTGTTTGTTCATGTGCAGGTGTTGCTTGAGTTCAAGTCATGGCTGGTGACGGGATCCATTGGACTAGTCTCAGGGAGGAGATGAGGTTCCAACAACCAAGTTCGGGAGGAACTGTGGTTGAGCTGATCAGGAGGTCGCGCAGGATGATTGAATCAAGGGCAGTGCATATGAATGTCAAAGGAAGGTGTTCGCACGTATGCATGCGGTGCATGACGTGGCAATATGCTTCTAGAGACGGATTATGGAAGGAAGATCTGATCGGAAGGATCGGATCGTATCAGTTGAAGACTTAGGCTGCTAGCTGAGTCTGTTATGGCTCGGTATGGAAAGTATCGAGTTGGTTATGTTAGGATTTCGTGTGTGTCACGAATTTGAGTTGTTTAAGAATGTGGGATACGTTCCAAGGTGTTTGGAAGTCTTAAGATTGCTTCTATCTGCGTATAGAAGAGTCCTAATTAGTTATGGAAAGTTCCGATTGTGATCGGATTAGGATTGGAGTCCTAGTTGAGATTGGGATGGCCTAAGGGCTGGTTATATAAGCAAGGGAAGGCCAAAGCTCGTGAGAGACGACTTTGGGGCTGTTCCTCTTGTGTTCTATTGAATAAAATTCATAGTTTGAAGGAACTTTTGTGCCTTGTTCGTCCGACTTGTTCCAGACAAGTTTTACTCGCCGAGTTTCTGGACAGCACTACCTTTCGTCGGTGGTTTTATCATAACTCGAGTTTTACTGATCCAATTGATGTGCTTCTTTTTGAGTTGTATTCACAACTTGATTGTCTATCATCTGTCAAAATTTTACGGTCATTGGATTTGTGGTTTCTGAGCTACACGAGTTTCTTTGCAGCATTCCAGAAACTGTTTTTCTCGGGTAGGTCAGATTGACCAGTGTTTGATCTTTCAATCATAACTTGAGTTTTTCTCGAAGGATTTGAGTAATTCTTTTTGTGTTGTCTTCGTGACTTGATTCTCTCTGATATCTATCACTTTTGTCACGGTGAAACACGTTTAGATTAGTCTCATACACGATTTCTTTAACAGATCGTTTTTCTGCCGGAAGGGTTTGGGGTTTTATTGTTTCCGCTGCGTAAGATTTTTAAATCTACCATTCACCCCCCCTCTGGTAGCTTTTCACGTGCTCTTCGATCCTACAATTGGTATCAGAGCCACAGTGCTCTAATCTTTGTGATTTGCACGTGTTTTTGACTAATCATTATGGAGAAGTACTCCGCCAAACCTTGTGTGTTTTCTGGTATTGATTTCCAGGTTTGGAAGGCACGCATGGAGGCTTTCATCCAGGCACAAGGCTTTGCAATATGGGAGAAGGTGTATAAGCCTTATGAAGTGCCACCCAATGATCAAGTCACGGCCACAAACCTAAGGGACATCAACAACAACAACAAAGCCTGAAACTTGATCATCCAAAGACTCACTCAAAGCAACTTTGATCGTGTCGCGCACCTCCGGTCAGCATACGATGTTTGGAGAGCTCTCTGTGATTATCATGAAGGCTCCAACACAATCAAGGAGGTAAAACAAGATATGTTCAAAAAGGAATATATGCGTTTTGAGATGCAACCAGGTGAGTCTATCGATGACCTCTTTGCTCGTTTCAATAAAATTCTCAGCAACTTACGTAGTGTCAATGTAAATTTTTCTGATGCTGAGAATGCTAGGCAACTTCTTAGTGCATTAGATATGCCAATTTGGGAGATGAAAGTCACATCTATTCGTGAATCTACTGTCATGAGTTCTATTACATTAGATGTACTTTATTCTAAACTAAAAACTCATGAAATTGACATCCTAGCACGTAAGAACCCAAATAAGTCTATTGCATTTGTTTCACAACGTGATATGTCTAGCTCCGGCCAAACATCATCCTGCAATACTCTTGCTTTGTTGTCCTCGCTAACCCTGGAACAGATCGAAGAACTTCCAGAAGAGGAGTTGGCACTCATCTCTACTAGATTCTCAAAAGCATTGCAAAATGTGAGAACTAGAAGGAGAGGAAGCTCCGGACCTCAACGCTGTTTTGAATGTGGTAAAATAGGACACTTTCGTACAGAATGACCTAACCTTTCAGGTCCGACCACCCGTGAAGAAAAACAAAGCAAGGCCCGGACGTCCTCTGGAAACTCCAACAAGAAGAAGAAGGGTACCATAGGACGCAATATGATTAACTGCATCATCACCGCACTTCAAGAACTTAGTTCAAGTGATGTAGACTTTGAAAGTGATGAGGATGATGACGATCTGGCCAACTTATGCTTCATGACGGGCAAAACAAGATCAAGATCAAGTCAGGAGGATGCAGAACACAACAGCGAAGACGATGAGGTATGTTCTACCTGCAATGAAATGTGTGATGCTATTTCTCGTGCAACTATTATTGTCAAGAAAAAGGACAAAAAGCTTAGGGATATTGGTGCTAAAATTGAATCACTAGAATCTGAAATTAACCGTTTAAAAACTTTGATTCCTAGTGATGATGCATGTCCCTCATGTGACTTAATCTATGAACAATTGTCCTCCCTAAGAAGTGCACATTCCTCCACTCTAGACAGACTTGATGAAGAAATTGAAAAGAACAAAAAGCTTGATGCACTTAGTGATAAAAACTTAAAAGATGCTTCTTGTTCTACAGATGATTTGCATTGTTCTGCATGTGAAAATCTTGATAAGAAACTAAAAGATGCAATGAATTAAATTTCCATTCTGAACAATGTTTTACGATCTCATGAAGTTAAAAATTGTTCCAATTGCAAACTAAAAGGAAAAACTTCATGTGCAAACTGCCTAGACTTGTCCAAGAAACTTGATGACATGAATATGACACTAGGTCGGTTTTGTAATGGGAATAAGAATCTAAACTTGCTGCTGAAAATTCTTCCGAGTCTTGCAAAGATAAAACTGGTTTAGGTTTTGATTCTCATGTTCATGCTAAGGCACATCCACCTAAAATTGTAAAATCATTAGGAAGTGGTTTGATTCAAACAGTTCCTAAACAAAAAGGAGTGGTTTTCAAATCTGCAGGAGTGTTGCCTCATTCGGGTTCAAATAAAAATATTGCTTGCTCATCTAGACATGAACACAAAGTTAAATTTCATTGTACCTTCTGTGGTAGAGATGGTCATGTCATAGATTTTTGTTATAGACTAGCTAAACAACAGAAAAAGGAAAAGAAAATTGTTAGATCTTATAACTTTCATGCAATTAGAAAAACACAACCTGCTTTAGTGAGTCAGAAATTTGAAAAGGTAGCTTCCGGACCTTCGGGTAAGAAATCTGCAAAAGCAGCTCCGATAGTTCCGATAGCTCCGAGAGCTCCCGGATCTTCTGTTGTTCCCTCCGGAGCTTCAGTGTTTGCCTCCGGATCTTCTGCTTTTACCTTCGGAGCTACTGGTTTTCACTCTAAACAAGTAACAACTTCTAAATCAACTGTTAAAAACAGAAAACCTCAATCTTTGACTCATAAACCTGCTGTTTTGTCTCAGCTTTCGCGTGTTTTTCCTGCTGCACATCGTGTGACTCAGTACTGGATACCTAAATGCCTTTTGACTAACCCCAGTATTGAGTCATCGACGTATTGTGCTTCTATGTAGGTTACGCGCTTGAGGAAGGAGAATATTTGGATTGTGGATTCAGGTTGCTCACGCCACATGACCGGTAACAAAGATTGGTTCTCCTCCCTCTCTTTTGTGTCACGTGTAGAAAATATTACTTTTGCCGATAATTCTTCAACTTCTATAATTGCTAAGGGTTCGGTTAAAGTAAATGATCACTACACTTTGAAGGATGTGGCACTTGTCAAAAATTTGAAATACAACTTGCTTTCTGTTTCAAAATTGCTAGATGAAAATCTAGAAATTATTTTCAATAAGAACTGCTGCAAAGTTGTAGATTCAAACAGTGAGCTTATCTTTAACATGTCTCGGTTTGGAAGAGTTTTTAAAGCTGATTTTGATATGTACTCCTCTAAGCATAGGTGTCTAGTTGCAAATGATTCAAAGGACTTATATTTTTGGCATCGTAGACTTGGTCATGTAGGCTTTGATCACCTAACGCGAGTTAGTGCTCTTGATCGCATACGTGGGCTGCCTAAGCTTAAAGGGGACAAAGAAATTGTGTGCTCTTCTTGTAGACATGCTAAGATGGTTGCAGGTTCACATACTCCTCTCACAATGATCATGACAACTGAACCATGTCAACACTTGCATCTTGACACCGTAGGACCTTCACGTGTTCAATCCCTCGGAGGGAAATGGTATGTTCTTGTTATTGTTGATGATTATTCTAGATACTCTTGGGTTTACTTTATGGCGTCTAAGAATGAAGCTTTTAGTCACTTTAGGACTTTATTTCCTAGATTATCAATTGATCACCCAGGATCTTTAAAGGCAATTAGAAGTGATAACGGAACTGAATTTAAAAATCAATCTTTTGATCACTTTTGTGCTGAAAATGGAATAGATCATCAATTCTCTTCACCATATGTACCTCAACAAAACGGTGTTGTAGAAAGAAAGAACAGAACCTTAGTTGAGATGGCTAGGACTATGCTTGATGAATATCAAACTCCTAGGAAATTTTGGGCTGATGCGTTAGCAACCACTTGTTATGTCTCAAATCGTGTTTTCTTGCGTGCTAAGCTAGGTAAAACACCATATGAGCTTCGGTTTGGACATAGGCCTAGTGTTACACACTTTCGGGTCTTTGGTTGCAAATGCTTTGTTAAGAAACATGGTAATCTTGATAAATTTGAACCTAGATCCATTGATGGCATGTTTCTTGGTTATCCATCTCATACTAGAGGCTACCGTGTGCTTTTACTTGACACTAACAAAATTGTGGAGACTTGTGAAGTGTCTTTTGATGAAGCTAGCCCAGGTACTAGCTCCGGTGTTGCACGACCAGATCCGTATCCTCAGGGGGAGGGTATTTTCGAAGATGAAGAAGAGCCGGTGATACTGCCTGGTAGTTCCGAAGCTGACACGTGTCCAGCTCCGGACATTGAACAAGCTTCGGCTATCACCTACACTGGTCCTGATCATCCACAAGTCACAAGCTCATCAATCTACGATGAACCTAATGAAGAAGAAGCTTGTGAGACATCTGTTCCCCTACGTTTTTACAAAGATCATCCCCCACAACAGATGATTGGAAGCTTGCACGAACGAGTCACACGGTCCAGGTTTTGCGATCCAAACTCTCATGCTCATTCTGCTTTTGTTGCTTCTTTTGAACCTAAAGATATATCACACGCACTCACTAATGAATCTTGGATTATTGCCATGCAAGAAGAGTTAGAAAATTTTGAAAGAAATAATGTTTGGAAACTTGTACCTCCACCTCAAGGTCACACTTTAATTGGAACTAAATGGGTATTTAAAAATAAACAAAGTGAGGATGGGGTTGTGGTTAGGAATAAGGCTAGGTTGGTTGCTCAAGGTTTCACTCAAGTTGAAGGTCTAGATTTTGATGAAACTTTTGCTCCTGTCGCTAGATTAGAAGCCATAAGAATTTTGTTAGCTTTTGCTGCATCTAAAGGTTTTAAGCTATATCATATGGATGTTAAAAGTGCTTTTCTTAATGGCTACATTGATGAGGAGGTTTATGTCAAACAACCACCAGGTTTTGAAAATCCAGATTTTCCTAATCATGTTTACAAACTGTCCAAAGCCTTATACGGTCTCAAACAAGCCCCTAGAGCATGGTATGATAGGTTAAAAACATTATTACTTGAAAAGGGGTTTACCATGGGCAAGGTTGATACAACACTTTTTGTGCTTAAACATGGCAATGACTCATTATTTGTTCAAGTGTATGTGGATGATATTATCTTTGGTTGTGTTTCTCATGATCTTGTGTCCAAGTTTTCAGCAATGATGAGTTCCGAATTTGAAATGAGTATGATGGGTGAACTCACTTACTTTTTGGGGCTGCAAATCAAGCAAACCAAGGAGGGTACTTTTGTGCATCAAACGAAGTATACCAAAGACCTCCTAAGGTGCTTTAACATGGACAAAAGCAAGCCTCTTCGGACACCAATGGGAACATCAACAACACTTGAACTTGATGAAGATGGTGAATCCGTGGATCAAAAAGAATATAGAAGCATGATCGGATCACTTTTGTACCTCAGGGCATCAAGACCGATCATACAATTCAGCGTATGTCTTTGTGCACGGTTTCAAGCTTCCCCACGTGTTTCACATCGTCAAGCCGTCAAAAGGATTCTCAGGTACTTACATGGAACCCAAGAATTTGGCATTTTTCTACCTTCTTCCTCAACCGTTACTTTGAAAGCTTTTTCGGATGCTGATTTTGGGGGTTGTAGGATTGATAGGAAAAGTACTTCCGGTGCTTGTCATTTTCTTGGTAATTCTGTTGTTGCTTGGTCCTCTAGAAAAAAAATTCTGTTGCACAATTCACAGCCGAATCTGAATATGTAGCTGCTGCTAGTGCTTGCTCACAAACTCTTTGGATTGTTCAAACACTTAAGGACTATGGGGTTGATCTAGATAGTGTTCCACTGTTATGTGATAACACTAGTTCCATTTGCATTGCTAAAAACCCCGTGCAACATTCTAGAACTAAGCACATTGACATTAGGTATCACTTTCTCCGAGATAATGTTGAAAAAGGAAACATTGTGCTTCACCATGTAGATACCGAACATCAATTGGCTGACATTTTTACAAAACCTTTGGATTTCACTCGTTTTTGTTACATTCGTAGTGAAATAGGGGTTATGCATCTTCATGGCTTAAATTGAGGGGGAATTTTTTAAAACATGGGAAGTCTATGTGTGAATCTGAAATTAAAATAATATGAGCATAGTATTTCATACATATATGACTTTGTGATTCCTTTTACATACTGAAAGTTCTTACTACATTACTCATGTTATACATTTTGTAGTTTTTGCCATGTCTAGTAATTGGAATAATTACATACACTAAATCTGGTCATGGTCGAACTTTCTTGCTGTTTTGAACTTGTTGCCTGCTCACAAATGCTTTTAATCATAAAGAATTAATCAAGTAATCAACTCACATGTTGAGTTTTTATGAACAAATATAAATTGAGAAAAGATCAAGAGAATATGCATGCATCGCACTTCTTCTTTTGAGATAGCTTGTCATTGCACTTAGATATGAACTTGGAAGAAGTTGTGTATGACTAAAACCATGTCCTTAAGCTTCTGATTGTCAAATGACATAGGCTTGGCTTGGTTGGTTAGAATAAGGTAGATGCGCATATAATCTCTTGCAAATATCATATGATCAAAATTTATGCTTTGAAAAATAATAAAATGCAGCAACTAGTGTCATGCTTTCAGGTTTTTAAATATTTAAGTTTGTGAGATCATGACTTGCTTAAATTGAAAAATTAAATTTGATCTCTAGCATGGCTTACACTACCTTATGTATTTCCTTGATGTGATAATGTAAGGTACTTGATAGTATGACTTGGATGAGCTTTGTTTATATGTATATGTTATAATATGCTCATAACAACTAAAGAGGGAGAGATAATTTGTTTATATGCTCATGACTTGCTGAATACATTGTCAAAGGGGGAGAGATAAGCATGAAAAGAAAGAGAATATGGGCATAAGGAGAGATAATAAAGGGGGAGAGATAATATGGGATAATTGTTCCTTCTCATTTTACTTTTGATTTACAAAGGAGGAGAAATTTTCTTTAAAACTTTTAATGAGAATAAACCAATGTTCGGATTTTAAATGGTGTTGCCAATGCATTCATCAAGGGGGAGATTGTAAGACCTATGTGTGCTGAATACATTGGCTTGTAGTGAATACACTTGGCTTTGATGATAAAAGTTTTAAATATCACCAAAACACCTTTTTATCAAGGTCCGACTCTAGCTTTGAGCTACAGCAAGATCCGACCATAGGTCCGACTTGTTTTGGGTAGCTCCGGCTACGTTAGATGCTAGGTCTGGCTTCTTGGTAAGGTCCAATTAGCTTTGGATAGCTCCGGTTAGCTTTATCTTTAGCTCCGACATGTCTTTGTTAGCTCCGGCATGTCTTTGATAGCTCCGGCATATACTTGATAGCTCCGACATGTTTTTGCTAAGCTCCGACATACTTTGTATAGCACCGGTTTTGGGTTGACTAGTTTTGACTAGTTTTTGGTAAGCTCCGGTGCTAGGATCTACTAGTTTTGGAAAGCTCCGGCGCTAGGTTTTTCTAGCTTTTGATAGCTCCGGCTCAAGCTCTGGGTTGCTCTGGCAAGGTCCGGAACTTGACCTAAGTGCTTCTGCTTTTCATTTGCAATGTTTCGTACTTGCTTTACATTATTGGAAAGATTGCTTAGTATTCATTTGCTAAGTTTTTGGTGCGTTTTGGATGATATGGTTGATATCGTTTCTACTGTGGTTTTGCAACATGCTTATGTGAGGTTCTCACGTAAGGTGTTGTGTTCGGAACTAACTTGAGTCAAGTCGAGGACTTGGGCTCGTATGGATTGGTTGTTTGTTCATGTGCAGGTGTTGCTTGAGTTCAAGTCATGGCTGGTGACGGGATCCATTGGACTAGTCGGGAGGAGATGAGGTTCCAACAACCAAGTTCGGCAGGAACTGTGGTTGAGCTGATCAGGAGGTCGCGCAGGATGATTGAATCAAGGGCAGTGCATATGAAGGTCAAAGGAAGGTGTTCGCACGTATGCATGCGGTGCATGACGTGGCAATATGCTTCTAGAGACAGATTATGGAAGGAAGATCTGATCGGAAGGATCAGATCGTATCGGTTGAAGACTTAGGCTGCTAGCTGAGTCTGTTATGGCTCGGTATGGAAAGTATCGAGTTGGTTATGTTAGGATTTCGTGTGTGTCACGAATTTGAGTTGTTTAGGAATGTGGGATACGTTCCAAGGTGTTTGGAAGTCTTAAGATTGCTTCTATCTGCGTATAGAAGAGTCCTAAGCAGTTATGAAAAGTTCCGATTGTGATCGGATTAGGATTGGAGTCCTAGTTGAGATTGGGATGGCCTAAGGGCTGGTTATATAAGCAAGGGAAGGCCAAAGCTCATGAAGACTACTTTGGGGCTGTTCCTCTTGTGTTCTATTGAATAAAATTCGTAGTTTGAAGGAACTTTTGTGCCTTGTTCGTCCGACTTGTTCCAGACAAGTTTTACTCGCCGAGTTTCTGGACAGCACTACCTTTCGTCGGTGGTTTTATCATAACTCGAGTTTTACTGATCCAATTGACGTGATTCTTTTTGGGTTGTCTTCACAACTTGATTGTCTATCATCTTTCAAATTTTACGGTCATTGGATTTGTGGTTTCTGGGCTACACGAGTTTCTTTGCAGCATTCCAGAAACTGTTTTTCTCGGGTAGGTCAGATTGACCAGTGTTTGATCTTTCAATCATAACTTGAGTTTTTCTCGAAGATTTGAGTAATTATTTTTGTGTTGTCTTCGTGACTTGATTTTCTCTTATATCTATCACTTTTGTCACGGTGAAACACGTTTAGATTAGTCTCATACACGATTTCTTTAACATATCGTTTTTCTGCCAGAAGAGTTTGGGGTTTTATTGTTTCCGCTGCGTAAGATTTTTAAATCTACCATTCACCCCCCTCTAGTAGCTTTTCACGTGCTCTTCGATCCTACAGAAACCTTCATCGGACTTTGAAACAAACTTCAAAGTCCTAGGCTTCTTGTTAAGAATATAACACTTGCTCCCAAAAACACGAAAATAAGAGATATTGGGTTTCTTACCAACTAGAAGCTCATAGGGAGTCTTCTTGAGGAGGCGGTGGAGGTATAATCGGTTGACGGCGTGGCAAGCGGTGTTAACCGCCTCCTCCCAAAACCGATCCGATGTCTTGTACTCATCAAGCATTGTCCTTGACATCTCGATGAATGTTCTATTCTTCCATTCCGCCACCCCATTTTGTAGAGGGGAATATGGAGCTGAAAATTCATGCTTGATGCCTTCCTCATCCAAGAATTCTTCCACTTGAGTGTTTTTGAACTCGGTGTCGTTGTCACTTCTTATAGCTTTGATTCTTGAGGCGAACTCATTTTGAGCTCTCCTCAAGAACCTCTTGAGGACACCATGGGTTTCACCCTTATCATGCAAGAAAAACACCCAAGTGAAACGAGAAAAGTCATCAACAATAACAAGACCATATTTGTTACCGCCAATGCTTATGTAGGTTATTGGCCCGAAAAGGTCCATGTGTAGCAGCTCCAACGGTCTTGTTGTCGTCATGATGTTCTTGGAGGGATGTTGAGCTCCTACTTGCTTCCCCGCTTGGCATGCACTACATGGCCTATCCTTTTCGAAGACAACATTCTTCAAGCCATGGATGTGCTCGCCCTTAAGAAGCTTTTGTAAGTTCCTCATGCCAACATGGGTCAGCCGTCTATGCCAAAGCCATCCCATGTTGGTTTTTGCCATTAAGCATGTGTCAAGTTGAGCTTTATCCGAGGCAAAGTCCACAAGATAAAGTTTTCCCTTGAGCACACCCTTAAAAGCGGTTGAGTTATCACTTCTTCTAAGGACGCTCACACCCTCATTAGTGAAAACACAATTATAACCCTTGTCACATAGTTGTGATATGGACAAGAGGTTATAGTCTAAAGAATCAATGTGTAGAACGCTAGAAAGAGTGTGTTGAGGAGAGATGACAATTTTACCGGAGCCAAGGATTTTTCCTCGGCTATTGTCTCCAAAGAGGATTCCTTCATTTGGATCATCGTGTTCTTCATACTCCTCAAACATCGTTCTCTCTTCGGTCATGTAGTTTGTGCACCCACTATCGAGCACCCATTTGGAATCACCGGAGGAGTATGCCTACAAAACAAGATTATGCCTTCCTTTTAGGTACCCAAGCGGAGTTGGGTCCTTTGATGTTAGTGGTAAGGCATTTGGGCACCCACACGCAAGGCGTGGGGCTCTTGCGGAGTGGCCCAACATATCTAGCATACATTTTGCCATATTTGTTCCTCATCAACACATATGATGCATCGAAATCATGAAATAGAGGATGTGGTTCAGCTTTAGGCGTGTAAGTGCTAGTTGAGGTGTTCTTCACAATTTTAGTTGGAGATGAGCTTCCTTTGACAAAGACAATCAAGTCTTTGCCATACTTGAAGGTTTTGGCATTTTGCCTTCCACCTTTAGTATAGCCAAGACCATCCTTGACATTGGGAGGTCTTGTGTTGGTGTATGCAGTTCGTGCATACGCCACCTTCTCTTTGTCAAAGATGCCACCCTTAGGTGCTTGCTTGTCTTGAGTCAACTTAAGCTCATCCTTTAATTTAAGAATCAAGTTAGAACATTTGCAAGTTGATATTGCTTTGGATGCAACTTTTGAGGAGGATGAGCTTGTGGAGGAAGAGGCTACACTAGTCTTAAGGGACTCAACTTGAGTCTCAAGGATCTTGTTAACTTTTGTCAAGTTGCCAAGTTCGTCCTTGAGCTCAATAGTTGTCTCCTCAAGACTTGAGCATGTTTTCTTGCTTAGAGCAAGTTCATGCTCTAATGCCTTGCTCTTCTCTCTCTCAAGCTCAAGGAGTTCAATGAGCTCTTTACATCTTTCCTTTTCTTGGATAAGCAAGTCCTCTTGCCTATCTAAGAGCTCCTCCTTCTCAAAAATCTCATCCAAAAGCAATTTAATTCTTCGCAATGTGCTCTTGCTTATATCCTTAAACATGTGTTCATTTTCACTAGCACTATCAAAGCCATCATGGGAGGATATGGAAGAGGATGAGTTAGAATTTACCTTTCTTCTTCCCTGTTTTGCCATGAGGCACGTTGGCTTATAGTCGTGGAGATTTGGGAAGAGCTTGCTTCCCTTGGAGCTCCTCTCGATGGCTATGGTTGCCATCTTCTCCTCATCTTTGGACGAGGAGGACTCATCGTTAGAGTCCCACTCCTTGCCTAAGTGAGCATGGCCGGAGGGCCTCTTCTTCTTGTAGAACTTCTTCTCTTGTGGCTTGCCCTCCTTATTCTTCTTGCCATCTTCATGCGGACAATCTACCATGAAGTGCCCGTACTCGCCACAATTGTAGCAAGCCCTCTTGTTTTTGGGCCTTGCCTTTTCTGTGCCTTTTCCCTCATGCTTGTATCCTCCTTTTCTTCTCCTCATCATCCTCTTGAATTTGTTGATGAAGAAAGCCTCTTCCTCATCGGTGTCAAGGCTCTCCTCATCATCTTCCGTTTGCTCTTTTGGGGGGCATGTTGCTTTGAGAGCAACATTCTTCATCTTCGAGGCGGTGAACCTTTGAAGGTCGTTGTAGAAGAGCACCTCCTTTTCCATGATCTTATGATTGATGATCCTTCCAAGGACCTCTTCCGGGGTCGTTTTGGCAAACCCCGGACTTTCTCAGATCATGGAGCATAGAGAGACGTTCCTAGGCATGAATGCCCGAATCATTCTCTTCACCACCTCGTGGTCCGTCCACTTAGTACAGCCATAAGATCTACTCTTGTTGATGAGTATCTTTAGGCGGTTGTACATTTCTTGGGGAGATTCGCCATCCATAATGGCAAACCTCCCGAGCTCTCCTTCAATGAGCTCAATCTTTGCTTCCTTGACGACTCGGTTGCCTTCATGAGCCGTCTTGAGAGTGTCCCAAATGTCTTTGGCCACCTCGAGTCCATCCACTCGGTTGAACTCATCTCTTTAGAGAGATGAGATGATCACTCCGGCCGCTTGGGCATTGCGGTGAAGGAGCACGGCTTGCTCCGGAGTGATATCTTCTTCATTCTTAGGGATGTGCACCCCGGTCAACACAATTTGCCACAAAGAGGGATTGAGTAACACAAGGTGGATCTTCATGTTGTGCTTCCACATCCCGTAGTCGGTTCCATCGAATTGGGTAGGCTTCCCCAATGGGATGGAAAGGTAGTGGTTGTTGGATACAAGGCGCTCATAGTTTTAGCCTTGTTGGTTGTAGTTGATTGTACCACTCGATGTGGAGGTTGAGGTGTCAACTTTGGGAATCTTCAGCTTCTCTCGAAGTTTCGCCTTGAGATGGCGAACTTCTTCGTCATCTGTTGATTTGTCTTGATAGAAGAGAATCTCTTCTGGAGTTGCTTGGATCTCGCTGGTTGAAACTTCTTTGTACCCCACTCCGGCCATCTTCTCTCCGAGTTGTTAGACTCTTTTGGGGGAGTCCTGCTCTGATACCAATTGAAAGTTGCCTAGATGGGGGGTGAATAGGCTAATCAACCTGAAATGACTTAGTAAAACGAGGTTAATACACAGGGGGCGGACTAGTCCAGTCCAAGGGCGGACTAGTCCAGTTCACCTACAGGGAAAAACCTAAAAAGGGTTTCTAACAGGTTTTAGTCCAATTCTTGTGATGCAAAGTTTGTTAGAGTAACTTAGAGGGCCTTAGCAAGTTATATGGCAAGTATGAAGATAAGGATCACAACAAAGCAAAGGTGATGAGCAAAACCGGTAAAGCTAACCCTAGAAGCAATATGTGATGAATGAACGCTAAGAACACAAGTGACACGATGATTTTATCCCGAGGTTCGATCCCACACAAGGAATCTACGTCCCCGTTGAGGAGTCCAGAAAGGACCGGGTTCAACAACCCTTCCCTCACCAAGTTTACCGCACGGCGTAACTTGGTTCTCCACTATCACAAAGAATGAATACAAGATTCGTTGGGGCTTCTCACAATCTGAGGCTCCCACCACAATTACAATTGCAAATCACAAAGATTAACTCAAGCCACAGATAATAAAGATTCACAAAGTGCAAGAGATCAAACCGAGAGCCAAAGAGCGGTGTTCTTCCCCTTCTTCACCTCACCAAACCCTAATCCACACAAGAATTAGTTTTAGAGGGAATGTAGGCAAGAAGGAAGCTTTTGGAGGCTCAAGGTTGCTGTGGCGGCGCTAGGGTTTCAGTTTTCTCAAAGGATGGTTCAAATGAACCCAGGGGACCTCTATTTATAGAGGTCCCAAGCCCATACTGCTGACTTCAGCAGAAGGGCGGACTAGTCCGGCCTACAGCCCAGACTAGTCTGGCCTAGGGGACCACTGACGCCCTGACAACTATCGCACTGTGCGGCAATCATCACACTACCCGTCAAACTTCAAATTCAAACGGTCACTTCAACAACGGACTAGTCCGGCCCTCACTGGACTAGTCTGATCTCACACAGAACCTTTTGTTCCGTGTGAAAACGGACTAGTCTGAAGACCACGGACTAGTCCGGCCCCCAGGGCAGACTAGTCCGGCCTTCCCAGACTTAGTCTCTGAAGCACCGACTTCTCTCATACTCGGACTAGTCCGGCCCCCAGGGAGGACTAGTCCGATCTTAGTCAGGACCTCTTGGTCCGGACTAAAACGGACAAGTCCGTGGTTTTGGGACTTAGTCACCAAAACCCACTTCACGGATACACGGACTAGTCCGTCCCAATACGGACTAGTCCTATCTCAGTCAGACCCTTCTGGTCTGGCCGAAAACGGACTTGGCCGGCCAAAGGCGGACTAGTCCGGCCTCCTGCACGGACTAGTCCGGCCCTACTGCCAGACTACTTCTAGCTCTCTTCTCTCCATAGGTTTGACCTCTAAACCGCTTTGAGCACCCAACTTGATCTCAATGCACTTTACACACACATCCTCACACACATTTGGCTAGTCTAAACTCGACACACTAGAAACCCTAGTTTCCCTTTTCGAGTTGACATCGTCGTTTCCATCTTTTTCCTTTTTGAGGGATTGTGCTTCCACTTAGTCCACACCTGTGCTTAAGATCACTGAGCTCATTAGTCACTTAATTGTCGTCATCAATCATCCAAAACCCACGGGGATCCTAGATGCACTTTCACAAGTGTTCCTTAAACTTCTCGGACCCTCTGGGGGGGGGGGGGGGTCCGGCTATTCTCCCAGAGGACTTGTCTGTCTCTGTATAGTGACTCTACAGCATGCATTGTGTGTAATTACAGACTCACCTCCGTGATTCTAGGCATAAAACTTATGGAGGTGATCTATGTTCCAAGCATTGGGAAGTGGTGTCCCATCCTGAGTTGCCAAGCGAACGCATCTGGGTCGGGATACTTTGATCACTCGGAATGGACCTTCCTAGCTGGGGGAAAGTTTGTTCATTCCTTCATGAGTTAGTATCTTCTGAAGCACAAGGTCGCCTTCTTCAAGCTGTTGATCGCGCACATGCCTTTGATGATAGCATCTGTGCGCTTGGCGATAACGTGCATTTCGAACAACTGCTTGGCACCTTCCCTTGTCGACGAGGTCAAGGTCTTCACGCCGGAGCTGGTCCTGTGTGGCTTTGTCGAAGGTCCGGACCTGGAGAGACCCCAAGGTGATCTCCGGAGGAAGGACTACTTCAGCTCCGTACACCCGGAAGAATGGAGTTTTCCCAGTTGACCGGTTTGGAGTTGTCCTGTTCGCCCATAATGTGGATGGAAGCTCCTCAATCCAGTTAGCCCCGTGCTTTTTCAAGCGCTCATATGTGCACATCTTGATTCCTTTTAAGATTTCTTAATTTACTCTCTCGGCTTGGCCATTGCTTGCTGGATGAGCTACTGGGGCGTAGCTTAGTTGAATGTCGAGGTCTTCGCAATATTCTTGAAATGCAACACTTGTAAATTGAGTTCTGTTATCAGTTATGACTTTGTTTAAAACTCCAAATCTGCATATGATGGAATTCAAGAACTTGATTGCAGATTGCTTGTTGATTGTCACAACTGGAGTTGCTTCCGGCCACTTGGTGAACTTGTCAATGGCGACATACAAGAACCTGTAACCTCCGACGGCTTTTAGAAAAGGTCCCAAGGTGTCCATGCCCCACACAGCGAATGGCCATGTAGGAGGTATCATTTGTAGCAATTGAGCCGGTGTGTGAATCTATTTTGCGTGGAACTGACATGCTTTATATTTTTTCACTAGCTCAACTGCATCTTGAAGTGTTGTAGGCCAGTAAAAGCCATGCCGAAAGGCTTTACCAACTAGCGTGCAGGAAGAAGCTTGGTTTCCACACTCACCTCCATGGATGTCCGTGAGGAGCTCGCAACCTTCTTCCCTTGTAATGCACCGCATTAGGATGCCGTTGGCAACAGGTCGATAGAGATCCCCTTCTACCAACGTCTATCTTTTAGCCAATCTAATAATCTGATCAGCGGTTATATCGTCTTCAGGAAGGATGTTGTCTTTCAAGTAGCTCCGGATCTCCGAGATCCATGCATCGGAGCTAACTTGAGCTTCTAAGTCTTGCGTGATGGGTTGCTTGGAGCTCTCGATAGCACCTACGACCCTTGGTGGACTCCATGGAAATAGGACCACCAGGACTGCCAGCTTCAAAGTGCTGGTCTCGCCCCCTTCGCTCAGTTCGGCAGGCTAAGCTATTGGTTTTCACAACCTCCGGGCGAAGATTCCGTCAGGAGCCGGAGCTACAGTTGAGGCTTTCATCGAGAGTTTGTGGGCTTCAGCGTTATGAAGACGCTGAACATGATGGAGATCCAGGACTTCGAAGTCCTTGTGAAGCCTCTGGATTTCAAGGAGACAAGCAGCTAATTGAGGATTGTTGCAGGAACATTCACCTTTCATTTGTTTGATGATGAGTTGTGAATCTCCTTTTACCAACAGTTGTTTGACACCATAAGATAGTGCCACCTTGAGTCCATAGATGAGGGCTTCATACTCCGCCATATTGTTGGTTGCCTTGAAATCAAGGTGTACCATGTACTTGACCTTCTCCCCAATCAGATCTAGGAGAAGGATTCCAGCTCCGACCCCCCGCTTTTGCATAGAGCCATCGAAGTAGAGGGTCCAGTGAGGCTCGATGGATACCGGAACTTTGAGTTTTGGCTTCTGCTCACTGTGGCCCCAGGGTTTGATGGAGAGGGAGTCCATTCCGCCACAAAGTCAGCCTAGGCTTGACTTTTGATTGCTTGTCTTGACACGAATTCTAGATCGAATTTGGCCAGTTTCGCTGCCCACTTTGCAATGTTTCCAGTAAAATTAGGATTATGCAAAATAGCACGCAGTGGAAAAGAAGTTACCATTGATATTTTGTGGGCTTGGAAGTAGTGACAAAGCTTCCTTGAGGCGATAAGCATTGCGTAAAGCAATTTATGCACCTCAATGTATCTTTTCTTGGCATCGTGGAGTACTTCACTAATGAAGTACACGGGGCATTGGATGGTTTGGAACCTTTCAGAAGGACCCAAAGCTTCCTCTCCATCGACCCGGACCCTGCTGGAGGGTTCCGGACCTTCAGGTTGTGCTTCTTGGACCCTCCCGGACGGGTGCAAAACTCCTTCTTGTTCGATCTAGACATCACTAGGAAGATCCAGATCATCTTGGTCAGCCAGGTGAACCTCCTCGACGAATGAGGTTTATTTCCTAGCATTTCGTTTTGAGGTTCCGTGTCTGGGAGCTGAGACCCAGTCACGTCTTCAGGTGATTCCGAACCCTCCCGGCGGGGTCTGGACTCCTGGATTGGATGTGGTTCTGGTCTTTTCGCAATCAGAACCATACTGACAACTTCGGTGGTTGTCGAAATGTAAAGCAGTAAAGGCTCACCAGGATTAAGAGCTACCAATATTGGTAGTGTGGTGAGGAGTTGTTTCACCTCTTGAAACGCCTTTTATGCTTCTTCGGACCAATGAAAAGGTTCGGACTTCCTCAAGAATTTGAAGAAGGGTAGCGCCTGTTCTGCCAGTCTTGAGATAAACCGACTGAGTTCAGCTAGGCATCCAGTTAGCTTCTGGTATAGCCTTGATCTTCGCCAGATTCGCTTCAATTCCTTGGTGAGTCACCAAGAACCCCAAAATCTTCCCGGAGCTAACCACGAAGACACACCTGTCTAGGTTCAGCTTGGTGCGCGTGGTGCGCAGCTTGTTGAAGACAGCTTGTAAGTTGTCAAGGAGTGACTCCTTGTTTTTGATCTTCACAACGATGTCATCGACATACACCTCCACCAAATCTCTAATTAGCTCTCCAAATTTTTTGTACATAGCTCACACAAATGTTGAAGCAGCGTTTTTAAGAACGAAAGGCATGGCAGTATCACAGTACAACCCATCTACTGTTATGAAAGCAATATGCTCTTCATCTTCATTAGACATTTGGATTTGATGATATCCAAAATATGCATCTAAGAAACACAATAGCTCACACCCGGAGGTGGAGTCCACTATTTGATCTATTCTAGGTAGTGGAAATGGATCCTTTGGACATGCCTTATTTAAGGTGGTGTAGTCGATACACATCCGAAGCTTCCCACCGGCCTTGGGGTCAACAACTGGGTTTGCCAGCCATTTTGGATGGAAGACTTCCTGGATGAATCCAGCTTCGAGCAACTTCTTGATTTCCTATCAGATGAAGTTTTTTGCTCGATTGATTGCTTCCAGGGCTTTTGGTGTACAGGCTGTGCGTCTGGGTAAATCTTCAGATTGTGCTCAATCACCTCCCTAGGGATCCCAGGCATTTGTGACGGTTGCCAGGCAAACATGTCGACATTAGCCCGAAAGAAAGTGATGAGCGCGAGTTCCTATTTGTTGTTCAGACCTCTTGATGTACGGGTAGTCTGAGTAGCATTGGAACCAATTTGGACGACCTTGACGAGAACGTTGTTGTTGCCGCTTGGTTGTACACGAGGTGCGGAAGTAGAGCCTTTATGACGAATACTTGGAGGGTTCGGAGTTGGCTCCTTACCGGATGCTTCCTCTTGCGTTGTGGTAAGTGCATAGAGTTCTTCTAGTGGAGTAACTTCTGCGGTACGATCTCCGTGGATCCGGAGAATGATCGTGGGTGTTGGCATATTCAACACCAAGTAGCCATAATGGGCAGCAACCATAAACTTGTATAAAGCTGGCCTACCCAAAATGGCATTGAAAGGCAGACTGATCTGCGCGACGTCGAAGACCAGTTTCTTGGTTTTGTAGTTATACCAGGTCCCGAAGGTCACTGGGAGTGTGATGGAACTGAGAGGAGTAATGGTTCCCGGACCTACTCTGGTGAAAGGTCAGGATGGGCGAAGGTCCGAAGGTTGGAGATGAAGCTTAACGAAAGCTTCGAAGCTTATGAGGTTTAGCCCGAAACCTCGGTCCACCATTACATGGTGGATCTGAATATTGTTAATGTTGGGTGACACCATCAACGGGAGTTGACCAGCCCCGATCATGTTTCGGGGGAAGTCCGAAGCATCAAAAATGATGGGAGTTTCCATCCACTTCCGATGTGGCTCCGCCTTAGCAGTGGGAGCTGCCACGACCATGTCCCGCCGCATTATCTTGACGATGCGGCGAGAGGTGATGTCCCAAGAACCACCATAGATGGTGTTCAGGGTCTTTCGACGCTTGTTGTCAGAGACGTCAGAGTCGTCATCAACAGTGTTGTAAATGGCTTTCAAGACCTTTTTTGGGTCCTGGAAACCTAGCTCCTCTTCGGCCAGAGCTTCGTCGACCTTTTGTTTTCCTTCCCTTTGACGGAAAGGAGCTTCTTCCCGGTGTTTGTTATAGAGCTCAGCAAGGTTCTGGACCTCCTGGCACTCCTCCAAGCTGTGTCGGTTCGTCTTGTGAATCAGACACCATGCTTTAGAATTGTTGCAGTCTTCTGATGAAGGACGAGTCCGCTTCTCGGGGCGTGGCCCCTGACTTCCAGGGGCTGCGGCAGCAGCAGCGGCTGGAGCACTGGCCGACAGCTTCTTTTTGCCGTTGGGCATCTTTTTCTTCTTTCCACTACAGGAGGTAGCGGCTTCAGTTTTGGAGGACTTCTGCTTGGCCTCCGGAGCTGGCTTAGAATGCATTTCATGGCCCTTCGCAGCTCTAGCACATTTGTTGGCTAGGGTGAAGAGTTTTGTGACGCTGGTAACTTCTTTAATGGTCAGCTTATCCAGCATCTTCTTATCTCGAACGCCCTGTCTGAATGCAACGATAACAGAAGAGCTCGAGATTGAAGGGATGGTATTTCGTACCTAAGAGAACCGCTGGATGAAGGACCATAGCAATTCCCCCGATGTTTTCTTTACAGCAAACATGTCCAATTCAATGTCGAGCCGGGTGTAGGAGCTCCGAAGTTGGCAGTGAATTGCTGGCATAGCTCCGACCAACTATTAATGGAGTTGGGTGGAAGACTCATGAACCAGGACCTTGCAGTCCCAATTAAGGCCATCGGGAAGTAATTGGCCATCACAGCCTCATCACCTCCGGCTGCCAGTATGGCAGTGGAGTAAATGTAAAGGAATTCGGCAGGGTTGACAGTCCCATCAAATTTTCCCGGCAGGTGAGGACAAAACTTCTGTGGCCATCTAACCATGCGTAAGTGTATGGCCAGGGCAGAACAGCCTCCTCCTACTCCTTGAGGAGCAGGATTGTCCTGAGCCTCTCGCCTCTCACGAGCACGCTCAATATAGACACGTCCGTCCTGCTATCGGTAATGGCGATCTAGCTCCGACCGCAGGTCATGAGTCAGAATCCTGGTGATGGTATGGGTGCGTCGTGCCCCAGGGGGCAACGAGGTCACCTATTGGAATGCATCACGTCTCCTTTGTTGTGAGACTTGTGGACCAAGTCGGCCAGACAAAGTCCATAGTTTTGATGGTGCTCGCCCCGAAGGGGGGGGGGGACCTTGATTGCTGATGCCTGCAGCCGCAGCTGCGACCAGATGGTCAACATCAGCTATCCACTGCTCCATAGCACCCTGGGGTGCACCTGGAGGTGGTGGGTGTTGTAGGAGAGCTCGCGCAGCAATGGGCGCATGCTCAGGATTGTTGTTTGTCGATGCAGTGATCGACGCGGATTCTCCATCTTGTTGACCAGCATTGTTTTCCGGAACAGATGGTGGCTGTGGTGCCATAGCGCCTGCTGGAACAATGGCACCTGCTGGTTGTTGGGCATTGGAGGGATTGCCTCTAGCAGGTTGTCCAGCGTGGTTGCCATTGGAGGATCCAGCAGCTGAATTTGCCATCTTGTGATCTCGGGACTGCCTCCCCCCCCCCCTACCTGGCGCGCCAAATGTCGAAGTGTTTGATATGATACTTCCCCCGAACCCGCTAAGAAGCATCCCGCGGAGGTTCTTTTATGGTTGGGGTACGCAGAGATCAAGATCAAGATGATGACACCAGAGATTTACGTGGTTCGGGCCGCTTGAGCGTAACACCCTACTCCACGGGATTTGTGTTGTTGTATTGTGCGAGTATGTTTGCTAGTATACAGGTCAGCTCAGCGGGGCTCCGATTGAATTTCCTCTTGAGTTCGTGTGGTACAACCCTTTTATAGTTCTAAGGACTGACCGTTACAAAGCTTGCCAGGCCCGACATGTGGCTCTGGCGTATTTAATGGCCTAATACACTGTCTAAAGAGTATTAAGCATGATTAATAGTGTGATAACGTGCCTTAGGTTGTGTTACCCCTACTAACCGTGCTCTTGATCGTGTGTCGTTAATACAGCATTAATGACACGTAATTACATCTTGTAATTGTCTCTTTAATTACGCTTGATGGATCATGCTGAAGGAGATCTTCCAGTGTACGCGTCAATGAAGGCCCGAAGACTTCATCTGTGGAAGTTCTGGAGCTTTCCCATATGGGGGGTTAGGTCCGGGGCTACTGTACACATGTCTGCACCAGAGCTCCTCTCTGCTGGGGGTTAGGTCCGGAGCCATTGTACACGTGTTGACACCGGAGCTTCCCTTTGTTGGGAGTTTAGCTCCGGCTTTCCTTTACACGTGTTGACCCATGAGCTACCCATACGAGGGGAGCAGTCCCAACGCAATGAGACATGTGGGGCCCGAGAAGACCTTCAACTATGTAAGGAAGAATTCTCTTGTACTATTCGCGGTACTAGAGGGTACCCGGTACGCAGGGTACCGACAATAACAATTTCTCGTAATATTGTGTTTGATGAGGACAGAGGGTGGAATTGGAGCTTGACTAGCGGTGAAAGAGACACGGGCGCTGAAGAATTTGCATTCCAATTCTACTCGATCATCCCACCATTGGAAGATAGAGTTAAGGATGGACCTCAAGGGGGTGCATCTCCTGTGCAGGCGGGACAAGGATCACCATAGTCACCTGTAGTGACCCCGCCTCCATCGGCAGCTCAACCACTGTCGGGAATTGTGTCACCGTTGGCTAATGATGAAGATCGGTTGGATGCTTATCATGATGTGACTCCAATTCGCAATCGGCAGATGGACATCATCATCACCAATGACGAGTCAAACCCAGGGCAGGCACGCCGTGCTGTGCCACAAAGGGGAAGACCCCGACAAGTTCAGGAACAACTCCAATTGTTCACCAAAGATGTAGAACCAGCAACATTTGAAGAGGCTAAGCAAGATTCTGCCTGGAGAACTGTGATGAAAGATGAAATTTCATCGATTGAAGACAGTCAGACATGGGAATTGACCAAATTGCAGGTGGGACACCGTGCAAATGGTCTTAAATGGGTCTTCAAACTTAAGAGAGATGATTTTGATGTGGTGATCAAGCATAAAGCTTGTATGGTCGCAAAGGGTTATGTGCAGTAAGCTGGCGTTGAGGAAGTTTTTGCTTTAGTGGCACGCATGGAATCAGTGAGACTGGTTCTAGCACTCACTGCCAATGAAGCTTGGTAGGTCCATCATATGGACGTGAAGACCGCTTTTCTCAACAGAGAATTGATGGAGGAAGTCTACGTTCGACAGCCACAACGCTTCATCGTCGCCGACAAGGAGGACAAGGTCCTTCGTCTACGGGGATCCCTCTACGGTCTTCGGCATGCGCCGCGAGCTTGGTACGCCAAGCTCGATGGCACCCTTTGGGAACTGGGGTTCTGGCAGAGCGATCACGAGCCTTCCATCTACTACAGAGGGGCAAATCACGGCCGCCTCATCATCGGAGTCTATGTCGATGACTTGCTCATCACTGGAGCGGCGCCAAAAGTGATTGCTCACTTCAAGGAAGAGATGAAGGAGCAATTCAAGATGGGAGACCTCAAATTACAGACCTTTTACCTCGGATTGGAGGTAAGAAAGAGCGCAGCCGGGATTGAATTATGTAAATCGTGCTATGCATTGAAGATTTTGGAAGAAGGGGAGATGGCAGAATGCAATCCGGCTCAAACGCTGATGGAGCAACAACTGAAATTGAGTCGCGATTGCGCATCAGGGGAGGAAGATTCGTCACTGTATCGAAGCCTGATTAGCAGTCTTCGATATCTAGTACACACCCGGCCCGATTTGGTGTTCGTCGTTGGTTATCTCAGACGCTTCATGCAAGGCCGGTGGCGTAGCACATGGCAGCACTGAAGAGGGTACTGCGCTACGTGGCGAGAACAATCAACTATGGTTTCTTCTACCGGCATGGTCATGGCGGCGAAAAATTGGCCCGCTACAGTGACATTGACTACATCGGCGACGCCGACAACAGCAACAACACCTCTTGGGTGTTCTTCCTTGGTGCTAGCTTTATCAGCTAGCACTCCCTCAAGCAGCGAGTTGTGGCTATATCGTCGTTTGAGGCAGAGTATATCGCTGCCACTGCCACATCAACGCAAGGCATTTGGTTGGCATGGCTGTTGGGTGATTTGAGGGAAGAAGAAGTGAAGCCAGTGGAGCTCCGAGTGGATAACAAGTCGGCGCTTGCAGTGATGAAGAACTCAGTTATCCATGAGTGCAGCAAACACATAAGGGTTTGCTACCATTATGTGAGGGAATGCGTTGAAGATGGGAGCATCCTTGTGGAGGTCATCATCTCTAAGGTCCAATTGGCTGACATTGGAACCAAAGTATTGGGAAGGCTGAAGTTTCAGGAACTGAGGGCCAAGATTGGAATGATTCAGATAGGAACAAGTCTGAAGAACTAGGCTTAGGGGGAGAAATGTTGTTAAGTCTAATGTCTTCATAAGTCTGAAAGTCTGAATAAGTTGTCACTGTCGACAGTAGTAGCAGTTAGAGTGTTTGTTCATGGGCGGACCTACAGGGTATGCCGGGGCCCGGGTATGCCGGGTGGGCCCCGACATACCCTGGGCCCAGACACATCTGACTGTAGCTCTTCCCGTCTTCCATGACTTGCCTGATCGGTTGCCGCTTTGTTATTCTGCTACGAAGGCAAGTATTGTTGGAAACGGGGGTCAATCAACTGCAGCGATTCTTCACCATACCGGGATAAGTATGATCGTATATGTGGTGTACGCTGGATGGCCATGAGACTAGATATCGCCCATCGGAACCTGCTCCGCGATGCGATCATGCAAGGGTAGACAACCTCCTCGCTCTTGCCTGCCGCTATTCGATTAGATTACGGCGTGTCTGCCTCCTCCTCGTTTTCGCTTGACATCATTTCAGCAACTCTATGTACTGATCATAATTGACACACTCGTGGTGACATCTTACAATCTCGTCTCGCAGAGTGTATTTTGCTCAAGGTAAGTACTATCTTCAAGATAGCCATTAATATTATCGTACATCGATGAGGACCGATGATTGCAACAACAAATGTTGAAAGAGTTTTTTTTTGCAGCTACTTTGGTGAAAACAATGTTCAGAAATAAGTAGGGAGATAGTCTTTTAAATGAATGTTTGGTCACTTTTGTTGAGCGGGGTATTTTCTTATAAGTGGATGAAGATGATGTACTCAATACATTCATATCATTATATATAAAGAAATTGAAACAAGTAGTATTGCCAGTTTATCTTTTTTGACTATATTTTTTAACAATCATTATTACATTTGAATTATTTATAGTGTAATTTATTCTATTTAAGATTTATCCTGTATTTATTTTTCATACCGTATCAAGTTACAAAATTTACATTTTATCGAATCATTTGTAATTTTTATTTTGGCATACCCTATAATAAAATTCTAGGTCCGCCACTGTGTTTGTTACTGGCTGTTAGAGCCGGTCTTCACTGATCCCTGGTCCGTAGGGAGATTTAGCCATTAAGGCTTGGTCAGCAAGTTTGTTAGTCTTAGATCCTGCAATGTAGGAGGTTTAACCAGTCTACACCGGTCCCATCCTCTACTATAAATAAAGGGTTGGCCCCTGTTATAGTTGCTCAGTTAAGCAGCCCCAAGTCTCAAGTGTTCTTGCATTCCAGTGAGAAACAAGGGAGGGGAGAGGAGAGTGTCTTAGCTATTTTTGCCAACACTAATACTTCACATTTTTACAGCTTCCATGCGGTTTTAGATTGGCATGCCCTGCATGCATGCAAAATAAACCAGTGTTTGGCCCATTGTTTCACTATATTCATGTTTGCCGAAGGCACCACCGATGTTATTAAACGAGAGCCGGGTAAATATACTTCACGCGTGCAAAACAATACGGCACCAGGGTCCGAACTTAGCGAACACAGTAGGGAGAAGAATGCTCAAACCAGCTGAGGTAGCATGGGTTATTCAATAACAAAGGCACGCCACTCTACACTCTGTTTAATATAGAAATAAGGGAAAATTAGAATCGAATTTGTCACTTTTGGTACGTGAGATCGTGTCTAAAACATCAATTATTTAAAAATCGGAGAGAGTTATCCTAATCTTATCTCATTGTCGGGCTACCGCCTAAAATGGTCCCATTACTTTCTCCAACCACCTTCTTATATGTTACTCCCTCCGTCATTTGCAGGTTTGGTCAAATCTTAATTTGGCCAATAATTTTTACCACTTTAAACAACTCTAATAACATGAAATTGTACTTTTAAATTTAACATGAAAAATACTTTTATAATTTATAATTTGCATATTATTAAAGACAATCAGATTTATTAATATCATTGATCAACGATAGATTTGAGTAATCACATAAATAAAGTTGTATTGGGGCGGAGGGGTACACTTTACCTTTACCTCCATTCATCCACCTCAATGTCATCTTTGATTAGGATGATCCCATAAAAAGAGAAAAAAACTCTATTTTACTCTCATCAAGTATTAGTATTACTCACTTAACCTCTTAAAGAAAATTATTGTCAAATTTAGTCCACGAACTATTTAAATTGGTTCAATTTGCCGCATACTGAAAATTTTATTTTTATTTTTCTTTGTATGGGCTATGTTTGAGATTCAATTTTGTATGATTGTAAATGGCACCATACAATATATGCTAGAATTCCTATGCAATTTCCCATAATTTTTTCTTGTATTATTCCATTTTCCATGCAATATATGCTTACATTCTTTAAAAGTAAAAAAATATAAAAAATCTTAATAATTTTTTCTAATATATTGTATGTCATAAGATATAATCTCACTGAATATGAAAGTTGCCTAGAGGGGGTGAATAGGCAAAATGACCTGAAATCGCTTAATCAAACAAGATTAAATTTCTGAGGCCGGACTAGTCTAATTAGGGCCGGACTAGTCCGCTCAGCACAGGGTGAAAACCTAAAAACTTAATTTCTACAAGTGATTTGCGGAATTTAAGCTCACTAAAGATAGATGATGTCGAAGTGTGTGATCGACACTTCCCTCGATACTACTAGATCGTAGCCCGCGGAGATTTGTGATTGGTTGGGGCGCGAGTGAGATTACGAACAAGACAGTGACACAAGGAGTTTTATGTGGTTCGGTCCGCCTGAGCGTAACACCCTACACCGCAGGATGTATGTGTTGATGTTTGTGTATGCGGTGGCTTGTGTGTGTAAGAGCTTAGTTGTCTCTGTACCGTACGGTGCAACCCTTTTATAGTCTAAGGACTGGCAATTGTGTCAGCCTGGCTCGACATGTGGCCCTGATGGTAATTAATTCCCTAATACATGATTTGCATGTATTAAGTGTAGTTAACAGACTAATAATGCACCTTAATAGTGGCATTATCAGTATTAACAGTCCTCTGATTTCGTGTCATTAATATGGAATTAATAACATGCAATCAGGTCTTGTAACGGTAGCTTTAACTGCCCCTTGAATGTCCATGCTGTTGGACATTCGACAGTCTTCCTGTTGTAGGTTTAGGTCCGAAGGTCTGACACGTTGCAGCTTCGGAGCTTCCCATCGTGGGGAGGCAGGTCCGAAGCCACAATACATGTGGCAGCACCAGAGATTCCCTCTATTGGGTGTTAGGTCCAGGGTTACTGGACACGTGGCAAGACCGAAGCTTCCCTATGAAGGGAGTTAGGTCCAGCCTTGTGTTACACATGGCGGTGCTGGAGCTACCCAAATGAGGGAGGCGGGTCCAGTGCGGTGTAACACGTGGAGCCTTCGGAGGTCTTCAACTTGGACGGGTGGAACTCCATGACTCTTCTTGCGGTATCATGGGGTACCCGGTACGTAGGGTACTGAAAATGGCCTCTGGGACCACCTCTGGGAGAAACTCTTTGAGTTAAGTTATTCTACTGGAGGTGGGGCCATTTTCGATTCTCGCGTTGCAGCTTCAAAGGTTTTGTCTTGGGCCGTTAGGGTGATGGCATGTAGTTAAACCACCGCTGCGTGGCTCTTCTTGATGCGGCATGTGAGATCCTGGCGTGCGGATCTCACGCAATTGAAGGTCTCCAGTTCTTAATATGAAAATTGTATCAGTTTCCGAGTGCCCTATCAGGCTGTCGCCCTCGGGCTTCCAACTTCCCATCATGAAAACGATTTTCCTTGGGTATTAGCCTTGACTTTTCCACTGAAGTGGACCCGAGCCCATTTGTCACTGACGGGGTAGGTTTTTGAAGTGTGATCTTGATCCCGCTGTGGTTTCCATCCAAGCGTTGCGGAGGCTTACTTAAGAAGGAAAGCTCGCACGGTTTGAGGACTCTTTATGCTTTCATTTGAACTTGTGCTCAGAGCCTCCCAACCTTTGCTTTGCCCTTCAAACTTTTCGCTCCCATTTGCTGCGATGGAGTTGGGTCTTCGTCGCAGCAAGATCACTAGCGATGAAGATCTGAATAGGGTCCGAACCTACATGGGGTGGTCCAGCGACTCCTTCAACAACAACATCCGCTTCGCCAAGCTCCCGTTCAAGAAGGATCGTACTGGAGAGATGGTGTACTTCTCAGAGTACGCCATGGTAGGTCTAATCCCGCCTTTCTCAAGCTTTCTGTTGATGCTGTTGGATTTCTACAGCCTCATCTTCATCACCTTGGCCCCCACTCCTTCTTGCTAGTGGCGACCTTCATCCACTTCTGTGAGATTTGGGTGGGTGTGGCTCCGTGCATTGAGCTCTTCCGGACCTTCTTCACGGTCCACACCACCGGTAAGAGTGATGAGTACTTGGGCTTCTACTACTTCGTGAAGCGCAAGAACTATCCCTTCAAGTACCTGAGTACCTTCCCTTCCGTCAAGTGGGACAACTGGAAGAAGGACTGGGTGATTATCACGGTGGATCATTACGATAGGCCAGAGCTGCCGACGGGCCTCCCCAATGTTGACACTGACGCTTGGAAGGCAACTCTAGAACTGCCTGAAGCTTTCAATCCCATCTTGTCTAGTATTCGTCAGTGTGTGGAGGGTGGAGTGACCCCTCAACTGGTCTTTGGTAACTTCCTCATGAATCGGTGGGCTCCACTGATGAAGAGGGAATGGCTCGCCTGGGATTTCAACAGCGAGATGGACCACAACCGAATTAAAGTTGGCCTCTGGACCAATTTGGATGACGGTGCTTTGAAGCTCCACGTCCAAAAACTTCAACACGGAGCTTTCTCACACGATTCCTTGACACCTCTGACGGACTTCCTCCCACTGAATATGGTTCCAGATGTCAGAAGGGAACTCCAGAAGGGATATCCGGAGCTAGACGACCTCGGCCTGGTGGAGAGGCGTAGGACCATCGGGGTTGCCATTCCTGGAGCTTCGAAAAGGGTGGCTCCGACTGCTACTCCAAGCCGCAAGGTCGACGATGCCAGCAAGGGCAAGGAACCGGCTGAATCTTCCAGCCGAAAGACAAAGTTGAGGCATGCTGATGGGAGCTCCATCAGGTCAGGTCTGACTTCAACAGCCCCCTCTCCCCGGTGTTGCAGAGCTTCAGCGACCATGCCTCCTTTGGTGCCAACACCCTCGAGGGGTGCCAGCTTCGGCAAATCGACTCCGGCTCCAGTGCCGGCTGCGGGCTCTAGGTCCGGAGATCCTTCCCATCCGAGGGAGGTCCCGACTGAGGTGACACCAGCGGCTGCGGCTAGTTCCCGATCGAGATCCGAGGTTTTTGCCTAACCAGGTCTGGTGGGCTCCAACTCTGGCCCTTAGAAGAAGAAATTCCGCGACGACTTGGGCGATAGCATCCCCAGGTAAGCATTGTCATTTCACCTTGGGGTGCTAATCTTGTCTTTGTCATGTCTTGAATTTTCCTGATTTTTGTTTCCAGGGTGTCGAGAAAGAAGACCGAGGCTTTGACACCTGCTGCAGCAACTGGAGCTGAGTGTGCGGAAGCTCCAGCTTCAACCCCTGTGCCTCCCTAAGTGGTGGATGAAGACACGGCAGTTCTGGCACCAACTATTGTGAACTTTGAATCAAAGTCATCTCCAGAAGCTCTCATGGTAGAGCCAGATCATGGGGGAGATGTTCATGAAGAAGCGCCAACAGTTTCAGCGCAGGCGATTAAAATTCCTCCTCCGGAGATGGAGGTGGCAGAAGCTCTAGCGCCCAAGCTGGGGGTAAGTGATCCTCTGGCCCCCAAGCCGGAAATAGTTGAAGCTCCGGCCTTGGAGCCAAAGACTGCGGAAGCCCCGGCACCTAAGCCAGAGGTATCTGAAGCTCCGGCACCCGAGTCAGAAGAAGTTGAAGTCCCGACACCTGAGCCGGAGGCGGTGGGAGCTCCAATTGAAGTTGCAGCGTCCACCCCGGAGGTGACTACTCCGGAGGTGTCTATGTCGGAGCCAGAGCACCCACAAGAGTCAGATGCAGGTCCTCCACCCCTAGATCCGATGATTGAAGATCCGGTGGGGGACCTTCTTCATCAACTTCGGAAGTCGGCCCTAGTGCTGTGGAGACGCAGGGGACCACACTTGTTTCGTGGGACCCAATTTTGTGTTAGAAGACCCCTTGGAGTAGGGGGAGGAGATCCCAACAGGTTCGGAGCCAATCCCATTGCCCTTTTCTATTGACAAATTTTGCTCTAGTCTCCGTCAAGTTTAGCTCACCTTCGACCACGACAGCAAGGTCCTCGAAGAAGAGCGCCACACCTTGAGGCGTTGGCGCAACAGACTTCACATCAAGACCAAGCTGGCGCAAATAAGGCTTACGGATCAGCAGGAGTGGATCGAAAAGGAAAAAATCTTGACTGATATATTGGGGCAAATTACTGGATGAGCGGGAGGCTTCCATCAGGGTCCTCGATGCAAAGTCAAGAGAGATTCTCGAGTATGCTAGGAAGAGCAATGAGGCTGCTGACGATCGTCAGGACAACCTCAGCGAGTTGAATGAGATTCTCCTTATACGTCGAGAGGACCTCGATGAGAGGGAGGAAAAACTCCTGGAGAAGCAGGAGGATCTTATGAAGAGGGAGGAGGAGCTCGCCCAGAGACTGTCTCTGGGAGATCAAGGCTTGGCTGACTGCACTAAAAAATTTGAGCAGTGGTGCAAGCAGCAGGAGGAGAAGCATTGGAAAGTGGGGCAGGAGCCCTCCAAAAGAGAAGTTGATGTCACCACCAGGGAGGAAAAGGTAAAAGGCCGGGAGAAGGAACTGACGAACCGTCGGGACCACATCCACCTCCGGGAGTCAGAGCTTGCTGACCGCGAGAAGCAAGTGGCTGAGAGTATTCAGAAACATGCCAAAGAGGTCGAGCGCATCGCCTAGGAAGGTTTGAAGCTTGCTACCACAATAAGGTCGCTTGAGGAACTCAAGAATGCGAGTGCAACGGAGTCTCAGCAAGTCTGGGACTTCCTGGGGCATTCTAACAAGGCTCTGGTGCCACTTGGCTTCAGCCCGGTATGTCCTGATGACCCAGAGCCAGAGCTGGACAAGGCGCTGGTGGCGCTGAGCTCTACCAGCAACAATCTAGACGCGATGGGTAATGTCATCGTTGACCAACTTGAGACAGAGGGGAAGTCTCTGTCCAAGAACATCGCCGAATTTGTGCTGACGTGTATCAAAAGTCGAGACCCCCAACTTTCTCTATATCCAGTGTTTGAAAGGCCCATTGTGAAAGAGGAAGATGCTGCCAAGGGCCAGCGTTCAAGAAGTTGCCAAAAAAGTTGCCTCGTATTTCCATAGAACTTAAGACCTCCAGTAGCCAGGACCTTTTTCTTTTGCCTTTTCCTTTGTAATCCTCATTTTGTAATCCAATCCTTTAGATGAATGAAATCCACTCTTCTTGAATGAATGAATTCCATTTTGTATTTGTCTTGAATGCATTGTCCTTTATCTTATTGGCCCCCTGGTAGATGTACACAATGTGATTGCGAACATGTACCAAAAGGATCTGACAATGTCCTTATGACTTGAACGCTTTGAACTTGTAGCCTGAACGCTTAGCTATTAGGTCCAAAGTTTACTTTTGACATCTCCAGGGACCCTTTATGACACCGATGACGGCCCCCCTAGGAGGTGTCGGAGCTTGATAGGTCCGACGGCGCCCACCACCAACACTTAGAAACATCGATGGAAGGCCCCCTGGGAGTTGTCGGAGCTTGATAGGTCTGACGGTGCCCACTGTCAATGTGTGAAATGTCGACAGCAGGCCCCCTGGGGGTTGTCGGAGCTTTATAGCTCTGATTGCGCCCACTATCAGCACTTAGAGCATTGACAGGGGCCCCCTGGGATCGTCGGAGCTTCTCGGCTTTGACGATATCCGCCATCAACGTATAATATGTCGATGGCGAATCCCTTCAGGGCGATTTCATCGCCATCTTCACTTGGATTGCTGTTTATTCTTCACGTCGATGGATGGCCCCCGTGAGAGTTGTCAGAGCTTGTTAGCTCTGATGACTCCAACTTTCAACGTTAGAAACGTCGACGGCGGGTCCCCTGGGGTTATCGGAGCTTAGTGGCCCCGGCAACATCCACCATCGCCATGAACTTTCCATTTTTCCTACGCGTTAAAGACAAGAAAAAACAGAAAATTCGTCCTCTCGTCTATAACTTGTTTGCGGCTTACTTTTCTTATTTGAACTTTAGATCCGACGGTATTCAAAACGACAACAAGTAAATTTATGTAAACTCTTCAGATCCGAATGCCTTCCAGACCAGCCCTACTAAGGCCTGCCGAAATGTAGGTAGAGTGGCGTACTTAGGTGCTCGACCAGTCTAAGCCGATAGCGCACTCCGGGCCTATCATTGACTTTGGCGTTCAGGCGAGTAGACCATCCAGCAATGCTAAGATCCAAAAATGATCAACAATATAACTCGCATATCATATGAATAACTTGGATTAAATTTCAAAAAGAATTGCACAACTTCGTTTTAGACAAGAAGGAAAAGATAATAAAATTAAAATGAACCTGTACAAAATTAATGCACGTGGAGTCTGCCTTCACACAACAATGTCTTTCATTATAGGTCCGAATTACACGGGAGACAAGGACACACTTGGGGTACGGAACCAGGCCAAATGTGTTATCATCTTGTTCTAACCCAGGGTAGGTAAGCCGCACTTTCAGTACAGAGACCATGTTAGGTGGGCTTTGAACTTGTCGGACCTTCCCTGAGGGGTCCGGATGTTCTCCATTAGGACCTACCCGACTCTGTGTATAGACTCTATAACTTACATTGTGTGCAATTAAAGACTCACCTCCGTGAAACTAAGCATAAAACTTATGGAGGTGCTCGATGTTCCAAGGATTGGGAATCAGAGTCCCATTCTCTGTTGCCAAGCGAACGCATCCGAGACGGGATACTTTGATCACTCAGAAAGAACCTTCCTACCTGGGGGATAGTTTGTTCACCCCTTCACGAGTTAGAATTCTCCGCAGCACCAGATCTCCTTCTTCAAGCTGTCAGTTGCGCACAAGCCTTTAGTGATAGCGTCGGAGCCCTAGTGATATCGTGCATTCTGAATAGCTGCTTGGCACCTTCCCTCATCGACGAGGTCAAGGTCTTCACACCGGAGCTTGTCTTGCGTGGCTTCGTCGAAGTTCCAGATCTAAAGTGACCCCAAGGTGATCTTCGGAGGAAGGACTGCTTTAGCTCCGTACACCAGGAAGAAGGGGGTCTCTTTAGTAGACCGGCTTGGTGTAATCCTGCTCGCCCAAAGTGCGGACGGAAGCTCCTCTATCCAGTTGGCTCTGTGTTTCTTCAGGCGCTCATAAGTGCGCGTCTTGATTCCTTTTAATATTTCTGCATTTGCTCTCTTGGCTTGGCCATTACTTGCCGGGTGAGCTACTGATGTGTAGTTGACTTGTATGCCAAGTTCTTTGTAATACTCCTGGAATGCTGCACTTGTGAATTGGATTCTGTTGTCAGTGATGACTCTGTTCGGAACTCCAAATCTGCAGACTACGGACTTCAAGAACTTGATAGTTGATTGTTTGTTGATAGTCACAACTGGAGTTGCTTCTGGCCACTTGGTAAACTTGTCAATGGAGACGTACAGGGACCTGTAACCTCCAACGGCTCTTGGGAAAGGTCCCAAAATGTTCACCCCCCACACGGCGAATGTCCATGTAGGAGGTATCATTTGCAGCGACTGAGTCGGTGTGTGAATTTGTTTCGCGTGGAACTGGCACGCTTCATAATTTTTTACCAGCTCAACTACATTCTGAAGAGCTTTAGGCCAGTAAAATCCATGTCGGAAAGCTTTACCAACAAATGTGCGAGAAGATGCGTGGTTCCCACACTCACCTCTATGGATTTCCGCAAGGAGCTCACGACCTTCTCCCCTTGCGATGCACCGCATTAGGACGTCGTTGGCACTGCGCCGTTAGAGATCCCCTTCTACTAGCGTGTATCTTTTAGCCAATTTGACGATCCGGCCAGCAGATGCACTGTCTTCAGGAAGGATGTTGTCTTTCAAGTAGCTCCAGATCTCCGAGATCCATGCATTGGAGCTAACTTGAGCTTCTGGGTCTTGCATGCTGGGTTGTTCGGAGCTTCCTGCAGCACCTACGACCCTTGGTGGATGCCATGGTAACAGAGCCACCGGGACAGCCAGCTTTGAAGTGCTGATGTCGCCCCCTTCGCTAAGTTCGGCGGGCTGAGCAGTTGGTCTTGACAACCTCCTAACAAAAACTCCGTTGGGAGCTTGATCTTTGGTTGAAGCCTTCGTCGAGAGTTTGTCAGCTTTAGCGTTGTTGAGACACTGTACATGATAGAGATCCAGGATATTGAAGTCTTTCTGGAGCTTCTGGATTTCAAGGAGGTAAGCAGCGAGTTGTGGGTTGTTGCAGCTACATTCGCCTTTGACTTGCTTAATAATGAGTTGCGAGTCTCCCTTCACCAACATCTGCTTGACGCCATATGATAGGGCCACCTTGATCCCATAGATGAGAGCTTCATACTCCGCCATGTTGATGGCTGCCTTGAAATCAAGGTGTACCATGTACTTGACCTTCTCCCCGGTTGGAGCGAGGAGAAATATTCCAACTCCGGCCCCCTGCTTCTGCACGGAGCCGTCGAAGTAGAGAGTCCAGTGAGGATCGGTGAAGATCGGGACCTTGGGTTCTGGTTTCTGCTCACTGGGGCCCCCAGGATTTGATGGGGAAGGTGTCCACTCCGCCACGAAGTCGGCCAATGCTTGACTCTTGATAGCATGTCGAGGTAGGAATTCGAGATCGAACTCTGCTAGCTCTGTTGCCCACTTTGCAATATTCCCAGTAGAATTGGGGTTATGTAGTATAACACGCAGTGGATATAAAGTTATCACTGATATCTTGTGGGCTTGGAAGTAGTGATGTAGCTTTCTTGAGGCAATAAGAACTGCATAAAGCAGCTTATGCACCTCAATGTATCAAGTTTTGGCATCATGGGGTACCTCGCTGATGAAGTACACTGGCCGTTGGATAGTTCAGACCTTCTCGGAAGGGCCCGAAGCTTCTTCTTGAACTTCACGCACCCTTCCGGAGGGGTCCAAACCTTGTTCTTCAACCGTGTGAACTCTCTCAAATGAGAGAGGTTGATCCTCGGGCAGCTTGCCTTGAAGATCCGTGCCTGGGGGCTGGGACCCAGACTCGCTTTCAGGTAGCTCCAGACCTTCTCGGAGGGGTCTTGGATCCTGAACTGTAGGTGGTTCTGGTCTTTTCACGACCAGGACCATACTGACAACCTCCGTAGTTGCCGAAACGTAAAGCAAAAGAGGATCACCAGGATTCGAAGCTACCAAGATTGGTAGTGTGGTGAGGAGATGATTGAGGTCTTGGAACGCCTTTTCTGCTTCTTCAAACCAGTAGAATGGTCCAGACTTCCTCAATAGCTTGAAGAAGGTAGTGCTCGTTCTGCCAGTCTTGAGATGAACCGGCTGAGCGCAGCTAGACATCCAGTCAGCTTCTGGACATTCTTGATGCGAGCTGGGGCCCACATGTCTTCAATGGCCTTGATCTTTGCTGGGTTTGCCTCGGTTCCTCGATGCATCACCAATAATTCGAGGAGCTTTCTGGAGCTAACCCCTAAGACACATTTGTCCGGGTTCAGCTTGGTGCGCGTCACATGCAGCTTGTTGAAGACGGCTTGCGAGTTATCAAGGAGTGATTCCTTGTTCTTGACCTTCACAATGATGTCATCGGCGTAGACCTCCACCAAGTCCCTAATAAGCTCTCCAAATGTTTTGTGCATGGCTCGCACAAAAGTTGAAGAAGCACTTTTGAGACCAAATGACATGGCAGTATAGCAATACAATCCATCTACTGTTATGAAGGCAGTATGCTCTTAATCTTCCCTAGACATTTGGATCTGATGATATCTGGAGTATGCATCTAGAAAACACAATAGCTAACACTCGGGGGTGGAGTCCACTATCTGGTCTATCCTAGGTAGTTTAAATGGATCTTTTGGACATGCCTTATTTAAGGTGGTGTAGTCGATACACATCTGAAGCTTCCCACCAGGCTTGGGTACAACGACTGGGTTTGCCGACCATCGTGGATGACGAACCTCCCGAATGAAACCAGCTTCGAGCAACTTCTTGATTTCATGTCGAATGAATTTATGCCGCTCGACTGATTGCTTTCGGGGCTTCTGGTGTACTGGCCGTGCATCGGGATAAATCTTCAGGTTGTGCTCAATCACGTCCCTATGGATCCCAGGCATTTGTGACGGTTGCCAGGCAAACACGTCAACATTCGCCAAGAGGAAAGTGATGAATGTGAGTTCCTATTTGTTGTCCAGTCCTCCCGATATACGGGTGGTGTGGGCAGCATCGGAACCAACCTGGACGACTTTGAGGGGAGTGTCAGTGTCGTTGCTTGGCTGCACGAGTGGTGCAAAGGTTGAGCCTCGGTGATGAGTGCTTGGAGGTTGAGCAACTAGCTCTTTCCCAGATGCTTCCTCTTGCGCTGTTATAAGTGTGTGGAGTTCTTCCAGCGCGGTGACTCCTGCAGTTCGATCCCTGTGGATCCGGAGAACGCCTGAAGGTGTCGGCATATTCAACACCAAATAGCCATAGTGGGCTGCGGCCATGAATTGTAAGACCTATGTGTGCTGAATACATTGGCTTGTAGTGAATACACTTGGCTTTGATGATAAAAGTTTTGAATATCACCAAAACACCTTTTTATCAAGGTCCGACTCTAGCTCTGAGCTACAGCAAGGTCCGACGGTAGGTCCGGCTTGGTATGGGTAGCTCCGGTTACGTTCGATGCTAGGTCTGACTAGCTTTGGTCAGTTCCGGTGAAGTTTTGTCTTTAGCCCCGGCATGTTTTTGATAGCTCCGCCGTGTTTTTTCTAAGCTCCGAAGTTGATTTTTCTAGCTCCGGCTTTTGGGTTTACTAGTTCCGACTAGTTCTGGTTAGCTCCTGCGCTAGGTCCTGCTAGTTTTGTAAGCTCCGGTGGGGGTTTGGTTGTACTAGTTTTGGTAAGCTCCGGCGCTAGGTTCTACTAGCTTGTGTTAGCTCTGGCTCAAGGTCCGGGTTGCTCTGGCAAGGTCCGGAACTTGACCGCAGTGCTTCTGCTTTTCATTTGCAATGTTTCGTACTTGCTTTACATTGTTGGAAAGTTTACTTAGTATTCTTTTACTAAGTTTTTGGTGCGTTTTGGATGATATGGCTGATATCGTTTTGCTATGCTTTGCAACATGCTTATGTGAGGTTCTCACGTAAGGTGTTGTGTTCGGAACTAACTTGAGTCAAGTAAAGGACTTGGGCTTGTATGGATTGGTTGTTTATTCATGTGTAGGTGTTTCTTGATTTCAAGACATGGCTGGTGACGGTATCCATTGGACTAGTCTCAGGGAGGAGATGAGGTTCCAACAACCAAATTCAGGAGGAATTGTGGTTGAGCTGATCAGGAGGTTGCGCAGCATGATTGAATCAAGAACAATGCATATGAAGGTATCATGGACGTCATTGGAAAATGTTGGCACGTGTGCAAGGAGTGCATGGACGTGGCTACATGGGTCCGAGACGTGATGAAGAGATGTGGACGTAAAGAATTGGTCGGAAAGGTCCAACCGACTAGGTTATGGACTCAGGCTGCGGCTGAGTCGGGTTGTTTGACTCAAATATGGAAATATTTGAGTTGGTTATGATAGGATTTCGTGTGGGTCACGAATTTGAGTTGTTTAGGAATGTGGGATACGTTCCTAAGGTGTTTGGAAGTCTTAAGATTGCTTCTATCTGCGTATAGAAGAATCCTAAGCAGTTATGGAAAGTTACGATTCGTGAACAGAGTAGAATTAGGTTCCTGATCTGAGTTGAGTTGGCTTTCGAGCTGGTTATATAAGCAAGGAAGCCCAGAACTCGTGGTACACGACTTTGGGGCTGTTCCTCTTGTGTTCTATTGAATAAAATTCGTAGTTTGAAGGAACTTTTGTGCCTTGTTCGTCAGACTTGTTCCAGACAAGTTTTACTCGTCGAGTTTCTGGACAGCACTACCTTTCGTCGGTGGTTTTATCATAACTCAAGTTTTATAGATCCAATTGACTTGATTCTTTTTGGGTTGTCTTCACAACTTGATTGTCTATCATATGTCAAAATTTCACGGTCATTGGATTTGTGGTTTCTGATCTACACGAGTTTCTTTGCAGCATTCCAGAACTGTTTTTTCTCGGGTATGGCAGATTGACCTTTGTTTGATCTTTCGATCATACCTTGAGTTTTTCTCAACGTATTTGAGTGATTCTTTTTGTGTTGTCTTCGTGACTTGATTCTCTCTGATATCTATCACTTTTGTCATGGTGAAACAGTTTATATTAGTCTCACACACGATTTATTTAACAGATCGTTTTTCTGCCGAAAGGGTTTGGGGTTTAATTGTTTCCGCTGCGTAAGATTTTTAAATCTACCATTCACCCCCCCCCCCCCCCTCTGGTAGCTTTTCATGTGCTCTTCGATCCTACAATTGGTATCAGAGCTAGTTTGCTCTAATCTTTGAGATTTGCACGTGTTTTTGACTAATCATCATGGAGAAGTACTCCGTCAAACCTTGTGTGTTTGCTGGTATTGATTTCCAGGTTTGGAAGGCACGCATGGAGGCTTTCATCCAGGCACAAGGCTCTGCAATATGGGAAAAGGTATACAAGCCTTACGAAGTGCCATCAAACGATCAAGTTACAGCTACAAATCTAAGAGATGTCTACAACAACAACAAGGCTTGGAACTTGATCATACAAGGATTAACACAAAGCGACTTCGACCGTGTTGCACACCTCCGATCTGCATACGATGTGTGGAAAGCACTTTGTGACTACCACGAAGGATCCAACACGATCAAAGAGGTAAGGCAAGACATGTTCAAAAAGGAATACATGCGCTTCGAGATGCAACCCGGTGAGTCTATTGATGACCTTTTTGCTCGCTTTAATAAAATTCTCAGCAACTTGCGTAGTGTCAATGTTAATTTTTCAGATGCTGAAAATGCTAGGCAATTGCTAAGTGCATTAGATATGTCAATTTGGGAGATGAAAGTCACATCTATTCGTGAATCTACTGTCATGAGTTCTCTTACATTAGATGTACTCTATTCTAAACTAAAAACTCATGAAATTGACATCCTAGCACGTAAGAACCCAAATAAGTCTATTGCATTTATTTCTTAACGTGATATGCCTAGCTCCAGCCAATCTTCATCTTGTGGTGCACTTGCTTTGTTGTCCTCTCTAACCCTTGAACAGATTGAGGAGTTTCCAGAGGAGGAGCTAGCGCTCATCTCTACCCGGTTCTCAAAAGCAATGAAAAATGTGAGAACTAGAAGGAGAGGAAGCTCCGGACCACAACGATGCTTTGAATGTGGTAAGACAGGACATTTTCGTACATATTGTCCTAACCTTTCAGGTCCGACCTCCCGGGAAGAAAAACAATCAAGGATAAAGCACTCCTCAACAAACGATAAGAAGAAAAAGAAGGGCTTTACAAGTCGCCAACTGGTGAACAGTTTTATCTCAGCACTACAGGAACTTGGCTCAAGCGACGTGGACATTGGAAGTGATGAAGATGAAGATGATTTGGCAAACTTGTGCTTTATGGCGGGCAAGTCAAGACCAAGTATGGAGGAGGCAGAACACAACAACGACAACGAAGAGGTATGTCCTACTAGTGAAGAAATGTGTGATGCTATTTTTCGTGCCACTGTTATTGTTAAGAAAAAGGACAAAAAGCTTAGGGATAGTGCTGCTAAAATTGAATCACTAGAATTTGAAATCAACCGTTTAAAAACTTTGATTCATAGTGATGATGCATGTTCCTCATGTGATTTAATATATGAACAATTGTCCTCATTAAGAAGTGCGCACACCTCCACACTTGATAAACTTGAGTTAGAAATTGAAAAGAACAAAGAGCTTGCTGCACTTAATGATAAAAACTTGAAAGATGCTAGCTGTTCTACAATTGATTTGCATTGTTCTACTTGTGATGATCTTGATAAGAAACTACAGGATGCTATGAATGAAATTTCTATATTGAACAATGCTTTACGTTCTCATGAAGTTAAATTTTGTTCCAATTGCAAACTAAAAGGAAAAACTTCATGTAAAAATTGCCTTGACCTGTCCAATAAACTTGATGACATGCATAGGACATTAGATTGGTTTTGTAATGGGAATAAGAACCTAAACTTGCTGCTGAATTCCTCCAAGTCATGCAATGATAAAACTGGTTTAGGTTTTGATTCTCATGCTCATGCTAAGTCACATCCACCTAAAATTGTGAAGTCATTAGGAAGTGGTTTGATTCAAACAGTTCCTAAACGAAAAGGAGTGGTTTTCAAATCTGCAGGAGTGTTGTCTCATTCGGTTTCAAATAAAAATATTGCTTACTCATCTAGACATGAACACAAAGTTAAATTTCATTGTACCTTCTGTGGTAGAGATGGTCATGTCATAGATTTTTGTTATAGACTAGCTAAACAACAGAAAAGGGAAAGAATGGGTGCTAGATCTCATAACTTTCATGCAAAATTTGCTGCACACATTGAACCGAATGTACAACCTGCTGTTTTGAGTAAAAAACATTCAAAGTTTACCTCCGGACCTTCTGTTTTTGCCTCCGGAGCTACTGATTTTTTGATGCACAAGTAACACCTTATAGGTCAGTAGTTAAGAATAAAAAATCTCAAACTTTGACTCATAAACCTGCTGTTTTGTCCCAGCTTTCGCGTGTTTTTCCTGCTGCACGTCACGTGACTCAGTACTAGATTCCTAAATGCCTTTTGACTAACCCCAGTATTGAGTCATCAACGTATTGTGCTTCTATGTAGGTTACACGTTTGAGGAAGGAGAACATTTGGATTGTAGATTCAGGTTGCTCACGTCACATGACCGGTAACAAAGATTGGTTCTCCTCCTTCTCTTTTGTATCACGTGTAGAGAATGTTACTTTTGCCGATAATTCTTCAACTCCTATAATTTCTAAGGGTTCGGTTAGAGTAAATGATCACTACATTTTGAAGGATGTGGCACTTGTCAAAAATTTGAAATACAACTTGCTTTCTGTTGCACAATTGCTAGATGAAAATCTAGAAATTATTTTTAATAAAAACTGCTGCAAAGTTGTAGGTTCAAATAGTGAGCTTATTTTTAACATGACTCGGTTTGGAAGAGTTTTTAAAGTTGATTTTGATATGTCTTCCTCTAAGCATAGATGTATAGTTGCTAATGATTCAAAGGACTAATATTTTTGGCATCGTAGATTTGGTCACATAGGCTTTGATCACCTAACACGTGTTAGTGCTCTTGATCGCATACGTGGGCTACCTAAGCTTAAAGGGGACAAAGAAATTGTGTGCTCTTCTTGTAGACATGCTAAGATGGTTGCAGGTTCACATACTCCTCTCACAATGATCATGTCAACTGAACCGGGTCAACTTTTGCACCTTGACACCGTAGGACCTTCACGTGTTCAATCCTTCGGAGGTAAATGGTATGTTCTAGTTATCCTTGATGATTATGCTAGATACTCTTGGGTTTACTTTATGGCATCTAAGAATGAAGCTTTTAGTCACTTTAGCTCTTTATTTCTTAGATTATCAATTGATCACCCAGGATCTTCAAAGGCAATTAGAAGTGATAACGGAACTGAATTTAAAAATCAATCTTTTGATCACTTTTGTGCTGAAAATGGAATAGATCATCAACTTTCTTCCCCATATGTACCTCAACAAAACGGTGTTGTAGAAAGAAAGAACAGAACCTTAGTTGAGATGGCTAGGACTATGCTTGATGAATATCAAACTCCTAGGAAATTTTGGGCTGATGCATTAGCAACCGCTTGTTATGTCTCAAATCTTGTTTTCTTGTGTACTAAGCTAGGTAAAACACCTTATGAGCTTCGGTTTGGACATAGGCCTAGTGTTACACACTTTTGGGTCTTTGGTTGCAAATGCTTTGTTAAGAAACATGGAAATCTTGATAAATTTGAACCTCGATCCATTGATGGCATGTTTCTTGGTTATCCATCTCATACTAGAGGCTACCGTGTGCTTTTACTTAACACTAACAAAATTGTGGAGACTTGTTAAGTGTCTTTTGATGAAGCTAGCCCACGTACTAGCTCCGGTGTTGCAGGACCAGATCCGTATCCTCAGGGGGAGGGTATTTTCAAAGATGAAGAAGAGCCGGTGATACTGCCTGGTAGTTCCGAAGTTGACACGTGTCTAGCTCCGGACATTGAACAAGCTCCGGCTATCACCTATGCTGGTCCTGATCGTCCACAAGTCACAAGCTCATCAATCTACGATGAACCTAATGAAGAAGAAGCTTGTGAGACATCTGTTCCCCTACATTTTTACAAAGATCATCCCCCACAACAGATGATTGGAAGCTTGCACGAACGAGTCACACGGTCCAGGTTTTGCGATCCAAACTCTCATGCTCATTCTGCTTTTGTTGCTTCTTTTGAACCCAAAGATATATCACACGCACTCACTAATGAACCTTGGATTATTGCCATGCAAGAAGAGTTAGAAAATTTTGAAAGAAATAATGTTTGGAAACTTGTACCTCCACCTCAAGGTCACACTTTAATTGGAACTAAATGGGTATATAAAAATAAAAAGTGAGGATGGGGTTGTGGTTAGGAATAAGGCTAGGTTGGTTGCTCAAGGTTTCACTCAAGTTGAAGGTCTTTTGATGAAACTTTTGCTCCTGTCGCTAGATTAGAAGCCATAAGAATTTTGTTAGTTTTTGCAGCATCTAAAGGTTTTAAGCTATTTCAAATGGATGTTAAAAGTGCTTTTCTTAATGGCTACATAGATGAGGAGGTTTATGTCAAACAACCACCGGGTTTTGAAAATTCAGATTTTCCTAATCATGTTTACAAACTGTCCAAAGCCTTATACGGTCTCAAACAAGCCCCTAGAGCATGGTATGATAGGTTAAAAACATTCTTACTTGAAAAGGGGTTTACCATGGGCAAGGTTGATAAAACTCTTTTTGTGCTTTAACATGGCAATGACTCATTATTCGTTCAAGTGTATGTGGATGATATTATCTTTGGTTGTGCTTCTCATGATCTTGTGTCCAAGTTTTCAGCAATGATGAGTTCCGAATTTGAAATGAGTATGATGGGTGAACTCACTTACTTTTTGGGGCTGCAAATCAAGCAAACCAAGGAGGGTATCTTTGTGCATCAAACGAAGTATACCAAAGACCTCCTAAGACGCTTCAACATGGACAAAAGCAAGCCTCTTCGGACACCAATGGGAACAGCAAGAACACTTGAACTTGATGAAGATGGTGAACCTGTGAATAAAAAAGAATATAGAAGCATGATCGGATCACTTTTGTACCTCATGGCATCAAGACCGGACATACAATTCAGAGTATGTCTTTGTGCACGGTTTCAAGCTTCCCCACGTGTTTCACATCGTCAAGCCATCAAAAGGATTCTCGGGTACTTACATGGAACCCAAGAATTTGGCATTTTTCTTCCTTCTTCCTCAACCGTTACTTTGAAAGCTTTTTCGGATGCTGATTTTGGGGGTTGTAGGATTGATAGGAAAAGTACTTCCGGTGCTTGTCATTTTCTTGGTAATTCTCTTGTTGCTTGGTCCTCTAGAAAACAAAATTCAGTTGCACAATCCACAGCCGAATCTGAATATATAGCTGCTTCTAGTGCTTGCTCACAAACTCTTTGGATTGTTCAAACACTTAAGGACTATGGGGTTGATCTAGATAGTGTTCCACTGTTTTGTGATAACACTAGTGCTATTTGCATTGCCAAAAACCCCGTGCAACATTCTAGAACTAAGCACATTGATATTAGGTATCACTTACTCCGAGATAACATTGAAAAAGGAAACATTGTGCTTCACCATGTAGATACCGAACATCAATTGGCTGACATTTTTACAAAACCTTTGGATTTCACTTGTTTTTGTTACATTCGTAGTGAAATAGGGGTTATGCATCCTCATGGCTTAAATTGAGGGGGAGTTTTTTGAAACTTGGGAAGTCTATGTGTGAATCTGAAATTAAAATAATATGAGCATAGTATTTCATACATATATGACTTTGTGATTTCTTTTACATGCTGAAAGTTCTTACTACATTACTCGTATTATACATTTTGTAGTTTTTGCCATGTCTAGTAATTGGAATAATTACTTACACTAAAACTGGTCATGGTCGAACTTTATTGCTGTTTTGAACTTGTTACATGTTCACAAGTGCTTTTAATCATAAAAAATTAATCAAGTAATCAACTCACATGTTGAGTTTTTATGAACAAATATAAATTGAGAAAAGATCAAGAGAATATGCATGCATCACACTTCTTCTTTTGAGATGGCTTGTCATTGCACTTAGATATGAACTTGGAAGAAGTTGTGTATGACTAAAACCATGTCCTTAAGCTTCTTATTGTCAAATGACATAGGCTTGGCTTGGTTTGTTAGAATAAGGCAGATGCGCATATAATCTCTTGCAAATATCATATGATCTAAATTTATGCTTTGAAAAATATTAAAATGCAGCAACTAGTGTCATGATTTCAGGTTTTGAAATAGTTAAGTTTGTGAGATCATGACTTACTTAAATTGAAAATTACATTTGATCTCTAGCATGGCTTACACTACTTTATGTATTTCATTGATGTGATAATGTAAGGTACTTGATAGTATGACTTGGATGAGCTTTGTTTATATGTATATGTTATAATATGCTCATAACAACTAAAGGGGGGGAGATAATTTGTTTATATGCTCATGACTTGCTGAATACATTGTCAAAGGAGGAGAGATAAGCATGAAGAGAAAGACAATATGTGCATAAGGAGAGATAATAAAGGGGGAATTTTGCTTTTCTTCTCATTTTATTTCTGATTTACAAAAAGGAGAGAAATTGTCTTCAAAACTTTTAATGAGAATAAGCCAATGTTCGGATTTTAAATGGTGTTTCCAATGCATTCATCAAGGGGGAGATTGTAGACCTATGTGTGTTGAATACATTGGCTTGTAGTGAATACACTTGGCTTTGATGATAAAAGTTTTGAATATCACCAAAACATCTTTTTATCAAGGTCCGACTCTAGCTCTGAGCTACAGCAAGGTCCGACGGTAGGTCCGGCTTGGTTTGGGTAGCTCCGGTTACGTTTGATGCTAGGTCTGACTAGCTTTGGTCAGTTCTGGTGAAGTTTTGTCTTTAGCTTCGGCATGTTTTTGATAGCTCCGCCATGTTTTTGCTAAGCTCCGAAGTTAATTTTTCTAGTTCCGGCTTTTGGGTTTACTAGTTCCAACTAGTTCTGGTTAGCTCCGGCGCTAGGTCCTGCTAGTTTTGTAAGCTCTGGCGGGAGCTTGGTTGTACTAGTTTTGGTAAGCTCCAGCGCTAGGTTCTACTAGCTTGTGTTAGCTCTGGCTCAAGGTCCGGGTTGCTCTGGCAAGGTCCGGAACTTGACCGCAGTGCTTCTGCTTTTCATTTGCAATGTTTCATACTTGCTTTAGATTGTTGGAAAGTTTGCTTAGTATTCTTTTACTATGTTTTTGGTGCATTTTGGATGATATGGCTGATATCGTTTTGCCATGCTTTGCAACATGCTTATGTGAGGTTCTCACGTAAGATGTTGTGTTCGGAACTAACTTGAGTCAAGTAAAGGACTTGGGCTCGTATGGATTGGTTGTTTATTCATGTGCAGGTGTTGCTTGAGTTCAAGAAATGGCTGGTTACGGGATCCATTGGACTAGTCTCAGGGAGGAGATGAGGTTCCAACAACCAAATTCAGGAGGAATTGTGGTTGAGCTGATCAGGAGGTTGCGCAGCATGATTGAATCAAGAATAATGCATATGAAGGTATCGTGGACGTCATTGGAAGATGTTTGCACGTGTGCAAGGAGTGCATGAACGTGGCTACATGGTTCCGAGACGTGATGAAGAGATGTGGGCGTAAAGAATTGGTCGGAAAGGTCCAACCGACTAGGTTATGGACTCAGACTGCGGCTAAGTCGGGTTTGACTCAAATATGGAAAGATTTGAGTTGGTTATGATAGGATTTAGTGTGGGTCACGGATTTGAGTTGTTTAGGAATGTGGGATACGTTCCTAAGGTGTTTGGAAGTCTTAAGATTGCTTCTATCTGCGTATAGAAGAATCCTAAGCAGTTATGGAAAGTTACGATTCGTGAACAGAGTAGGATTAGGTTCCTGATCTGAGTTGAGTTGGCTTTCGAGCTGGTTATATAAGCAAGGAAGCCCAGAACTCGTGGTGCACGACTTTGGTGCTGTTCCTCTTGTGTTCTATTGAATAAAATTCGTAGTTTGAAGGAACTTTTGTGCCTTGTTCGTCAGACTTGTTCCAGACAAGTTTTACTCGTCGAGTTTCTGGACAGCACTACCTTTTGTCGGTGGTTTTATCATAACTCGAGTTTTACAGATCCAATTGACGTGATTCTTTTTGGGTTGTCTTCACAACTTGATTGTATATCATATGTAAAAATTTAACGGTGATTGGATTTGTGGTTTCTGATCTACACGAGTTTCTTTGCAGCATTCCAGAACTGTTTTTTCTCCGGTAGGGCAGATTGACCTTTGTTTGATCTTTCGATCATAACTTGAGTTTTTCTCGACGGATTTGAGTGATTCTTTTTGTGTTGTCTTAGTGACTTGATTCTCTCTGATATCTATCACTTTTGTCACGGTGAAACACGTTTAGATTAGTCTCACACATGATTTCTTTAACAGATCGTTTTTCTGCCGAAAGGGTTTGGGGTTTAATTGTTTCCGCTGCGTAAGATTTTTAAATCTGCCATTCACCCCCCCTCTGGTAGCTTTTCACGTGCTCTTCGATCCTACATGAACCTATACAGGGCAGGCCTGCCTAGGATGGCGTTGAAGGGCAAGCTAATATGCGCCACTTCGAAGACCAGCTTCTCGGTCCTGTAATTCTCTTGAGTCCCAAAGATTACCGGGAGAGTAATCAAACCGAGAGGATTGACGGCCCCCGAACATACTCTGGAGAAAGGACGTGAGGGGCGAAGGTCCAAGAATCGGAGTTGGATCTTCATGAACGCTTCATAGCTCAGGAGGTTAAGTGCTGACCCTTCGTCCACCAAGACATGGTAGAGCTGGACGTTATTGATGGTAGGAGACACCATCAACGGTAGTTGTCCAGCTCTGATTATGTTTCTTGGACAATCTGTGGCATCTAAAGTGATGGGAGTGTCCATCCATTTACGATGGGGTTCTGCCTTGGCGGTAGGAGCTGTGGCAGCCATTTCCCAATGCATGGTCTTGAGGACGCGGTGGGAGGTGATATCCCAGGACCCTCCATAGATGGTGTTGAGGGCTTTTCTATGCTCATTGTCGGAGATGTCAGAGTCATCATCGACTGTGTTGTACATAGCCTTCAGGACCTTTTTGGGTTCCTTGAAGCCTAGCTCTGGATCAGCCGGAGCTTTGTTGACTTTCTGCTTTCCCTCCCGTGGGCGGAAGGGTGCTTCTTCTTGGCGCTTGTTGAAGCGCTCGACAAGGTTTTGGACCTCCCGGCAATCTTCAAGATTTTGAGTGTTCGTCTTGTGGATCGGACACCACATCTTCAGACCATCGCCATCTTCAGATGAAGGTCGAGGTTGCTTTTTGGGGTGTGGCCCCCGACCACCCGGGGTTGCAGCTGCTACTGTAGTAGGCGTGTCGGCCAACGGCTTCTTCTTGCCGTTGGAATTTTTCTTCTTCTTTCCACTACCGGAGGTATTGGCTTCAGCCTTGGAGGACTTTTTTTTAGCCTTCGAAGCTAGCTTGGTGTGCATTTCTCGGCCCTCAGCAGCGCTGGTGCATTTGTCAGCCAAGCTGAAGAGTTCCGTGACACTGGTGACTTGTTTCGTCGCCAGCTTCTCCAACATCTTCTTGTCTCGGACACCTTGTCGAATTGCTGCAATAATAGACGTGTTGGATATGGAAGGAATGGTGTTCCATACCTGGGAGAAATGCTGGATGAATGATCGCAACAACTCCCCTGATTTCTGTTGTACGGTAAACAGATCCAGTTTTGTGCCAGGTCGGGTGTAGGAGCTCCTGAAGTTGGCGGTGAACTGGTTGCATAGCTTCGCCCAATTGTTGATGGAGTCAGGCGGGAGACTCATGAACCAGGACCTGGTGGTCCCAATCAGAGCCACAGGAAAATAGTTGGCCATCACGGTCTCATTACCACCCGCCACGAGGATGGCAGTGGAGTAAATTTGGAGGAATTCGACAGGGTTGACAGTCCCGTCGTACTTCTCCAGCAGATGAGGCCGAAACTTCTGTGGCCATCGGACCATGCAAAGGTGCATGGCCAGGGCTAAACAGACGCCCCCTACTTCCAAAGGAGAAGGGTTTTCTTGAGCTTCTCGCCTTTCGCGAGCTTGCTCGGCATGGACGCGGTCATCTTGCTGCCTTTAACGGCAATCATGCTCCGACCGAAGATCATGGGTTGATAGTCTTGAATCCATGTGAGTACGGCGTGCCCCGGAGGGCAGGGACGTCACTTGATGGGAAGGTGCGCGCCTCCGGTGTTGTGACGTATGAGGGCCAAGTCTGCCAGACAAGGCCCTTCGCTGGGAAGGTGCCTGCCCCAAAGGGGGAGGACCTTGTGAAAGTGCATCTAGGAATCCCATGTGGGTTTTGGATGATTTATGACAAGCAAATGAGATCCTAACCTATTTGTTGAGATGAGCACATGTTTTAATAGCAAAACAAGCAAAGTGCCAAAAAGAAGGGAGAATGAGGAGCAAAGTGGAAATGAGCTCAAGCAAGAATAATATTAGATCATTGTGTATGGAGTGTGTTAAGGAAACACACCCCAAGAGCTCAATCACAATTAAACACACACATTGCACAAAGTTATACAGGACCGGACTAGTCCGAATGACACCGAACTAGTCTGATATCCTCTCTACACAAAATCGGACAAGTCCGATATCCATTGGACTAGTCCGATATCTCTCTGACTAGAATCGGACTAGTCCTCCCCAGTGCGGACTAGTCCTCAAAACACTTCACAAGTCACACAAAATCGAACAAGTTCGATCACCACCGGACTAGTCCGATATCCATTCTGATCCAAATCAGACAAGTCCGATATTAGCACGGACTAGTCCGAAAAACCCTCTGACTTAAATCAGACAAGTCCTCCGAGTGTGGACTTGTCACCCAATTCACTTAGGGTTTCACATGTCCGGACAAGTCTGATAACTATCGGACTAGTCCGAAGATTTCCAGAAGCAAAATCAGACAAGTCCGCTCCTAGCCGGACTAGTCTGATATTTCGGGACACTTAGGGTTTGCTGCACATAGCACACCGGACTAGTCCGGTGTCCACCACGGACTAGTCCGATCTTTCTAAACCCTAATGGTAAAGGGAAAGTGAAGATTGAAGAAAAGAAGAAGGGGAGTAGTCACACCGACTACCCTCGATATCCTTTTAACTATGATCGTCTCAATTCCAATAATAATCATTATTTGTCTATCCCACTTGGAAAAGCCCCACATTTTGATGGAAGTGATTACTCAATGTGGAGGCAAAATATGAAAATGCATCTAATTTCCCTCAATCCAAGTTTATGGCATATTGTGTGCACAGGGATAGATATCCTGGACGACAACGAAGAGCTCACACCCAGCCAAGAGCAGGAAATTCACCGAAATGCTCAAGCCGCGGCCGTAATTACCTCTTCGCTCATTCGGGATGAGTTCACCAAGGTGGATGGACTCGAAATTGCTAAGGAGATATGGGACACACTGCAAACTGCACATGAAGGTGACCGACATGTGCGTGAAGCAAATATCGAAATGATCGAAGGCGAATTGGGAAGATTCGCAATTGAAGAAGACGAGTCACCCCAGGACATGTACAACCGATTGAAGACACTCGTCAACAAGGTCGGATCATACGGAAGTAAGAAGTGGAATGACCACGAGGTGGTAAAGCTCATACTTAGAGCTTTCATGCCTCGCAATGTCACCCTATGATCCATGATCAGAGAAAGCCCCGGATACAAAAGGATGACTCTGGATGAATTGCTTGGAAAGATCATCAACTTCGAGGTGATGGAAAAACAAGCAAAGCATGTCAAGGAGATTGCCGACCTCACCTCGGCAAAGAAGAAAGGGGTTGCTTTGAAGTCCACCCTCAAGCCTCTATCTAAAGAAGCTAGAGAAGCACAACTAGAAGAAGACAGTGATGATGAGAGCAGTGAATTAGATGAAGAAGACATGATATTGCTCATGAAGAAATTCAATAGAATAATGAAGAAAAGACAAGGAGACAAATCAAGCGAAGCAAAGTACAATGAAAGAACAAAGCCAAAGTTCAGGCGGGCATGCTATAACTGTGGTGATTATAGCCACTTTATAGTTGATTGCCCATATGAAGAGAACAAGAAAAAGACTAAAGAAGCCAAGCCTCAACCCAAGAAATTCTTCAAGAAGAAGAAACAAGCTAAACAAGCGCACATTGGGAAAGGGTGGGACTCAAATGATGAGTCCTCATCATCCGAGGAAGAAGAGATGGCTAGCATAGCCATCGAGAAGACATCCAAGAAGTCTACTCTCTTCCCTAAACTCGGTGTAAGGAAGGGAGATGGCACGTGCCTTATGGCAAAGGAAGGTAAACGCAAGGTAACCATTAAACCCCCTTCTGTGCATTCCTATTCAAGTGATGATGAAATCAATAGTGATAATGAGGATATGCTTATTGGACTAGATAGGAAAACAGCCACAAAAATTAAATTTTTGCTTGATCAACTTGTTGAGAAGGAGAGGTTAATACATCGTCAAGAGGACATGACCATCTCCCAAAAGGAGGAATATGTCAAACTTGACAAGCTTCTAGAAATTGAAAAGGAATGAAGCAAATCACTTGAGCTTGAGTTAGCTTCAAGCAAGGAAACCTGCTTGGAATTAACCGACTAAAATGCTACAATCAAGGACCAACTTGCTGACCTGATCAAGATTAACATGATCCTTGAAGTGCAAGTTGAGTCACTCAAGCAAGGTGAACCTTCTTCCTCTTCAAGTTCACCTTCTCAACCCACTAAAACTGAGGTTGCTCATGCTTGTACATGCAAGAAAGTTGACACGAGTTTGAAGGACAAGCCAACCTCTACAAAGGATAAACATTCTGCCCAAAGTGGCATATTTGACAAGGAGAAGATCAAATATGCACGTAGTGCATACTTGGTCAAAAGACCTCCAAATGTCAAATATGGCATTGGTTACTCTTATGGTGAAAAGAAACATGCTAGAAGCCATAAGAATAACAAGGAGAGGATTACCTTTGTAAAGGGAAGACCCTCTCAAACTGTAAAGTCAAAGATTAAAACAGTAATCACACATGAACACTGGACTAGTCCGGTCGGTGACCGGACAAGCCCGGTCCTCCGGACAAGTCTGGCCTCCCAGACTAGTCCTGTGCATAAACAACAACATTTATTGTTTAGAATTTTCAATGCCTCGTATGTCTTAATAAGAAATAATTTTGGCAAAGTTATGCTCATTATGTTGGGCCACACCATGAGAACACCAAGTCTCATGTGTGGGTGCCCAAATGTCTTGTAACTAACCTCCAAGGACCCAAGCAAGCTTGGGTACCTAAAACCAAAGCATAATTTGTTTTTGCAGGCCTATTCCTCTGGTGGATCTAAATGGGTGCTAGATAGTGGCTGCACCAACCATATGACCGGAGAAAGAAGAATGTTCGTTGAATATGAAGAGAATGAGGATCCAATTGAGGGCATCTATTTTGGAGATAATAGTCAAGGAAAGGTGATCGGTACCGGTAAAATTGCAATATCTTCTAAACACACACTTTCTCATGTCTTACATGTTGAATCCTTAGATTATAACCTACTGTACATATCTCAATTATGTGACAAAGGTTATAATTGCTTGTTCACTAACGAGGGTGTGACCGTTTCTAGGAGGAGTGATGGTTCCATTGCATTCAAGGGTATGTTAAAGGGAAAGCTCTATCTTGTTGACTTCAACAAGGATAAAGATGAACTTGACACATGCTTGATTGCAAAAACAAACATGGGTTGGCTGTGGCATAGACGGCTAGCGCATGTTGGCATGAGGAACCTTCAAAAACTCCTCAAGGGCGATCACATCCGAGGTTTAAAGGATGTTGTGTTTGAGAAAGACATGCCTTGTAGCGCGTGCCAAGCCGGGAAGAAAGTTGGAGCACCTCACCCCGCCAAGAACGTCATGACTACAACAAGACCGCTTGAGCTACTTCACATGGACTTATTTGGTCCAATTTCCTACATAAGCATCGGCGGTAACAAATATGGTTTAGTAGTTGTTGATGATTTTTCTCGCTTCACTTGGGTTTTCTTTTTGCATGATAAGTCGGAAACACAAGGAATACTCAAGAAGTTCTTCAATCGAGCTCAAAACGAATTCTCATTGACAATCAAGAACATTCAAAGCGACAACAGCACGGAGTTCAAGAACACACAAGTGGTGGAGTACCTTGATGAAGAAGGCATAAAGCACAGCTCCGTACTCCCCACAACAAAACAGAGCTGCCGAAAGAAAGAATCGAACTATCATAGAGATGGCAAGAACAATGCTCGATGAGTACAAGACCTCGGATCGATTTTGGGCGGAAGCGATTAACACCGCTTGCCACGCCGTAAATCAACTTTATCTTCATCGACTACTCAAGAAGACATCCTATGAGCTACTTACCGGTAACAAACCCAATATTTCATATTTTCGAGTTTTCGGTTCTCCATGTTATATTTTGAACAAGAAGCCCAAGACTTCAAAGTTTGCTTCAAAGTCCGATGAAGGTTTCTTGCTTGGTTATGATTCGAACACTTACGCCTATCGTGTTTTCAACAAGACCTCCGGACTTGTTGAAGTAGCATGTGACGTAGTGTTCGATGAGACTAACAGCTCCCAAAAGGAGCAAGTTGATCCATGTGTACTAGGTAAAGAAGAAGCTCCCTGTCAAGCATTGAAAAGAATGTACTTAGGTGAAGTTCGACCACAAGAGTCACCTCTACACATGCATGAGGAAGATGAACCACAAGAGGAGGTCAACGATCAAGGGGGAGCTCCCAAACAAGATCAACCACAAGAATACAAAGATAATCAACAAGTCAACGAAGGCAACCGTTTAGGGGGAGAAGAAGATGATCATGAAGATACAACGCCTCAAGTGCCACACCCAAGAGTACACCAATGTGTCCAAAGGGATCACCCAATCGACAATATCATCGATGACATCCAAAAGGGAGTAACCACTAGATCTCGTATAGCCAACTTTTGTGAACACTATTTGTTTGTATACTTTTTGGAACCGCGAAGGGTTGAGGATGCATTAAAAGATCCGGACTGGGTGGTGGCAATGCAAGAAGAGTTGAACAACTTCAAGCGGAACGAGGTGTGGGAACTTGTGGCAAGACCCAATGCAAACATTGTCGGCACCAAGTGGGTCTTCCGCAACAAACAAGACGAACACGGGGCAGTGACAAGGAACAAGGCACGACTTGTGGCCAAAGGGTATTCACAAGTCAAAGGTTCGGATTTCGATGAGACCTTTGCTCCAGTAGCTAGACTTGAATCTATTAGAATATTTCTTGCATATGCTACTCACCATGATTTCAAGCTGTATCAAATGGATGTGAAAAGCGCCTTCCTCAACGGACCAATCAAGGAGGAGGTGTATGTGGAGCAACACCCCGGGTTTGAAGACGAAGAGTTTCCCGACCACGTATTCAAATTGCGTAAGGCTCTCTACGCCCTCAAACAAGCTCCTAGAGCTTGGTATGAGTGTCTTAGAGATTTCTTAATTGAAAATGGCTTTAAGATTGGTAAAGTAGATTATACACTATTTACAAAGAATTTTGACAATGATCTTTTTATTTGTCAAATTTATGTTGATGATATAATATTTGGGTCAACTAATCAATCTTTTTGTGAGGAATTTAGTAAAATCATGACAGATAGGTTTGAAATGTCAATGATAGGAGAACTAAAGTACTTCTTGGGATTCCAAGTGCGGAAACAAAAGGAAGGGACGTTCATAAGCCAAACCATGTACACGCAAGACATACTCAAGAAGTTTGGTATGGACAAGGCGAAGCCTATAAAGACTCCCATGGCAACAAATGGTCACTTGGATCTCAATGAAGATGGACCTACCGTCGACCAAAAGGTATATCGCTCCATGATTGGATCTCTACTCTATTTATGTGCATCTAGGCCAGACATTATGTTGAGTGTATGTTTGTGTAAAAGGTTTTAGGCCAATCCTAAGGAGTGTCACTTGACAGCCGTAAAAAGGATCTTGAGATATTTAGTTCATACACCCAACCTTGGTCTTTGGTACCCAAAAGGCTCAAAATTCAATATCATTGGTTACTCCGATGTAGATTATGCCGGATGCAAAGTAGATAGAAAAAGCACCTCCGGTACATGCCAATTCCTAGGGAGATCCTTAGTTTCTTGGTCCCCCAATAAAAAAATTCCATTGCCTTATCGACAGCCGAAGCGGAGTATGTTGCAGCTAGGAGTTTTTGTGCACAACTCCTTTGGATGTGACAAACTCTAAGGGATTACAGTTACAATATGAACCATATTCCACTCCTTTGTGACAATGAGAGTGCCATCAAAATTTCCCACAACCCAGTTGAGCACTCTAGAACTAAACACATAGATATAAGACATCACTTTTTGAGAGATCATTCCATGAAAGGAGATATAGCCATTTCCCATGTTAACACCCAAAAGCAATTGGCCGACATATTCACCAAGCCACTTGATGAAAAACACTTTTGCGAACTCTGAAATGAACTAAATATCTTTGACGCTCGGAGTGTGGCTTGAAATGATGCATACATGTATGAATTCTTCAAAATATGTTGATTGGATTGTGAAAATCATCTCTATCAATTTTCTTCCAAAAACTATGTTAATTATTAGATCTTGGTGAATTATGATCATTGCTTGATTGTTGTATGCTCACTGATCATATTCATCAAGACTATTTGATTTGACTTGCCTCCTTATTTTCTAAATATGTACCTTCAAATATATGAATGGGCTAAGAAATTCTTGCCTGGTGACCACGGACTAGTCTGTTATAGTCCTCTGGAAAAGTTCGGACTAGTCCGGTCATCTCCGGACTTGTCCGATTTTTCGTGTCCTTAACCCTAGCCGCCGCCAAAACCCTAATCCCTTCATACTCACTTCTGCCTCACGCATTCTCTCTCTTCCACTCGAGCTCCCAAAGCGATTCCTTGATTTCTCCATCGGAACTTCGCAAGTTTGGGGGGAATTTGATCGTCATTGCATCGGGATTGAAGTTCTTGGAAAAGTGCGGCCTTCAACACCCTCATCTCCAAGTTCCAATCAATTTCTTCGGTAATTTTCACTCAAACCCTAGAAATTCCAAATTTCTTCATTGTTGATCGAATAGCCTAGCATATTTCACTATATACATGCCTTCTTGATGTATTACGTTTATGCTATGCTTGTTGTGTATTAGGAATCAATATTTGTCCAGTCGCTTATGTTTTTGAGTATGAATACCGGACTAGTCCGGTCCATGCACGGACAAGTCTGGTCACCCGGACTAGTCCGTGCCTGTACACCGGACAAGTCCAATTTTTCTGGACTCAAAACCTAACTTCTCAATTCCTAAATGCAATTCATTGCCATCCCTTCGCACCTATTCCTTGTACCATTCATTCTCAATCATGCCACTCATTCTCAGGTCATGTCGAGCTCGAACAATGAAGTCTCCAACTTTGAGGCCGAGATGGACCACGAGGTGGCACCTCGGACCTCGACGGGTCTTGGCAAGAAGCGCCAAGAGAGACCCTCCGAGCCAGCTCTGTCTCCTCCACAGGCTCGGGGGAAAGTACTAGCGAAGAAGCCGGCCTCCAAGGTGCCAGCTTCTAGGTCTACCACCGGTGGTGGCCCTACCTCGGCAAGTGCCCGCCTAGCCAAAGACAAGAGCAAAGGGATAGCGACGGGTCCAGTTGGCCCGTTGAAGCTCCATGCTCCGAGGGAAGGGGCCCGGGACCCCACTGAAGAGAAGTTCAACGGGAAGGGCAGTGATTCGGTGGCAAAGTTCAGAAGCATTGATTGGTATGGCCGACTGAAGCAAGCTGCCGACGGAAGATTTTGGTGCAACTTCCATGCAGATTTCTACATATATGTGTATCTCCCAATGAATACACCGATTGTGCGTAGTCAATGGATTGATTGGGCACACTTTGAGAAGAACGGCTGCTCCCCGTTCACTGAAGTGGTGGAAGCCATTGAGTCGCTTATGTTTTTGAGTATGAATACCGGACTAGTCCGGTCCATGCACGGACAAGTCTGGTCACCCGGACTAGTCCGTGCCTGTACACCGGACAAGTCCAATTTTTCTAGACTCAAAACCTAACTTCTCAATTCCTAAATGCAATTCATTGCCATCCCTTCGCACCTATTCCTTGTACCATTCATTCTCAATCATGCCACTCATTCTCAGGTCATGTCGAGCTCGAACAATGAAGTCTCCAACTTTGAGGCCGAGATGGACCACGAGGTGGCACCTCAGACCTCGACGGGTCTTGGCAAGAAGCGCCAAGAGAGACCCTCCGAGCCAGCTCTGTCTCCTCCACAGGCTCGGGGGAAAGTACTAGCGAAGAAGCCGGCCTCCAAGGTGCCAGCTTCTAGGTCTACCACCGGTGGTGGCCCTACCTCGGCAAGTGCCCGCCTAGCCAAAGACAAGAGCAAAGGGATAGCGACGGGTCCAGTTGGCCCGTTGAAGCTCCATGCTCCGAGGGAAGGGGCCCGGGACCCCACTGAAGAGAAGTTCAATGGGAAGGGCAGTGATTCGGCGGCAAAGTTCAGAAGCATTGATTGGTATGGCCGACTGAAGCAAGCTGCCGACGGAAGATTTTGGTGCAACTTCCATGCAGATTTCTACATATCTGTGTATCTCCCAATGAATACACCGATTGTGCGCAGTCAATGGATTGATTGGGCACACTTTGAGAAGAAGGGATGCTCCCCGTTCACTGAAGTGGTGGAAGCCATTGAGAGGCATGGCCTGAAGGATCTATTTGCCTTCAGGAACAACTGGAATGATGAGGTCATTGCACAATTCTTTGCGACATGCCACTTCTCGGGTGAAGATGAGGAAAGTGTTACATGGATGACTCATGGATCCAAGTACAATATCACTCAAGAAGACTTTGCAAGCCTGCTTCACCCTGACACCTCAAGATCTGACTGCTTGATCATCCACAACATAGGTGTCATTGAGAAGGATAAGACGAAGTTCCTCTATGAGCCAAACTCCAAGCTTAACCCTCCATCCACGAAGAACATGAAGCCATTCTTTGTGGTGCTCAATAGAGTCTTGAGGAAGACCATCGCTCCCAAGGATGGAGATGCCGGGAGTGTGCAAGGTTATCTCCGGACCTTGATGAGGGTGATAAGCAAGGGCTGCTAGTTTGATGTGGCAGACTACATTTGGAATGACATGGTTAACATATCCTGCACAGCCAACAGATCTTGTGGGTATGCCTCATATTTGATGTTATTGATCGAGAAGGTCACCAGAATTGAATTTGTCAAGGATGTGGAGCATCTACCCCTGAAGCCTCAGATGCCTCAGAAGCCAAGTATCCAGGCTGCTCCCTCGCTGGACTCCAGTCCTGAGGCACCGACAAGAAGATTTGAAGATGCAAGAGCCATCTGCCAGTAGGGAAGCCCCTCAAAGGGGATCAGCCAGTGGGATCTTCAAATACCTGGCTGCCATCTTTGCTTCCTGCAAAAAGGTCGAAGTGAAGACCCATAAGCTCAACAAGAGAAGAAAGGAAGATATGAAGTATGTGAAGGCAAATGTGAAGCAAATTTTCCAGAAACTGGAGATCGAACCCATTGGGTCTCCAGTAATATCTGAAGATTCAGACTCAGACTTCACCGAGCTCGGGCCCTTGACCCCCTCCGAGCTTGCCTACTTTGGCATTGGGGGCTCGAGTGACTCCGCACCTCCTCCTCCTCCTCCTCATCAGGCTGAAGATGAAGATGACGAAGACGACGATGAGAGGACTGACAGCAAAGAGTGAAGACCTTTGGACCCTCCTCTCCTTCTTTTTGGTGTCTTGATGCCAAAGGGGGAGAGATTGAGGGGGAGTCTTAGCCTTAGCTATAGGATGCGAGGAGAGAGATCTCTTGTATGCTTTTTGACTATTTCGTGGGTTGTAAAGCTTTTACTATGTTCTTAAGTTAATTATGGTTCTGTGATGCAATGTTATGATCTTTCAAGTAGTAATTGTTGAGTTGTATGATTTTTCTCCTAGAATGGCATATATGCTTGCTTTTGATTGATTAATGTCATTTGTGTCATTCTCATTGTTTCAATATACTTAGTCATGCATCCCACCATAAAGAATGCACATATAGATTATGTTTTCACTGCTTGATGTATTTTAGACCCATATGTGCATGCTTTATGAAAATCTCATTTTTTATCGTATTTTCTGAAATCTCAATTGGTTGTCATCAATCACCAAAAAGGGGGAGATTGAAAGTGCATCTAGGAATCCCTTGTGGGTTTTTGATGATTTATGACAAGCAAATGAGATCCTAACCTATTTATTGAGATGAGCACAGGTTTTAATAGCAAAACAAGCAAAGTGCCAAAAAGAAGGGAGAATGAGGAGCAAAGTGGAAATGAGCTCAAGGAAGAAGAATAGTAGATTATTGTGTATGGAGTGTGTTAAGGAAACACACCCCAAGAGCTCAATCACAACTAAACACACACATTGCACAAAGTTATACAGGACCGGACTAGTCCGAATGACACCGGACTAGTCCGATATCCTCTCTGCATAAAATCTGACAAGTCCGATATCCATCGGACTAGTCTGATATCTCTCTGACTAGAATCGGACTAGTCCTCCCCAGTGCGGACTAGTCCTCAAAACACTTCACAAGTCACACAAAATTGGACAAGTCCAATCACCATCGGACTAGTCCGATATCCATTCTGATCCAAATCGGACAAGTTCGATATTAGCACGGACTAGTCCGAAAAACCCTCTGACTTAAATCGGACAAGTCTTCCGAGTGCAGACTTGTCACCCAATTCACTTAGGGTTTCACATGTCCGGACAAGTCCGATAACTATCGGACTAGTCCAAAGATTTCGAGAAGCGAAATCGGACAAGTCTGCTCCTAGCCGGACTAGTCCGATATTTCAGGACACTTAGGGTTTGTTGCACCGTTGTCCACCACGGACTAGTCCGATCTTTCTAAACCCTAACGGTAACTTTTAGAAACCCCATATAAATAGAAGTGCACGGCCCAACTTTAACCTCTCTCGAACCCTAGCGCCGTCACACCTCCCAAGAGCCTCAAAAACCACATCTCTCCACGAAATTAAGTGCAACAAAGATCAATCCTTTGAGGATTCACTCTAGATCATTGGAGAGACACATTCAACACTCATTGAGCTCTTGGTTTGATTCTCTAACACACTCCTGTGATTTCATTGTAATCTTTTGAGTGTGTTCTTGGTGGTATTTCGTATCGTAATCTAAGGGAGCTCTCAACGTGTGAGAAGGCCCCTTTGAATTCGGTTATTCACCCCTTTGTGATAAGTGGAAGAGGATTGGCCTTCGTGGCGATCCGACGAGGGTAGGTTTGGAGAAGACCCGGTCCTTTTGTGGACTCCTCAACGTGGATGTAGGTTGCCTCTGTGGGAACCGAACCATGGGATAAATCTCTTGTGTTTTTATTTTGTGTTCATCGTCCTTTGAATTATATCAATCTAGGGTTTCAATTAATCTTGCTCACATTACATTGAAATATCAAATTTAAGATTGACTTGTGATATACCCTAGTACATAATCTTGCCACACATAAATTACAAGTATATTTCCGCTGCTACACCCTAGAATCAGACTTAATAAATCAAACTTGATCAACCTAGTCCGTACACACCGGACTAGTCCGCACTTTACCAGACTAGTCAGATATCTCTGGTTTTGAACTGGTTGTTAAGTGTTGCAGGTTCCGACAAAATTCAAAAAGGCCTATTCACCCCCCCCTCTAGGCCACATTCACCTTGGTTGCTAATAGCATCGGCTGCAGCTGCAACCAAATGCTCCAAATCAGCGCACCACTGCTCCATTGCACCCTAAGGTGCTCCGGGCGTCGGGGTCGCTGCAGAAGGGTACGCACCGCGTTGATCGTGTTCTCACGGTTGTTGTTTGTCGATGCAGTGACCAACGCGAATACACCATCCTGTTCTCCGGCGTTACTTGCCGGAGCAGTTGGTGGTGGTGGTGGAATGACACCCGCCGGAACAACAACACCAGCTGGTTGTTGTACGTTGGAGGGATTTCCTCCAACAAGTTGCTCAGCATGATCGTTGGACGATCCAGCGGCAGAGTTCACCATCTTGAAATCTCAGGCGCCCCTTCCTGGCACGCCAAATGTCGAAGTGTGTGATCGACACTTCCCCCGGTACTACTAGATCGTAGCCCGCGGAGGGTCGTGATTGGTTGGGGCACGCGTGAGATTATGAACAAGACAGTGACATGTGGAGTTTTACATGGTTAGGGCCGCCTGAGCGTAACACCCTACTCCACGGGATGTATGTGTTGATGTTTGAGTATGCGGTGGCTTGTGTGTCTATGAGCTTAGTTGTCTCTGTACCGTGCGGTGCAGCCCTTTTATAGTCTAAGGACTGGCCGTTACATCAGCCTGGTCTGACATGTGGCCCTGGTAGTAATTAATTCCCTAATACACAATCTGATAATGCGCCTTAATGGCAGCGTTATCAGTATTAACAGTTCTCTAATTGTGTTTCATTAATATGACAATAATGACATGCAATCAGGTCTTGTAACGGGAGCTTTAACTGCCCCTTGAATGTTTGTGCCGTTGGAGATTCGCCAGTCTTCTCGTTGTAGGTTTAGGTCCAAAGGTCTGACACGTGGCAGCTTCAGAGCTTCCCATCGTGGGGAGGCAGGTCAAGAGCGACTATACACATGGCAGCACCAGAGCTTCCCTCTACTGGGTGTTAGGTCCGGGGTCACTAGACACGTGACAAGACCGGAGCTTCCCTATGAAGGAAGTTAGATCCGACCCTGTGTTACACGTGGTGGTGCCGGAGCAACCCAAACGAGGGAGGCGGGTCCATTGTGGTATAACACGTGGAGCCTTCAAAGGTCTTCAACTTGGATGGGTGGAACTCCATGACTCTTCTTGTGGTATCGTGGGGTACCCGGTACGTAGGGTACCAACAGATGCAATGTCTAGTAACCTAGTACAACTTAGATTAACGAGTGTAAGCAGTTAGATTACAAGATTTCAACAAAGATTAAAGTGAAGAACAATATGAACTCTGATAGCAATTCTAGTGATTACCAAATGTAAAGCGACAAGTGGGACAAGATTTATCCCGTGGTTCAGCTCCACAAAAAAGCCTACATCTACGTTGAGAACCCCACACAAGGATCGGGTCTCACTTGACCCTCTTCTCACCAAGCCACCACAATGGACGGCTTTATTTCCACTATATCAAAGGGTAATCACCAAGTTTGATTGGGGCTGCTCACAAGTTGAGGCCTCAAGAATCAATACAACAAGGAGCACTTGAAGCTCAACTCACACAAGCCACAAAACACAACACAAGTGCGAGAGATCAAATCGAGAGCCAAATCACAATGATCTTCCTCGACTCCCCTTCCTAAACCCTAATCTCCTCAAGATTTGATCTTAGAGGGATAGAAGGTGAAGTAGAAGGCTTTGGAAGGCTCTAGGTCAGGTTTGGCGGCGCTAGGGTTCGAGTGTGTTCAAATAGGGGTCGGGGTCCCCTTTTTATAGGGGTCCCGACAACTAACCGTTGCCACCAGGGCAACCCCGGACTTGTCCGGCCTTCTGGGACCATCAACAATTTCACGTCATCGGTTGCCAAAACAAATGACGTGTGTGCCAAACGTTTGAATTTCAAACGGTCATGGCAACCTGGACAAGTCCGGCCAACAACGGACTAGTCCGAAGTGGATCAAAGAGGTTTAGTCCGGCTCAAAATAGACTAAACTGGACAGGCTTGGACTAGTCCGACCAATAGGGGTGTACAAGTCCAGCCTCCTAAGGTTTGGCTTGGTTTTCCCACTAATTCTCAAATGGACTAGTTCGTGCCACAACAGACAAGTCCGAAATTATCCAGAATGCTTTGGTCCATCCCAAAACGGACAACTCTAGGGGGTCCGGACTAGTCCGACCTCTGTGGCGGACAAGTACGGCCTCCTAGGACTTAGTTGCAAACTCACTCACCAAGAGAGGAACTGACTAGTCCGTAGCCGTACGGACAAGTCTGAACTCCAACAGAGACACCTAGTCTGACCCAAAAAGGACTATTCTGGCGGATCAGACTAGTCTGGCCTGAAGCCTGGACAAGTCCGGTCGCAACAAGTTTTCTCTCATTTTTGGCTTCTCACTTTGGTTTTTCTCTCAACCACCACTTTGAACCCTCTAGAATGATCTCAATGCACATGATACAACCACCCTCACACATGATACGGCTCGTCTAAACTCAACATCATATAAACCCTAATTTCTACGCTTGAGCCTTTGACGCCCATTTCAACCCTTTCCTTTTTGAGGGATTTTGTCTCCTTCCAATTATCACACCTGTTCATAAGATCAACTTAGATCATTAGTCTCTTAATTGTCGTCATCAATCATCTGAAACCCATGGGGATGCCTAGATCCACTTTCAATCTCCCCCTTTTTGGTGATTGATGACAACACGTTAAGATTCAACAAAAAAAAAAAGATAATAGTTTGTTTTCATAACGTGTATGTGTATGAGTAACTCCCCCTCAATGTATGCATCATGAGTGAGGGAAATTGAGAGAGTTATCATACATATACATGTTATGGTGGGGTGCATAAGTGATGTGCTCATAAATGTTATAAGACAATAAATAAGTGTGATGGACATGTCAAGTTAAGCATAACATCACAATTAAGCATATTACATGTGAAACATAGATTAAGTCTTACATATCTTGAAATGAGAGTTTTAAAACCATAATACATGTCCATGAGGATCAAAAGAGACAACAATTAGTAAAACTCTAAGTGCCCCCTTCCAATCTCTCCCCCGTTGGCATTAAGACACCAAAAAGGAAAAGAGAAAGAGAGCCCTAAGATCTACTCTTTATCATCGTTGTCGTCGTCGTTATCTCCACCTTGCCGCTCACTGTCACTCTCCATGGCCTCCAGATCATTGGCATCTTAATCATCACCTTCGTCCCCGGTGGAGCCGCCGTGGGAGGTGCTAACATCACCAAATTTAGCTAGTTCTTCGGGAGTGAACTCCGGGAATGGAGTCATCTCTCCATCACTCTCCGTGGTGGGAGACATGGGGACTTCGAGCTTGTCGCACGTCGCCTTGAGATACTTCTCTTGGCAACGCTCCATGCGACGTTGCCGAACTTCTGCCTTCCGACAAGAGGCAAAGATGGCCTTGAAGCACTCCAAGAATCCATTGTTGGATTGTGATGGAGGAGGAGGTGGAGGTGGCGAAGGCACAAAGTGAAAAGATGAAGTAGGAGGATCTACATTCTTCCGTCGAGGTGCAGCTGGCTCCGAAGGCGGGATTTGAGGACGAAGTCTTCTATGAACAATGTCCTTTTTGAAAGTGAGCCCGGACACCTTCTCGATCATAAACATGATATAAGGAGAATAGCCACATGATCGGTTAGGAGTGTGCAAGATGTTTAAGATGTCATCAAAGATGTAGTCCACCACATTGAATCGGACATCTCCATCAATAAGAACCATTAAGTGCCTCAAACTTCCTTGAATAATGTCCGCATATCCATCTTTGGAGGAAATGGTCTTTCGGGGCACACGGTTGAGGACACTATAGAAGGGCTTGATGTTGCGAATATGCCCCGCCTCATATGGTACAAGACTTGGATACATGTAATCCAAGGTATCACGATCAACTGCCTTGAGGTTGAAAATGATGATCTCGTTCTCAAGTTGATCTTCCAAGTCAAGAAATTGTGAAAACTCCCAGTAGGTAGTATAGTATTACTATCCATGGGTCATCCACGTGATCTGTCGATCTCCATCGGTGTGGAAGTAGATGGTGGAGTAGAACTGGGCAATAACTTCCACATTCCAGTCATATTGAAATGCCATAAGCTTATTCAACCCATGGCGCTCTATGTCCTCAATCACAGCATTGAAGGCCAAGTGATCCTTTTGTCCCATGTAGTCCCAATCTGTCGGTTGTTTTGATCCGGCAGATCTCCCGACACTACTAAAGTGTTAGAGGAGTTTGAGGTTCGGTATGGGCGCGCGGAGATTCCAGAAGGTGAGATGTCGAGTGACACAAGAGACACGAAGATTTACGTGGTTCGGGCCGCCTGAGCGTAATACCCTACTCCACGGGTTGTGTTGGTGTTGTATTGGATCTATGAGCTCAACGTCAGTTGAGAGTGTAAAGTCAGTGTGTCTACGGAGAGTGTGTCCTATGTATCGTCGTCCTGTCCTTTTATAGTACAAGGGCAGGCCGTTACAAGTTAGTCTGGCCCGACATGTGGCCCCGGCAGTTACTGATATTGATACACATTCAACACGTTTAATTGCCCTTAATGACCGAGTTATGAGCTTTGACAGCATCGTTACTGGTAATTAAGGTCGTTTGATCGTGTGTCATTAATATAGTATTAATGACACTTGATCGAGTCTTGAAGTCCTTGATTCCCCTTTGAAGATCTGGAGCCGTTGTAGAGTCTTCCGGAGGTTAGAGGCTGAAGATCCGATGGTTGGACACGTGGCAGCGCTGGAGCACACTGTGGGGAACAAATAGGTCCGGTGTTACCCGACACGTGTCACTTTCGGAGCTTCCCTCGGTCTGGGGTTAGGTCCGGGGGTGCCATTTCGGTTCATAGCCCGGAGCTTCCCCCTTGTGGGCGGTAGCTCCGGTTTGATAGTACATGTGGCGACCCTGGGACTAACCATGTTGGAGAAGCGGGTCCGGTTATGTCTGACATGTGGGCCTCCGAAGGTCTTCAAATCAAGTAGATGACTTTCCCTTGAGATCTTTGCAATCCCAAGGAGTATATGGTACCCAGGGTACCGACAGTGGCCCCCTGGGCCCACCTCTAGTGTAGACCCCTTGGGTGAAGTCATTCCGCCGGAGGTGGGTCCATCCTTCGACTTTTGAACTGAGTCTTCAAAGGTCTTTGGATGTGCTGTTGGCGATAGTTTGGAGTTAAATCCTCGCCGCGTGGCATATCCCGTGTGCGTAAAATGAGATCTTTGGCGTGCGGATCTCACGCAATTGAAGGTCGCCGGTTCCCGATACGAAAATCGTATCGATTCCGCGCGCCTTGTCAGGCCGCCGCCTTCGGGCTTCCCGCCTCATGATGACAACCGTTCGCCTGGGTAATAATCTCGACTCGATCGTCGGGGTGGTCCCGGGCCCTCTTGTCATCGGCTGGGTGAAATTTTTGAGTAGTATCTTCGACTTCCTTGTGGTTTCCATCCAAGCGTTGCGAGGGCTTACTTAAGGAGGAAAGCGCGCACCGTCTGGAGTTCTTTACGCCTCTCATATGATCTTGCGCTCAAACTCCCAACTTGTGCTCACTTTTCCTCTCTTGCCTTGCTGTGCTGCAATGGAGTTGGGTCTCCGCGAGAGTCGTTTGAAGACCGAAGGTGACTTGAAGAAGGTCCGAGCCCTCATGGGATGGTCCCCGGACTTCTTCAACTGTATGGTCCGCGCCGGAAGAGAGCTCCCGTTCGAGAAGGAGCACGCCGGCGAGATGGTGTACTTCTCTTCGTACGCCATGGTGGGGTTGATCCCACCTTTTTCCTCCTTTTTCTTGATGCTGCTAGACTTTTATGGTCTACAGCTATACCACCTTGGCCCCCAGTCCATTCTTCTTGTGTCTATCTTCGTCCACTTCTGTGAAATGTGGGTGGGCATCCCCCCCTGCATTGAACTTTTCCGGACCTTCTTCACCGTCCATACCACCGGTAGGAGTAATGAGTACCTTGGCTTCTATTACTTCGTGAAGCGCAAGAAGTGCCCATTCATGTACCTCCGGTCGTTTCCCTCTGGAAAGTGGGATGATTGGAAGAAGGACTGGATAGTCATCTGGGTGGAGGAGCACGAGAAGCTGGAGCTGCCCGAAGGCCTCCCCAACATCGACACTGCAGTCTGGAGTGAAGCTCCGGTGCTGTCGGATGCCTTCAACCCTGCTCTGACCAGGATCCGCCAATGCGTGGAGGGAGGATTAACTCCTCAGGCGGTATTTTGCAACTTCCTGGTCAACAGGTGGGCACCGCTGAAGAGGAGAGAAAAACTCGCTTGGGCCCTCAACAGCGTGATGGACGACGACCGGGTCAAGACCGGACTGAAGTCCAACATGGCGGGGGGAACCTTGGAGTTACATCTCAAAAAGTTCCAGCACGGCATCGACGTTGCGGGAGATGACTTGACCCCGCCATCAGCCTTTCTCCCTCTGAACGTGGAAGTAGAGTTCAGCAGGGAGCTCTGACGGACGATGTCAGTGCTTGACGACCTTGGTGTCGTCGAGAGAAGATCGACCTCCAGGGTGATGATCCCTGGGGCTTCCGAAGGTGGTTCCGACCCTGCCCCGAAGCCAAGGATCGAAGTCGTCGGCAAGGGCAAGGAACCGGTAGACAAACCCTTGAGCCAGAAGAGGAAACTGCAGCATGCCGACGGAAGGTCCGTCAGGCCTGCAACCTCTGCATCAGCTCCTTCTCCCCGGAGGGGGAGGTCTTCTACAACTGCGGCGACTGTACCCGCAGCGGCGTCTTCCCAGGGTGCTAGCTCCGGGCATGCGACTCCATCACCAGGGCCAATTGAGGCCTCTAGGTCCGGAGGTCCTTCCCAGTCGAGGAGGGCCTCGACTAAGGAAGTGCCCGTGACTGCAACGAGTTCCGGGGGGCCTTCTGGAACTTCCACGCCGGCGGCGGCTATGGTCAGCCCAGAACGCCCGGGAAAGAGGTTCCGCACAAGCTGGTGCGAAAGCCTCCCGAGGTAATTTTTAATCTTTACCTCAGACAGTTGTTTTTTGTAGTAACTGTTTTTTAAATTTCTTCATCCTTCATCTGCAGCGTTCCCAAGAAGAGGAGTGAGGCTCCACCCTCAGCCACAGCAGCTGAAGTTGTGAGGGCGGAAGCCTCTGCTCCTGTCCCGGTGCCGCCCCAAGTGGTGGTTGAAGCTGTGGCAGCTCCGGCGCTAGCTGTCGTGGTCATGGACCTCGACTCATCCCCCGAGACTCCCGTGGTAGCGCCGGACTACGGGAGAGAAGATGCGCCAGTGGCACCTGCCCTGGAGGTTGAAGCTCCGGGTTTGGGTGCTGAGATGATGGAAACTTCGACCGTTGAGCCGGAGGAAGCAATAATTCCGGCCCTAGAGCCGGAAATTGTCGAAGCCCCGGCGGTTGAGCCGGAGGTAATTGAAGTCCCGGCGTGCGCACCGGATGTTGAGGAAGTCCCGGCGGTTGGGCCGGGTACCTCTGAAGCACCGGCCGCAGAACCGGTCGTTGCTGGAGCTCAGGCCGCAGGGCCGGTTGATGTTGAAGACCTTCCGGCTCCCGAGCCGGTTGCCGTTGAAGCTCCGGCCGCAGGGCCGGCTGTTGTTGAAGATCTTCTGGTGCTTGAGCCGGTCGTTGCGAAAGCGTCAGCGCTCGAGCCCCCAGTAGAGGAGGTGCCCAGGCTGGAGCCAGAAGCAGTTCCTGCTCCAGGAGTGACGACGACGGAGGTACCCGCGGCTGAGCCGGAGTGCTCTGATGAAGTCGTTGGCCCCCTGCCCGAGGGGACGAACGAAGATCTGGCGGCTGGTCCTTCGGAACCACTTCCGGAGGTCAGAACTTCATCAGCGGGACCCTCCTTGATGGCGACTGAGGCCATCCTGGAGGACGGCCCTGGTGCCGTGGAGGCTCAGGGGACCACTCTTGTGGAATGGGACCCAATTTTTGTAACGGAAAACCCGCTGGAACCAGCGGAGGAGACCCCAGCAGGTCCGGATCCTATCCCGTTATCATTGTCTATTGACAACGCCTGCTCCAGTCTACATCAAGTTCAGCTGGCATTCTTCCACAACAGCAAGGCTCTTGAAGAGGAGCGCCAAACCCTTAGGAGGTGGCATAATTGGCTCTACTTCGAGACCAAGCTGGCGCAGTCAAGGCTGGCAGATGACAAAGAATGGATCAAGCAGGAGAAGGTCCGCCTGGAGTATTGGGTCAAGTTATTGGATGACAGGGAGAGCTTGACTCGCGCCCTCAATGCTCAATCCTGGGCCACTTATGAGCAGACCAAAGCAGCTAATAGTGCGGCTGATGAACGCCAATAAAGGCTTGAGGCCATTAACACTACTCTCATCAAGCGCCGGGAGGCACTTGAGGAGAGGGAGAAAAGGCTCGAAGATGAAGAGCAGAAACTCCTAGAGCTGCGAGATGACGTCTTGAGGAGGGAGGAGGAGCTCACCGAAAAGGTGGCTCTGGCTGACAAGGGCCTCAAAGAGCGCGCCAAGAAATTGGAAGAGCGCTGCGCTGAGGAGGAGGAGAAGGCCTGGGTGCGAGGGCAGGAACTCTACGAGCAAGAGTGTGCCATCGCTGCCAGGTAGAAGAAAGTAAGGGGTAGGGAGAAGGACCTGGTTGACCGCTGGAACAAGATATACCTCCGGGAGGAGGAGCTCAGAAAACTCGAGAAGCGAGTTGCTGAAAAGATTCAGCAAAACGCCAAAGAAGTTGAGCGCCTCGCTCGCGAGAATTCTGAACTGGTGGCGGCCAAAAGATCCTTGGAAGAACTGAAGGGCTTGAGGGCTGCGGACTCCCTACAGGTTTGGGAGTTCCTGGGCAAGGCCAACGACACGCTGACACCGATGGGCTTCAGTCCTGTGCGTCCGGATGATTCGGAGCCGGAGCCGGACCTGGCGTTGCAAGCGCTGAGCTCGGCGGGTAGCAAACTCTCCAAGGTGGGCGATGTCATCGCGGACCAGTTGGAGGTTGAGGGGCAATCCCTGGCAAAGAACGTTGCAGAGTATGTGCTGACGTGCTACACCAGCCGGAATCCCCAATTCCCTCTGGACCCGGTGCTTGAAGGTCCCGTCGAAGGAGAAGGTGAAGCCACCCGAGCCAATGTGTCAGAGGTTGCTCAGAAGGTCGCCCAGTTCTTCCATAGGGTCTAGGACCATCTCCGTAGCTTCCACTTGTATTCTCTCTTGTTCTTCCTCAATTTTGTAATCCCTTGTCTCCAGATGAATGAAATCCCCAAATTTTTGTGAATTTCACTTTTTGTCTTCAACACTTTTGTCTTCACTTGGCCCCCTGGTAGATGTACACAATTTGAATGTGAACATGTACCAAGAGGATATTGTGTTTTGTTGAAGACTCATTTGCTTCGAACTTGTAGAGTGTAGGTCCGAAGTCTTCGATAGTGAAGGCCCCTGAGGTTGCCGGAGCTTAGAAGCTCCAGCATTGTCTATCGTCGGAGCTTAGTAGCTCCGGCAATAGTCCCTATCAACGCGTAGAGCATCGATAGTTAGTCCTCTAGGGTGTCGGAGCTTAGTAGTTCCGGCAGTGACCTTTACCAACGTGTAGTTTGTTGGTAGCAGACTCTGCTTGCGAGGTCTTCTCACCATCATTTATTTTGCGTCGACGGCTGGCCCCCTAGCTTTATCGGAGCTTGGTTGCTCCGGTGATGCTCGTTTACAATGTTTAACATCGATTACAAGCCACCTAGGGGGAGTCGGATCTTAGTTAGCTCCGGCTTCTCTCCATTAACGTGGATTTTTTATTTTTCCTGCACACTGAAGCCAAGAAAAATAGTAAAATTCGTTCCTTGCCTATAACTTCGTCGCGGCTTACGATTCCCAATAGAGTTTTAGGTCAAACGCGATACTGAATACAATCGAATGTGTTGTCTTTTCTTCCAGATCCAATTGTACTTGGACCCGCCTTACTTCGGCTTGCCGGGGTGTAGGTAGAGTGGCGTACTTAGGGTGCTTGACTAGGCTAAGTCGATAGCACACTCCGACCCTAGGTTGGCTTGGCGGCATTCAGGCGAGTGGGCCATAAAAAATATTTGAATCTAGAAGAATCGACAATACAACTCGAATCGTATATGAACCAGTCGAACGAAAATTTCTTAAGAATTGCACGTCTTTGTTATAGACAAGAAAGAGAAAAATAAAAAATGTTGAGCCTGTACAAAATAAATGCACATGGAGTCTGTTTCACATGAAGATGTCTTTCATTATAGGTCCGGGGTACAGGGGAAACAAGTACACTCTTAGGGTACGGAACCAGGCTAAGTGTGTTTAATTTCTCGTTTGACCCAGGGTAGCTAGCCACACTTTTAGTCCTGAGACTGCGATAAGTGTTGCATGAACATTGCGGACCTTCCGGGAAAGGTTCGGCTCTTCTCCCGGAGGAACTACCCGACTCTGTACAATGACTCTATAACATACACCTCAAGTTACTACATACTCACCTTCGTGATATTAAGTGTAGAACTTACGGAGGTGCTCAATGTTCCAAGGATTTGGGAGAGGTGTCCCATCCTCGGTGGCCAAGCGAACGCTTCCGGGACGGGATACTTTAATCACTCGGAAGGGTCCCTCCCAGCTGGGGGAGAGTTTGTTTAACCCTTCTCTGGATTGTATTCTCTGTAGCACCAGATCGCCTTCCTCGAGCTGTTGGTTGTGTACATGCCACTGATGATAGCGCCGAAGGGCTTGGCGGTATCGGGCATTCCGAACAGCTGCTTGGCACCTTCCCTCTTCAAGGAGGTCTAGGTCTTCACGCCGGAGCTGGTCCTGCGTGGCTTCGTCGAAGGTCCGGACCCGGAGTGACCCCAAGGTGATTTTCGGAGGAAGGATTGCTTCAGCTCCATACACCAGGAAGAAGGGTGTCTCTCCAGTTGACCAGTTTGGAGTTGTCCTGTTGGCTCATAAAGTGGGAGAAAGCTCTTCAATCCAGTTGGCTCCATGTTTTTTCAAGCACTCATAGGTGTGCGTTTTGAGTCCTTTAAGGATTTCAGCATTTGCTCTCTCGGCTTGGCCATTGCTTGCTGGGTGAGCTACGGAGGTGTAGAAAACTTGAATGTCGAGGTCTTCGCAATATCCTTGAAATGCAGAGCTTGTGAATTGGGTCCCATTATCAGTGATTATTTTGTTTGGGACTCCAAATCTGCATACAATGGACTGCAAAAAGTTGATAGCAGATTGCTTGTTAATTGTCACAATTGGAGTTGCTTCCGGCCACTTGGTGAACTTGTCAATGGCAACGTACAGGAACTTGTAACCTCCGACGGCTCTTGGGAAAGGTCCTAAGATGTCCATCCCCCACACAGCGAAGGGCCATGTAGGAGGTATCATTTGTAGGGGCTGAGCCGGTGTGTGAATTTGCTTTGCATGAAATTGACATGCTTCGCATTTCTTCACCAGCTCAGTTGCATCCTGGAGTGCTGTAGGCCATTAGAAGCCATGCCGAAGGGCTTTACCAACCAGCGTGCTGTAAGACGCGTGGTTCCCACACTCGCCTCCATGGATTTCTACGAGGAGCTCGCAGCCTTCTTCCCTTGTGATGCACCGCATTAGGATGCCATTGGCACCGCGCCGGTAGAGATCCCCTTCTACCAACGTGTATCTTTTAGCCAATCTGACTACCCGGTCAGCGGATACATCATCGTTAGGAAGGATGTTGTCTTTCAAGTAGTTCCGGATCTCCGAGATCCATGCATCGGAACTAACTTGAGCATTTGAGTCTTGCGTGCTGGGTTGCTCGGAGCTTCCGGCAGCACCTACGACCCTTGATGGCTGCCATGGTAACAGGGCCATCGGGACCGTGAGCTTCGGGATGCTGATCTCGCCCCCTTCGCTCAGTTCGGCAGGCTGAGCTGTGGGTTTTGACAACCTCCCAACAAAAGTTCCGTCAAGAGCCGGAGCTCCGGTTGACGCTTTTGTCGAGAGTTCTTCGGCTTCAGCGTTGTGGGCACGCTGGACATGGTGGAGATCTAGGACTTCGAAGTCCTTCTGAAGCCTCTGGACTTCAAGGAGGTAAGCAGCTAGCTGGAGATTGTTGCAGGAGCATTCACCCTTCACTTGCTTAATGATGAGCTAATCTCCCTTGACCAGCAGTTGCTTGACACCGTATGACAGTGCCACCCTTAGTCCGTAAATGAGTCCTTCATATTCCGCCATGTTGTTGGTCGCCTTGAAGTCAAGGTGTACCATGTATTTTACCTTCTCTCCGGTTGGTGCGAGGAGAAGGATTCTAGCTCCGGCCCCCTGCTTTTGCATGGAGCCGTCGAAGTAGAGGGTCCAGTGAGGCTCGGTGAACACCGTAGCCTTGTGTTCTGGCTTCTGCTCGCTGGAGCCCCCAGGGTTTGATGGAGAGGGAGTCCATTCCGCCATGAAGTCTGCCAATGCTTGACTCTTGATTGCTTGCCTTGAAATGAATTCGAGATCGAATTCGGCCAATTCCGCTGCCCACTTTGCAATATTCCCAGTTGAGTTGGGATTATGAAAGATTGCTCGAAGTTGGTAAGAAGTCACCACTGAGATCTTGTGAGCTTGGAAATAATGGTGAAGCTTCCTGGAGGCAATAAGAACTGCATAGAGCAGCTTATGCACCTCTAGGTATCGAGTCTTGGCGTCATGAAGTACTTCACTAATGAAGTACACTAGGCGCTGGATGGTCCGGACCCTCCCGGAGGGGCCCGGAGCTTCCTCTTCATTGATCCGGATCCTCCCGGAGGGGTCCATATTTTCTTCGGGGACTTCCGGGTCCTTGCTGGAGGAACCCGGAGCTTCTTCAGAAGCGACATGGACCCTCCCGGAGGAGTCTGGGTCTTCTGAAGTAACTTCTTGTGGATTCAAGTCGGGGAGCTGGGACCCAGACTCGCTTTCAGGAACCTTCAGACCCTACTGAAGGGGTCTGGACTCCTGAGTATGGGATGGTTCTGGTCTCTCCGCAACCAGGACCATATTGACGACTTCGTCGGTGGCTGAAATGTAAAGCAGCAAAGGCTCACCAGGGTTCGGAGCTACCAGAATTGGTAGGGTGGTGAGGAGCTGTTTTAGCTCCTGAAATGCCTTTTCTGCTTCTTCAGACCATTGGAATGGTCCGGACTTCCTTAATAACTTGAAGAAGGGGAGTGCCCGTTCCGCCAGTCTTGAAATGAACCGGCTGAGGGCTGCTAGACATCCAGTTATCTTTTGGACATCTTTGATGCGGGCTGGTGGCCACATGTCTTCAATGGCTTTGATCTTCGCTGGATTAGCTTCTATGCCCCGATGACTTACCAGGAAACCAAGAAGTTCTCCGGAGCTAACCTCGAAGACACACTTGTCTGGATTTAGCTTTGTGCAGGTGACCTGCAGCTTGTCGAAGACAGCCTGCAAGGTGTCAAGGAGTGACTCCTTGTTCTTGACCTTGACCACGATGTCGTCGACGTACACTTCCACTATGTCTCTAATGAGTTCTTCAAAGGTTTTGTACATAACTCTTACAAAGGTTGAAGCTGCATTCTTGAGACCAAATGGCATGGCTGTATAACAGTACAATCCATCTACTGTGATGAAAGAGGTATGCTCTTCATCTTCCCTAGACATTCTGATTTGATGATACCCAGAATATGCGTCTAGGAAACACAGTAATTCACACCCGGAGGTGGAATCCACTATCTGATCTATTCTAGGTAATGGGAATGGATCTTTTGGACATGCCTTATTTAGTGTTGTGTAGTTGATACACATCCGAAGCTTCCCGCCGGCCTTGGGCACAACGACTGGGTTTGCCAGCCATTTTGGATGGAAGACTTCTTGGATGAATCCAGCTTTGAGCAACTTCTTCATTTCTTGTCGAATGAAGTTCTGTCGCTCTATGGATTGCTTCTGAGGCTTCTGATGCACAGGCCGGGCGTCGGGGTAGATATTCAGATTGTGCTCAATCACTTCCCTGGGATCCCAGGCATTTGTGACAGTTGCCAGGCAAACACGTCGACATTAGCCCGAAGGAAAGCGATGAGCGCGAGTTCCTATTTGTCGTTCAATCCCCCCGATATACAGGTGGTCTGAGCGGCATCGGAACCGATTTTGACGACTTTGACGGGAATGTCGGTGTCGCCACTTGGCTGCACACGAGGTGCAGAAGTCGAGCCTCGCTGACAAATGCTCGGGGGTTTTGGAGCTTGCTCCTGCCTGGAGTCCTCCTCTTGCACCATAGTAAGCGCATGGAGTTCTTCCAGAGCAGTTACTCCGGCAGTACGATCTCCGCGGATCCGGAGAACGCCTACTGGTGTTGGCATCTTTAACACCAGGTAACCATAATGAGCAGCTGCCATGAATTTGTACAAGGCAGGCCTACCCAAGATGGCATTGAAGGGTAAGTTGATCTGAGCAACGTCAAAGACCAACTCCTCGGTGCGATACTTCTCCCGGGTCTCAAAGGTAACGGGGAGGGTAATAGCTCCGAGTGGGGTAATGGCTCCCGGACCTACTCCGGAGAAAGGTCGGGAGGGGTGGAGATCCAAAGGTCGGAGCTGAAGCTTGGTAAAAGCTTTGAAGCTTATGAGGTTGAGCCCCGAACCTCCGTCTACCATGACATGGTGGAGCTGGATGTTATTGATGGTAGGAGATACCATCAAAGGTAGCTGACCTGCTCCAACCATGCTTCGAGGGCAGTTCGAAGCATCAAAAGTGATGGCTGTGTCCATCCACTTCCGATGAGGCTCCGCCCTAGCTGTAGGAGCTACAGCAGCCATGTCCCGACGCATAGTCTTGATGACGCGGTGGGAGGTGATGTCCCGTGATCCACCAAAAATAGTGTTCATGGTCTTCCGACGCTCGTTGTCAGAGACGTCAGAATCGTCGTCGACGGAGGTGTAGACGGCCTTCAGGACCTTTTTGGGATCCTAAAAACCTAACTCCTCTTCAGCCAGAGCTTCGTCAACTTTTTGTTTTCCTTCCCTCTGTTGGAAAGGAGCTTCTTCCCGGTGCTTGTTGTAGCGCTCGGCAAGGTTTTGGACCTCCCGGCAGTCTTCCAAACTGTGGATGTCCGTTTTGTGAATTGGACACCACACCTTGGGTTTGCTACCATCTTCAGAAGACGGTTGAGGTCGCTTCTCGGGGTGTGGCCCCCGGCCACCCGGAGCTGGAGTAGCTGCAGCATTGGATGCACCGGCCGATGGCTTCTTCTTGCCGTTGGTCTTTTTCTTCTTCTTGACACTCCCGGAGGTAGCGACTTCTCCTTTGGAGGATTTCTTGTGATCCTCCGGAGTTGGTTTGGAGTGCATTTCACGGCCCTCCGCAGCTCTGGCACATTTGTCAGCCAAGCTGAAGAGTTCTGTGACACTGGTAATCTCCTTGATCGCCAGTTTCTCCAGCATCTTCTTATCCCGCACTCTCTGTCTAAATGCCACGATGACAGAGGCGCTAGAGATAGAAGGGATAGTGTTTCATACCTGAGAGAATCTCTAGATGAATGATCGCAGGGATTCTCCTCCTTTTTGCACAACTGCAAAAAGGTCCAGTTCGGTACCTGGTCGGGTGTAAGAACTCCCGAAGTTGGCGGTGAACTGCCGGCACAACTCCTCCCAACTGCGGATGGAGTTGGGTGGAAGGCTCATAAACCAGGACCTGGCGGTCCCAGTTAAAGCCACTGGGAAATAATTGGCCATTACGGCCTCATTTCCTCCAGCTGCCAAGATAGCAGTGGAGTAAATCTGAAGAAATTCGACAGGATTAAGGGTCCCGTCGAACTTCTTCGGTAGGTGAGGCCGGAACTTCTGTGGCCACCTGACCATACGCAGATGCATGGCCAGGGCTGAACAGCCTCCTCCTACTCCTTCAGGAGCAGGAATGTCTTGAGCTTTTCGTCTTTCACGAGCACGCTCAATATGGACTCAGCCGTCTTGTTGGCGATATCGGCGATCAAGCTCCGCCCGGAGGTCATGAGTTGAAAGCCTTGATACCGTGTGAGTGCGTCGTGCCCCGGAGGGCAACGACGTCATCTGCTGTGATGCAGCACGTCTCCTGTTGTTGGAAACGTGCGGACCAAGTCTGCCAGACAAGGTCCGTCGCTGCGACGGGGCCCGTCCTGAAGGAGGAGGACCCTGGTTGCTGATGCGGTCGGCTGTTGCTGCAACCAAGTGTTCCACATCGGCCCTCCACTGCTCCATTACATTCCGGGATGCGTCCGGAGGTGGTGGGTGCTGAAGAAGAGCACGTGCTGCATGAAGCGCGTGTTGCGGGTTGTCAAGATTCGCCGACGCAGTGATTGACGCCGGTGCACCATAGCGTTGTCCAGCTTGATTTGCTGGTGGAGGCGGCGGTGGTGGAAGTGTGACTCCTGCTGGAACCGCGGTTCCTGCTGGTGGCTGCATATTGGAGGGATTACCCCCAACAGCCTGAACAGCGGGATGACCATTGGATGATCCAGCGGCTGAGTTCACCATTCTTGAAATCTCCGGGCCCCTACCTGGCGCGCCAACTGTCGGTTGTTTTGATCCGACAGATCTCCCGACACTACTAAAGTGTTAGAGGAGTTTGAGGTTCGGTATGGGTGCGCGGAGATTCGAGAAGGTGAGATGTCGAGTGACACAAGAGACACGAAGATTTACGTGGTTCGGGCCGCCTGAGCGTAATACCCTACTCCACGGGGTGTGTTGGTGTTGTATTGGATGTATGAGCTCAACGTCAGTTGAGAGTGTAAAGTCAACATGTCTCCGGAGAGTGTGTCCTATGTATTGTCGGCCTGTCCTTTTATAGTACAAGGGCAGGCCGTTACAAGTTAGCCTGGCCCGACATGTGCCCCGGCGGTTACTGATATTGATACACATTCAACACGTTTAATTGCCCTTAATGACCGAGTTATGGGCTTTGACAGCACCGTTGCTGGTAATTAAGGTCGTCTGATCGTGTGTCATTAATATAGTATTAATGACACTTGATCGGGTCTTGAAGTCCTTGATTCCCCTTTGAAGATCTGGAGCCGTTGTGGAGTCTTCTGGAGGTTAGAGGCTGAAGATCCGACGGTTGGACATGTGGCAGCGCTGGAGCACACTGTGGGGAACAGATAGGTCTCGTGTTACCCAACAAGTGTCAGTTCTGGAGCTTCCCTCGGTCTGGGGTTAGGTCCGGGGGTGCCATTTTGGTTCATAGCCCGGAGCTTCCCCCTTGTGGGCGGTAGCTCCAGTTTGATAGTACACGTGGCAACCTTGGGACTAACCATGTTGGAGAAGTGGGACCGGTTATGTCTGACATGTGGGCCTCCGAATGTCTTCAAATCAAGTAGATGACTTTCCCTTGAGATCTTTGCAATCCCAAGGAGTATATGGTACCCAGGGTACCAACACAATCGATCCACTGAGCATCTGTCACAGGAGTTTGCTTTGACATGTAAATGGTTTGATAGTAGTCGCAGTGAAAGTCACACCAAAACCAAGGGTCGGTGGTGCTCCTTTCCTATTGATAGGCATTGACCATTCGAAGCTTCCTTGCTTTCTCAGCCCCTTTCCCTCTAAAATGTTCGCTTCGAAAGCAGCTGAATGGTTGGGGTTCCTTGCGGGTGAGGACATCCTCAAGGGGCCTATGGGTTGAGAGGGACCCTTCTTGGCTTTGCTAGCTCTCTTTTTGATAGTGGTTGCTCTCTTCTCGGGTGCCTCAGCCACGGGTGCCTTTCCCTAATCTTTGGAACTCCTAGCCTCTTGAGTTCTAGCTAATTCTCCCATGGTCACAAGCCTATTCCTTTTTGGGGCAGCCTCGACTGCAGCTGAGTTGTGTGCCTCCCTCTGCTTCTTATTAGCAATCCCTGCCTCCGACTGTGATTCCAGGTATGCTATGGCAAGTTCGCGCTCCTCGCCAGCATGATGATGAACTTTTTGCCTTCTCGCCTCGGCCTCGGGATCAGAAAGGGAACGTAGTCGGAATCCGATATTGTCACTTATAAGAGATGCAAAGAGAGATTATATGAGTCCAAGGAAGTTTAACAATGTGTTAGAATTGACAAAATTGATCAAGATTGGAGTTTTTACTGTGTAATCCGAACTTGTCTGCCCAGGTGTTGGACTAGTCCGCACCAGCCGGACTTGTCCGCCCTGTGGCCGGACTAGTCCGGTGCACACAGTAAGAAACCTAATCTTGAAAAATTTTGCGAAATCTACGGATCTGACCACAAAATTTGAGGGACATGATCACAATGATATAGAGAACATCTTTTGTGAAGAAGTTTCTATCGAAAGACCTAAAAGAATTGAATTTCAAAGGATTTAGGGTTAGGTCAAGAATACATTTTCAAATCTTTGAATCGATGCAATGTGGATGAAGAATCACCTTAGGAAGCTTGGGGGGGAGTTCCCATGAACCTTGGGGCTTCAATCCACATATTGGAATCGAGCTTTGGTGGTTGGAATAAAAAATCGTCGATTTGGGGAGCGGTCTTCGCGTGGCTACCTGGGGAGGTTAAGTCCCCTGGTACCGGACTAGTCCGGTTGGAGACCCAGACTTGTCCGGCCAACGGACTGGGTCCGGACTTCTCTGAACAGCTGGACTAGTTCGGTCAAGGGGCGGACTAGTCTGGTTCAAAGGCTGAAAACTCATATATATTGAGTTTTCAATAGAGATTTGATCCTTTTGGACTAGATTTTCACAAAAGATCTTTGTAAACATAGTCAGTAGGCAATCAATAACCAAACTATGGCCATAATTCGCAAATATTCAATAATCTCAAAAATAGTTTTCTAGAAAATTGAGGGGGAAAAGTTTTTGCAATCATGTGTGTATTTTGAAGTAACAATCAGATATGCAAGACTCAAGCCACATTTTGAGAATCTAAGATATTGAGCTCACTCCTAAGTTCTAAAACCTTCTCTCATCTAGGGGCTTGGTGAAGATATCGGCCAACTATTTTTCGGTTCTCACATGGGAAATTACAATGTCTCCTTTGATGGAGTGATCTTTCAAGAAGTGTTGGTGAATATCAATGTGTTTGGTCCTTGAGTGTTCAACTGGATTGTGGGCTATTTTGATGGCACTCTCATTGTCACAAAGTAGGGGGATATGGCGCAAGTTTATGCCATAGTCCCTAAGAGTTTGTCGCATCCAAAGAAGTTGTGCACAACAACTTCCGACGGCATACTCTGTGTGACGCCCGGTTCCGAAAACTGAACCAAGCTAACGCGCTAACGCATATGTGTGCCCAGGATGTTCAACACACATACACGAGTGATTCACAAATGATAAACAGATAATTACCACAGCTCAAATTATTAAATAAGTACTCTTATTACATAATTCATTAAATCCTCGAATACAAGCCCTAATGAATATTAATGATAAGTTCAACTAATGCAGCGGAAATAAACTAATTAAGCAACTAAGCAAAAGGGATAACGCAGCTCCATGCAACACCACATGCAAAGTTGACGGTAGACACGGCCTAGATCTCCGCATTATCGCCATTAAACTCACAATTCTGACCTGCAACTGTTGGGTGGGGGATTGCAAGAGTGAGTACATGTCGTACTCAGCAAGTGTGGAAAGTATGACATGTGGCTGATTCAGATGACGACAATAATAATGGTTAAGTGCTGAAAAGTACAGTAAAACATTTGAAAAGCATTATACTATGTCTATGTGAAACAAATCCCATCATAACCATCATATTAACATAATATAAACAATATCCAATTATTGCCAACTTTACCATTATCCATGTCCAATTACCATAACTCAAATTCATATCCATGACCATAATCCATAAACCATAACCATAAACCAACCATAACCATAAACCAACCATAACCATTACCAGACCATAACCATCCCAAATCCCAATTTCCAACTCTAATCATGTAGGTCATCCAGGCGCTCATAACCGGGAGCACGGCTATCATGATAGTTTTCATACTCTGCAGAGTTTGTACCACTTTACCCACGTGTTTGTGATTTCATCACCCGTCGGCGACTAAAGAACCTCCCTCATGCCAATTACACTTCCTTTGGTGTATGGCCAAGAGATCACAAAATAGCCTTTACAAAGGGATTACTAGCCTATTCAGACCCCACTGAGGTTTCACCGGTGGCGATGCCTCCAACTGAGCACATCTTCAACCAAGGGCCCCCTCTTGAGCCATTCGGATCCCAGGGTAGTCCCACCAATCATCAACAAACCCAATCCGACTACCCCTTCCCCGAGCATCCACAATGGTCCAAACAGCACTAGCAAAACCCTAATTAATCAGCTACGCCGCACCCATACTTGGCCTCGTGGTGGCACTGTAGTCCTGGCGTATTCTCGCATGAACCGGTCCTTAGATCTAAAGCAAGCAAACCACCATAACATCCAACTCATCCACATACCAGGCTTGCTTAGATCACCCATCGTATTGACCAATTCACATTAACCAGAATATCATTGATGCATAATTAAATATGTAGTGTTGTTTTCCATCCCAATTAATTAAGCGAAGCAAAAAGGTAAAAACCCTTCCCGACTCTCTACCATAAATTCCAGGTGACAAGGGTGGTTTAACAAATCTAGTAAACTTCCTACCATAGGATTCCCATCAAATTGACACAGCATGCAGTTTTGCAAACAAAACATTTAATTTAAAATAGGATCAATATGCTTCAAGGACACTTGCCTTGCTCCGGCGGATGGGGTTGCTCAAGCGCTTCGAATTCTTGGTTCTGGAAATCCTCGTACACGACCTCTTGAGCACTTACCTCTACTCACGATCACACATAAAAGAATATTCATACAAATCAACATGATGCACACACATTAATCAACATGCGATGATATGCATGCATGCAAGGTACAATAATTAATTAACTACGGTTGTTTATTAGTTAGATGCAACTAGTTCATACGCGTTCATATGAGTTTACGGGGATTTTAACGTGGATTAATGCTGCTGAAAATAAAATTATGGTGCAACTAAAATCAATTTATGTCTATTAGATTCAATACGGTCGCTAAAATTCGCATCGGGAACAAATCCTACCGTAGATCTGACGGCTTGACGGTCGCGGAACAAATGCGACGCGTAGATGAAGTGGATGACGCAGCAGTCCCTCGGCAGCACGACGACGGCGACGATCTCCGGTGGACGGTGGTACCCTCCTCTTTTCCTCCCTCTTCTTCCCCTTCTTTTTCTCTTTTTTTTTTCTTCCCTAGGCGCAGCTCTGGTGCGTTTTCTTCTTCTCTGTACCGGCGGCGGGATCCCCTTTTTTTTCTGGCGGCAGCTGATTTGATCGATCTGGAAAAAGCCTAGGGACCTCGGTTCCTTTTATAGGGGTGGCGGGAGTCATCGGGGGAATCTGTTGCGGAGCCGGCGGAATCGGGAAAAATCGTAACCGCGTCGGTGGCGGGAATCGCGCGTCACAGAAGGCGTACGGCGGCGGGAGTCCGGAAAAAATTTCGGAGGCGGGAGCGTCGCGCGGGCGAGCCGGAAAATCGGGCGGGAGCCCGTGCGCGCTGCGCTGCGTCGGCACGTGGGGCCGGATGGGAGCGCGGAAGGGCAGCGCGTGCGCGCGGCCTGAGCGCGGTGGGGTTGGGGTGGGACCCGGGAGGCGCGGGATGCGTGGGAGGGCGGCGCGTGCATCGGGGCGAGGTGCTGCGGGCGAGCGGGAGGGGCCACGCGCAGGCGCGTGCGCGAGGGCGCGGGGGAGCCGGGGCGTGCGTCGGGCGCTGGGGTGGCGTGGGCCAAGGCGGCGGGGGAGCGGGGGTCACGTCGGGTGAGGGGGCCGAGGCAGGCCGCGCGGGGTGGGACCCGGGCGGCGGGGTGGGACGCGCCCAGGCGCCTCGGGCGCTGGTGGGTGGGGCCCCCGGGCGGGCTGCGCCGCGCGTGAGCGCGCGTGGGAGGCGGGGCCGCGGGGTGACTCGGCCGGCTGGGCCGGTCGGCGGCCTGGCCGGCGGGGGAGGGTTTTTTTTCTTTTTTTTTATACTTTCTTTTATTATATAATTTATATTTATTTATTTTACCCTTTTTTTTACTCTTTTTATTATTATGTTATTTATTATATATATATTTTATATATATATATATATATATATATATATTATTCATGTTATATATTTATTATTTATTATTATTATAATGTATATTATTAATATTAATATTTTATTTATTTTCATATATTGCTATATATATTATTTATATACATTTATGTATATTTTATTATTATTATTTTTATACTTATTCCCTATTACAAGTTTTAGGCTATAATTATTTTTTTTTTCTTTTGCTACATACATTTGTATATTTTATCATTTTTCTTTTATCCTACTAATGTTTAATACATGATCATGTATGCAATGCATGATGCGAAAATTTAGGGTGTTACACTCTGCTTCGGCTGTGGAAAGAGCAATGGAGTTTTGTTTCTTTGAGGACCAAGATACTAGAGATCTACTAAGGAATTGACAAGTTCCAAAGATACTCTTCCCATCAACTTTGCACTCATACCAAGCTCTAGGAGCTTTTTTGAGACCATAGAGAGCCTTACGCAATATGTAGACATGGTTTGGGAAGTCTTGATATTCAAAGCCAGGGGGTTGCTCCACATACACCTCTTCTTTGATTGGACCAATGAGGAATGCACTCTTGACGTCCATTTGATATAGCTTAAAATCATGTTGAGTAGCAAAGGTGAATAATATGCGAATTGGTTCAAGCCTAGCTACAGGAGCAAAGGTTTCATCGAAATCCAAACCTTCGACTTGTGAATAACCTTTGGCCACAAGTCATGCTTTTTTCCTTATAACCACCCCGTGCTCATCTTGTTTGTTGCGGAACACCCACTTGGCGCCTACAACATTCGCATTAGGCCTCTTCACTAGCTCCCAAACTTGATTTCTTTCGAAGCTGTTGAGCTCTTCTTGCATGGCCATCACCCAATCTAGATCTCGTAGTGCTTCTTCAACCTTGTGAGGCTCTAAAGAAGAAACAAAAGCATAATGTTCACAAAAAATTTGCAACACAAGATCGAGTAGTTACCACCTTGAAGATGTCTTCTAGGATGTTGTCAACGGGATGATCCCGTTGAACGCTTTGATGTACTCTTGGGTGTGGTGCTTGAGGTCATGAATCTTCATCTTCGTCTTCCTCATTTTCATTGTCTCCCCCTTGATTGATGCCTCCATTTTCATCTTCTTGGAGCGCATCTTGGGGGACTTAAGCTTGATCATTTGAGGAAGAACTTGCTTGATGCAAGAGATGATCACTTGGGTCTTGAGATTGTTCTTCTGGTCGAATGTCTCCAAGTGTCATCCTTCCTATCACTACATGTAGAGCTTCTTCTTGATCTAGCACATGACGATCAACTTGCTCCACTTAGGAGCCATTACTTTCATCAAACACTACATCACATGCTACTTCAACAATTCCGGAGGATTTGTTGAAGACACGATAGGCGTAAGTGTTTGAGTCATAACCCAGCAAGAAACCCTCATCGGACTTAGAAACGAACTTCAAAGTCCTAGGTTCTTGTTGAGCATGTAGCATTTGCTACCAAAAACACGAAAGTAAGATATGTTGGGTTTGTTACTGGCTAGGAGCTCATAAGACGTCTTCTTAAGAATGCGGTGAAGATATAACCGGTTTATAGCATGGCAAGTGGTGTTAACTGCTTCCGCCCAAAACTGGTACTACTTCTTGTACTCATCAAGCATGGTTCTTGACATCTCAATTAGAGTTCTATTCTTCCTCTCGGCCACCCCATTTTGTCGAGGGGAGTAGGGGGCCAAGAACTCATGCTTGATTCCTTCTTCATCCAAGAATCCTTCAACTTGAGTGTTCTGGAATTCGATGCCATTGTCGCTTCTTATGGTCTTGATACTTAATGAGAACTCATTTTGATCTCTCCTCAAGTATTTTTTAGGACACCTTGAGTCTCACTCTTATCATGCAAAAGAATACCCAAGTGAAACGTGAAAAATCATCAACAATCACAAGACCATATTTGTTACTTCCAATACTAATGTAGGCGATTGGACCAAAGAGATCCATGTGTAGAAGCTCCAATGGTCTTGTTGTCGTCACGATGTTCTTGGATGGATGTTGGGATCCAACTTGCTTTCCGGCTTGGCATGCGCTACATGACCTATCCTTTTCAAACACAACATTCTTCAAACCTCAGATGTGCTCGCCCTTAAGGAGTTTTTGCAAATTTCTCAGCCCAACATGGGCTAGCCTTCTATGCCAAAGCCATCCGATGTTAGTTTTTGCAATTAAGCATGTATCAAGTTGGGCTTTATCCACGGAGAAATCCACAAGATAGAGCTTTCCCTTGAGTACACCCTGAAAGGCAATTGAGTCATTGTTTCTCCTTGTGATAGTCACACCCTCATTAGTGAATAAACAATTATAACCTTCGTCACATAGTTGTGATATGGACAATAGGTTATAATCAAGTGAATCAACATGTAAAACATTTGAAAGAGTATGATTAGGGGATGTAGCAATTTTACCGGTGCCAAGGATTTTTCCTTGGCTATTGTCCCCAAAATGGATTCCTTCACTTGGATCTTCATTTTGCTCATACTTCACAAACATCTTCCTCTCTCCGGTCATATGGTTTGTGCATCCACTATCAAGAACCCACTTGGTTCCACCGGAGGAGTATGCCTACAAAAAGAAGTTAAGCCTTGGTTTTAGGTACCCAAGCGGTGTTGGGTCCTTTGATGTTAGTCAAGAGGCACTTGGGCACCCACATACAAGGTTTAGGACTCTTGCGATGGGGCCCAACATACCTATCATGAGCTTTACCAAATTTATTCCTTAATAACACATATGAAGCATCAAAATCACGGAACAAAGGATGGGGTTCCTTTTTAGGCATGTTAGGAGATGTAGCAATGTTCTTTACTTTATTAGTGTTGTATGAACCTGATTTGACAAAAACAATCAAGTCTTTGCCATTCCCTAGAGTAGCCAAGACCATCCTTGACAAGGGGATGTCTTCTGTTGGTGTATGCACTAGTGCATATGCCATCTTCTCCTTGTCAAAGATGCCACCCTTTGGTGCTTGGTTGGCTTGTGCCAACTTAAGGTCATCTTTAAGTTTTATAATCAAGTTAGATCATTTGCAAGGTTGAGTTGTTTCGGTTTTGATATTTGTGGAAGATGAGCTTGTAGAGGAATAAGGTGCATTGACTCGGAGAGACTCCACTTGTGTTTCAAGGATCTTGTTAACTTTTGTCAAGCTAACAAGTTCATCCTTTAGCACAATTGTAGTGTTCTCAAGGTTTGAGCAAGTTTCCTTGCTCAAAGCAAGTTCACGCTCAAGTGCCTTGCTTCTTTCCCTTTCAAGCTCCAAGAGCTCCTCAAACTCTTGACATCTCTCCTTTTGTTGGATGAGCATGTCCTCTTGATGGTTAATGAGCTCTTTCTTTTGAAATATCTCATCTGTCAACAATCTCAATCTTTTCAAAGTACTCTTAATCATATCCTTAAGCATATGTTCATTCTCACTACTACTATCAAAATCATCATGCGAAGAAATTGAAGAGGATTTAGATTTGACCTTCTTTCTTCCCACCTTGGACATGAGGCAAGTTGGCCATGAGTTCTCCAAGTTGGGGAAGAGCTTGTTCTCCATGGTTGTCTTCTTCATAGCAATAGTTGGTATATTTTCTTCTTCATCGGAGGAGGATTCTTTGTTTGAATCCCACTCCTTTCCAAGGTGATCATGTTCTGATTGCTTCTTCTTCTTGAAGTATTTCGTATCGAGACTTGCCCTCCTTCTTCTTGTTTCATGTGGCAGTCCATAATAAAGTGGTCGTATTCCCCACAATTGTAGCAAGCCCTATTTGATATTATCTTGGGCTTGTCTTTGCTCTTGCCTTCACGATGGTATCTCCCCCTCTTTCTTCTCCATATCCTCTTGAAGTTGTTGATGAAGAGTGCCTCTTCCTCATCGGTATCGGGGCTCTCTTCATCACTCTCTCCCTTCTCTTGAGATATTGAGGATGTTGCCTTGAATGCAACATCTCTTTTCTTGGAGGAGGAGGAGAGCTTTTGAAGGTCGTTGTAGAACATAGCCTCTTGCTCCATCATCACATGATTGATGATCCTCCCTAGTACTTCTTCGAGAGTCATCTTGTGGAATCATGGACTCTCACGAATTAGTAAGCAAAGAGTGACGTTTCTAGCATGAATGCCCGAATAATCCTCTTTACTAGTTCATGGTACGTCCACTGGGTGCTTCCATAAGATCAAATCTTGTTGATGAGAGTCTTGAGGCAGTTGTACGTATCTTGGAGAGACTCACCATCCATGATAGTGAATCTCCTAAGTTCTCCTTCGATCATCTTGATATTGGCCTCCCTTATGACACGATTGCCCTCATGTGCCATCTTGAGGGTGTCCCATATTTTCTTGGCCACCTCCAATCTTTCGATGTGATTGAACTCCTCTCGAGTCAATGAGGAGGTGATTACTCCAACAGCTTGAGCACTACGATGGAGGAGGACGGCTTGCTCCGAAGTAATGTCTTCCTCATTCTTGAGAAGATGCACACCTATTAAGATAATTTGCCACAAACTAGGGTTTAAGGAAATAAGATGCATCTTCGTATTATACTTCCAGATAGAGTAGTCATTTCCATCAAATTGAGGAGGTTTGCCAATAGGAATGGATAAGTAATGATTGCTTGCGGTTAATCGCTCATAATTGTAAGGATACCGGGAGTAGTCTTGTGAACTACTCCCGTTGCCGGTGTTGATTGAAGCGATCAGCTTGATCTCCTTCTTGGGCACATTGAGCTTCTCACGAAGTTGTGCCTTGAGTAGACGAACTTCTTAGTCGTCATTTGGATCATCTTGAAGAACATCGGTGTTCTTCGTCTTGTCATCATCGACGATCACCAGGATCTCGTTGTCACCCCTTCTGGCCATTTCCTCTCTGAGTTGTTAGACTCTTTGTGGAGAGTCCTACTCTGATACGAATTGAAAGTCACCTAGAGGGAGGGTAAATAGGCAAAATGACCTGAAATCGCTTAATCAGAAGAGGTTAAATTCCTGAGGCGGGACTAGTCTGATCAGAGTCGGACTAGTCTGCTCAACACAGGGTGAAAACATGAAAACTTGATTTCTACAAGTGATTTGCGGAATTTAAGCTCACCAAAGATAGATGCAACGTCTAGTAACCTAGTACAACTTATATTAACAAGTGTAAGCAGTTAGGTTACAAGATTTCAACAAAGATCAAAGTGAAGAACAATATAAACCCTAATAGCAATTCTAGTGATTACCAAATGTCAAGCGACAAGTGAGACAAGATTTATCCCGTGGTTCAACTCCACGAAGAAGCCTACATCCACGTTGAAAAGTCCACACAGGGACCGGGTCTCACTTGACCCTCTTCTCACCAAGCCACCACAATGACCGGCTTGGTTTCCACTATGTCAAAGGGTAATCACCAAGTTTGATTGGGGCTGCTCACGGGTTGAGGCTCCCAAGAATCAATACAACAAGGAGCATTTGAAGCTCAACTCACACAAGCCACAAAACACAACACAAGTGCAAGATATCAAACCGAGAGCCAAAGAACGATGATTTTCCTTCACTTCCCTTCCCAAACCATAATCTCTTCAAGATTTGATCTTAGAGGGCTAGAAGGCGAAGTATAAGGCTTTGGAAGGCTCTAGGTCAGTTGTGGTGGCGCTAGAGTTCTAGTGTGTTCAAATAGGGTTTGAGAGTCCCCTTTTTATAGGGGTCCCAACAACTAACCGCTGCCACTAGAGCAACCCCGAACTAGTCCAGCCCTATGCCACAGACTAGTCCGGCTTTCTGGGACCATCGACAATTTCACGTCATTGGTCGACAAAAAAGATAACGTGCACGACAAACGCTTGAATTTTAAACGGTCATGGCAACCCGGATTAGTCCGGCCAACAACGGACTAGTCCGAAGTGGATCAGAAAGGTTTAGTTCGGCTCAAAACGGACTAAAACGGGTAGTATCGGACTAGTTCGGCCAACAGGGGTAGACAAGTCCGGCCTCCTAGGGTTTGGCTTATTTTTCCCACTAAGTCTCAAACGGACTTGTCTGTGCCATAACGAACAAGTCCGAAATCATCCAGAATGCTTTGGTCCGTCCCAAAACGGACTACTCTGGGGGGTCCGGACTAGTCTGACCTTTGTGGCGGACAAGTCCGCCTCCCAGGACTTAGCTGCAAACTCACCCACCAAGAGAAGAACAGACTAGTCCGTACCCGTACAGACAAGTCCGAACTCAAACATAGACACACCTAATCCGACCCAAAACGGACTATTCTGGCAGACTGGACTAGTCCGGCCTGAAGCCCAGACAAGTCTGGTCGCAGCAAGTGTTCTCTCTTTTTTGGCTTCTCACTTAGTTTTTTCTCTCAACCACCACTTTGATCCCTCTAGAATGATCTCAATGCACATGATACAACCACCCTCACACATGATACGGCTCGTCTAAACTCAACATCATAGAAATCCTAATTTCTACGCTTGAGCCTTTGATGCCCGTTTCAACCTTTTTCTTTTTGAGGGATTTTGTCTCCTTTCAATTATCACACATGTGCTTGAGATCAACTTAGCTCATTAGTCTCTTAATTGTCATCATCAATCATCCAAAACCCACGGGATGCCTAGATGCACTTTCAGAATATTACCCGCAAACATGATGTTTACAAAGAGAAATAAAAAAAAGTATTAGAAGTGAATTGTATCAATCTAAATAAGTCAGAGTAGTAAATTGGATGGGTTAATTGAACACGTTGATACTTGAGGATAATAAAATAGATTTTTTTTCTAAATAGAGATTGTATAGTATTAAGGAGTTGTGGGTGCCCTACCACGCGGGACACTTCTGATGGGTCGTCGATGGCGCCATGCACAGAGATGCGGATCACACCACCTCGGCAGCGTGATGCATTAATATCCACTGTCGGATCATAGGCGATAATTGATTTGTTCTTTCTCATACATATATAAGTTGGTTAAGTACTTTGTGTAGCACTACTCAGGTTCTGAGTTCGACAGGAGCGAATTTGAGACTGAATTTCACAATACCAAATGCAGGTATTATACAGAGAAAGTCATGGCCAATGCCGTAAAGTTGATCTATGAAGTTTGATCCAAGTCGTGTGTTTAGCCATCTATTTATCGTCGTTTTGTTCTAGCCAATAGACTGTGAGTATCTGCATTTGTACTCGTTTATAATAAAGATCATAACCTTCTTGAAGAAGAAGGTAGGGACCTTACCATTATAAAAAATGACGGTGGAAACAGCAAACTTCCATGAATTTGAGTGTTAGACCGTCCGCACTAATTAGCTGTAAAAGGCGTTGTAAAATCTACTAGAAATATTATTGGAAATTTAGAGAGAGAAAACTAGAAATATAGAGTAAGCTTTGGAGTAGATTAGAGTAGACTTTATAAATAGAGTAGGTTTTGGAAAAAGTTGGTGGGTATGGTCTTACGTCGGGCAAGATATGGCAGGTGGAAGAGGCGGTTATCCATGTTCTTGTCTGTTTGCAAGCGGGGCTCGTGAAGCTTCAGAAAGACTCGACTACTATAGATCGAGATTTTTCTGGTAGGGGGGTGGACACAAAAAGAAATATAGACTAGCAAAATGGAGCGTCTTGTGTCAGCCTAAGGAACAGGGTGGAATGGGGATAAAAAATATTGATGTGCAGAACAAATGCTTATCTAGCACCAGATAGCTTGATACTGTTGGTTTTCGCAATACATGCGCGTACGAAACTGCATATTGTAGGCCTAATAAAGTTTTTGTTAACGAAGAAGAGGTTGTGCTCCAGCTTCTAACGGGAGAAGAAAAAAATGAAAGTGGATTCAACTGGGAAATAATGTGCATCATCGACACATTCCTCTGAATCCTTGGCCCCATGTCAAGAAGTGTTAGTTGTTGTTGGTGCGTGCGATCAGACATGGGTTGCTCTAATCAGTGGTGTATCTATGATTTGTCAAACGTTTTGCCAAAACAAATATAATCCACTAAAAATATTTAGGCTTTGTTTGGAACAAAGGATTGTAAAATGGAGGAATAGGAAAAAAATGAAAGAATGGGGAAAACACAGGAATTCAAGAAGTTTCTAAACCACGAAAAACTAAAATAGAGGAAAGGTGAACTGGATCCGTTTGGAATGCAGGAATGTAAACATAGGAATAAAAATATATTAGAATTAAATAAAAAATATAATAGCAATATTATCATTATTTAAGACACTTAAAGTAATTTAATAATCCTTGACTTCTTTAATTATTCATTTCCTTGTCCAAATGACGTTGTAATTTATTGCCTTAGTTAAACAATGTTTGTGGTACACTAAATATGTGCTTATGTGCTAACCCTCTACCAAACAACACGGTGAACCAAGCAAAGGGGAATTTCCTTTAGCTCCAACCTCATGTTTTGGTTCCTATGTTTTGTGAAGGAAATGAAACTTTTCTATAGGATTGACAACCTCCATTCCTTTGTTTCAAACACCACATGATGTCAGCATTCCATAGGATTTGATTCCTCCAAATTTTCCTTGAAATTTCTTCAATCCAAACAAGTCCTTATGAATTTGATAAATAATTATAAAGTTTATAACACAATTGAAATACATGGAGCAAATAACATGATACATATTATATTGATCAAATGACGATATAAATACTTCAAATATAATATGATAGTTTAAATATGGGCATGAGATACTTACCAGACTCACTTGTTATAAACGTATGATACAGTATTTTTATTGGGTGAAACAATCTCTAATATAATGAGTCCATGGCGTTTCTGTTCCTGATAGAAGGACCTGAACAGTTTATCCAATTATGACAAATAAAAATCCGTAGAACCAGAAGAACACGAGCAATTGTGAGACACCATCGCAAGCTTGGAAATGACGATCGGTACGTCAGAGTCGCTGAGATGCATCACACATAGATCAAGAGCGATGCCAAGTCACCAACAAGCATATCCATCACCTCGGTAGCGGATGGAGCCGACGAAGTCGAGCCATGTGGAGAAGGCGCAACACCTTGATGTCAGCGTGGAAGGGCCTCGGGCAGTAGATGTCACTTCAAGGGTGAGGCAGTCGCCCGCAATGAAGGAGGGGCGGACACATGTCACGGCGTGCTTCGTCGCTCATCCGCCGCTTCTTCGTCGTTGCCTCCCGCAACCTTCCTCCACCGCCTGTGCCGGGCCTCCTCCGCACCGCTCCCTTTCTTCCTTGTCCAGCATGTGCTTCCTGCTCGATCTCCACAGCCTCCCGCGAACAAGTCCGGTCGGTTGCCAGTAGCTAAACTGCGCTTTCTTTTGGATATGTGTAAAAAATAGGCTACAAGTTCCTGTTCTTAGAAGCCCCAACTGTTCAAATGGATCTTCAATTTTAGCTCTCCTTATTGGAGTTAGTCTTATACTTAAAAGCCCATGGCATCAGTTGAGCGCACCTCCTTCCGACCGCCGCTTCCCTTTCTCTCTATACCTCACCCGTCTCCATGGCTGCTGCCACTCACTTCCGAAGTTCCAATCCACTTCTCCCCTTGCTAGCCCCTCCCAGGTTTCCTGGCCACAAATTCTTCCCTCGATCAATCTCCATTTTTGGTGTCTTCTCACCCACCTCCATCCCCGTCTCTACTGTCTTGCACGACGCTCCTCTACGGTCAATGACTGTATTTTAATGTGACACCTTTATGCTATATGTTTGGTTGGTGATGTTGCTCTGTCACCCGTTGCAATATCTGAAAACTGTAGACTTAGCAATTAGAAGGGGGTTCTGGTTGGCAGATTATTTTTCTTTAGGATTTTTTTCACCTGTACTCAGCTGCAGACCTCCCTGATGTTTGTTTTGCACATTTTGCAAACGAAAATCAGTACAGTTCATTGCCTCAACTCTCTTTTTTTCGAAAAGGCCATAAGGCACACTGCTACAATAAGCCTCATCACAGGCGGCTCCAAACCTATTATCACAGACGGCTTTTAAAACCGCCTGAAACGAAGAGTCTGTGATAATCCGTAATTTCACAGGCGGAGAAGTTAAACCGCCTGTGAAGACACATTATCATAGGCGGTTCTTCACTTAGGCTAGCCGCCTGTGAAGACAGATTATCATAGGCGGTTCTTTACTTAGAATAGCCGCCTGTGAAAATATTTTATCACATGCGGGTCGTGCAGCATATATAACCGCATGTGATAAATGTCTTATCACAGACGGTTATTGGAGCATAACTAACCGCCTATGATAATGAGTCTTCACAGACAGGTATTGAAGCATAACTAACCGCCAATGATAATGTGTCTTCACAGGCGGGTTTTGAAGCATAACTAACCGTCTATGATAATGTGTCTTCACAGGCGGATTTTAAAGCATAACTAACTGTCTATGACAATGTGTCTTCACAGACGGGTGTTGAAGCATAACTAATCGTCAATGATAATGTGTCTTTACAGACGGTTATTGAAGCATAACTAACCCGTCTATGATAATGGTGTTATCACAGACGGAGTTTACCTATATCAGCCGTCTGTGAAGACCCTTTAACGCAGCCGGTTTCTACCATAACAGACACTGCCTGTGAAAATTAGGTTATCACAGATGTTTCTTTACTTGTATCTAGCCGCCTGTGATAATTTATTTTCACAGTCATGCAGTACTACTGCTGTTATTTCTAATTTCTAGGTCAATTCAATATAATCACAGAACAAAAAACAACAATATCATCACAGAACAAAAGTCAACAATATTATCATCACAGAAGTCAATTTCACTAAAACAATATACATATGTACAAGTTACAGATACAATTCATCTCAAAGTTTACAAGTTTTCACTAAAAACTGTTTATATTGGCATAGTCGCAAAGTTCTGGCACATCAGCTGCTGAACCATTCTTATCAAAGAACTTCCCCTTTTTGTGCAAAATTTCGCGACGAATGAACTCACAGAGTTCAGAAGCAATCCTGTTGGCTCCTCCATCAGGAATACTTCTACAAACCGGCCATTCTTCGTTCCTGCAATATAACACATAACAAGGTTTAGAATGTGTTGGTTTGAACAATCTCAAAGTATAGATCAAAGTGAGAGTATACAAGAATTTAGTAGGTATTTTTGGAGCAGTTGTACTATGAGCAATTGAATTTTGAAGTTGGAATCAAAATATGAAAATAATGTTTCTGGTAATATTGAACAGCAGAGAATATAAGCATTAAACTATGCTAGTTACAATGAAAATGAAACACAAAAGTAAGAAAATAAGGTATCGACATTAAGGATAACTTACATCCTCACGATTGACTCTATATACGGCGGCGGTCCGAAGATGCTCGCATACATAATACCCGCATAAGACACTCCCAGCAGGTTGCTTCGGACAAGCATAATATGTTTTAATGTCCAATGCATTCGTATTAGGAGGTCTCTGACCGCCAAGCTCCGCGTAAAACTGCCAAGCGCTGCAATACAAGAAATGTCATATAAAACTTGTCAACACATTCTAAATGTGCGTAAATTAAAATTATTGAATAAACGTACTTTTTCAAAATGGAAAGGAAATCTTTGTAACGATCTGGTGGGTAATCGGCCGAGTCCAAGACTGTTGCCATTCCCTGCGTTGGCTTGATGAAGATCATTATGTAGTGATTACTGCAAACATACAAACACATGTGTTAACAATTACCAATAATTGCTATTTACAAGGTCCTTGCCGTCTCTGACAAAGTTAAACATCGCATGTCCTATGTAAGCTGCAACTTCTGCCTTTCTATCCTTCTTAAGTTTTGCAATTGCTCTTTCAAAATCTTTTTTTCATGTGTTTGTACTAGCTTGATTCTCGATTCGCCTGGACGTCGAATAGCGACTTTGCAATCCTAGTAGGGTCAAGGATACCTATCTTGCGCGCCAACTTTACATTATCCATGTATTGCATCCTATTGAAGAAGTCCAGAATTGTTATAATCTCATGAAATGCATATGCGTGTAGTAAGAAAAGCAAATACAAAATATTAGAGCACTTACAAGCACCAGACGAGCAGCAGGTTGATATCTAGCATGCCCTGATGGAAAAGGGAAAGCAGCTCTTCAAATAAAATGACTCGTTTATCTACTCCAGTGCTCCAGAATGCTTCTTTTGGAATATGAAATGTGACGCAATTAAGACCAAATTTTGTGCTGGCAGTGATGTACCACTCATGCATTCTACTGAGCTGGACGGGTTGTTTGCTAAGTTGTACGGATGTCATGAACGGCTTCCCATTCTCAAATTTAGGAGGAACATCCTCAAGCTTGTATATTGGAACTCCTGGTTTAACTAAAGTCGTCCGCCGATTATACATGACACCGTCTTCTTCCCACTCCTCAATATCTTCTAATGCTGGCTCATGAGAAGAACGAGATGCACTCGATTTTCTAATATTTTCCTTCATAGCTTCCAAATACTTTGACACTTCTGATGAAGGTTTCTTATTTTCGTATGATCTAACTTTGACAGGCACTGATGATCGAGGAGTAGTCGTCGGAAGTTGGACACTGGCTTGTTGTTGAACCTGTTGTTCAACTGATTGCTCTTTACTCCTAGCAGCTGGCTCTAGTACTACTTCAAGTTGTTGCTCAACTAGTTGCTCTTTACTAGCAACAGCTTGCTCTGGTACTGCTTGAAGTTGTTGTCCAACTTGTTGCTCTTGGATATCATCCTTGCTCAGACATAGGGGGAGTGGATCTTCCCGGACTGGGAGTGGATCTTCATGCACTTTCGCCTTAGAAGATGGGGTTGCAGTATTTGGAGATGCGACAGGGCTAGAAATTGGCTCATCGTCCAACACGATATCGCGTCGGTGCCAAAGGATTAATTGGTTGACAGCCTACCCCAGAGTCACGATCCCCTCAGGTGTGACGTGGTCTATTTCATAATCTTCATAATCATTATCAATGATCTGAAGAACTTGCACCACAGAATAATACAATGGAAGTGGATTCCCGTTGAAGTCACGATCAGGCTTTGCCATGGCAGTGGCAACCTGTTTGGTTTTGTTCCCTGCTCTACCTATCGGGACAAGAAGACGACAAGATTTGTCGTTAGCAATATCATCGACAGGGAACTTATGGGCTGACCCTGAGCCTGGCACGGAACCAACGCTGCTAGGGTAGGCAGTTGGAGATACTAATTGCTCCTTTTGCACCGGAACCATCATTGTACTCGGTGCCACTAATTGTCCTGATTGTCTAAGTTGTTCCATTATTTCTTGCATATTTTCTTTGACCTTTTGAGCAATCGTTTCATCAAGTGTTTTCTTAAACTTCTCACGTCTTCTATATGTGTCTTTATCTTTAGGGAAACCATCTAGCCAAGACATTTGAGAAGAGACCGCTCGAACCCGTTTGCTGTGTTCAGGGTTTCCTAAGATAGCGGTAAGTTGGTCATTCTCCCTCTTCGGCTTGAAGAGACCCTTCTGTTGCTTTTCAATTACTTCTTTCATTGTATCCTCTACTTCATTCAGAGAGTCGGGCTTTTCAAGTTTGCCCTCGCTGGTCAAACCTGACCGAGCAAAGACCCAGCGTTGAGTTCGCTCATCGCACCCTTCTAATGGGTGAGGATTGCCCTTACTAAGAATTTCGTCTATTATCTTATTCCATTTCTGGACTTTTTGGGCATATCCGGCAGACCCCAAGCGATGATGGTATTTGTTCTTTTTTGCAAGCTCTGACCTAGTTGCACTTAGAGCTTTAGCATCAGGTGTGCTCTTTTGACGAACAAACTCTTGCCACTGAGCTTGTGTGATTTTTCCCATCTTCCTCGGGCTAGGGACCTTATCGGCCTTAACATAAGCATTCATTTCACTCTTCCAGCATCGAAACTTCTTGCCGCAAGAGACCAATGTTGCTTTCTTTACAGCTTCTTCTGTGCCTTTCGGGAACTTGAATTATTTCTTTATCTTTTCCCACAACTCATTCTTGGTCTACTCGGGTAATTTCCTCCAATTATCAGTTGTGATCGGCACAACCTCCCTAACAAGAAAACCACATGCATTACGGTACTTGGTAACTGAATCCAGTGGTTCTTGGGAAAGCCCACCTGGACCGACCCTTGTTATGTACATGATGCGGTCCAATGGACCCTTATTGGGACCTGGTTGCCCTCGTTTCCGCTTGAGTGAAGCTGAGGATTCATCCATTGGAGAACCTTTTGCGGTTTTAGGAGCCGATGTCACCTCATTGTCTTCGAGATTAATCTAGGTAGAAAAAAATTATAAGACTTCGTATACTTGACAACCAACATTAACTTGAACTGCTGAAGTTAAGATTCGTGATCCATACCTCGTCGGCAGGATCATATTCTGGGTCTAGATCCACTGAAGTCTTTTTAATTTTTATATTCGGAAAAGGATCCGAAGGACTGTGATAGGAGCCTGAACTGCTGGAGTGAGTAAACTCCATATTGTCTTCTTTGTTGTTACTATCAGGACCAGACTTCTTAGGGCTTTCCATGCTAGATCTAATAATACAAAAAATCTAATAAATGGCATAACTAAATTTGGTCATATTTAAAACAAATTTTCTCAATTTTGGCTCAATTAAGTAAATTTAGCCAAAACACATTTTTGAAGTTATATAGGTCTAACTAAATTCTTGTATCATAGAGATCGGCATCATATGCTCAGACTCCATCGTCACACCTAGTGGTACCTAGATATGGGCGTGAGGATGCTCCTGGCATGACAAATGAGTTGGCCAGCAACTTGTTTGGCTTCAGAGCTAAATATAGCATAACTTTGGTAGCTCAGATTAGGTACAATTGCTCAAATGAAGCTGATGGAGCCACAAGTGCAGACATCTTTGGTAGCACAGATTAGCTACAATTGCTCAAATGAAACTTAGAGAAATAAAAGCAAACTTAGCCAAACTTAGTCTAGCATAGCTAACTCTAAGCAAAAGTAGCCAAATATAGCTAAATATAGCATAACTTAGTCAAAATTAGTCAAGTATAACTATATCTAATGTAACTTAGCCAAAATTAGCCAAATTTGGTCAACTTAACCAAATATAGCTAAATCTTGCCCCTAATAGAGAATTATGTCGCATATGCAAGGCCGATGACAGAAATAGGGAATATACTGCTGTTACTAGAGTCTAGAATCATGTTTACCACTAATGTGTCAGAACAGTTTCAGACACACAGAACCAACTACCAATTTATCGTGATATAACCATCCACGACGAAGGGAGTAACTCCTATTCATTCGAACTTGACAGTTTTATCTCTGCAAACTACCAGAAGATAAAATGCTACTGATTTCACAGTTTCAGACACACAAAACCAACTACCAATTTATCGTGATATAACCATCCACATAAATCTTGCCCCACCGAACCCTAACCAAAGATGCCACCGAACATGACAGTTTTTCGAATTCCACCGAACCCTAACCAAGGATGCCTACCATTTTCTAATTCTCGAACCCTAACCAAGGATATGCAAGGCGGCAGCGAGGGCGGGGAGGGAGGCGGCACGGCGAAGGAGGATGGAAGGTCGAAGGGTTTAGGGTTTACCTTGAAGCTCGGCGGCGACGGAAATGGCTTCGCTCGGCGTACCTGGAAGTGAGGAGGGCGAAGCTCGGCGGCGACGGTGAAGCTCGGCGGCGTACCTGGAAGTGACAAGGGCGAACACTTGGCGGCAAACGAAATTTTGGCAGCCTAACGGCGTCTAAGTGTTTCGCCCGGGTTAGGTTTTTCCAATGCTGCCGAGGGGTATATATAGACACACATTTTCTCAGGCGGATTTTAAGTACTGACCGTCAGAGAAGATTGTTACCTCAGTCGGATTTTACTTACCAACCGCCTGAGAAGATACAATTATCTCAGACGGTTGGTTAGTAACACCCGCCTGAGTTAAACATGGGCCTATGAAGATATTTACTTCTTCTTAATTTGATGAACGCCTACATAAAGACCCCTCACCAACCGGGATGAGGATCCCCTGACTTAATCAGCGGTCACTGACATGTGGACCCGGTCCCACACGTCAGTGACCATGTCACGCGTGCGCGACCTTTCTTTTCCCCGAGGCGCGACCTTTCTTTTCCACTCCGTGCGGCCTTAAAGATGCGCTATCGCTCACAAGCGCATCGCTCACTTTGAATCCTCTTGTTTTCTTCGTCTTCCTCCGCTCCGACGACCCAACACCACTATGGCCGACCTTCCACCGCCAAGCCCTCCGAGGGAGCCACCTTGCAAGAAACTATGTTGCAGCTCCCCCGAGAAGATCAACACCGAGCAGCGCCTCCTCATGGCGCGAGAGGCGTACAACAATACGTTTCACGCCATGAGTGCCTTGGGGCTGGGTACCCTTCCAGAGTATAATGGAATGGGTACCATGGGCCACTACCTCTACGCCCTCACGGGGGTGGCTGATCGTCTCGACATTCTGTTCGCGACGATGGCCCAGGTTCTTGGCCCCAAGGGCCGTAGAACGCTGGTGGAGGCGACGGCTAGCAACCTCGGGGTTGCACCGCCGGTGCAGCCGGTGCAGCCGTCCCTGTCTCCTGTTGCACCGGTGCCGGAGTCGCCGCCGGAGGACGAGAAGGAGGAGGAGGAAGAGGAGTAGGAGTAGGATTTAATTAGTTTTTCTTTTTGTTGTTTTTAGTTGCTTCTGTTTTGTAAATATTGTTAATGAATGAAATCTATCTTTTTTCATCTATGTGATTGAATATTACTTGTGTATCTTGTGTGTTCTTGTGTGTTCTTGTGTAAATATTGTGCATCTTGTGTGTTCTTTGTGAGATGTGTGATTAAATATTGTTAATGAATGAGTATCTTGTATGTTCTTCAACTGTGTGAATGAATGAATGTGTAGTGTGTTCATCGTTAATTAAAATTTCACGTCTGAGAAGAAGATTATCTCAGGCGGTTGGTAAGTATATTCTCAAGCGGTTGGTAAGCACCAACCGCTACCAACCGCCTGTGAAGATATTTACTTCTTCTTAACTAATATTCTTAATTAAATGTGGTCCTTTAAAAAGGCAAAAATCCACTTTCTTGTAATATTATTGATAAGTAAAGGTTACCATTAAATTTCACTTCATAAATCCTTTGATATTGGTCAGAACATAAAAAACATACAACAAATGCTATTTTTCATTTTTCTATCTTGATGAATATAATGCTTTTTTCATTTATTTTTTCAGTGGACATTTTTACTCATCATACCAACCTCTACGAATTTTTTCATATTTTTTTTAAATTTTTTTGAATCAATGTGTGTTCATAATTTGATGAATGCCTCATATGAATATGAGCGTTTAGTTAGAATGGTGGATAATTTGAAGTTTGACATGTTGGAATGCTTTAAAAAAATTAAAAAAATTCATACATGTATAAATTATACAAATATGTTCATACCAACAATTTTGAGTGAAGGAACTTTTTTTTATGAGATACACAAATGTGAATAATATGTGAGTAGAAGTTAATTTGATATTTACCAAAACATTACAATGTCAACTATACAAGTTTTAAAAATATTTTGTCCAGGTGGTAGATGTTAATTTTATACAAATGTAGAAGAAAGAATCATCGAATTTGGACACAATTTGCAGAATCTAAACATGTTTGAGTATTTATATTGGAATCTAAATAAAAAATAAGCAAGGGATAAGGAAACTGAAGAACAGTATCGGGCATTATCCCAGGCGGTTGTTAAGAAATACCCGCCTGAGATAAACATATTTTCAGGCGGTTGTTAAGTACCAACCGCCTGTGAAGATATTTACTTCTTCTTAATTAATATTCTTGATTAAATGTGGTGCTTTAAAAGGCAAAAATCCACTTTCTTGTAATATTATTGATAAGTAAAGGTTACCATTAAATTTCACTTCATAAATCCTTTGAAATTGGTCAGAACATAAAAAACATACAACAAATGCTATTTTTCATTTTTTTATCTTGATGAATATAATGTTTTTTTCATTTATTTTTTCAGTGGACATTTTTACTCATCATACCAACCTCTACGAATTTTTTCATATTTTTTTAAATTTTTTTGAATCAATGTGTGTTCATAATTTGATGAATGCCTCATATGAATATGAGCACTTAGTTAGAATGGTGGATAATTTGAAGTTTGACATGTTGGAATGCTTTTAAAAAAATTCATACATGTATAAATTATACAAATATGTTCATACCAACAATTTTGAGTGAAGGAACTTTTTTTATGAGATACACAAATATGAATAATATGTGAGTAGAAACTAATTTGATATTTACCAAAACATTACAATGTCAGCTATACAAGTTTTAAAAATATTTTGTTCAGGTGGTAGATGTTAATTTTATACAAATGTAGAAGAAAGAATCATCGAATTTGGACATAATTTGCAGAATCTAAACATGTTTGAGTATTTATATTGGAATCTAAATAAAAAAGAAGAAAGGGATAAGGAAACTGAAGAACAGTATCGGGCATTATCCCAGGCGGTTGTTAAGTAATACCCGCCTGAGATAAACATATTTTCAGGCGGTTGTTAAGTACCAACCGCCTGTGAAGATATTTACTTCTTCTTAATTAATATTCTTGATTAAATGTGGTCCTTTAAAAGGCAAAAATCCACTTTCTTGCAATATTATTGATAAGTAAAGGTTACCATTAAATTTCACTTCATAAATCCTTTGAAATTGGTCAGAACATGAAAAACATACAACAAATGCTATTTTTCATTTTTCTATCTTGATGAATATAATGATTTTTTTCATTTATTTTTTTAGTGGACATTTTTAATATAACCAATAGAGTACAACACGTTATGGGAGAACAGGTCATACTCGCGCTCAATCCTACAGTTCTCAGTACAGAAGACGGTATCGGACCACCCTCGCCTGCCGCAGCGGGCAGGCCCCTGGTTCCCCCTGTTGGGCAGCGGCAAACGCCATCGTCAATGTCGGGCAGCGCCACCGGCGGCGGTCCGGGAGGATGCCTACACAGTAACCTCCAGCTCACGAAAACGTCGAGCCTCTGCATGGCTTGATTCCGACACCGGCAACACTCCTTGTTGGTCCTGTTCATCGCGACGGACCCGACCATGTTGTCGCCGACGTGGGCCTCGCCTTCGACCTGCCGGATATACTCGAGAGCGTCGCGGTCCCCGCGGTCGGCGTCGTAGCGGAGCATGGCGAGGACGTAGGCCGCCACCTTGTGGCCGTTCGCGACTGCCCAGGCAAGGAACTGGGTGCCCCGCTGCGCCTGCGCGCTGCCGTAGTTGAAGACGAGGTCGAACCCGGTGACGTAGCACGCATGAGGGTTGCTCACGTTGGCCAGGCGCTACACGAGGGCGTCGTAGCTCCCGTTCCCGTGCCGTTGGAACCACTCCCAGCTGCTCTCCCACTCCAGCGCCACGCGCCTGCCCACGGTGGGATCACGACACGCCGCGTGCATGGCCTTGTAGGTGGCGCGCAGACTGGAGAGGTCGTCCATGGGCTGGGTGGAGGTTGCGGCGACCCACCCCGCGATCAGGACCGCAATATCGTGCGGCAAGGGGAACTCCATGGGCTTATCTCAGGCGGTTGGTAAGTAACAACCGTCCCCGAGATAAATATATTCTCAGGCGGTTGGTAAGTACCAACCGCCTGAGAAGATGATAATTAACTGACGCGCCGCACGAGGTCTGCGGAGAAGTTAAGAAGCTGTGGTGCAGGGACGCGTGCGACGGAAGGATCTCTGAAGATCATCGTCCACAGTGGTTTAATTGTGCACCGTACGAGGTCTGCAAAGAGTTCAATGCGCAATGAACAAAATATTTTGTTCAGTTGGTAGATGTTAATTTTATACAAATGTAGAAGAAAGAATCATCGAATTTGAACACAATTTGCAGAATGTAAACATGTTTGAGTATTTATATTGGAATCTAAATAAAAAGAAGCAAGGGATAAGGAAACTGAAGAACAGTATCGGGTATTATCTCAGGCGGTTGTTAAGTAATACCCGCCTAAGATAAACATTTTTGAAACTACAAGATGTTAATTAACGGCCTGAGAAGATGTTAATTAACTGACGCGCCGCACGAGGTCTGCGGAGAAGTTAAGAAGTCGTGGTGCAGGGACACGTGCAACGGAAGGATCTTTGAAGATCGTCTTCCACAGTGGTTTAATTGTGCGCCGCACAGACCATATATAAGGCGTGTCGTCGGTTATGTACAAGCACAGAACTTTTGCACTCCTTTCTTCTTCTTCTTCCATCGTTTCACCTCTCCTAGCCCGGCGCCGACGAACCACCACAGCCATGGCCAACCTTCCGCCACCTAGCCCGCCGAGGCAGCCACCCTGCAAGCGGATACGCTGCAGCTCCCCCGAGAGGGTGAATGACGACGACCAGCGCGTTCCACAGCCGGTGCAGCCGGAGCCACCGGTACAGCCAGAGCAATCGGCTCAGCCGAAGCAGCCGACCCCTGCATCGTCGCCGCAGGAGGAGGAGGAGGAGGAGGAGGAGGAGGAGGAGGAGGAGGAGGAGGAGGAGGACGACGACGACGATGATGACGATGATGACGACGAGTCGTCCTCCGACGACGGCGACGACGAGTCGTCCTCCGACGACGGTGACGACGACGGGGACCACCACCATGGTGACGACTACGACGACGACAACGACGACGAGTCGGAGGAGGACCGCTTGGCATGGTTTGAGAAGTTGGCGGAGAGGATGGAGGAGGCGGGGCTGTAGTATAGTTTTAGGATTTCAATCAAGTGTTCTTGTACATATTTCTTGTGTTTTGTACATATTTCAATCAAGTGTCAATGAATACTGGTGGATAATTTGAAGTTTGACATGTTGGAGTACTTTTAAAAAAATTTAAAAAATTAATACATGTATAAATTACACAAATATGTTCATACCAACAATTTTGAGTGAAGGAACTTTTTTTTATGAGATACAAAAATGTGAATAATATGTGAGTAGAAATTAATTTGATATTTACAAAAACATTACAATGTCAGCTATACAAGTTTTAAAAATATTTTGTTCAGTTGGCATTATCTCAGACGGTTGTTAAGTAATACCAGCCTGAGATAAAAATCTTCTTAGGTGGTTATTAAGTACCAACAGCCTGTGAAGATATTTACTTCTTAATTAATAAACATCTTCTGAGGCGGTTGGTAAGTAAAACCTGCCTGCGATAAAGTTAAAAACCGCCTGTGAAAAACCGACGTCTATATAAGGACCCCTCACCGCAATCAAAACGCAACCCTAGAGAATTTATATCGACGCCGCCAGGCTGTTGAATTTCCCCTGCGCCGCGCCGCCGCTCCGCCGCCCAGCCCATACTGTCGCGCCGCCGCTCAACCCCGTACCGCCACTTCTCCACCCAGCCGGCCTACCGTGCTGACGCCTCCCCACCGTGCTGACGCCTCTGCAAGGTAAATGTAGTTTCCTTACTTTTTCTTTGTATATTTTCATTAGCTGATAAGATGTTAGTTTTGTGTGTTCTGGTATATGGATTCTGTCCTTTTGCATGTGTAAGGACTGTATGGATTGTGTTCTGGTATATTGATGTATGGACTATATGGATTGTTTCCTTTTTGTACCTATTATGTGACATGAATATGATGTTTAATTAATAGATGCTATTGTAATATATATAAGATGCATTTGGGTCTGTTTCCCGATATAACGGACCGGATCCCACCCAGACCTAGCCCATGCTGCTGGGCCTGTTTCCCCCTTTGACTCCGTCCGACTCAAGACGTCGCCCGTCTCCTACATTAGTCGCCCTAATCATACTTGTTATGTCTCTGTAAATTCATTTTATAGAAGACCTTTAGAGAATATTTGTGGCCAAATTTTGTAAATCTGACAAAAATTCTATTATTGAAGCATGGACCGTCGAGCGTGGATGTATAACATGCCAAGACCCGATCCTATGTACATTCGTAATGTTGCAAATTTTATTGAAGCATCCAAGAGACATGCGAAGTTGCAAAAGATAGATGACATATTATGTCCATGTATCGACTGCGAAAATAAGATTGCTTGGACGGATACTATAGTAATCCAATCTCATTTGGTGAAAAGAGGTTTCAAAAATAACTACACAATATGGACAGAGCATGGTGAGTTAGATACACATGATGTGGATAAAGATGATGAGAGAGGCTCAGATGATGATAATGTTCATATCGATGATGGTAGTGACAATCAAGCTGGTGATGATGATGATGAGTTCGATTGTGAGGAGATGTTGCGTCACATTGAACCATATGTACTGACTTCTATGGGAGCAAGCAAAGGTTTAAGTAAAATGGAGACATTGCAGAATATGGCGACAGAGCTTTTATATGATGAATCAAATGGTTGTGATAAAGAGTTTACTACATTGCGTGCAGTCTTAGAACTACTAAAGTTGAAAGCTACGCACGGATGGTCCGATTGTAGTTTCTCTGAACTTTTGAATCTTCTGGCAGAAATTCTTCCAAATCCAAATAAACTGCCCAGAAGCACTTATAAAGCGAAGAAACTTCTTTGCCCAATGGCACTAGGTGTGACAAAAATACACGCTTGTGTGAACCATTGTATTCTGTATCGCAAAGAGCATAAGCTCGCAACTAGATGCCCCATTTGTGGTGTCAGTAGATACAAGAAGGACTACAATCACCAGTATGTTACCAACATGAAAACGACTCAGAAGAATAAGAAGTTTATTATTGGTCCTGAAGGTGACGATGACGATACTTCTGGCGATGCAGACGGGAAGAATAAGAGAAAAATTCCTGCATTGGTGATGTGGTACCTTCCTGTAATTGATCGCTTGAAGCGTTTGTTCTCAAACCCTAGGGAGGCTGAACTTATGCGTTGGCATTCCGAGCAACGCAAGAAGAATGAAAAACATATACGACACCCTGGTGATGCAACGCAGTGGAAAAATTTTGATATTCAGTATCCAGAATTTGCGAAGGAAATCAGAAATGTGAGGTTTGTCTTGGGTACAGATGGAATGAATCTGTTTGGTGAAAAAAGGAGCATACACAACACATGTCCCGTGATCTTAACTATGTACAACCTACCGATGTGGTTGTGTCACAAAAGGAAATATATCTTATTATCTGTTCTTATCCAAGGTCCGAAACAACCCGGCATCAAAATTGATGTGTTCTTGGAACCTTTAATGGAAGATATGGCGAAATTGTGGAATGAAGGGGTACGTACATGGGATGAGTACAAGCGGGAGTATTTCACGCTAAGAGCAATGATATTCGTTACCGTGCATGATTATCCCGGACTGTTTACATTATCGGGACAAATGAAAGAGAAGAAAGGTTGCGTTAGGTGTGTGGATAGAACTGGATTTCTATACCTCACTTCATCCAGAAAGACGGTGTACATGAGACATCGACGGTTCTTGACAGATACACACAAGTATAGGAAGATGAAAGAACAATTTGATAACAAAATCGAAAAAGATACTGCACCGAAACCTTACAGTGGAAAACTTGTGTTTGAAATGGTCAAGAACATTCATATTGCTTTCGGTAAGAGAAAAAAGAGTAAAGGAATTAAGAGAAAGAAAAGTACATCTTCGGATGATACAACTGACATGGCTTTTAAGAAACAATCAATTTTTTTTCAAGTATCTTCCGTATTGGAAGAATCTGGAATTTTGCCATAGTATTGATTTGATGCACGTTACAAAGAATGTATTTGACAGCATCATTGGGACCTTGCTCGACATGCCGAGGAAAACAAAGGACGGATTAAATTCACGTATGGACCTAGTAAATCTTGATTTGAGACCAGAGCTTCATCCAGTAGAAAAGGCGAACGGGAAGCATTACCTTCCCCCAACCAGCTACAACTTGACGCTAGAAGAGAAAAAAGCAATTTGCGAATGCTTGCGTGGGATCAAAGTGCCCACAAGTTTCTCATCCAATATCCGCAAACTAGTCTCGATGAAAGACTTGTCTTTATTTGGTTATAATTCTCACAACTGTCACATGATGATGATAGTTTTCCTTGCCATTGCAATAAGAGTAATCAAACCTGAGCATATAAAAGTTGTCATCACACGTTTGTGTTACTTCTTCAATGCAGTATCACAAAAGGTGATAGCACGTGAAGATTTAGACTATCTGAAAACATACATCGTCGAGACAATGTGCAAGCTTGAGATGTGTTTCCCACCATCCTTTTTTGATATGCAAGTACACCTAATCATACATCTTGTTTATCAGATAAAAGCATTGGGGCCACTATATTTACATCATATATTTTCGTTGGAGAGACATTTAGGAGTATTAAAAGGTTATGTGCGGAACCGTGCTCACCTAGAGGGTTCAATTATGGAAGGATACACCACTGAAGAAGTGATTGAGGGTTGCGCTGATTACATCAAAGATGGAAAATTGATAGGTGTGCCTATACCGGTACATGAGGGTAGACTACGTGGGAGAGGCAAAGTGGGTAAGAAAACTTTTATTGTTCAAGATTACAAGAATGTACACCGTGCACATTTTGGTGTACTACAACAGCTCGCAACAGCTGAGCCGTACATCGAGGAACACCAAATTGAGCTTCGTGATAAAAACCAAGACCGCAAAGAGGACTGGATCATGAAAGAGCACAGAAGATGTTTCACTGAATGGTTAATGGACAAAAATATATCATACGGAAACACTATAGAAGAGGCAACAATGAAGAAGTTAGCTTGTGGCCCATCTGCTTTGGTAACATCATGGCAAGCATATGACATCAATGGTTACACATTTTACACTAAAGAAAAAGACGGTAAGAGTGTTGCACAAAATAGTGGTGTTCGTATTGAGGCTTATGATTCACAAGGGCAGAAGACCACATACTTCGGGTTCATAGAGGAAATATGGGAACTCGATTATGGCGAAAGAATGGTAATGCCCGTATTTAAGTGCCAATGGGTCAAACATCCTGATGGTTTGAAAGTGGACAATTACGGGCTGACACAGGTAGACTTGAATAAAGTGGGTTACAAAGATGACCTGTGGGTTCTCGCCGATAATGTTGCACAAGTTTTTTATATTCAAGATCCAGAAACTGAGAAGTTGCACGTAGTTGTTTCTGGAAAGCAAAATATTGTTGGGGTTGACAATGTGGGAGATAATGAAGAGGAATATAATCAGTATGAAGAGATGTACCTTTTCACCGAACCAGAAAACATCAAGCACGTAGAGAGAAGCATTAAAAAGAATTTAAAACCCTATATGCGAGAAGATGTCAATGCTGGAAAAAAATGTATATAGCAATGTGAGATGATACATATTGTATATATTTGTATATTCTGAAATCAACTTAGAACAATGTTGGTATATGGATTGTGTCCTTTTGCATTTGTGTACATATGCGTTTGGACTCAATGATTTGGAAGTTTGGAAGTTTGGTCTTTCAGATAATGATGTCTTGGCCGTGTAGCCGATTGAAGGAGGAGCGCTTGGCGTGGCGCAAGAACCATCCCCATGTATGTACATATGGCACACCGGTCACATGGTCGTATATACATATGTATCTGTAATGGACTGATGAACTTAACTGTAGTTTGTTTTTCCGTGTTGTTTGTTTTTGGTATTTTCAATTTCTCCGCGTAGGGTTTTTCTGCGAAGCCTGAATCGGGAGATTTATTGAAGTGCAGTGCATCGTCCCCGGTAAAGAAGGGGTAAGTTATGAAGAACAAGCGCAATATGAGTTTAACCATCGTCCTCCTATTAATAAATTTCTTTTGCAGACTGAATGGGAAGATGGTTACTACCCCCTGACAATCTCCTTCTCTGAGGACTATCCCTTGGTGCCTCCAAGATGCGCCTTTCCAATTGGGTTCTTCCACCCAAATGTCCATCGTTCGGGAGCACTCTGCATCGGGATTCTTGATCAAGAGACTGTAAGATAGACTTATTTTGTTCGTGTAATTATTACTTATAATTGTTGTCGAACTTATTTGAACTGGTTTCTTATATTGCTTAAATTATATTTCGTAGGGGTGGTGCAGTGCTTTTACAATCAAAACTATACTACTTGAAGTTCAGCGTTTGCTGCATCAGCCAAATGTGCCTAATGTTGAAAATGATTGCTATAATCTACTTATCAAGGTTAGATGACACTTTGACTTAGTGACCAATGTAGGTTATTCATTCCTCCTTCGACATTTGTTAATTTAAATAATGTCAATATTTTTAGGATCCAGCGGAATATAAGAGACGTGTTCGGGAGCAAGCAGGACGGTACAATTTAGATTAATCAATGGGAGCTTCATCGTCGATCTACAATGAATGTAGCATGATTTTTGTTCAGTGTGTAAAGAAATTATCTTTAAACAATTGTAAAGCCTCTAATGGTGTATTATCACAATTAAGCCAGCCTCACTGGTGATCGAGCATTTCCTATAATGCATTACTGTACTAGTATCCGCTAGCTCATCTGTGTTTTTTTCCTGATACAATTTTTCCTGCACGACTACATACGGTTATGATAATTGCAACTACATCCCTGTAATTTCAATGAAAACCGCTTATGATAATTAAACAATGACCGCCACTGAAAATACATGATCTTCTCAGGCCGTTGTTAATCAAGAACCGTCTATGAAGTTCATTGCATTACAGACGGTTATTAATTAAGAACCGCCAACGAAGATCATGTATTTACCCAGACGGTTGTTCCTTAAAATCCATCTGTGAAGTTCATTGCATTACAGACGGTTATTAATTAAGAACCGCCAACGAAGATCATGTATTTACCCAGGCGGTTGTTTCTTAAAATCTGTCTATGAAGTTCGTTGCATTACAGACGGTTAATAATTAATAACCGTCTGTGAAGATCATGTATTTACCCAGGCGGTTGTTTCTTAAAATCCGTCTGTGAAGTTCGTTGCATTACAGACGGTTAATAATTAATAATCGTCTGTGAAGATCATGTATTTACCCAGGCGGTTGTTTCTTAAAATCCGACTGTGAAGTTCATTGCATTACAGACGGTTCTTAATTAAGAACCGATTGTGAAGATCATGTCTTTACCCAGACGGTTGTTCTTTAAAATCCGCCTGTGTTGTTCTTTCATCACAGGCGGTTATTTTATCATTCGTCATCACAGTCGCATATTTTTAAGGACCGCCTGTGTTTGAAAAATTGAGGCGCCTGTAAAAATGCTTTTTGTAGTAGTGGCAATTATATTAAGTAGAGAAGCATAGGTTTGAGTTGTACAGAGTGCTACAAATTAGGAGTACATGATGAGTAGGATTAGGCCCGATCTTCCGAAAGGTAATGGGTAAGTCGATTGATGGAGATCTCGACGTTGATGATCCGAGGCTCTCGAGTAGAACACGAACAGCCCCTGCAATCACTACACCACCGCTCCGTTCGTTATCAACCGTGCTTCACACGATTGACCTCGCCAAGAAGGCTAATCCCTGCAAGTGCAACCGAGAACACAAGCAAGAACAAGGTAGACACGATCTGAAATCGCGAAGTTGGGGTTTCACAAACTGTAGAACAGCGATATTATTAATCTATGCAAAACCCAATTGTTCATGGCGGCTACTAAGGAGTATATATAGGTGGGAGGACGTCCAAGGGGGTGTTGGGGTCGTGACCTAACCCTAACACACGAAAATAATGGACTTAGACTTGATACAAGGCCCAATGGCCCAATATGGTGGCGCAGCACCCTGACAGATTCTGTACTTTATTTTGTTTCGACGATTCCCGACGACTCCGAGGGAATTTTGACATGGGACCGGCGCCATTGGAAAGTTTATCCTCTCCCTTTTCCGTGCATATGTAGAACGTCCAAAACGGAGTCCGTATGCGTCCTGGGCGTCCGTTTTAGTGCGTACTGCTCCTGGACTCCGAGTTGGATACGATTGGGAGTTTGGTTCGGTTTCCATCTTCTTTGAACGAATTCTCTGGTCTTCCACGTCCCTAATACTCCCTCCAAGTACTCCTTGAACCTCTCCATGGATCCTAATCACAAATAAATCATTAAGTAGCAATTTATGTTCAAAAACATATAGGGAAATATATAAGAACGAGTTCACCTCTGAAATTAATTGTTGTGTATGAACTCTATTGATTGCATCTTGTATGTTCAATGGAGTGTTGTTTGTATCCATAGAAGTGATGTCCTCATCATCCTCCCCTTCTTGAATTGGAGTCGTCCTCGACTCAAGTTCATCTTCTATCATGTGTGGGTCCATATGTGCAATGCCATCAAATATTCTTGTAAGCATGAAAGGAGGAGGCCAAGGTGGTGGACGACATAGTGCACCATCTTGATCTTGTCCAAACAAGAGCGCACATTCACTTGAGCCAGGATCCCAAACAAATAAACTTTGTACCATATTTGTAGGTGCAATGATAATGTGCATGATCTCGTCATTCTCCCCTTCTTTATGACAAGCCGTCCTCGGCTTGCTCGTATGTCCAGGAAAAAGGATTGCTTTGGGGGTAGAATGAACTTTGTCCATATTGCACGACTGCAGCGAACAATACTTCTCTTTTATTTTTTGTCCCTGCTGAAAGAAAAAAATACTAGAAAAGCTTGACAAAACATTATTAGCGTTAGTGCATTCATTTACTTTAGGATGTTGTTGCAGCACAAAAGGAGTTTTCTCATTTGAACAAACGTAAACTTTATGCACCATAAACACACCACTATGTTCATATTTGCCTACTGCATGAAAAATATTTCTACTTAACAAAGGCAATTCAGATTGGGAAAATATTCTCTTCTCTACGATATCTAGATCACAAAGAGTGTCAAATTCAATATAACCCAAAGTATTTAGAGAAGATAACAATTTCAGCTCATCCCTTTCACATGTAGTTGTGATCAAATGCTTAATTTCAGCACAAGTGAGTGATAAAGTATCAAATTCATTTGGTTGTTCTAGCATAGGTACAATATAATTATCAGCACACAACTCATTTTTGTTGTAAGAGTCAGTAGGAAAATCAACTAATGGTAAAGGTGTATTATGAAAAGGTTCATCTTGTTGCTGCTCATCGATAGTATGATTGGTAGCAAAATTCAGCACATCTGAAAATGTCATACTGTGGTTAACTGTAGAGCATTGTCCATTAACACTACTCTCATTTTCAGCAACAAATTCAAATGCATTATGAGTTGATTCATCAAAAAATTCAGAAGAGTTGTTCAACACCTCACTCTCATTTGCATCTCCATTTATTTGTTCATGTTCCTGCAAAAGGTTAGGCAAAGGAGGAGGTACAACAAGAAAATTCTTCTCAAGTTCATGTATTTCATCTTTACAATTAGATACATTAGCAAAAGTTTCTCGCATAAGAATTTTCATATCTTTCCATGTTCGAGGTCTTTCTAAATCACTTAAGTTGTTCCACCAAGTCAATGCACAACCTACTAATGCACTTGCAACATTTCTAATCTTTCTTTTCTCACACATATGACATTGTCCAAAAATTTTATCCAACTCTATTTCCCAAGCAATATATTCATCGTAACCAAAACCATCATAAGAAGGAAGAGATGGGAGAATGTAATTACTTCTTGTGGAAGGTGTTGTAAAGGTGGTCTGAATGTCATGTGAATCCTTGGTTGATGTTTGATTTTTAGAGCGCAACTCTATCGCTGTCTTCATCATGTCCATCATCTCAGCATATAATGCATGATTCTTGCTTTTACCTGACATTGTTAGTAGCAAACAAAAGACAACACAAAAAATATGTTATCCCTATCAACTACAAAGGATAATGGCAAAGTGGAAGTGGAATCACACACTCTCAAGCATCTTACCACGCTCTTACAAGTGTTCTTACCGACTCTGCAGGTGGCAAACGGTGGACGGTATGAAGAAACCAATGAAGCGTGGGATGATTGCAAAGGTGTATCGATTCTGCTCAAGAGTAAGGTGTAGCTTGGATGGCACTTTCTATGTAGCAAGGATTAGCAACAATGAAATCAGATAGTAAAGTTGAATAAGTGTCCAAAGTACTTGTCAAAGTTGCTGGTCTAAATGTGTTCCTAGTAGTTCAAGCTAGCAAGACATGAGACAAAACTAGATGACACAAAGAATGCAAGCACTTCTGTTTTTTTTTTGTTGTTTTTTCCTCTTTTTTTTGTGCGGCTTTTTTTTTCTTGTTTTGCACTTGCCTTTTTCTTTTTTCTTCCTTTTTTTTCAGAATGTGCTGCAAGGGAAGAACATAATGAAAATCAACACAAGATATCTCGTGTGTCTGTCGCAGATATTCTGCTCAATATTCCAAGGACAAATAGGCACACTTATAGGCTCTAAATTGGAAAATTTAGAACAGAAATATTGTAGATATATCTCTCCTCTTTAATTTCAATATATGGAAGACCTATTTTGGAAAAGAACAATAGGAGATACTGCCCCCGAAATACAGACTGTTCAGAATTTTTAGGTCAATAACAGATTCGGATCTAATGCAATTTTGACATCGATATCTATATTTTCTGGGAAAATGATGAATACGAAAGTTATAGAGAACTTCTTAAGCTTTCCAGAAAGTATAAGAACACGAAAATTTGAGTTCGTATGAGCTAGATATGATGAAAATACTGAACTGGACAGAGATGAATCTAATCTGGACGTGATGACGTGATTCAAAAGGATGAATCAACACAATACAAAACTCAAACTAAGACTAAAAACACTTTCTAAACCAGCAATATGACTCAAAAACGGACACAAACTCAACAAAACCAAACTGAAAACGAAAGTTGCAAAGGCTCAATGGTGGTTTGGACAAAGAAATGAACAGATCTACTAAACTGCAAGTTTTTTGTGGCTTTTTTGTGGACTCTAGGTATGAAAAACAAAACTAATGTAATGGATAGATGAATTACCTAACGGGCAACCTGGAAATCTGATACCAATTGATAGTAAAATTGATGATGTCCCGATCTTCCGAAAGGTAATGGGTAAGTCGATTGATGGAGATCTCGACGTTGATGATCCGAGGCTCTCGAGTAGAACACGAACAACCCCTGCAATCACTACACCACCGCTCCGTTGGTTATCAACCGTGCTTCACACGATTGACCTCGCCAAGAAGGCTAATCCCTGCAAGTGCAACCGAGAACACAAGCAAGAACGTAGAAGAAGCAATCTGAAATTGCTGAATTGGGGTTTCACAAACTGTAGAACAGCGATATTATTAATCTATGCAAAACCCAATTGTTCATGGCGGCTACTATGGAGTATATATAGGTGGGAGGACGTCCAAGGGGGTGTTAGGGTCGTGACCTAACCCTAAGACACGAAAATAATGGACTTAGACTTGATACAAGGCCCAATGGCCCAATACGGTGGCGCAGCACCCTGACAGATTCTGTACTCGATTTTGTTTCGACGATTCCGGTCGACTCCGAAGGAATTTTGACATGGGACCGGAGCCATTGGAAAGGTTATCCTCTCCTCTTTCCGTGCATATGTAGAACGTCCAAAACGGAGTTCGTATGCGTCCTGGGCGTCCGTTTTAGTGCGTACTGCTCCTGGACTCCGAGTTGGTTACGATTTGGAGTTTGGTTCGGTTTCCATCTTCTTTGAACGAATTCTCTGGTCTTCCACGTCCCTAATACTCCCTCCAAGTACTCCTTGAACCTCTCCATGGAACCTAATCACAAATAAATCATTAAGTAGCAATCTATGCTCAAAAACACATAAGGAAATATATAAGAACGAGTTCACCTCAGAAATTAATTGTTGTGTATGAACTCTATTGATTGCATCTTGTATATTCAGCAGAGTGTTGTTTGTATCCATATAAGTGATGTCCTCATCATCCTCCCCTTCTTGAATTGGAGTCGTCCTCGACTCAAGTTCATCTTCTATCATGTGTGGGTCCATATGTGCAACGCCATCAAATCTTCTTGTAAGCATGAAAGGAGGAGGCCAAGGTGGTGGACGGCATAGTGCACCATCTTGATCTTGTCCATCAAATAAGAGTGCACATTCACTTGAGCCAGGATCCCAAACAAATAAACTTTGTGTCATGTTTGTAAGTGCAATAATAATATGCATGATCTCATCAGTACAAGCTACAAGGATAGCAGTCAAATGTTTACAACCAGCTAAGGACCACATACGCAGTTCGTCTTGCAGGGCGGCGAGGATGGAGTCGAGCCCGCTCTCCTTGTCATCGAAAATCCGACTGTTTCGCTCCCGTCAGATCGCCCAACATGTCGCTATAATTAGAGATCGAAAACCTTTTCTCTCTGTGAATTTGATTGCGGTGTCAAATTGAGAAACTAGTCCATGAGGGATGAAGCTGATTTCCAACAAGCTGGATGAACGCTATGTTCGGATGTCCATGAGCTGATCCGTGTCCAAATTCTCCTAGCCATGTCACATTCACAAAAGAGGTCCATTGCAGTTTCAAGGTTACGGTAGCACAAAGGGTAGAAGTATCCATTTGGCCAGCCTCGTATTAGCAGCTTGTCTGAGGTCCACACTTGGTTTTGTAGGAGTAGCCAAAGAAAAGTCATGTACCGAGGTGGCGCCCAAATGTACCATACCATCATCAGGAAGGACGAGCGCAGCCGCCCCTCGAATTGCAGAAGATATGCTGAGCGAGAAGAATATTGCTCGGTTGTAGAAAACCGCCATGTGATGGTGTGTGTTCTGTTGAGATCTAAGGACTGCTTGGCTTGATCAACCAGGACCCATAACCTGATGAAATGTATCAACTGATCGCCTGTTATTCGGACCATTGTATCGTGGATCCAGCGGTTTCCACGCAGTGCTTGGGCCACCGTTCTGTATTTGCCGCGGCAAGAGGCATAAAGGTTAGGGAAAAGCAGTGTCAGCACTCGACCCTCTAGCCAGCTCGAGCGCCAAAATTTGGCCTTGTGCCCATCTCCTACCAGGACGCTTGTGGCCATTGCGAAGAGGCACCGGTCTGTATCATCAATTGGAAAAGACATCCCGAATCAGGCCCTTGCCGGAGATGTCCACTCTGCCCAAAGCCACCACAGTCGAAGTGCTCTACTGAAGCACTCAAGATCAGCTATCCCCAAGCCGCCAAAGCAAAGCGGCTGACATACGCGAGACCAGCTGACTTTGCAACGTCCACCTTGCATTTGACCATCACCTACCCAAAGAAATCGTCGTCGGATTTTATCTAAAGCTCGGATGAATTTTTTGGAAGGTTTGAGGGCTGATAGGGCGTATGTCACTAGTGAGCTGAGTGTTGTATGGACCAGCTCTCCGCGTTCACCAAAGGAGAGCAGTTTACCTTGCCAACCTTTGAGCCTGTCAAGCGCACAATCCTGCACACTTTGAAGGTGGGAAAGTCTCAGTCTGCCCGGCGTAAGTTGTAAGCCAAGATACGGGAGCGGCCAGTACGGGCACTGCCCGGAGAACCCAGAGAGGACTGACTGCATGTCAAGATGGTCACAGCTGATCGGCATCGCCGCTAATTTCCCCCAATTAATATTCAATCTAGTGGCCTCATCGAAGCAGCTCAGAATTCTCATTGTTGCTTCAATATCTGACTGAACGGGGTTGACGAACAGAGCAACGTCGTCGGCGTAGAGAGAGACGCGCAGTCTGTTATGTTTGCCCGCCAGCGGTGATAATACTCCAGCTTCAGTGGCCCTTCTAAAGACCTGGTCAAGAGTGTCGATCGCTAGGATGAAGAGATAGGGGGACAGGGGGTCTCCCTGCTGAAGACCTCGCTCATGCTTACTTGGGCGTCCGCGGTCACCGTTTAGCAGGACCGAAGAGGAAGACGACGCCAACAGGACAGATATCCAATTCCTCAACCCTTGTGGAAAGTCTCGACGCTCTAACAGTTCAATTAGATACTCCCATGAAACGCGGTCAAACACCTTAGAAATGTCGAGTTTGAGGAGTAACATTGGTGTCTTGGTTTGGTGACAGTGTAGGACGACGTTTTGCACGTAGAGGAAATGTTTCTGAATATTCCTCTTTTTTATGAAGACATTTGTGATTGGGAGATGGTACTGTCAATGATGGTCCTCAACCTGATGGATAATACTTTGGAGACCAGCTTGGAGAATGAGTATATTAAACTAATTGGCCGGTAGTGAGCAGCCTTCTCAGCACCTTCAGTTTACGGTAGCATGGTGATGAGCGCCGTATTCATGCTGCTCAAGGAGTTTGTCTGAAGATTGAAAAAACTCTCGAAGGCTTGGACTACCTCTCCTTTAATCATTGCCTCAACTCTCAGTAGTGTATCTAACTTTTGATTGCGAAATAATTTACATAGGCCATAAGGATGTCGTCACGACATGTGTGTCCATGTGACTATTTTTGTAGTTGATTAATCATCTGAAAATTATGCTATAGCATGAAGGCGTACAGCTAGCTATTAGGACGACATGTGTGAAAATTAACCTCGTAGAACTGTGGTTGCTCTTTATTTGTACTGCATTTCTCTATATTCTGAGTTCACGACTGGACTGCACTTGCTTTACTAAATATTCTGAATTAGACTGCCAAAAATGTCCTAAAATTGCACTTCTGAACCACTCTCTGGCCTTTGCCTCTTTTGTATCTTTGTTGTTACGTCTGGAATGCATGTTCTCGCTCTGAATATTCTGAAGTTGAATTGATGAGGTAGTCTCTGATGTTAAATCTCCTTATAATGATATTGTAACATATGGTTTGTAATTCGTTCTTGTCATCTCTGACTCTCTGAACACGGTTGGGTTGGGTCGCAATGAAGGCATCTGCACATTGAAGACGGTAATGTACGTCCGGCGTACGAACACGGCAGGAGATTGCACGATCAAAGCTGCAATCTGAACCCATAAATGGCAAGCAGGCACGAGCGGCACGGCCCAGTCTCTTCATCACGCGCGAGACCCGTGCGAAACGGTAATGCCTGCCACTGCACTAACGCTGCTGGCTCGGGCCAGTGCTCGTTCGTCACGCACCTCTCTCCTCGCCTGCGCAGCTCTGCTCTGCCGCGCGCACCGAAAAAGGCTCTGCCCGGCTATCTTTCTGCGGAGCAGGAGCACCCTCTGACCGTCGCGTGGAGACAAGCGGGCATGGACAACTATCGCCATCGCTCATTCACGCCGGTCTCAAGTCACAGGTTGGAGGCTGGAACGGCGGCGTCAACTCTCCCTTTCCAGTCATTAAAAACGACGGCAGCAAACGCCTGCTGCTAGCTGCCGACGAATACGACGTTGTATGTGCGCGTGAGCAATCAATGAATGCGTTGATGGACGGGAGTCATAGGAGTTTTACTATCATCAATCATAGAAGGAACTGAACAATAACGGCAGGAAGGATGATGCTCTTTGATCAATTCATGATTTGTTCTTGCCTCCGAAAAAAAAGGCGCCTCCAATTCGGCCAACAGATCACCTGGATTGACCAGCACCTTCCGGTACGTCTAGGTGCTCACGTTGAGGTCGATCCGGGGCCTCTTGCTGACAGCCAGTGTTGGCGGCAGCGGCGGCGCGGGGACTTGGGACTCGCACCGCGGGCATCGGGGGTCGCTCCGGGAGATGAGCACGTACAGGAAGCACCGAGGGCACGCCGAGGCCACCATCCCGCCCGAGCCCGAGGGCGAGTCGCAGCCGTCGCCCTGCTCCACGCCGCCGCCGCGGCGCTTCACGGAGGACGTGGTCACTGACGACGACGACGACGGTGACGCGCCGGCGCCGCTGTGCTGGTGCTTGCCGCGCTCGAACCGCTCCAGTGCCGTCTTCACCTTCTCGATCGTGCACACGCTATAGTACGTCGTCGTGGCGCCCGCGGAGGAGGCGGCTGCCGGCGACGGGGAAGCCGCGTGGCAGGGCGTGGCTGCGGCCGCGGCGACGGGGAACTGGTTGAGGTCCCTCGGAGCCGGCGGCCGCGCGTGATTCTGCAGGGACAGCTTCCCGGGCTGCACGCGGCGAGACAAAGGATTAAAAATAAGAATAATAATCAGGCACTGGCGCTACTTACTCCGAACGTAACAACATCTCTGCTTAATGAAAATTGATAAACAGAACGCAGAAATTAAAGTACACAAGCTCATCTGATTCTGTTATTAGGCAAAAATTTTCTATGCCAAGATATTCCAGAGTTTGAAGTTATTGTACGTGTCTGAGGACTTGAGCTTGGGCCAAGTTTTCCACATTTTTTCGAAAGATCCACATTACCTCTCAATGTTCTTCAGAAACCACTCATACAGTACTCCTAGTACTCCCCACACACCAATTCAAACTGCTGATTCGCGGCAAGAAAGACGTCCTGACAATTAACCACATGCTACGCGATCGAGGTTAAATCTAACTGATCCGTCCAAAAGGCCAACAAGACAAACAGAGCAAGACGAAGCACACCAAAATGGCTAACAACGAAAACAGACCAGCTTATGAGCTTACCACTGCATCATCATGCTGCTGCTGCTGCCTCGCGGCCGCGTCCCTGGCGTCGTCGGCGGCGGCGGCTGCGGCGCACCCGCCGAGGAAGTCCCGCGTCACGAGCTCCGCCGCCCTGCCGCCGTTCGCCCCTCGCGACACGAACCCCACCGCTTCAGCAGCCATCTCCCCTCCCCACTAGCTAGCTAGCACTAGCACTAGCACTAGCACTAGCACCTCTACCGCATGCAGCGGGGCCACCTCGCTCTCTCAGCCGACGATCACGACGCCGCGGCTCGTGTCACCCAGCACGCGAGTGAGCGGGCAGGCGAGGCGAGGCGAGGAGGAGCTGGCGGCGAACGTGAAGGATGGCTACAAGATGCCGTGGCGGCGGGCGGGCACTGCTGATGAGGAGGGGAAGGAATGAGATAAATACCGGGAGGGGGCCGGGAGGAGTCCGTGCAGGATGGGGCACGCATGGGCGCGGCATTAATGGCAGTGTTGGAAAGGCAAAGGTATGACGACAAGACGTGCAATCAATGCGAGAGGAGCCGGACGAGGGGCATTGATCGGATCTCCTGTACGCGTAGCTGGATGGAACACGGAATGGAAGAGGAGGCGTATTCAAGTAACCGTACGATGGAAATTTTTGTTCCAGTTTTAAGATAAGAGTATCTGCATAAGCAGCGTACTCTACTCTTTAAACTATACTACTTTATTTACTCTGTACTTTCCATATATGTTTTTAAAAAAAAATTCAGTACACTTTATAGGGTACCGCTGCGAATGGCCTAAGAGTGCTATGGACTAATTCTACGAAATAGACGACTTGCGCGTATTGAATGGGATTCACGCGGGGCCCACGCTCCGAGATCTTCTTTGGGCTTGGTCAACACAAGGTCCAAGGAGGCACGTTTACTTCGTCCTGATGTTTTTTTTCATCGAAAACTCGCTTCGTCTTTATGTACCGATCGACCGGCGGTAAGAAAAGAACGTTGGTGATCGATGGTCCGCGCCTTTCGTCAGATTAATTCGCGCCGGTGTCCGTGGCATTGAAGCATGCCCAAACTGTATGGCTAGCAAAAGCCAGGCACATCACCATCATCAATTTTAAGACGTGCGGTGGTACGTGGCGGACGCGATGGGGTTTTGAGGGGACGGTCGTCACGAGTCGGGATCGTAATGGTCTAGTAACTCCTGAACATGTACGTGAACAGAAAAGCGAAAAGTAACTAAAACCAGCGGGAGAGCCGGCAGCGGCGTTAATGCGTCCTCGCGCATGGGCCCTGGCTAAACCGAACCGGTCAGACTTTTCTCTCCCTCTTCTTCGGCAGGCCCGGAATCTCGGAATCTGGGAGCAGTTGCGTTGCCGCAAAGCAACGAAGCAAGCATCGCCATCGGGATTCGAGTTTGGTGCGGCTGCCTGGCCTTGGCGCCCGCGCGCCCGCAGGTCTCGTTTTCTCATTTTTGGTTCATCATGACTGCCGAAGCAAAAGGATCGGTTAGACGATCCGCGCTGGTACACTGTAAAAATACTACTGAATACATAAAAGTTTAAATAATATATTGAAAAAGTAAAAAAATAGTGTAAGTAAAGCATATTTTAGAAAAAAAAAAACTAGTGCTCGTAGCTTTAGAACTCGTTATCTTCAACGTGAAAGTGAACCATTCATTGACGGAGAGGGAACTCGCGGCAGAGCAAATCCCATTCGGCAACTCTATACCTGCAGCACTACCACTACTGCTGATATGCTGCGATTGATAAAAGGAGCCTTCGAAATGGGCGCCATGATTAATGATTTTGGAATTCGTAAGTGAGATTTCGATCTCCTGCGGAAGGATGCCTGTCGTTCTATTCTAAGTCCCTTTAAAACAAAACGTACATTACATAAGAAATCCAAATAGGAGACAAAGATAGACGACGCGCGAAAAGGAGAACGTCTTTGAGAATTTTAAGAGAGACGAGCCCGCTTCAGCGAGGATTTGACATGGCTCAGTTGAAGGTACAACGAGATGCGTTACAATACAACCCGTCTCAGTTACGTAGGTATCCGAGACGCGCCTCCCTCTCTGACAAACGGGAGACACGCTTTCATTGAGCGTGACTCATATTTGTTTCGTAACTGAGATGGACTTTCCTTTCGTTCGTCTCCTTTCATAATTGAATCTGGCATCTTCCATACCCACCGGTCAGGCGTGTTACCTTTTGTTATGGAAGCGGGCTCGTCTCCCATTCCCTCTATAGAGATATGTGCTTTATATCGGTTCGTCTCGTTTTTCTGTTGCCCTTCTACGACCTTCCAGCTGTGCCAGAACAAGTGGCTACCAGATCTGCCCTGTTCTTGCTCCGTTCTTTCCCTAATTGGAGGTGCCCTTCTAGAAGTCTTGCGGTGATTATCAGTGGATTTTAAAACAAAGGGTTAGTCCTCTCCTCCTTTTATGTTCCTTACTATTTTTTTACCTTTGGATCTTGACTATCAGTGACTTCGAATTTTTTTGATTTAGCTCTTCTTTTCTGTACGTAGATGTCGTCGGATCGAAGTTGGATGTATGGGTCGCGCCTTTGCAATGAATATATCCAAGGGGTAGATGCATTTATCGCTTTCACGAAGAAAGACATGTTGGACAATATTAGAGAGACATTTGTTGTCCTTGTAAACACTGCAAGAATGAGAAGAGATATCGCACAGATGAAGTGTTGAGGTCACATTTGATCACACATGGATTCATGGTGGATTATCGATGTTAGAACAAACATGGGGAGGAGGGCTTAATGAAGCAGAGATGAGAGATTCATATCTGGAGAGGAAGGTCCCTACTAGTGTCGAAGAAGATCACGATGAGGATGTGAACGAGACAGATATATCAGGGTTCACCGATGACGACATTGAGTTCAGGTGCATAACATAGAGGAGATGATACACAATGTCGAGAGACATGGCGACGATGATCGGTATAGTAATGGTGAACTTGCAAACTACAAGAAGATGTTCGAAGACTCGAAGAAGCCATTGTATTATGGTTGGGCGGCTAAGTACACCAGACTGTTTGCAATGGTAAAACTCTTCCAGTTGAATGCGAGCAACGGATGGAGTGATTGTAATTTTAAGGAATTGTTGACGCTCCTTAAGGATATGTTACCCCGAGGCAACACAGTCCCTACGACAATTTATGAGGAAAAACAGATAATATGTCCACTAGGTTCGGAGGTGGAGAAAATCCACACGTGCAAGAATGATTGTATTTTATATCGTGGACCTGAGTACTAAAACCTCGAGAAATGCCCTATTTGTGGAGTGGACAGATTCAATCGTAGGAAAGATGACGACGATGACGAGAACTGCAATAGAAGAAAAAGAGGGCCTAAAAAGGTGTTTTGGTACATTCATATCATTCCTCGTCTGAAGCGTTGGTTTGCAAACAAGAAGAAGTCAGGATTGTTGCGATGACACAAAGAGAAGCGTAAGCAGGATGCCGAAATGATAAGACATCTTGTTGATGCCACATAGTGGCGAAACATTGATTCACAAAATCCTGAATTTGCCATTGATCCGAGAAATATTAGGATCGCAATGAGCACCGATGTCATGAATCCTTTTTTGAACAGTAGCACACATAGCACATGGCCAATTGTTTGAACCTTCCTCCTTGGTTGTGCAACAAACAAAAATATATTATGATGTCAGGACTGATACCGGGGCCACAACAACATGGGAATGATATCGACACTTATTTCAGGCCTCTGGTTGAAGATCTGAAGCAGTTGTGGTACAATGACGGAGTGCAAGCCTGGAATGACCACAAGCGTGAGTACTTTCGCCTCAAAGCTATTTTATTTGTGACTGTTAGTGATTCTCCAGCGGCGCGTAACTTGTCCGAATAGAGTAAGAAAGTAGGTTGTGGATGTCCATATTGTTTGAGGGAAACAGACTCACAGTACTTGAGCGAGTCATGAAAAATAGTGTACATAGGACATCGATGCTACATTCTAATGAAGCACTCGTTTCGGAATATGAAGGAAAATTTCAATGGTGACACTGAGAATAGGCGACCTCCACCTCATATCACGGGTCATGAAGTCTATGAAATGATCAAGGATATCCATGTTGTCCTTGGTAAGCGGAAAAGGACTTGCAAAAATACTGGCAAAGATGATATGTGGAAGAAGCAATCATTTTTTTGGGAGCTATCGTATTGGAAAGACTTAGACGTCCATCATTCAATTGATGTGATGCATGTTGAGAAGAATGTGTGCGAGAGCCTACTCAGAACATTACTTAACACGGATGGGAAAACTTGGGACCATGGACATGCACGGGCGGATCTAAAGAAAATGGGAATTAGGCCTGAGTTGTGGATCAATGACTCGGTAAAAGGAACGGAACTACCCACATCATGCATCACCTTTTCAAAAAATGAAAAAAAAAGTCTTGTGTGCTCTTGAAAATGTGAAAGTACCATCCGGCTACTCGACGAACATCTCAATGCTTATTCCATTTCCATATCTAAAAGTAGCTCTCGGTGTGAAGTCCCATGATTATCATATATTGCTTACGCAGATGATTGCTGTTGGAATTCAGAATATCCTACCGGTGAATGTTTGGAAGGCTATAATGAACTTTTGCTTTTTCTTCAATGCAATTGGTCAAAAAGTACTATGTGAAGAAGATCTGGATTCATTGGAAAAAGGCATTATGAAACTTTATGCTTCCTTGAGATGTATTTTCCGCCTATCTTTTTAGATATCAGCATCCATTTCACAACTCATCTTATTAAGGAGATAAAGTGTAACACCCTCATTTTCATGCATCATGCCCTATATACACTCATATACATGTTTAATATTAACCCATAACAAGAGGAACGAGTTTAAAATTGATTTGGAACATTTAAAATTGATTTGGAACAAAATCGCACTTAAAACGCAGGAAAGTGCGGACTAGTCCGATTTTACTGAGGACTAGTCCGATTTCTCTCTGACTAAAAACGGACTAGTCCGTTTTTGCTGCGGACTAGTCCAATTTTGCCTCTGGAAACCTTCGGACTTGTCCGATTTTGTGCGGACTAGTCCGATATTTCAAGAATCCTTGAAAATTTGTTAAGTCCCTAGACTTTTCCTGACTAGTCCGGTGTTCCAGCGGACTTGTCTGTTTTCCTCTTTGACTAAAGTCAGACTTGTCCGATTTTTTGCCACACTTGTCCGATTTTCTCTCTGGACGACTTCAGACTAGTCCGGTCCTTTTTGGACTTGTCTGATATTTCGCGACTCCGAGTTGATCTTTTGTTTTATGACTTGAATCTTGGGTTTCACGTTAAGTGGGCCTAGGGACGTCGTGCCTAACTCTTTTAGAGCCCATGTGGGACTCTAAACCGGCCTCTACTCCTCTCAAACTCAAAATCCATCTAACCCTAACCTCCACCTCTATATAAACAACCCCACCCCTTGGCTTGACATCTATTTGCCACTTTTCCACCCCACCCAAACCCTAGTTCGTGGAGAGCCACCACCAAAGAGGGAGGAGAAGATCCCAATCAAGAAGAAGAAGAGGAGGAAACGAAAGAGGATCAAGATCTCCACCAAGCTTTCGTTCTTCATCACCAATTCATCTCCAAGTTCATCACCAACCCTAGATCACCAAGATCCAAGTGTTGCCTCCAAGTTTATTGATTCATTGGAGTCCTAAACACCTGGTATACCTTCCATTATCTTTTCCTTACGTGAAATCAACCCCTAATCTCCAAATTTACGTCGATCTAGAAAACCCTAATCTGCCGATCTCGCAAAGTGCGGACTTGTCCGGTCCCTGGCAAACTAGTCCGATTTCCCTGGATAAATTGTGTTGAATTGAATCTAAAGTTTGATCTAATCACATCCAAACCTATATAAACTTGTTAAAATCTATTAGAACTAGTTAGTGATCATTAAAAGCAATCTAGTAACAAGTTCTACCTTGCATTTGCATCAACCATGCATGTCATGTCATATTGAGTAATATTTGTGCACTCACTGATTGTGTTTCTTGTCCTGTATGTTTATTGTATGGATTAGACGGATTTGCGCTAGAGAGTGCCGCGGTGGATCTACAGCACCAAGAGTTTGAAGGCTTTGATCCTAATCAACAGCAAGAGCAAGGCAAGTGTCCTTGAAGCATATTGATCCTATTTTTAAAATAAATGTTTTGTTTGCAAACTGCATGCTTGTGTGTAACAACCTCAATTTTCGCATCATGCATTGCATACATAATTATGCATTAAACATTAGTAGGATAGAAGAAAAATAATAAAACATAAAAGATGGAGCATATATACAAATGTATGTAGCAAAAGAAGAAAAATAAAATAATAGCGTAAAACTTGTAATAGGGAATAAGTATAAAAATAATAATAAAAATATATATATATATATATATAAATATATATATAAATAATATATATAATAACTGTATATATAAAAAAATAATAATATAAGGAATAAATAATAATAATATATTTAAAAAAAAAGAGAAAAAGAAAAAAAAAGAGAGAAAAACCACCCGCCGGCCAGGCCGCCCGACTGGCCCAGCCGGCCACGCACCAGCGCCGCGCGATTCCGCCGCCTGGGCCCCGCTGGCTTCCACGCCCCGCCGCCCTCCCGACGTAGCGCAGCGCCCCGGCCCCACCCGCCTGGCCCGCTCGCCCCGCCGCCTGCCCCGTGTCCCGCCCGGCCGACCGCGATCGGGTGCACCCCGCCCGATGCCGCCTCCTGCGCTCCCACCCCGCCGCCTAGCGCCCGACGCGCGCCTTCCGCAGCGCGCCCTGCCCGATGCCGCACCGCCCACCGCCTGGGCCCCGCTCCCACGCGCGAGCCCCGGATCCCACGCGGCCGCGCACTGCGGCCTCCCGCCAAACGCGCCGCGCCTCGCCACGCGCGAGCCCCGACTCCCGCGCCGTACGACTCCCGCGCCGCCGTCCCCGATCCCACCCTGCTCCCACGCCCGACGCACGCGCCCGGATCTGCGCGATTCCCGCGACCGAGTCGGTTACGCTGCGCCGCTCGCCCTAGCCGCCGCCTATAAAAGCACCGTAGGGCCTCGTAATTCCCAGCGCCAGAAGCAAACGCCGCCGCCTTCCAGAGAAGCCCTAGCCGCTGGTACAAAAAAAAGGGAGCACCAGAGGCTGCGCCGCCAGGGGAAGAAAAGGAAGAAAAAAAGAGGGGAAGAAGAGGAAGAAAAAGAGGAGGGTGCCATCGTCCACCGGAGATCGTCGCCGTCGTCGTGCCGCCGGAGGACCCTGCGCCATCCACCTCGTCTACGCGTCGCATTCGTTCCGCGATCGTCAAGCCGTCACATCTACGGTAGGATTCGTTCTCGATGCAAATTTTAGCGACGTATTAGATCTAATAGACGTAATTTGATTTTTGTTGCATCGTCTTTTTATTTTCAGCAGCAATAATCCACGTTAAAACCCCCGTAAACTCGTATGAACACGTATGAACTAGTTGCATCTAATTAATAAACAACCATAGTTAATTAATAATTGATCTTTGCATGCATGCATATCATCGCATGTTGATTAATGCGTGTGCATCACGTTGATTTGTATGTATATTCTTGTATGTGTGATCACGAGTAGAGGGAAGTGCTCAAGAGATCGTGTACGAGGATTTTCAGAATCAAGAATTCGAAGCGCTTGAGCAACCCTATCCGCTGGAGCAAGGCAAGTGTCCTTGAAGCATATTGATCCTGTTTTAAAATAAATGTTTTGTTTGCAAACTGCATGCTTGTGTCAAATTGATAGGAATCCTATAGTAGGAAGTTTACTAGATTTGTTTAACCACCCTTGTCACCTGGGATATATGGTAGATAGTCGGGAAGGGCTTTTACCTTTTTGCTTTGCTTAATTAATTGGGATGACAAACAAAACTACACATTTAATTATGCATCAATGATATTCTAGTTAATGTGAACTGGTCAATACGATGGGTGATCTAAGCAAGCCTGGTATGTGGATGGGTTGGATGTTATGGTGGTTTGCTTGCTTTAGATCTAAGGACCGGTTCATGCGAGAATAAGCCAGGACTACAGTGCCACCACGAGGCCAAGTATGGGTGCGGCGTAGCTGATTAATTAGGGCTTTGCTAGTGCTGTTTGGACCATTGTGGATGCTCGGGGAAGGGGTAGTCGGATTGGGTTTGTTGATGATTGGTGGGACTACCCTGGGATCCGAATGGCTCAAGAGGGGGTCCTTGGTTGAAGATGTGCTCAGTTAGAGGCGTCGCCACCGGTGAAACCTCAGTGGGGTCTAAATAGGCTAGTAATCTCTTTGTAAAGGATATTTTGTGATCTCTTGGCCACACACCAACGAAAGTGTGTAATGTGACCGATGGGTCATGGGCATAAGGGAGATTCTTAGTCGCCGAAAGGTGATGAAATCACGAATACGTGGGTAAAGAGGTACAAACTCTGCAGAGTTAAATAAAACTATCATGATAGCTGTGCTCCCGGTTATGAGCACCTGGACAACTTCCATGATTAGAGGGAAATTGGGATTTGGTATTGGTAATGGTTATTGTAATGGTTATGGTTATGGTTATGATTATGGTTATGGTTATGATTATGGTTATGGTTATGGATGGAATTATGGTTTATGACATTGATTATGGTTATTGGTAATGGTGAATTATGGACTGGTATTATTATGGTTACATGGATTGTGACGGGTTTACTTCACATACATATAATATATTGCTTTTCAAATGTTTTACTGTACTTTTCGGCACTTAGCCATTATTACATTCATCATTTGAATCAGCCACATGTCATACTTTCCACACTTGCTGAGTACGACATGTACTCACTCTTGCAATCCCTCCAACAGTTGCAGGTCAGGATTGTGAGTTTAATGGCAATAATGCGGAGTTCTAGGCCGTGTCTACCGTCAGCTTTGCCTGTGGTGTTGCATGGAGCTGGGCTATCCCTTTTGCTTAGTTTGCTTAGTTGCTTAATTAGTTTATTTCCGCTGCATTAGTTGAACTTGTCATTAATATTCATTAGAGCTTGTATTCGAGGATAATATGGTCTGTGTAATAAAAATTGATAATTAATCTTGTTCTGTGGTAATTTTCTGTATACTCTTTTGTGATTGCACTCGTGTATGTGTGTTGAACATCCTGGGCACACATATGCGTTAGCTTGGTTCAGTTTTTAGAACCGGGCGTCACAGATTGGTATCAGAGCCACAGGTTGACCGTAGGATGCAACCTAGATAGAATGGACACTTTAGAGCACATAGGAGCACTCAGGAATTGAAGTGTTTTTGCTTGGTGTGCTGTTTGCTATATATATTGTTTGCTTGTGTGCTTAATAGAGGATTTTGGGATGCTTTAGCATTGCCATGTCCACCTAGGCTAGTATAGCTAGTTGGTTAACTTCATATCCCTTGATGCATATAGTTGGGGACGTTTCTAAATTCTTACCTATTGCTCTTCTTCAGATGGTGAGGACTCGCAACCAGAGAGATGTCAATGGTGAGGAGGAGAACCATGGAGTACCTCAGAACAACAATGGACAAGGACCTGCTCATGGAGCCATCAATATCGAGCAACTACTGGCTATGCAGAACCAGCTCATGCAGACCATGATACAAACTATGGGACAACTGCAGGCTGGCAACATCAACAATCAGCCCCACATGCCTCCACCGCCACCCCCGCCTCCTCATAACCGATTGGGAAAAGTTGGGACAAAAGCTTGCCATACGCGGAGTTCTCATACAACAATAGTTACCAAGCAAGCTTGAAAATGTCACCATATGAAGCGCTTTATGGGAGGAAGTGTAGGACACCTTTATTCTAGAATGAGGTAGGAGAAACTCAAGTATTTGATCCGGATGTGTTGCAAGAAGCCGAAAAGCAAGTCCAGATAATTCGTGAAAACTTGAGGGCTGCCCAGTCTCGACAGAAAGGTTATGCTGATAATAGGCGAAGAAGTTTGACTTTTGAAATAGGAGATTTTGTTTGTCTCAAGGTGTCACCTATGAGAGGTCATAAGAGGTTTAACATAAGAGGCAAGCTCGCACCTCGTTATATCGGACCATTCAAGATTTTGGACAAAAGAGGAGAAGTAGCATATAAGTTGGAGATGTCAGCTCATCTTTCAGACGTACATGATGTGTTTCACGTGTCTCAACTCAAGAAGTGTCTCAGGGTGTCGGAAGAACAAGTGCCGATGGACGAGTTAGAACTTCAGGAGGATTTGTCTTATGTTGAGCAACCTATCAAGATCTTGGACGTGAAGGAAAGGGTCACGAGAAATAAGAGGATCCGTTGGTGCAAAGTGCAATGGAAACATCATACAGAAGCCGAAGCTACGTGGGAACGTGAAGAAGACCTGGAGGCAGAATTCCGGCATCTTTTCTCCACGCCGTCGAATCTCGAGGGCGAGATTCACTTTAAGGGGGGTAGGTTTGTAACACCCTCAATTTTCGCATCATGCATTGCATACATAATCATGCATTAAACATTAGTAGGATATAAGGAAAATAATAAAACATAAAAGATGGAGCATATATACAAATGTATGTAGCAAAAGAAGAAAAATAAAATAATAGCGTAAAACTTGTAATATGGAATAAGTATAAAAATAATAATAAAAAATTATATAAAAATATATATAAATATATATAAAATAATATACATAATAACTGTATATATAAAAATAATAATAATATAAAGAATAAATAATAATAATATATTTAAAAAAAAGAGAGAAAAAAAAGAGAAAAACCACCCGCCGGCCAGGCCGCCCGACCGACCCAGCCGGCAACGCACCAGCGCCGCGCGATTCCGCCGCCTGGGCCCCACTGGCTCCCACGCACCGCCGCCCTCCCGACGTAGCGCAGCGCCCCGGCCCTACCCACCTGGCACGCTCGCCCCGCCGCCTGCCCCGTGTCCCGCCCGGCCGACCGCGACCGCGTGCGCCCCGCCCGATGCCGCCTCCAGCGCTCCCACCCCGCCACCTAGCGCCCGACGCACGCCTTCTGCAGCGCGCCCCGCCCGATGCCGCACCGCCCGCCGCCTGGGCCCCGCTCCCACGCGCGAGCCCCGGCTCCCACGCGGCCGCGCACCGCGGCCTCCCGCCAAACGCGCTGCACCTCCCCACGCGCGAGCCCCGACTCCCGCGCCGTACGACTCCCGCGCCGCCGTCCCTGATCCCACCCTGCGCCCACGCCCGACGCACGCGCCCGGTTCCGCGCGATTCCCGCGACCGAGTCGGTTACGCTGCGCCGCTCGCCCTAGCCGCCGCCTATAAAAGCACCGTAGGGCCTCGTAATTCCCAGTGCCAGAAGCAAACGCCGCCGTCTTCCAAAGAAGCCCTAGCTGCCGGTACAGAAAAAAGGGAGCACCAGAGGCTGCGCCGCCAGGGGAAGAAAAGGAAGAAAAAAAGAGAGGAAGAAGAGGAAGAAAAAGAGGAGGGTGCCGCCGTCCATATGAGATCGTCGCCGTCGTCGTGCCGCCGGAGGACCCTGCGCCATCCACCTCGTCTACGCGTCGCATTCGTTCCGCGATCGTCAAGCCGTCACATCTACGGTAGGATTCGTTCTCGATGCAAATTTTAGCGACGTATTAGATCTAATAGACGTAATTTGATTTTTGTTGCACCGTCTTTTTATTTTCAGCAGCAATAATCCACGTTAAAACCCCCATAAACTCGTATGAACACGTATGAACTAGTTGCATCTAATTAATAAACAACCATAGTTAATTAATAATTGATCTTTGCATGCATGCATATCATCGCATGTTGATTAATACGTGTGCATCACATTGATTTGTATGTATATTCTTGTATGTGTGATCATGAGTAGAGGGAAGTGCTCAAGAGATCGTGTACGAGGATTTTCAGAATCAAGAATTCGAAGCGCTTGAGCAACCCTATCTGCCGGAGCAAGGCAAGTGTCCTTAAAGCATATTGATCCTGTTTTAAAATAAATGTTTTGTTTGCAAACTGCATGCTTGTGTCAAATTGATGGGAATCCTATAGTAGGAAGTTTACTAGATTTGTTTAACCACCCTTGTCACCTGGGATATATGGTAGAGAGTCGGGAAGGGCTTTTACCTTTTTGCTTTGCTTAATTAATTGGGATGACAAACAACACTACACATTTAATTATGCATCAATGATATTCTGGTTAATGTGAACTGGTCAACACGTGGGTAAAGAGGTACAAACTCTGCAGAGTTAAATAAAACTATCATGATAGTCGTGCTCCCGGTTATGAGCACCTGGACAACTTCCATGATTAGAGGGAAATTGGGATTTGGTATTGGTAATGGTTATTGTAATGGTTATGGTTATGGTTATGATTATGGTTATGGTTATGATTATGGTTATGGTTATGGTTATGGTTATGGATGGAATTATGGTTTATGACATTGATTATGGTTATTGGTAATGGTGAATTATGGACTGGTATTATTATGGTTACATGGTTTGTGACGGGTTCACTTCACATACATATAATATATTGCTTTTCAAATGTTTTACGGTACTTTTCGGCACTTAGCCATTATTACATTCGTCATTTGAATCAGCCACATGTCATACTTTCCACACTTGCTGAGTACGACATGTACTCACTCTTGCAATCCCCCTAACAGTTGCAGGTCAGGATTGTGAGTTTAATGGCAATAATGCAGAGTTCTAGGCCGTGTCTACCATCAGCTTTGCCTGTGGTGTTGCATGGAGTTGCGCTATCCCTTTTGCTTAGTTTGCTTAGTTGCTTAATTAGTTTATTTCCGCTGCATTAGTTGAACTTGTCATTAATATTCATTAGAGCTTGTATTCGAGGATAATATGGTTTGTGTAATATAAATTGATAATTAATCTTGTTCTGTGGTAATTTTCTGTATACTCTTTTGTGATTGCACTTGTGTATGTGTGTTGAACATCCTGGGCACACATATGCGTTAGCTTGGTTCAGTTTTTGGAACCGGGCGTCACATTGTGTCAATTTGATGGGAATCCTATGATAGGAAGTTTACTAGATTTGTTAAACCACCTTTGTCACCTGGAATTTATGGTAGAGAGTCGGGAAGGACTTTTTATCTTTTGCTTCGCTTAATCAACTGGGATGGGAAACAACTATACCACTCAATTTAACTAAGCATGGATGAGATTATGGTTACTTGAACTGGTTAATATGATATGGTAGTGGGTGATCTAAGCAAGCCTGGTATGTGGATGGGTTGGATGTTATGGTGGTTTGCTTGCTTTATATCTAAGGACCGGTTCATGCGAGAATAAGCCAGGACTACACTGCCACCATGAGGCCAAGTATGGGTGCGGCATAGCTGATCAATTAGGGTTTTGCCAGTGCTATTTGGACCATTATGGATGCTCGGGGAAGGGGTAGTCGGATTGGGTTTGTTGATGATTGGTGGGACTACCCTGGGATCTGAATGGCTCAAGAGGGGGCCCTTGGTTGAAGATGTGCTCTGTAGGAGACATCGCCATTGGTGAAATCTCAGTGGGGTCTAAATAGGCTAGTAATCCCTTTGTAAAGGCTATTTTGTGATCTCTTGGCCACACACTGACGGAAGTGTGAGACGGCATAATAGAGGTTCTAGTCATCGAAAGGTGATGTAATCACAAACACGTGGGTAAAGTGGTACAAACTCTGCAGAGTCTAATAAAACTATCATGATAGCCGTGCTCCCAGTTGTGAGCACCTGGACAACTTCCATGATTAGAGGGAAATTGGTATTTGGGATGGTTATGGTTGGTATTATGGTTATGGATTAATTTATGGTATTGAATATGGTTATTGGCAAATGGTGAAATATGGAATTATTGATGAGGAAGGTGAATTGTGGACTCGTATTATGATATTACTTATGATTATGATGGGTTTGATTCATATAAATATTATATATTGCTTTTCAAATGATTTAATGTACTTTTCAGCACTTTGCCATTATTATTGTCGTCACTTGAATAAGCCACATGTCATACTTTCCACACTTGCTGAGTACGACATTTACTCACTCTTGCAATCCCTCCAACAGTTGCAGGTCAGGATTGGGAGTTTAATGGTGATAATGCGGAGTTCTAGGTCGTGTCTACCGTCAGCTTTTCCTGTGGTGTTGATTGGAGTTGCGCTATCCCTTATGCTTAGTTTGCTTAGTTGCTTAATTAGTTTATTTCCGCTGCATTAGTTGAACTTGTCATAAATATTCATTAGAGGTTGTATTCAAGGATAATATGGTTTGTGTAATAAAATTTGGTTAATTAATATTGTTCTGTGGTAATTTTCTGTATACTCTTTTGTGAATGCACTCGTGTATGTGTGATGAACATCCTGGGCACACATATGCGTTAGCTTGGTTCATTTTTCGGAATCGGGCGTCACAGATTGGTATCAGAGCCACACGTTGACCGTAGGATGCAGCCTAGATAGAATGGACACTTTAGAGCACATAGGAGCACTCAGGAATCGATGTATTTTGGTTGGTGTGTTGTTTGCTATATATTGCTTGCTTGTGTGCTTAATAGAGGATTTTGGGATGCTTTAACATTGTCATGTCCATGTAGGCTAGCTAGTTGTTTAGTTTCATATCCTTTGATGCATTTAGTTGGGAACGTCCCTAATTCTTACCTATTGTTTTTCTTCAGATGGTGAGGACTCGCAACCAGAGAGATGACAATGATGGGGAGGAGAACAATGGAGTGCCTCAGAACAACAATGGGCAAGGACCTGCTCATGAAGCTATCAACATTGAGCACCTTTTGGCCATGCAAAACCAGCTCATGCAGACCATGATACAAACTATAGGACAGCTGCAGGCTGGCAATGTCAACAATCAGCCCCACATGCCTCCACCGCCACCCCACCTCCTCATAACCGGTTGGGAGAGTTTATGAGGACTAGGCCACCCACCTTTGCTCAAGCTGCCGACCCTATGGATGCGGATGATTGGCTCAAGTCCGTGGAGAAGAAGTTAGCTATTGTCCAATGCAATGACCGGGAGAAGGTGCTTTTCGATTCTCATCAACTAGTTGGAGCAGCTGCAGATTGGTAGGATTCACTATGCAATGCTCATGAGAACCAAGAGAGAATTACCTGGGCGGAATTCAAGGAGAGTTTCTGTTCCCATTATGTGCCGGAAGGTGTTATGATTTTGAAGAGGCAAGAATTTGAGAATTTAAGGCAAGGAAGATCAAGCGTGAGTGAATATCTCAACAAGTTCACTCAACTCTCAAGGTATGCGCATGAGGATAAGAGTCAGGACAGCCGAAAGCAATACTTGTTCATGAGGGGCTTGAACAATGAAATCCAAGTGCAACTACTCAATTGTGACTACGCAAATTTTCAGAAGCTTGTGGACAAAGCAATTGTGGTTGAGAACAAGATTCGTGAGATGGAGCAAGACAATAAGAGAAAGGCGCCATATCAAGGACAGCAACAAGGAAGTAACATGCGCCCTCGCTTTGCGCTTCCCAATGCGCCTTACTTCAGCCCTATTGCGCCTGCTCAGCACCCTGGTTATGCACCGCGCCCAACTCAGTTTGTGCAGCAGCGCCCTGTCATGCAAGCACCTAGGCCTCCAATGCCTTATGCACTAATTTTCCTGGTGCCAATGCTCAAAACCAAGCTCGTCCCAATAATTCTGGTGGAGTTAAGAAGTGCTATACTTGTGAAGAAGCTGGGCACTTTGCGCATCAATGTCCTAAGTCAGGCCTTGGTCAAGGAAGCAATGCACCGAGGCAAGACCCAAGACCCAATGGAGGACAACCACAAGGGAACCGTGGACAGCAGAATTTTGCTCGTGGCAACGTGAACCATGTCTCTACGGAGGATGCTCAACAAGCGGATGACGTGGTCATTGGTATGTTTCTCCCCAACTCCAACCCCGCAACTATGTTATTTGATTCTGGAGCATCGCATTTATTCATTGCATCAAAGTATGTTGCCAAGTATAGTTTGCCTATCTCTCATATGAAGTTTACTCTATTGGTTAAGTCTCCTGGAGGAGAGATGAGGACAAATATAGTATGTCCAAAAGTAAGCCTTAGAATAAGGGGGGTAGACTTCTCCGCCAACATCATTGTTTTGGATTCTCAAGGATTGAACATTATACTTGGCATGGACTGGTTGAGGAAGCACAATGGAGTTATTGAGTGTGCCACGAAGACGGTGAAGTTGACCAATGAGGAAGGGATCGCCGTAGAGTTTGAAGCATCTCAAACCGCACTGAAGCAATTGGAGCTGAATCATATGGACGGTGCCGCAATTGAGGAGATTCCGGTGGTGTGTGAATTTTTGGATGTTTTTCCGGAAAAGTTGCCAGGTATGCCACCTGATCAAGACATTGAGTTTGTTATTGATTTAATACCTGGAACTGCACCTATATCTAAGAGGTCGTATAGGATGCCTCCCACGGAGTTAGCGGAGCTCAAGAAACAAATTCAAGAGCAACTAGAGAAAAGTTTTATTCGCCCTAGTTCTTCACCTTGGGGAGCGCCCGTTCTATTTGTAGACAAGAAGGATGTGACTCAAAGGATTTGTGTAGATTACCGAGCTCTCAACAAGGTAACAATCAAGAACAAGTACACCATGCCACGCTGTAACACCCTCATTTTCATGCATCATGCCCTACATGCACTCATATACATGTTTAACATTAGCCCACAACAAGAGGAACGAGTTTAAAATTGATTCGGAGCATTTAAAATTGATTTGGAGCAAAACCGCACTTAAAACGCAGGAAAGTGCGGACTAGTCCGATTTTACTGAGGACTAGTCCGATTTCTCTCTGACTAAAAACGGACTTGTCCGTTTTTGCTGCGGACTAGTCCGATTTTGGCTCTGGAAACTTTCGGACTTGTCCGATTTTGTGCGGACTAGTCCGATATTCCATGAATCCTTGGAAATTTGCTAAGTCCCTGGACTTTTCCGGACTAGTCCGGTGTTCCAGCGGACTTGTCCGTTTTCCTTTCTGACTAAGATCGGACTTGTCCGATTTTTGGCCAGACTTGTCCGATTTTCTCTCTGGACGACTTCGGACTAGTCCGGTCCTGTTCGGACTTGTCCGATATTTCGTGACTCCGAGATTGACCTTTTGTTTTACGACTTGTTTCTTGGGTTTCACGTCAAGTGGGCCTAGGGACGTCGTGCCCAACTCTTTTAGAGCCCATGTGGGACTCTAAACCGGCCTCTACTCATCCCAAAACTCGAAATCCATCTAACCCTAGCCTCCACCCCTATATAAACAACCCCACCCCTTGGTTTGACATCTATTTGCCACTTTTTCCACCCACCCAAACCCTAGTTCGTGGGGAGCCACCATCAAGGAGGGAGGAGAAGATCCCAAACGAGAAGAAGAAGAGGAGGAAACGAAGGAGGATCAAGATCTCCACCAAGTTTCGTCCTTCACCACCAATTCATCCCCAAGTTCATCACCAACCCTAGATCATCAAGATCCAAGTGTTACCTCCAAGTTTCTTGGTTCATTGGAGTTCTAAACACCTGGTATACCTTCTATTCTCTTTTCCTTACGAGAATTCAACCCCTAATCTCCAAATTCACGTCGATCTAGAAAACCCTAATCCGCTGATCTCGCAGAGTGCGGACTTGTCCGATCCCAAGCGGACTAGTCCGATCTTTCTGGTTAAATTGTGTTGAATTAATTCTAAAATTTGATCTAATCAACTCCAAACCTGTATAAACTGGTTAAAATCTATTAGAACTAGTTAGTGATCATTAAAAGCAATCTAGTAACAAGTTCTACCTTGCATTGCATCAATCATGCATGTCATGTCATGTTGAGTAATATTTGCGCACTCTTTGATTGTGTTTCTTGTTTTGTATGTTTATTGTGTGGATTAGACGGATTTGCGCTAGAGAGTGCCACGGAGGATCTACAACCTCAAGAGTTCGAAGGCTTTGACCCTAATCAACAGCAAGAGCAAGGCAAGTGTCCTTGAAGCATATTGATCCTGTTTTAAAATAAATGTTTTGTTTGCAAAACTGCATGCTTGTGTCAAATTGATGGGAATCCTATGGTAGGAAGTTTACTAGTTTTGTTTGACCACCCTTGTCACCTGGAATTTATGGTAGAGAGTCGGGAAGGGTTTTTACCTTTTTGCTTCGCTTAATTAATTGGGATGGAAAACAACACTACACATTTAATTGTGCATCAATGATATTCTGTTTGATGTAAATTGGTCAATACGATGGGTGATCTAAGCAAGCCTGGTATGTGGATGGGTTGGATGTTATGGTGGTTTGCTTGCTTTAGATCTAAGGACCGGTTCATGCGAGAATAAGCCAGGACTACAGTGCCACCACGAGGCCAAGTTATGGGTGCGGCGTAGCTGATTAATTAGGGCTTTGCTAGTGCTGTTTGGACCATTGTGGATGCTCGGGGAAGGGGTAGTCGGATTGGGTTTGTTGATGATTGGTGGGACTACCCTGGGATCCGAATGGCTCAAGAGGGGGCCCTTGGTTGAAGATGTGCTCTGCGGGAGACATCGCCACCGGTGAAACCTCAGTGGGGTCTAAATAGGCTAGTAATCCCTTTGTAAAGGCTATTTTGTGATCTCTTGGCCACACACCAACGGAAGTGTGTAATATGACTGACGGGTCATGGGCATAAGGGAGATTCTTAGTCGCCGAAGGGTGATGAAATCACAAACACGTGGGTAAAGAGGTACAAACTCTGCAGAGTTAATTAAAACTATCATGATAGCCGTGCTCCCGGTTATGAGCACCTGGACAACTTCCATGATTAGAGGCAAATTGGAATTTGGGATGGTTATGGTTTCGTAATGGCTATGGTTTGATAATGGTTATGGATGGTTATGGATTAATTTCTGGTATTGAATATGGTTATTGATGATGGTGAAATCTGGAATTATTTATGATGGTAAGGAATTCAGTTGGTATTATGGTATTATTTATGGTTATGATGGGTTTATTTCACATACTTATAATATATTGCTTTTCAAATGTTTTACCGTACTTTTCAGCACTTTACCATTATTATTGTCGTCATTTGAATCAGCCACATGTCATACTTTCCACACTTGCTGAGTACGACATGTACTCACTCTTGCAATCCCCCACCCCAACAGTTGCAGGTCAGGACTGGGATTTTAATGGCGATAATGCGGAGTTCTAGGCCGTGTCTACCGTCAGCTTTGCCTGTGGTGTTGATTGGAGCTGCGCATACATACCCTGTCGCTTATGCTGCATAGTTGCTTAGTTTGCTTAGTTGCTTAATTAGTATATTTCCGCTGCATTAGTTGAACTTGTCATTAATATTCATTAGAGCCTGTATTCGAGGATAATATGGTTTGTGTAATAAATCTGATAATTAATCTTGTTCTGTGGTAATTTCCTGTATATCCTTTTGTGATTTCACTCGTGTATGTGTGATGAACATCCTGGGCACACATATGCGTTAGCTTGGTTCATTTTCGGAACCGGGCGTCACAGATTGGTATCAGAGCCACAGGTTGACCGTAGGATGCAGCCTAGATAGAATGGACACTTTAGAGCACATAGGAGCACTCAGGAATCGATGTATTTTTGCTTGGGGTGCTGGTTGCTATATATATTGGTTGCTTGTGTGCTTAATAGAGGATTTTGGGATGCTTTAGCATTGCCATGTCCACCTAGGTTAGTGTAGCTAGTTGTTTAGTTTCATATCCCTTGATGCATATAGTTGGGGACGTTTTCTAATTCTTACCTACTGCTTTTCTTCAGATGGTGAGGACTCGCAACCAGAGGGATGGCAATGATGAAGAGGAGAACAATGGAGTGCCTCAGAACAACAATGGGCAAGGACCTACTCAGGGAGCTATCAACATCGAGCAGCTATTGGCCATGCAAAACCAGCTCATGCAGACCATGATACAAACTATGGGACAGCTGCAGGCTGGCAATATCAACAATCAGCCACACATGCCTCCACCGCCACCCCCGCCTCCTCATAACCGATTGGGAGAGTTCATGAGGACTAGGCCGCCAACCTTTGCTCAAGCTGCTGACCCTATGGATGCTGATGATTGGCTCAAGTCCGTGGAGAAGAAGCTAGCCATTGTCCAATGCAGTGACCGAGAGAAGGTCTTGTTCGCTTCTCATCAACTAGTTGGAGCAGCTGCAGATTGGTGGGATTCTTATTGCAATGCTCATGAGAACCAAGAGAGAATTACTTGGGCCGAATTCAAGGAAAATTTTCGTTCTCACTATGTGCCGGAAGGTGTTATGCTCTTGAAGAGGCAAGAATTTGAGAACTTGAGACAAGGAAGATCAAGCGTGAGTGAATACCTCAATAAGTTCACTCAACTCTCAAGATATGCGCCTGAGGATGTTAGTCGGGACAGCCGGAAACAATACTTGTTCATGAGGGGATTGAACAATACGATCCAAGTGCAATTGCTCAACTGTGATTATATCAATTTTCAGAAGCTTGTGGACAAAGCAATTGTGGTTGAGAACAAGATCCGTGAGATGGAGCAAGAAATCAAGAGGAAGGCGCCATATCAAGGACAGCAACAAGGAAGTAATGTGCGCCCTCGCTTTGCGCCGCCCAATGCGCCTCATTACAGCTCCTCTATTCCTGCTCAGCGCCCTGGTTATGCACCGCGCCCAACTCAGTTTGTGCAGCAGCGCCCTGTCATGCAAGCACCTAGGCCTCCGATGCCTTATGCACCTCGTGCTGATTTTCCTGGAGCCAATGTTCAAAACCAAGCTCGTCCCAATAATTCTGGTGGAGTTAAGAAGTGTTATACTTGTGGAGAAGCTGGACACTTTGCGAATCAATGTCCTAAGTCGGGCCTTGGTCAAGGAGGCAATGCATCGAAGCAAAACCCAAGACCTAATGGAGGACAGCCACAAGGAAGCCGTGGACAGCAAAATTTTGCTCGTGGCAATGTGAACCATGTCTCTACGGAGGATGCTCAACAAGCGGATGACGTGGTCATTGGTATGTTTCTCGCCAACTCCAACCCCGCGACTATGTTATTTGATTCTGGAGCATCGCATTCATTCATTGCATCGAAGTATGTTGCCAAGTATAGTTTGCCTATCTCTCATATGAAGTTTACTCTGTTGGTTAAGTCTCCTGGAGGAGAGATGAGGACAAATATAGTATGTCCAAAAGTAAGCCTTAGAATAAGGGGGGTAGACTTCTCCGCCAACCTCATTGTTTTAGATTCTCAAGGGTTGGATATTATACTTGGTATGGACTGGTTGAGGAAGCACAATGGAGTTATTGAATGTGCCACAAAGACGGTAAAGTTGACTAATGAAGAAGGGACCACCGTAGAATTTGAAGCAACCCAACATGCACCGAAGCAATTAGAGCTGAATCATATGGACGGTGTCGCAATTGAGGAGATTCCGGTGGTGTGTGAATTTTTGGATGTTTTTCCGGATGAGTTGCCAGGTATGCCACCCGATCGAGACATTGAGTTTGTTATTGATTTAATACCTGGAACTGCACCTATAGCTAAGAGGCCGTATAGGATGCCTCCTATGGAATTAGCGGAGCTCAAGAAGCAGATTCAAGAGCAATTAGAGAAGGGTTTTATTCGCCCTAGCTCTTCGCCTTGGGGAGCGCCCGTTCTATTTGTGGACAAGAAGGATGGATCCCAAAGGATGTGCGTGGATTACCGAGCTCTTAACGAGGTAACAATCAAGAACAAGTACACCTTGCCACGCATAGAAGACTTGTTTGATCAGATGAAGGGTGCTTGTGTCTTCTCTAAGATTGACTTGAGGTCGGGATACTTTCAAATGAAGATTAGACCATCGGACATACCCAAGACAGCTTTTAGGACACGGTATGGATCTTATGAGTACACCGTGATGTCTTTTGGATTGACAAATGCACCTGCCTACTTTATGTACCTCATGAATAAGGTCTTCATGGAGTACTTAGATAAGTTCGTTGTGGTGTTTATTGATGATATTATGATCTACTCGAAGGATGAGAAAGAACATGAGGAACACTTGAGGCTTACGCTGCAGAAATTGAGGGAGCATCGATTGTATGCCAAGTTCAACAAGTGCCAGTTTTGGTTGAAAGAGGTGCCATTTTTGGGTCATATAATCTCAGGAGGAGGAGTATCGGTTGACCCCGGAAAAGTGAGAGACGTGTTGAAGTGGGAACCACCGCAAAACGTCAAGGAAATAAGGAGTTTTCTTGGGATGGCTGGATATTACCGTCGGTTTATCAAGGATTTTTCTAAGATAGCCAAGCCTATGACGGAGTTGCTAACGAAGGGAAAGGCATTCCAATGGACTCATGCTTGTCAAGAGAGTTTTGAGGAGTTGAAGAAGCGGTTGACAACAGCCCCAGTTTTGGTATTGCCGGATGTAAGCAAGAGTTTTGACATTTATTGCGATGCATCAAGACAAGGGCTTGGATGTGTATTGATGCAAGGAGGTCAAGTGGTCGCCTATGCGTCAAGACAATTGAAGAAACATGAGCAGAATTACCCCACGCATGATTTAGAACTTGCAGCCGTGGTACATGCATTGAAGGTTTGGAGACACTATATTCTTGGACATAGGTGTGAAATTTATACGGATCATAAGAGTTTGAAGTATATTTTCACACAAACGGATCTGAACTTGAGGCAACGAAGATGGTTAGAGCTCATCAAAGATTATGATTTGGGGATCAACTATCATCCGGGAAAAGCCAACGTAGTGGCCGATGCTTTGAGTAGGAAAGGAGTAAGTCATCAACTTACCGTTCGAGAGTTACCGTTCGAGTTATGTAAGGAGTTTGAAAGGTTGAACCTCGGGTTTGTAAATGAGATGGAGATGATGGAGTTAAATCCAACCTTGGAGCAAGAAATTCGAGAAGCACAAACCACGGATGAGGATATCAAGGAAATCAAGGAAAGGATCGAAGAAGGGAGAGAATTCAGATTTGACGAGGATGAACATGGTACCTTATGGCTTGGAAAGAGAATCGTTGTGCCTAATGTAAAGCACATTCGGGAGACAATATTAAAGGAGGCACATGACTCGCCATACTCAATTCACCCTGGTTGTACGAAGATGTACAAGGATTTGAAGACTTGTTATTGGTGGGATAGCATGAAAAAGGACATAGCTGAATATGTAGCATTATGTGATGTGTGCCAACGAGTCAAGGCGGAACATCAAAGGGCAGCCGGATTATTGCAACCGTTGAAGATTCCGGAATGGAAGTGGGAAGAAATTGGTATGGACTTCATAGTTGGGTTACCCCGTACTCAGTCCGGGTATGACTCAATTTGGGTAATTGTGGATCGTTTAACCAAGTCAGCTCATTTTGTCCCTGTGAAGACCAAGTATACAGCTGCACGATTGGCCGAAATATACATGGAGCATATTGTGTGTCGACATGGAGTCCCTAAGAAGATAGTCTCGGATAGAGGTTCTCAATTTACCTCCAGATTTTGGCAAAAATTGCATGAAGCTTTGGGAACGAGGTTGAATTTTAGTTCAGCATATCATCCTCAAACGGATGGACAAACCGAGAGGACCAATCAGATTTTGGAGGACATGTTAAGAGCTTGTGCTTTAAAGCATGGGAAAAGTTGGGACAAAAGCTTGCCATACGCGGAATTTTCATACAACAATAGTTACCAAGCAAGCTTGAAAATGTCGCCATATGAAGCGCTTTATGGGAGGAAGTGTAGGACACCTTTATTCTGGAATGAGGCAGGAGAAACTCAAGTATTTGGTCCGGACGTGTTGCAAGAAGCCGAAAAGCAAGTCCAAATAATTCGTGGAAACTTGAGGGCTGCCCAATCAAGGCAAAAAGGCTATGCGGATAATAGGAGAAGGAAATTAGCCTTTGAAATAGGAGATTTTGTTTACCTCAAGGTGTCACCAATGAGAGGTCATAAGAGGTTTAACATAAGGGGTAAGCTCGCACCTCGTTATATTGGACCATTCAAGATTTTGGACAAAAGAGGAGAAGTAGCATATAAGTTGGAGATGCCAGCTCATCTTTCAGACGTACATGATGTGTTTCACGTTTCCCAGCTCAAGAAGTGCTTGAGGGTACCGGAAGATCAAGTGCCAATGGAAGAATTGGAACTAGAGGAAGATTTGACGTATGCCGAGCAACCGGTCAAGATCTTGGAAACCAAGGAGAGAGTCACAAGGAACAAGGTGATTCGATGGTGTAAAGTCCAATGGAAGCACCATACAGAAAAAGAAGCAACTTGGGAGCTAGAGGACGATCTCAAGAAGGAATTTCCCCATCTCTTCTCTTCCGCGTCGAATCTCGAGGGCGAGATTCATTTTAAGGGGGGTAGGTTTGTAACACCCTCATTTTCATGCATCATGCCCTACATGCACTCATATACATGTTTAACATTAGCCCACAACAAGAGGAACGAGTTTAAAATTGATTCGGAGCATTTAAAATTGATTTGGAGCAAAACCGCACTTAAAACGCAGGAAAGTGCGGACTAGTCCGATTTTACTGAGGACTAGTCCGATTTCTCTCTGACTAAAAACGGACTTGTCCGTTTTTGCTGCGGACTAGTCCGATTTTGGCTCTGGAAACTTTCGGACTTGTCCGATTTTGTGCGGACTAGTCCGATATTCCATGAATCCTTGGAAATTTGCTAAGTCCCTAGACTTTTCCGGACTAGTCCGGTGTTCCAGCGGACTTGTCCGTTTTCCTTTCTGACTAAGATCGGACTTGTCCGATTTTTGGCCAGACTTGTCCGATTTTCTCTCTGGACGACTTCGGACTAGTCCGGTCCTGTTCGGACTTGTCCGATATTTCGTGACTCCGAGATTGACCTTTTGTTTTACGACTTGTTTCTTGGGTTTCACGTCAAGTGGGCCTAGGGACGTCGTGCCCAACTCTTTTAGAGCCCATGTGGGACTCTAAACCGGCCTCTACTCATCCCAAAACTCGAAATCCATCTAACCCTAGCCTCCACCCCTATATAAACAACCCCACCCCTTGGTTTGACATCTATTTGCCACTTTTTCCACCCACCCAAACCCTAGTTCGTGGGGAGCCACCATCAAGGAGGGAGGAGAAGATCCCAAACGAGAAGAAGAAGAGGAGGAAACGAAGGAGGATCAAGATCTCCACCAAGTTTCGTCCTTCACCACCAATTCATCCCCAAGTTCATCACCAACCCTAGATCATCAAGATCCAAGTGTTACCTCCAAGTTTCTTGGTTCATTGGAGTTCTAAACACCTGGTATACCTTCTATTCTCTTTTCCTTACGAGAATTCAACCCCTAATCTCCAAATTCACGTCGATCTAGAAAACCCTAATCCGCTGATCTCGCAGAGTGCGGACTTGTCCGATCCCAAGCGGACTAGTCCGATCTTTCTGGTTAAATTGTGTTGAATTAATTCTAAAATTTGATCTAATCAACTCCAAACCTGTATAAACTGGTTAAAATCTATTAGAACTAGTTAGTGATCATTAAAAGCAATCTAGTAACAAGTTCTACCTTGCATTGCATCAATCATGCATGTCATGTCATGTTGAGTAATATTTGCGCACTCTTTGATTGTGTTTCTTGTTTTGTATGTTTATTGTGTGGATTAGACGGATTTGCGCTAGAGAGTGCCACGGAGGATCTACAACCTCAAGAGTTCGAAGGCTTTGACCCTAATCAACAGCAAGAGCAAGGCAAGTGTCCTTGAAGCATATTGATCCTGTTTTAAAATAAATGTTTTGTTTGCAAAACTGCATGCTTGTGTCAAATTGATGGGAATCCTATGGTAGGAAGTTTACTAGTTTTGTTTGACCACCCTTGTCACCTGGAATTTATGGTAGAGAGTCGGGAAGGGTTTTTACCTTTTTGCTTCGCTTAATTAATTGGGATGGAAAACAACACTACACATTTAATTGTGCATCAATGATATTCTGTTTGATGTAAATTGGTCAATACGATGGGTGATCTAAGCAAGCCTGGTATGTGGATGGGTTGGATGTTATGGTGGTTTGCTTGCTTTAGATCTAAGGACCGGTTCATGCGAGAATAAGCCAGGACTACAGTGCCACCACGAGGCCAAGTTATGGGTGCGGCGTAGCTGATTAATTAGGGCTTTGCTAGTGCTGTTTGGACCATTGTGGATGCTCGGGGAAGGGGTAGTCGGATTGGGTTTGTTGATGATTGGTGGGACTACCCTGGGATCCGAATGGCTCAAGAGGGGGCCCTTGGTTGAAGATGTGCTCTGCGGGAGACATCGCCACCGGTGAAACCTCAGTGGGGTCTAAATAGGCTAGTAATCCCTTTGTAAAGGCTATTTTGTGATCTCTTGGCCACACACCAACGGAAGTGTGTAATATGACTGACGGGTCATGGGCATAAGGGAGATTCTTAGTCGCCGAAGGGTGATGAAATCACAAACACGTGGGTAAAGAGGTACAAACTCTGCAGAGTTAATTAAAACTATCATGATAGCCGTGCTCCCGGTTATGAGCACCTGGACAACTTCCATGATTAGAGGCAAATTGGAATTTGGGATGGTTATGGTTTCGTAATGGCTATGGTTTGATAATGGTTATGGATGGTTATGGATTAATTTCTGGTATTGAATATGGTTATTGATGATGGTGAAATCTGGAATTATTTATGATGGTAAGGAATTCAGTTGGTATTATGGTATTATTTATGGTTATGATGGGTTTATTTCACATACTTATAATATATTGCTTTTCAAATGTTTTACCGTACTTTTCAGCACTTTACCATTATTATTGTCGTCATTTGAATCAGCCACATGTCATACTTTCCACACTTGCTGAGTACGACATGTACTCACTCTTGCAATCCCCCACCCCAACAGTTGCAGGTCAGGACTGGGATTTTAATGGCGATAATGCGGAGTTCTAGGCCGTGTCTACCGTCAGCTTTGCCTGTGGTGTTGATTGGAGCTGCGCATACATACCCTGTCGCTTATGCTGCATAGTTGCTTAGTTTGCTTAGTTGCTTAATTAGTATATTTCCGCTGCATTAGTTGAACTTGTCATTAATATTCATTAGAGCCTGTATTCGAGGATAATATGGTTTGTGTAATAAATCTGATAATTAATCTTGTTCTGTGGTAATTTCCTGTATATCCTTTTGTGATTTCACTCGTGTATGTGTGATGAACATCCTGGGCACACATATGCGTTAGCTTGGTTCATTTTCGGAACCGGGCGTCACACACGCATAGAAGACTTGTTTGATCAGATGAAGGGTGCTTGTGTCTTCTCTAAGATTGATTTGAGGTCGGGATATTTTCAAATGAAGATTAGACCATCGGACACACCCAATACAGCTTTTAGGACACGGTATGGATCTTATGAGTACACCGTGATGTCTTTTGGATTGACAAATGCACCTGCCTACTTTATGTACCTCATGAATAAGGTCTTCATGGAGTACTTGGATAAGTTCGTTGTGGTGTTTATTGATGATATTATGATCTACTCGAAGGATGAGAAGGAACATGAGGAACACATGAGGCTTACGTTGCAGAAATTGAGGGAGCATCGATTGTATGCCAAGTTCAACAAGTGTCAGTTTTGGTTGAAATAGGTGCCATTTTTGGGTCATATCATCTCAGGAGGAGGAGTATCGGTTGACCCCGGAAAAGTGATACACGTGTTGAAGTGGGAACCACCACAAAATGTCAAGGAAATAAAGAGTTTTCTTGGGATCACTGGATATTACCGTAGGTTCATCAAGGACTTTTCCAAGATAGCCAAGCCTATGACAGAGTTGCTAATGAAGGGAAAGGCTTTCCAATGGACTCTAGCTTGTCAAAATAGTTTCGAGGAGTTGAAAAAGAGGTTAACAACAGCCCCAATTTTGGTATTACCAGATGTAAGCAAGAGTTTTGACATATATTGCGATGCATCAAGACAAGGACTTGGATGCGTGCTTATGCAAGAAGGTCAAGTGGTTGCATATGCATCAAGACAATTGAAGAAACATGAGCAGAATTACCCAACATATGATTTGGAACTTGCAGCCGTGGTACATGCATTGAAAATTTGGAGACACTATATTCTTGGACATAGGTGTGAAATTTATATGGATCATAAGAGTTTGAAGTATATTTTCATACAAACGGATCTGAACTTGAGGCAACGGAGATGGTTGGAGCTCATCAAAGATTATGATTTGGGGATCAACTATCATCCGGGAAAAGCCAATGTAGTGGCCGATGCTTTGAGTAGAAAGGGAGTAAGTCATCAACTCACAGTTCGAGAGTTACCATCCGAGTTATGTAAGGAGTTTGAAAGGTTGAACCTCGGATTTGTAAATGAGATGGAGATGATGGAGTTAAACCCAACCTTGGAGCAAGAAATTCGGGAGGCACAAACCGCAGATGAAGAGATCAAGGAAATCAAGGACAGGACCGAAGAAGGGAGAGAATTCAGATTTGATGAAGACGAACATGGTACCTTATGGCTTGGAAAGAGAATCGTTGTGCCTAATGTGAAGAATATTCGGGAGACGATATTAAAAGAGGCACATGACTCACCTTACTCAATTCACCCTGGTTGTACAAAGATGTACAAAGACTTGAAGACTAGTTATTGGTGGGATAGCATGAAGAAGGACATACTGAATATGTGGCATTGTGTGATGTGTGTCAACGAGTCAAGGCGGAACATCAAAGGCCAGCTGAATTATTGCAACCATTGAAGATCCCGGAATGGAAGTGGGAAGAAATCGGTATGGGCTTCATAGTTGGGTTACCCCGTACTCAGTCAGGGTATGACTCAATTTGTGTAATTGTGGATCGCTTAACCAAGTCAGCTCATTTTGTCCCTGTGAAGACCAAATATACAGCTGCACAATTGGCCGAAATATACATGGAGCATATTCTGTGTCGACATGGAGTCCCTAAGAAGATAGTCTCGGATAGAGGTTCACAATTCACTTCCAGGTTTTGGCAAAAATTGCATGAAGCTTTGGGAACAAGGTTGAATTTTAGTTTAGCATATCATCCTCAAACGGATGGACAAACCGAGAGGACCGATCAGATTTTGGAGGACATGTTAAGAGCTTGTTCTTTGAAGCATGGGGAAAGTTGGGACAAAAGCTTGCCATACGCATAATTTTCATACAACAATAGTTACCAAGCAAGCTTGAAATTGTCACCGTATGAAGCGCTTTATGGAAGGAAGTGTAGGACACATTTATTCTGGAATGAGGCAGGAGAAACTCAAGTATTTGGTCCGGATTTGTTGCAAGAAGCCGAAAAGCAAGTCCAAATAATTCGTGAAAACTTGAGGGTTGCCCAATCAAGGCAAAAAGGCTATGCGGACAATAGGAGAAGGAAATTAACCTTTGAAGTGGGAGATTGTGTTTATCTCAAGGTGTCACCAATGAGAGGTCATAAGAGGTTTAACATAAGGAGCAAGCTCGCACCTCGTTATATTGGACCATTCAAGATTTTGGACAAAAGAGGAGAAGTAGCATATAAGTTGGAGATGCCAGCTCATCTTTCGGATGTCCATGATTTCTTTCATGTTTCCCAGCTCAAGAAGCGTTTGCGAGTACAGGAAGAACAAGTGCCAATGGAAGAATTGGAACTAGAGGAAGATTTGACTTATGCCGAACCATCGGCCAAAATCTTGGAAACTAAGGAGAGGGTCACAAGGAACAAGGTTATTAGATGGTGTAAAGTTCAATGGAAGCACCACACAGAAAAAGAAGCGACGTGGGAATTGGAGGATGATCTCAAGAAGGAATTTCCCTATCTCTTCTCTTCTGCGTCGAATCTCAAGGGCGAGATTCATTTTAAGGGGGGTAGGTTTGTAACACCCTCATTTTCATGCATCATGCCCTACATACACTCATATACATGTTTAACATTAACCCACAACAAGAGGAACGAGTTTAAAATTGATTTGGAGCATTTAAAATTGATTTTGAACAAAACCGCACTTAAAACGCAGGAAAGTGCGGACTAGTACGATTTTACTGAGGACTAGTCCGATTTCTCTCTAACTAAAAACGTACTTGTCCGTTTTTGCTGCGGACTAGTCTGATTTTGCCTCTGGAAACCTTCGGACTTGTCAGATTTTGTGTGGACTAGTCCGATATTCCAAGAATCCTTGAAAATTTGCTAAGTCCCTGGACTTTTTCGGAGTAGCCCGGTGTTCCAGCGGACTTGTCCATTTTCCTCTCTGACTAAAGTCGGACTTGTCTGATTTTTGGCCATACTTGTCCCATTTTCTCTCTGGACGACTTCAGACTAGTCCGGTCCTTTTCGGACTTGTATGATATTTCGCGACTCCGAGTTGATCTTTTGTTTTATGACTTGAATATTGGGTTTCACATTGAGTGGGCCTAGGTACGTCGTGCCTAACTCTTTTAGAGCCCATGTGGGACTCTAAACCGGCCTCTACTCCTCTCAAACTCGAAATCCATCTAACCCTAGCCTTCACCTCTATATAAACAACCCCACCCCTTGGCTTGACATCTATTTGCCACTTTTCCACCCCACCCAAACCCTAGTTCGTGGAGAGACACCACCAAGGAGGGAGGAGAAGATCCCAATCAAGAAGAAGAAGAGGAGGAAACGAAAGAGGATCAAGATCTCCACTAAGCTTTCGTTCTTCATCACCAATTCATCTCCAAGTTCATCACCAACCCTAGATCACCAAGATCCAAGTGTTGCCTCCAAGTTTCTTGATTCATTGGAGTCCTAAACACCTGGTATACCTTCTATTATCTTTTCCTTACGTGAAATCAACCCCTAATCTCCAAATTTACGTCGATCTAGAAAACCCTAGCGGACTAGTCCGATTTCCCTGGATAAATTGTGTTGAATTGAATCTAAAGTTTGATCTAATCACATCCAAACCTGTATAAACTTGTTAAAATCTATTAGAACTAGTTAGTGATCATTAAAAGCAATCTAGTAACAAGTTCTACCTTGCATTTGCATCAATCATGCATGTCATGTCATATTGAGTAATATTTGTGCACTCTTTGATTGTGTTTCTTGTCTTGTATGTTTATTGTGTGGATTAGACGGATTTGCGCTAGAGAGTGCCGCGGAGGATCTACATCACCAAGAGTTTGAAGGCTTTGATCATAATCAACAGCAAGAGCAAGGCAAGTGTCCTTAAAGCATATTGATCCTATTTTTAAAATAAATGTTTTGTTTGCAAACTGCATGCTTCTGTCAATTTGATGGGAATCCTATGATAGGAAGTTTACTAGATTTGTTAAACCACCCTTGTCACCTGGAATTTATGGTAGAGAGTCGGGAAGGGCTTTATACCTTTTGCTTCGCTTAATCAACTGGGATGGGAAACAACTATACCACTAAATTTAATTAAGCATGGATGAGATTATGGTTAACTTGAACTGGTTAATATGATATGGTAGTGGGTGATCTAAGCAAGCCTGGTATGTGGATGGGTTGGATGTTATGGTGGTTTGCTTGCTTTAGATCTAAGGACCGGTTCATGCGAGAATAAGCCAGGACTACAGTGCCACCATGAGGCCAAGTATGGGTGCGGCGTAGCTGATTAATTAGGGCTTTGCCAGTGCTATTTGGACCATTATGGATGCTCGGGGAAGGGGTAGTCAGATTGGGTTTGTTGATGATTGGTGGGACTACCCTGGGATCCGAATGGCTCAAGAGGGGGCCCTTGGTTGAATATGTGCTCTGTAGGAGACATCTCCACCGATGAAACCTCAGTGGGGTCTAAATAGGCTAGTAATCTCTTTGTAAAGGCTATTTTGTGATCTCTTGGCCACACACCGATGGAAGTGTGAGACGACATAATAGAGGTTCTAGTCATCGAAAGATGATGAAATCACAAACACGTGGGTAAAGTGGTACAAACTCTGTAGAGTCTAATAAAACTATCATGATAGCCGTGCTCCCGGTTATGAGCACCTGTACAACTTCCATGATTAGAGGGAAATTGGGATTTGGGATGGTTATAGTTGGTATTATGGTTATGGATTAATTTCTGGTATTGAATATGGTTATTGGCAAATGGTGAAATCTGGAATTATTGATGAGGAAGGTGAATTGTGGGCTGGTATTATGATATTACTTATGATTATGATGGGTTTGATTCATATAAATATTATATATTGCTTTTCAAATGTTTTAATATACATTTCAGCACTTTGCCATTATTATTGTCGTCATTTGAATAAGCCACATGTCATACTTTCCACACTTGCTGAGTACGACATGTACTCACTCTTGCAATCCCCCCCCCCCAACAGTTGCAGGTCAGGATTGGGAGTTTAATGGTGATAATGCGGAGTTCTAGGCCGTGTCTACCGTCAGCTTTGCCTGTGGTGTTGATTGGAGCTGCGCTATCCCTTATGCTTGGTTTGCTTAGTTGCTTAATTAGTTTATTTCCACTGCATTAGTTGAAGTTGTCATAAATATTCATTACAGGTTGTATTCGAGGATAATATGGTTTGTGTAATAAAATTTGGTTAATTAATCTTGTTCTATGGTAATATTCTGTACACTCTTTTGTGAATGCACTCGTGTATGTGATGAACATCCTGGGCACACATATGCGTTAGCTTGGTTCATTTTTCGGAACCGTCACATAAAGCTACTTGTCCCTGTGTTCCTTCACCAGATGTATGCTTATGAGAGATTCAACGGCATACTGAAGTCCTTTGTTAGAAATCGAGCTTACTCTGAGGGCAGCATGGTACAAGGATACTCTACAGAGGAAGCTGTGGAGTGGGCTCTAAACTACACTGACCCGGGTAACCCGATTGGTGTTCCCAAGTCTCGTCATGAGGGGAGGCTTACAGGAAAAGAGATCATTGGGAAGAAGGCTATAACTCCAGATTTACATTTATTCTTTTGTGCTTATTTCCACATGTTGCAACACATATCCATTGTGTCGAAGTACCTCGATGAGCACAAGGAGGTGGTGCTTAGAGACAATTCTGGCCGCATGAATCATGGTTAGCAAATGAACACATGAGAAAATTCTTTGGCTGGCTCCGGGATCAGATTTCTCACTCATTGAATACTCAAACAAATGAATACCTAAAAAAGTTGGCCCGTGGTCCTATATTCACAGTTATTACATATCAAGGGTACGACATAAATGGATACATGCTCTACACTGTAGAACAAGATAAGAAAAGCACGTATCAGAATAGTGGTTTCCGTGTTGATGCTTATAATGTTGCGGACCAAGACAAATACATGTACTATGGTCAAATACAAGAGATCTAGGAGTTTGACTTTCAAGGATTAAAGATTCCTCTTTTCTGTTGCAACTGGGTTGATAGAATCAAAGGTGTTGTATAAGACAAGTATGGTTTCACTAGCATTGATCTTAACCGTCAAGGATATAAGTGGGAGCCTTTCGTGTTAGCAGAACACGTTTCTCAAGTGTTTTATGTTCCAAACACAACAAATAAAAGACTTAAGATGGTTATACATGGAAAACGACGAATCATCGGAGTTGAGAATGTCATCGATGAGGAAGAGTTTGACAATTTGATGAGATTCCTCCTTTTGTCACCTCGATGATCAAGCTAAGAATACCATCGGCTTTCATTATTAAGTTTTGGCATGGTCCCACATGTCATAGACAATGAGGTTGGAGCGTTTCGAATTATGTGCCCGAATGGCATCATGACAACAGACGCACATTAATTCCAAAGAAAAGAGACATGCTTTTCAGAAGTGAAACGCGCTTAGCGGTGGCTCTTCTGAGGCGTGTCTGCAATAGTTGCCCTAAGGTACTTTTAGCTTTCTCGCACGCTCTCTTCGCAACACTTAGCACAACTTTTCATTTTTCACGTGCACTGATCACTTCTCGCCCTAGAAACTGCCGCCGCGTCGTCCCCTTCATGGAGCATGCCGCCGCGTCGATCCGCTTCCCCGGAGCTCGTCGCTGCCTTGACACTACCCTAAGGTACTTTTAGCTCTCTCTCACGCTCTCTTCGCAACACTTAGCACAACTTTTCACTTTTTGCGCACGCTGATCACTTTTTGCCCTAGAAGTGCTGTCGTGTGGTCCCCTTCCCCGGAGCACGCCGCCGCATCGGTCTGCTTCCATAGAGCTCATCGCCGCCTTGACACTGCCCTCTTGATCATTGTCGCATTGCCGCCGTTAACCCTCGACTCCCTGTTGACCATCTCGACACTTCCCTAATAAGGTTTGTTTGCGCTTTGGTTTGAGTCAAAATGGTCCGTGCTTTGGTGGTTCACTGGTCAATGTTTAGTATATTTTCTGAGTACTACACTTAGAGTATTACGCTTTGGTTGGAGTCGAAATGATCCGCGCTTTGGTGGTTCACCGGTCAATGATTAGTATATTTCCGGAGTCCTACACTTATAGTATTAGGCTTTGGCTATGTACCAGTCAATGTTTAGTGATTTATTTAATGATTGCTTGGTTTGGATTGTCCTTACACTTGGCACATTGATATTTTTCTTATTAAGGTACAAATGCCATGAGAGAATTTGCTCCCTTATGTGACCGTTTGTGCAAATGTGACTGAAATTTAATAATGTTTTACAAGATTTTAGTGTTTTTTGTGAATTTGAAGATGTCTCAGTCGGAGCATCAGCAACATATTGAAGAGGAGGCTCAGCAGTAGACTCAGCAGCAGACACATGAAGAGGATGCGTTTGCCTCTGGTAACACAAGCAAGAAAAGGTCACGAACAATGTGGCCGACAGACGTTGTGACTGTTGATGACTCAAATGATGAAGGCGTACCCCTGGAATATAATGTGAATACAAGACTGTCCAGAATTTGTGGTCTAGCTGCTCCAGAAAGGGTGCCGCTAAACTTGCAGAGATTCGATCACTTGATTGAAAATGAAAAGGATGAACTCTTCGAAAGCTCTATCCAACCATATGTTCAATATCCGGAACATAAGAAACAGAAGGGAAATAAGCTAGCTATGAAGATGATCTCTCATGCATGGAGGACCTACAAAACTAAGCTTCGCGAGTTCTGGAAGAACCATGAAACCCCCTTCCATAAGTATCAACATGTGTCAGAAGAGGACTGGACAAGATTTGTTGAAAAGTGTGAATCACAGGAATTTATCAAGAGTAGTGAACATATGAAGTGGCTCTGATTGCAGAACGAGCTTGACCACCACCTCGGCAACACTGGTTCTGCCGGTAAAAAAAAAAGGATTTGGGAACAACAGGATAAAACATTGGCTGAGCTAGGTGTTGTGAATCCATACGATAGTTTTAGTGGACGACTGAAATCATTTATGCGTGCTCGTTCATAGTTGTCTGAGTCAGGCAGTATCACCTTCTATAGCCCGAGAACCTTAAACATCGCTCAAAGAGCCTGGAACCTGAGCATTGAAGAGTCAAATGGTGAGAGGAAAAATGATGCCCTCACCAAGGCCCTGCGATGATCGGAGCAACAAGGCCGTGTTCGTGGTGTTTCCAGTAAGTTGACCTGAATGGAGGGTTTTTCGGAACACAAAACTACTTATCGGAAGCGGAAAACGGTCTCGACATCACAGGTTGACGTCGAGGAGCTAAAAACACAACTGAGAAGTGAGATCATAGGAGACGTGGAGCAAATGCTAGAGGGAGCAGGTATAGCAATCCCTAATGCGTTTTTCAACGACAAGGAGCGTAGCAGCAGCTTTGCTTCTACAACAGCTGAGGGTGGACAACCACAGGAGGATCTTCAGGCACCAGCATCTGGACCTTCAATTGAGCCGAACACAATAGATAACTTGGCTCAGCCAACAACATGCATCCTTCTGCTAATGGTTGGAGGAATCGCTCGAATAGAGGTCGGGAGAGGGCTAGTGTATCCCGATCACACCATTCTTGACAACATCCAGGTGTACACGACATTCTATGATGTGGTCAAGGTGGACATGGTGCATGAAAATACGAAAAACCTGGAGCTTGAAGTGTCACTGGAGATACAATGCTGACTATGCGGGATGCAGTTACTAGGAGGGTTCACTGGAGACGGAGCCTTATTATTGTTGACCCAGCAGCAGCAGCAGCAGCTTCTGTGTCGACCACTTCAATGTATCCTTAGGCACATCTGCTTCTGCATCCAAATCCAGAACAGATGGATCTGTCTCTAATTCCAGAGTTATTGTTGCCTCCAGTTATAGAGAAGCAACAAAAGTCTCCAATTGGGGAGCAGTTGCCTCTAGTTACAGAGAAGCAGCATTTGTCTCCAACTGTAGAGCTGCCGCAGAACTCTCCACTTGAAGAGCAGCCGCGTCGGTCTCCTCCTTGCACTTGAAGTGCCCTGCACCCTACACCTGATCAGCCGCTGGGAAAGCCAGCAAAGAATGTACGTGCCAAGAACAAGGGTCTTCAGCAGCGACGATTATCGTCGAAGGAAGGTTGTAAGAAACCAATAAAAGAGTTGGAACCTAACTCGAGGGCGCCGAAATCTATGACGCATGCAAACCCAAAGTATGAAAAGGGAAAACCGATGTTAACTGCAGCCGCACTCAAACAAGTTGGCAAACGTTGTGTTCACCTTTATTAATACTACATGGAAAATTACAAAAGAAGTGATACCATACTAGTGGCATTGACACTATGTAAGCAAGGCTCATCCGGGATGTGCCCAAATGAAGAAGGGAGACGAACAAACTGTGCATCTCCGTCATCGCGTCTCGCATTATGTTGTCATCAGAGACGAGCTTATGGCGTGTCATCGTTCATCCTAAGTGTGAGACACGCTTAAAAGAAGTTTGTCTCCTTTCTTTTTGTCATAACAGACGTTCTTACGGGATCATTGGAGACGCGGGTGGCGCGCGTTGCCCATCACCATACATGCATGACAAGCCCTAACAAAGCGTGTCACAGATATAATGACTGATCTGAGACGTTCTATATTGTAGCACGTCGCAGATTTGTGTATTGATCTGAGACGGGCTTTATGGAAGCTTGTCTCCTTTATGTAGGTTATCCGAGACAGTCTCTGCTACAGCTCGTTGCAGATTGTATACAAACAAGATCTCCTATTAGGTGCCCCCATCCCTGATTATCTTGATTGCTGGCTGCATCCTGGAGCTAGCCAGGATTTGGCAACCGTATTACTAGTGTTAGCAACATATTGTTCATACTGTTCATGAACATATGTATCGTCAAAAAGATCACACGTTAAATTATATTAACCAATCAAATATTAACAAAGTGTCAATCGTGGTTATCAAGTGTACTAATTATACAATAAATATTATTCATCATGATTACAATATAACTAATTACACACATTATAACTGTCATCATCTAATCCTGTTGGAGAACCGAGCTTACTTGTAGAACAGGCAGTTGGTGAGCATCTGCAAAGCATCAGCAGAGAAATTGTTCACATGGTAAAGGACATGGTAGTGAGCTGGTGTGCTTGTCGCCTGAAAAAACAACCAATTTACATTCCACTGATGCATTTATAGCCTGATATCAAAAACTCGTTAGAGAAACACCAATTATCGCATAGGTACCTTGATTCCAGCATGGTTGTAGAGGTAGAAATCAAACTCACTCGGATGGCAAATGCTAGTGTCAACCACAATTCCTGCAGTTTCAAGGGTTTGCGAATCAGAATTCATTATATACATTGATAGTCAAAACAAATACATTACTTCTGCATTAGACATAAACAAGGAAGATGAATGTATACCATAATGAAAATTCTCCCTTTGGATCAATGACTTCGTTAACGATGAGCCTTCATTGGACATCCTCAAATTCAATAAAATCATTGGAATGCACGCTCTGAGGACAGGGTCAAGGCGACGGCGTGCACCGGGATGAGCTGGTGGAGGCGCCAGAGTGGCGGTTCCTCAACTCTGTGATGGCAGCAGGCCGGCGTGCTCCAGGGATAGGGAGAACATTTCCACTTATGTGAAGGTGGCGGCGTGCTCATACCAATTATTGAGGTTGGGGTCGAGGCGGCGGCGTGCTCCAGGGACAGGGGACGAGGCGGCGTGCTCCAGTGTGCTCAACTCTCTGATGATGAAGGTCAAGGTTGACGACGGGGTAGGAGTCGACAGCGGCAGTGCGATAATGACGAAGAGCGAGTTGAGAAAGAGGGACGGTGGCGGCGTGCTCCAGGGACAGGAGACAAGCCGGCGTGCTCCAGCGTACTCAACTCTCTGATGACGCGAAGGTAGGGGTCTACGGCGGGCACGACATTGATGATGACGGGACGACGGCGGCATGCTCAGGAGCTGCGGTTTCTAGGTCAAGAGAGTGCACGCGAGCTAAAATTTTTTGCCAAATGTTGGGAGAGAGCGTGCGATGGATACAAATAGCAAAACTCGAAGACGTGCCTTTATAACACCCATCACTCATTTCAGCGTCCTTTGGTTGAGAGAGTGCGAGAAATTTTTTTGCCAATAGAGCGCACGAGTGTTTAAAATAGAACTCGGAGATGACGTCCCACATTATCATCTTTCGCATCAGAGCATTTTTCTGCATGCAAAAGACGAGCCACGGTGTGCTAAGCAGGGACATCTTTCGCATGCGGGTTTGTACCACTGGCAACTGTGTGCAATGCCTTATCTGATCGTTGCATTGCGCTCAACGTTCCGAGGTGGGACAAAAGATCTTCTGCGTAAATCGGAGACGAGCCCAGGTAAGACGCGTCTCTGCCAATAAGGCACGTCTCGCATTATTTTGTACCACCGGACACCCCGGAGTGTCCTAAATGCGCCACGGTGTGAAGCCAGGAACAACATCTAGGACATTCCCGTGTGTCCAACTGACAACTGTGCACAATGCCTTATACAATCGTTGCAACGTGCTCAGCTTTCCGAGGTGGGACAAAAGTTATAGGGCACAAATCGAAAATGTGCTCGAGTGCGGCGCGTCTCCCTTTTGCTGGATCTCAAATATCTGAGACGCGCTGTCGGTACCCTGCGTATCGGGTACCCCATGATACCGCAAGAAGTGCAAGGGATTTCCACCTGTCAAACTTGAAGATCTCCATAGGGCCCACGTGTCAAACAGCACTGGACCCACCTCCTACATAGGTGAGCTCCGACACTACCACGTGTAACACAAGAACGGAGCTAAACCCCCTATGTAGGGGAGCTTCGTAATTGACACGTGTACTGTGACCCCAGACCTAACTCCCAACAAAAGAAAGCTCCGGTGCCTCCACGTGTATAGTAGCTTTGTACCTACCTCCCCGTAAGGGAAAGCTCCAAAGCCGCCACGTGTCAAGCCTCCGGACCTATTTCACCAACGGAAATACAGACAGATCTCCAACAGTATAAGCATTCAAAGGACTCTTATTGCTACAATTACAAGCCCTGATTATGTGCCATTAATGCACTATTAATGGCGCACGATCAGCAGACCCTTAATACTGGTAATGCCACCATTAAGGGGAGTTATCACGTTATTAGGATGCTTAAACATATTTAATTATATATTAGGCAAGAATAACTGTCGAGGCCACATGTCGGGCCAAGCAAACCATATAAAAACCACCTCTTGGTCTATAAAAGGGACGTGCTGCGCAGTACAAAAGGAGGCAAGTTCATACGCACGCAAGAACGACCAAATCCCCAATACAACAACACAGATCCTGCAGAGTTGGGTATTACGCTCAGGCGGCCCGAACCACGTAAATCATCCGCGCACCCTAACTGGTACAAGAACCTCTGTGGGCTACAATTTAGTAGTATCGGGGGAAGTGTCGTTCGTACGCTTCAATATTTGGCGCGCCAGGTAGGGGTGCCTGAGATCACAAGATGGTGTGCTCCACCGCAGCCTGCTGGAGGGAATCCTTCCAACATGAAGCAACCAGCGGGTGCCGTTGTCCCGGCAGGCGTCGCACCACCACCACCACCATCTGCTCTGGCAAACAATGCTGGACAGCAGGATGGGATACCCGCGTCAGTCACAACATCGGCGAACAATAACCCTGAGAACGTGTTGATTGCTGCTTGTACTCTCTTGGAGCACCCACCAGTGCCCAGAGCACCTCAGGGTGTGATAGAACAGTGGCGTGCTGATGTACAACATCTAGTTGCAGTCACAGCTGATGCCATCAGCAACCATGGTCCTCCCCCATCGGGGCAGACACCGACTCAATGTAGGAGCTCGTCTGGGAGACTTGGTCCTCACGTATCATAGCATCGGAGGCGTGCTGTATCTCAACAGGTGACGTACTCGAATTTGTTGCAAATGGTGGAGGTGGAATGTCCTGAATACTTTTAGGGTGTTCAAGGGATATAATTTGAAAGAAGGGACTCTTTTTCTGTCTTGAGGTTTTTATTTGAAATCCAAATCGGCTGCCCTCCGGAGCGTGACGCACCCATACTGTGTCGAGACTCTCGACACACGATTTGCGGTCAGAGCTTGACCGCCGCTACCAACAGTAGGACGGCCGCGTCCATATTGAGCGTGCTCGCGAGAGGCGAGGGGCTCGGGACAACCCTGCCCCAGTGGGGGTAGGAGGAGGTTGTTCTGCCTTGGCCATATACCTACACATGGTACGCTAGCCACAAAAAGTTCCGACCTCATCTGTCGGAGAAATTTGACGGGACTCTCAACCCCGCCGAATTCCTTCAAATTTAATCCACTGTTATACTTGCAGCAGGAGGCAATGAGGCCGTGATGGCCAACTACTTCCCTGTGGCTCTAACTGGGATCGCCAGGTCCTGGTTCATGAGCCTTCCGCCCAACTCCATCAACAGTTGGGTGGAGCTATGTCAACAGTTCACTGCCAACTTCAGGAGCTCTTACACCCGACCAGGCACTGAACTGGATCTGTTTGCTGTGAAGCAAACAATGGGGGAATAGCTGCGATCCTTCATTCAGCGATTTTCTCAGGTATGCAATACCATCCCTTCTATCTTGAACGCTTCTATTATTGTCGCATTCAGACAGGACGTCCGAGACAGGAAAATGTTGGAGAAGCTGGCGACGAAAGAAGTGACTAGCATCACAGAGTTGTTCAGCCTAGTTGACAAGTGTGCCCGGGCTGCAGAGGGCCGAGAACTGCACTCTAAGCCAGCTCCGAAGGCTAACAAAAAGTCCTCCAAAGCTGAAGCCACTACCTCCGGAGGTGGCAAAAAGAAGAAGAACTCCAACGGCAAGAAGAAGTCGTCGGCCAGCTCACCTACTATTGCGGCTGCTACAGCCCCGAAAAACGACCCCAACCTTCGTCAAAAGACGGCGGCAGTTCCAAGATGTGGTGTCCAATCCACAAGACAGACAAGCAAAGTCTGGAGGACCGCCGGTCCAAAATCTTGTCGAGCGATACAACAAGCACCGAGAATAAGCTCCTTTCCGTCAGCGGGAAGGAAAGCAAAAAGTTGATGAAGCTCCGGCTGAGACGGAGCTAGGCTTCCAGGACCCCAAGAAGGTCCTAAATGTTGTGTACAACACAGTCGATGATTACTCTGACGTTTTTGACAATGAGCGTCAGAAGACCCACAATACCATCTACGGAGGGTCCTGGGACATCACCTCTCTCCGCGTCCTCAAGATAATGCAGCAAGAAATGGCTGCCGTAGCTCCTGCTGCCAGGGCGAAACCACATCGAAAGTGGATTGATACACCCATCACTTCTGATGCATTAGACTGCCCTAGGAACATGGTCGGAGCTGGCCAACTCCCACTGATGGTATCTCCGACCATTAATAACGTTCAGCTCTACCACATTCTAGTAGACAGAGGCGCAATGCTCAATCTTCTGAGCTTTAAAGCGTTTATGAAGATCCAGCTGCAACTCTCGGACCTTCGCCCCTCAAGACCCTTCTCCGGGGTAGGTCCGGGAGCAATCAGCCCTCTCGGATCCATCACTCTCCCGATGACCTTCAAGACTAGGGAGAAATATAGGACTGAAAAGATGGTTTTTGATGTCGCTCACATCAGTCTGCCCTTCAACGCCATCCTGGGCAGGCCTTCCTTGTACATGTTTATGGACGCAGCTCACTACGACTATTTGGTGTTGAAGATGCTGACACCTTCAGGCATCCTCCGGGTCTGTGGAGACAACACTTCAGGAGTCATCGCGCTAGAGGAACTTCATGCTCTTACCACAGTGCAAGAAGGAACCTCTGGCAACGAGCTAATTGCTCAACCCCCAAGCACTCGTCATCAAGGTTCAACCTCTGCACCACGTGTGCAACCAAGCGGCGACACCGACGTTCCCGTCAAAGTTGTCCAAATTGGTTCTGATGCTGCTCAAACCACCCGTATATCTAGAGGTTTGAACAACAAATAGGAACTCACGCTCATCACTTTCCTCCGGGCTAATGTTGACATATTTGCCTGGCAACCATAACAAATGCCTGGAATCCCTAGGGAGGTGATTGAGCACAATCTAAAGATTTATCTCGACGCACGGCCTGTACACCAGAAGCCTCAAAAACAATTAGTCGAGCGACAAAACTTCATCCGACAGGAGATCAAGAAGTTGCTCGAAGCTCGTTTCATCCGGGAGGTTTTTCATCCAAAGTGGCTGGCAAACCCAGTCGTTGTACTCAAGGCCGGCGGGAAGCTTCGGATGTGTATCGACTACACCACACTAAATAAGGCATGTCCAAAAGATCCATTTCCACTACCTAGAATAGATCAGATAGTGGACTCCACCTCTGGGTGTGAGCTAGTGTGTTTCCTAGATGCATACTCCAGATATTATCAAATCCAAATGTCTAGGTAAGATGAAGATCATACTGCCTTCATAACAGTAGATGGATTGTATTGTTATACTGTCATGCCCTTTGGTCTCAAAAATGCCGCTTCAACCTTTGTGCGAGCTATGTACAAAACATTTGGAGAGCTAATTAGAGACTTTGTGGAGGTGTACGTCGATGACATCGTTGTGAAGATCAAGAACAAGGAGTCACTCCTTGACAACTTACATGCTGTCTTTGACAAGCTGCGTATCACGCGCACCAAGCTGAACCCAGACAAGTGTGTCTTCGGGGTTAGCTACGGGAAGCTCCTTGGTTTCTTGGTAACCCATCGAGGAATTGAAGAAAACCCGGCAAAGATCAAAGCTATAGAAGATATGCGTCCTCCAACTTGCATTAAAGACGCCCAGAAGCTAACTGGATGTCTACCTGCGCTCAACCGGTTCATCTCAAGGCTGGCAGAGTGGGCACTTCCATTCTTCAAGTTATTGAGGAAGACCAGACCATTCCATTGGTCCGAAGAAGTAGAAAAGGCATTCCAAGAGCTCAAGCAGCTCCTCACCACCCTACCAATCTTGGTAGCTCCGAACCTTGGTGAGCCTCTACTGCTTTACATTTCTACAACTACAGAAGTTGTAAGCATGGTCCTGGTCGCGGAAAGACTGGAACCACATCCAATTCAGGAGTCTAGACCCCCCGGGAGGGTCCGGAGCTACCTGAAAGCGAGTCTGGGTCCCAGCCCAGTTCTTCAAGATATAGTGCTATAGAACCAACCTCTCTCTTCTGAGGGAGTTTCCACGGCTGCTCAAGAAGATCCGGACCCCCCCCCCAGGGAGGGTCCGAATTGAACAAGAAAAAGTTTCGGACCCTTCCAGGAGGGTCCGGGAAGTTCAACAAGAAGGTCCGCACCCCTCCGAAAGGGACCGGATTGATGGAGAGGAAGCTACAGGCACCTCTGAAAGGGTTCGGACCGTTCAATGTCCAATATACTTTATTAGTGAAGTACTCCATGATGCCAAGACCAGATACATCGAGGTGCATAAGCTGCTTTACGTAGTTCTTATTGCCTCAAGGAAGCTTCGTCCTTATTTCCAAACCCATAAGATATCAGTGGTAACTTCTTATCCACTGTGTTCTATGTTGCATAACCCTAATTCTACTGGAAACATTGCAAAGTGGGCAGCAGAGCTGGCCGAGTTTGATCTTGAATTCATGTCGCGGCAAGCAATCAAAAGTCAGGCTTTGGATGACTTCGTGGCGGAGTGGACCCCTTCTCCATCAAATCCTGGGGGCCCCCGTGAGCAGAAGCTAGAACTCAAGGTCCCTGTCTTCACTGAGCCTCACTGGACTCTCTACTTCGACGGTTCTGTGCAGAAGCAGGGGACCGGAGCTGGAATCCTTCTCCTCGCTCCAACCGGGGAGAAGGTTAAATACATGGTTCACCTTGACTTCAAGGCAACCAACAACATGGCGGAGTATGAAGATCTCATCTACGGGCTCAAGGTGGCACTATCCTATGGTGTCAAACAGCTGTTGGTGAAGGGTGATTCGCAACTCATCATAAAACAAATCAAAGGTGAATGCTGCTGCAACAACCCCCAACTAGACGCTTATCTCTTTAAAGTCCAGAGGCTTCAGAAAGACTTCGAAGTCCTGGATCTCCACTATGTTTAGCATCTCCATAACGCTGAAGCCGACGAACCCTCAACGAAGGATTCAACCGGAGCTATGGCTCCTGATGGAATCTTCGTCCGGAGGTTGTCATCACCAACAACTCAGTCTACCGAATTGAGCGAAGGGGGTGAGACCAGCACCTCGAAGCTGGCGGTCCCGGTGACCCTGTTACCATGGCGTCCACCAAGGGTCGTAGGTGCTGTCGGAAGCTCCGAGCAACCCAACACGCAAGACTCAGAAGCTCAAGTTAGCTCCGATGCATGGATCTCGGAGATCTGGAGCTACTTGAAAGACATCATCCTTCCTGAAGACGGTGTATTCGCCGACGGGATCGTCAGATTGGCTAAAAGACACATGCTGGTAGAAGGGGATCTCTACCGGCGTGGTGCCAACGGTGTCCTAATGTGGTGCATTGCAAGGGAAAAACGCCGCAAGCTCCTCGCGAAAATCCATAGAGGCGAGTGTGGAATCACGCGTCTTCCCGCATGTTGGTCGGCAAAGCCTTTCGGCATGGTTTCTACTGGCCTATAACACTCCATGATGCAGTGGAGTTGGTGAAAAAGTGTGAAGTGTGTTACTTCCACGCAAAACAAATTCACACACTGGCTCAATCACTACAAATGATTCCTCCTACATGGCCATTCGCTGTGTGGGGCATGGACATTTTGGGACCTTTCCCAAAAGCCGTCGGAGGTTACATGTTCCTGTATGTCGCCTTCGACAAGTTCACCAAGTGGTCGGAAGCTACTCCAGTTGTGACAATCAACAAGCTATCCACATCAAGTTCTTTAAGTCCATAATATGCAGATTTGGAGTCTGAACAAAGTCATAACTAACAATGGAACCCAATTTACAAGTGCTGCGTTCCAAGAATATTGTGAAGACCTCAGCATTCAAGTCAGCTACGCATCAGTAGCTCACCCTTCAAGCACTGGCCAAGCTAAGAGAGCAAATGCAGAAATCTTAAAAGGGCTTAAGACGCGCACATGTGAGCGCCTGAAAAAGCATGGAGCCAACTGGATCGAAGAGCTTCCATCCGCAATGTGGGCAAGCAGGACTACACCTAACCGATCAACTGGAGAGACACCCTTCTTCTTGGTGTACGGAGCTGAAGAAGTCCTTCCTCCGGAGATCACCATGGGGTCGCTCCGGGTCCGGACCTTCGATGAAGCCGTGCAGGACCAGCTCCGGCATGAAGACCTTGACCTCGTCCACGAGGAAAGGTGCCAATCAGCTGTCCGCAATGCACACTATCGCCAAGCGCTCCGACGCTATCATCAAAGGCATGTGCACAACCGACAGCTCGAGGAAGGCGATCCGGTCCTACGGAAAATACTAACTCGCGAAGGAGTGAACAAACTTTCTCCCAGCTGGGAAGGTCCTTTCCGAGTGATCAAAGTATCCCGTCCTGGATGCGTTCGTTTGACAACTGAGGATGGGACTCTGCTTCCTAATCCTTGGAACATCGAGCACCTCCATAAGTTTTATGCTTAGAATCACGGAGGTGAGTCTTTAATTACACACAATGTATGTTATAGAGTCAATATACAGAGGGTACGTCCTCTGGGAGAACATTCGGACCCTTCTGGGGGGGGTCCAGGAAGTTCTAGCAACACTTGACACAGTCACGGCACTAAAAGTGTAGCTGCCTGCCCCGGGCTAGTACAAGATGTATAACACACTTAGCCTGGTCATATACCCTAAGTGTGTCCTTGTCTCCCCTGTAATCCGGACCTATAATGAAAGACATTGTTGTGTGAAAACAGACTCCACGTGTATTTATTTTTGTACAAGGCTCAGTCTTTTGAATTATTATTTTTATCCCTCTTATCTATAATGAAGTTGTGCAATTATTTTCCAGTTTTAGTCCAAGTTATTTATATGTGTTACAAGTTATATTGTCGGTCTTTTTGGATCTAAACATCGCTGCATAGTCTACTTGCCTAAACGCCAAGCCAACATAGGTCTGGAGTGCGCTACCGACTTAGCCTGGTCCTACACCCTAAGTACACCACTCTACCTGCATCCCAGCAGGCCTGAGTAGGATGAGAACTAAAAAAGCATGCGGATCTAGAGAGATTACATCAATGTGCTTGTTATCATATCGAATTCCTTTGGATCTAAAACTCAAATAAGAACGATAACTCACAAACAATTTATAGATAAGAGGACAATTTTTACTCTTTTTATTATCTTTAATGTACAGGAAAAGCAAAAAAAAAACAACGATGGTGGACGATGTCGGAGCTATGAAGCTCCGACAACCTCCAAGGGGCCCGCTGTCGACGTTTTCGAACATTGAAAGTGTGCGCCACCAGAGCTAACAAGCTCCAGCAACTTCCATGAGGGCCGGACGTTAACATAAAGTATAATTCAAGAGAAGATTGCATAACCACCCAAGGGATTCGCCCTCAATGTTACCTACGTTTGATGGTGGGTGTCGTCGGACCTATCAAGCTCCGACAACCCCAGGGGGCCTGCTGTCGACGTTATATGCGTTGACAGTGGGTGTCGTCGGACCTATCAAGCTCTGACAACCCCACGGGGCCCGCCGTCAACGCTACAAAAGCTCCCTGGAGTAGTCGAAAATAAACTTCGGATCTAAAAGCTATAAGTTCAAAGTGTCCAAGTCATCAACACATCGTCAAGTCATTTTGGTACTTGTTTGAAATCAAATTGTGTACATCTACCAGGGGGCAAACAAGATAAAGGACGGTGTATTGAAGACAAGGACAACAAAATGGAATTCGTTACAGAAATAGTAGATTTCATTCATTCAAAGTACTGGATTACAAAACCAGATTTCATTCTCTTCGGCAATGAGTCCTTCAAAGACTGGATCGAGAGAAAATTGGGGGTCTCGACTTTTGTAACACGCCAAGACATACTCGGCGATGTTTTTGGCCAGATATTTTCCCTCTGTCTCCAACTAGTCAGCGATGGCATCACCTGTTGCGTCGAGTTTGCTGCCAGCAGAGCCAAGCGCCACCAGCGTCTGGTCCAGCTCCTGTGCTGGGTCCTCCGGGCGTATTGGACTGAAGCCAAATGGCACAAGGGCTCTGTCCGCACGTCCCAGGAAATCCCATACCATCAGGAATTCAGTTGCCCTTGAGCTCCGCAGCTCCTCCAGTGACCTCCGGGCGGCCGCTAGCTCCGTACTTTCCTGAGCGAGGCGTTCAACTGCTTTGGCATGTTGCTGCATATTCTCAGCCACTTGTTCTTCGCGGTCGGCTAGCTCCGTCTCCCAGAGGTGGATGTGGTCCCGCCGTTCCACCAGGTCTTTCTCCCTGCCTCTTACTTTCCCTTCTCTGGTGGCAACATCAGCTTCTCTTTTCGAGAGCTCCTGCCCCAGTTTCTAGTACTTTTCCTCCTCCTCCATACTCCACAGATCAAACTTCTTAGAGTAATCTGCCAAATTTTGCTCAGCCAGAGTTAGCTTCTGACCGAGCTCTTCCTCTCTTTTCAAAACATCCTCCTGCGATTCCAGGAGTTTTTCTTCTCTTGCATCAAGGTCCGCTTGACGCTTCAGGAGGACCTCGTTTAATTCATTGAGGTTTTCATGACGCTCGTCAGCAGCATCACACCTTTCTTTGGCATGTTTGAGGATCTCCCAAGAATTAGCGTCGAGCGCCCTGATGGCAGCCTCCTTCTCCTCCAGCAGTTTGCCCCAGTCTTCCATCTGGGTCGTTTACCTTTTGACTCACTCTTTCTGATCAGCAAGCCTCGTCTGAGAAAGCTTGGTCTCGAAATGGAGTCTGTTGCGCCAATGCCTCAAGGTGTGGCGCTCCTCTTCAAGGACCTTGCTGTCGTGATCGAAGGCGAGCTGAACTTGTCGGAGGCTCGAGGAAGCATTGTCTATGGACAACGCCAAGGGAATAGGCTCCGGACCTGCTGGGGTCACCTCCGCTGGCTCCAAGGGGTCTTCAAGAACAAAAATAGGTCCCACGCCACAAGTGTGGTTCCCTGTGCTTCTACGGCACTGGGGCCGCCCTTCGGGAGCTCTTCGGCAACAGCTGAGGAAGAACCCATTGAGGGAACTTCTACCTCCGGGTACGATGCCGAAGGTCCTGATGCGAGAACTTCAATAGCTGGTTCCGCTAGTGAAGAGCCTGTCTCTGCCTCTACATGATGTTCTGCCTCACGCATGGGTACCTCCAGAGCAGTTACTTCCGGGGCGGTCGGTGGAGCTTCACCCGAAGCCATTTCCATCGCCGGCTCAGGCGCAGGTACATCAGCTACCTCCGGCTCAACTGTCGGAGCTTCAACAACTTCTGACTCAAAGGTAGGAACTTCAAGTGCCACTGACTCGGTTGCCGGAGCATCAACGACTTTTGACTCAAGAGCCAGAGCTTCTGGCACCACCGGTTCATCTACCGGCTCAACAGCAACTTTTGGCACAGTGACCAGAGCCTTAATTACCTCCAGCCCCGATGCTGGAGCTTACACCATCTCTGCGTCCTGTGCCTTAGCTTTAGTTGCTGGTGATGCCATTACTAGAGCGTCTTCATGCATGTCTCCCCCGGGGCCCGGCGTTACCACGGGAGTCTCTGGTGATGACTCTGGATCTAGATCCACGACAACTGGCGCCAGAGCTGCCGTGACCTCAACCACCACTTGAGGAGGCACGGGGGGTTGAAGCTGGAGCTTCCGTCAGTACTGTTTCAGCTGTTACAACGGAGGCTGGAGCTTTAGACCCTGACTTTGATGCCCTGTAGTCAAAAAATTGGAAAAATCAAAACATGACAAAAATAAGAGTGGCGAATCAAGGTGAAAAAGCAAAGCTTACCTTGGGAAGATACCGCTCCAATCGGCGCAAAACCTCTTCGCCGGAGGCTCAGAGCCGGAACCTACCATAGTTTGCATGATGGGAGCTCCGAAATGTTGCCCGGAGCCTGCCGCCATTGTTGGTGTTGCCCCACCCGAGGTCTTCCTTGGTTGGGAAGGACTACCAGACCTGGAGCCCGTGGCTGGTGCCGGGGCCGGAGTCGACTATACAAGAACTAGCGCCTCTCGAGGACGCTTGCACTGGTGGAGGTGTCGCTGCAGAAGATCTCCCTCATCGGGGAGAAGGGGCAGTCGTAGATGGAGCAGACCTGAGGGATCTCCGATCAGCGTGCTTCAGTTTTCTTTTCCGGGTGGAAGATTCGGCTGGCTCCTTCCCTTGCCCTTGCTGATCTCATCAACTCTTTGGCTCGGGGTAGGGGCGACCACCTCCTCGGAAGCTCCGGGTATTACAACCCTGGAGACCCTACGCTTCTCCACCTCACCGAGGTCGTCTAGTGCCGACATCTTCCTCCAGAGCTCCCTGCTGATCTCTGGAATCATGTTTAAAGGCAGGAAAGCAGCCGACAGAGCTAAGGCATCATCAGCGATAGACCCATGCTGAAATTTCTTGAGATGGAGCTTCAAAGCTTTGTCATCCAAGTTGGATTTCAAACTGGTTTCAATCCGACCATCATCCATCACACTGTTGAAAGCCCAGGCGAGCTTCTCCCTCCTCCTTAGCGGAGCCCACCTGTTCACCAAGAAATTTCCGAAGACCATCTGGGGGGTCACTCTACCCTCCACACATTCTTAGATTCTGGTCAGGACAGGGTTAAATGCATCCAACAGCTTCGGAACTACATTTCAGGCATCAGTGTCAACATTGGGGAGTCCTTGGGGCAGCTCCAACCTGTCGTGCTCCTCCACTGCAATGACGATCCAATCCTTCTTCAAGTCATCCCATTTGCTAGAGGTGAATGACTTCAAGTACTTAAAGGGACAGTTATTGTGCTTCACGAAGTAGTAGAAGTCAAGCAACTATGTCCCCTTGCCGGTGGTATGGGCCGTGAAGAAGGTCCGGAATAGTTCGAGCAGGGAGGCACGCCCACCCACATCTCGCAGAAGTGGACGAAAGTCGCCACCAGCAGGAGGGAATGTGGGCCGAGGTGATGCAGTTGGAGGCCGTAGAAGTCCAATAGCATCAAGATGAAACTTGAAAAAGGTGGGATCAGTCCCACCATGGCGTACGCCGAAAAGTACACCATCTCTCCACGGCGCTCCTTCTTGAAGGGGAGCTTGCCGGCACGGACCAAGTGGTTGAAGGAGTCACTAGACCATCCCATGAAATTTCGAACCTTCATCAGATTGTCCTTGCTCAGGATACGACTTTTGGGGAGACCTAACTCCATCGCAGCAAAGTGGAGCGAAAGAGGAGAAAGCTAGGCAAAGTTTGGAGGCTCTAAGCGCGAGTTTGATCGAAAGCGTAAAGAGTCCTCAAACCGTGCAGACTTTTCTTCTTTTGTAAGCCTCCATGATGTTTGGATGGAAACCGCAATGAGAGCAAGTCAACATTACCAAGAATCTACCCCGTCAATGACAAATGGGCTCGGGGCCACCCCGACAAAGAAGTCGAGGTTATTACCCCAGGCAAACCGTCGTCATGATGGGCGGCAGGAAGCCCGAGGGCGGCAGTCTGACAAGGCGCTCAGAACCGATACGATTTTCGTATTAGGAACCGGCGACCTTCAATTGCGTGAGATCCACACTCAAAGATCTCATCTGCCGCATTCAAAACAAGCCACGCGACGATGGTTTAACCCCGAACCATCGCCCCAACGGTGCATCAGAAGACCTTTGAAGACCGCAGCGCGGGAATCGAGGATGGCCCCACCTCTGGTAGAATAACTTAACCCAAAGGGTTTCTCCCAGAGGTGGGCCTGGGGGCCACTGTCGGTACACTGCATACCGGGTACCCCATGATACCGCAAGAAGTGCAAGGGAGTTCCACCTGTCAAACGAAGACCTCCATAGGCCCCACGTGTCGAATGGCACTAGACCCACCTCCTACATATATAGGTGAGCTCCGACACTGCCACATGTAACACAAGACCGGAGCTAAACCCCCTATGTAGGGGAGCTCTGTACTTGATGCGTGTACAGTGATCTCGGACCTAACCCCCAGCAGAAGAAAGCTCTGGTGCCTCCACGTGTATAGCAGCTTCGGACCTACCTCCCCGTAAGGGAAAGCTCTGGAGCCACCACGTGTCAAGCCTCCGGACCTATTTCACCAATGGAAATACAGATAGATCTCCAACGGTATAAGCATTCAAAGGACTCTTATTGCTACAATTACAAGGCATGATTATGTGCTATTAATGCACTATTAATGGCGCACGATCAGCAGACCCTTAATACTGGTAACGCCACCATTAAGGGGCGTTATATCACGTTATTAGGGTGCTTAAACACATTTAACTATGTATTAGGCAAGAATAACCGCTGGGGCCACATGTCAGGCCACGCAACCCATGTAATAGCCATCCCTTGGTATATAAAAGGGATGTGCTGCGCGGTACAAAAGGAGGCAAGTTCATACGCACGCAAGAACGACCAAATCCCCAATACAACAACACACATCCCGTGGAGTAAGGTATTACGCTCAGGCGGCCCGAACCACGTAAATCATCTATGTCACCTTCTTGTCTAAGATCTCCGCGAGCCCAAACCCATACAAGAACCTCCGCGGGCTACAATTTAGTAGTACCGGGGGAAGTGTCGTTCTGTAACACCCTCATTTTCATCCATCATGCATTGCATACATCCTAATATATGTTTAATATTAATCCACATAAAAAGGAACAAGTTTAAAATCAATTAGAAACAAAACCGCACTTAAGAATTCTGGAAAGTGCAGACTAGTCCGATTTTGGTGCGAACTAGTCCGATTTGTTTCTGACCTCGCTCGGACTTGTCCGTTTTTTCTGCGGACTAGTCTGTTTTTGCCTCTGGACACTTTCGGACTTGTCCGGTTCTGTGCGGACTAGTCTAGTGTTTCAATTCTCTTGGAAATTTCGCTAAGTCCCTGGACTTGTCTGGACGTCCGGTACTCCAGCGAACTTGTCCATTTTCCTCTCTGACTAAAGTCAGACTTGTCTGATTTTAGGCCACACTTGTCTGTTTTTCCCCTCTGGATAAGTTTGGACTTGTTCGATGTCCAGCCCAGACTTGTCTGATTTTTCTCTGGACAACTTCGGACTAGTCCGACCCTTTTCGAACTTGTCCGATAAATCGCGACTCCAAGTTGATCTTTTGTTTCACAACTTGTTCCTTGGGTTTTACGTTAAGTGGGCCTAGGGACATCGTGCTTAACTCTTTTAGAGCCCATGTGGGACTCTAAACTGGCCTTTACTTATCTCAAACTCGAAATCCATCTAACCCTAGCCTCTACCTCTATATAAACAACCCTCCCCCCCCCCCCCCCCGGCTTCACATCTATTTTCCACTTTTCCTCCACACCCAAACCCTAGCTCGTGATTAGCCGCCACCAAGGAGGGAGAAGGAGATCTAGAACAAGAAGAAGAAGAAGAGGAGGAAACGAAAGAGGATCAAGATCTCCATCAACTTTGCATTCTTCGTCAACAATCCATTCTCAAGTTCTTACCAACACTAGATCGTCAAGATCCAAGTGTTTTCTCCAAGATTCTTGATTCTGTGGAGTTCTAGATACCTGGTACACCTTCTATTCTCTTTTCCCTACATGAATTCAACCCCAAATCTCCAAATTCATGTCGATCTAGAAAACCCTATATCGTTAGTTTCGCGAAGTGCGGACTTGTCCGGTCCCTAGCGAACTAGTCTGATTTTTCTAGTTAACTTCTATTGAATTACTTCTAAAATTTGGTCTAATCAACTCCAACCTGTATAAACTTGTTAAAAGTCATTAGAACTAGTTAATGATCATTAAAATCAACTCGCTAACAAGTTCCACCCTGCATTTGCATTAATCATGCATGTCATGTCATATTGAGTAATATTTGTGCACTCTTTGATTGTGTTTCTTGTTTGTATGTTTATTTTCCGGATTAGACAGATTTGCGCTAGGGAGTGCCGTGGAGGATCTACATCACCAAGAGTTTGTAGTCTTTGATCCTAATCAATCCCAAGAGCAAAGCAAGTGTCCTTGATGCATATTGATCCTGTTTTAAAATAAATGTTTTGTTTTCAAAACTACGTTGTGTCAATTTGATGGGAATCCTATGATAGGGAGTTTACTAGTTTTGTTTGACCACCCTTGTCACCTGAAATATATGGTAGAGAGTCAGGAAGGTTTTTTTACCTTTTGCTTCGCTTAATTAATTGGGATGGGAAAACAACACTACCCATTTAATTATGCATTAATGATATTATGGTTAATATGAACTGGTTAATATGATGTGGTAATGGGTGAGATTATGGTTAATATGAACTAGTTAATATGATATAGTAGTGGGTGATCTAAGCAAGCCTGGTATGTGGATGGGTTGGATGATATGGTGGTTTGTTTGCTTTAGATCTAAGGACCGGTTCATGCGAGAATAAGCCAGGACTACAATGCCACCACGAGGCCAAGTATGAGTGCGACATAGCCGATTAATTAGGGCTTTGCCAGTGCTATTTGGACCATTAAGGATGCTCGGGGAAGGGGTAGTCGGATTGGGTTTGTTGATGATTGGTGGGACTACCCTGGGATCCGAATGGCTCAAGAGGGGGCCCTTGGTTGAAGATGTGCTCTGTAGGAGACACCGCCACCTGTGAAACATCAGTGGGGTCTGAATAGGCTAGTAATCCCTTTGTAAAGGCTATTTTGTGATCTCTTGGCCATACACCAAAGGAAGTGTAATTGGCATAAGAGAAGTTCTTTAGTCGCCGACGGGTGATGAAATCACAAACACATGGGTAAAGTGGTACAACCTCTGCAGAGTGTCTAATAAACTATCATGATAGTCGTGCTCCCAGTTATGAGCGCCTGGATGACCTACATGATTAGAGAAAACTTGGTATTGGGATGGTTTTTGGGATGGTTAAGGTTTGGTAATGGTAATGGTTGGTTGGTTATGGATTAATTTCTGGTATTGGATATGGTTAATGGCAATGGTAAAATCTGGTTTATGGGACTGATATTATGATGATTGCATGGTTTATGATGAGTTTACTTCACACATCTATAAAATATTATTTTTCAAATGTTTTAATGTACTTTTCATCACTTAGCCATTATTATTGTTGTCATTTGAATCAGCTACATGTCATACTTTCCACACTTGCTGAGTACGACATGTAATCACCCTTGCAATTCCCCCACCAACAGTTGCAGGTCAGGATTGGGAGTTTAATGATGATAATGCGGAGTACTAGGCCATGTCTACCGTCAGCTTGCCTGTGGTGTTGATTGGAGCTGTGCTACCCTATTGCTTATGCCGCCTAGATATTTAGTTTGCTTCATTAGTTTATTTCCGCTACATTAGTTGAACTTGTCATTAATATTCATTAGTGCTTGTATTCGAGGATATTATTAATTGTGTAATAAAAGTGGTTAATTAATCTTGTGCTGTGATAATTTTCTGTATATCCTTTTGTGAATGCACTCGAGTATGTGTGTTGAACGTCCTAGGCACACATATGCGTTCACTTCGTTCATTTTTGGAACCGGGTGTCACACGTTCCCCTGGATCCCGAAAATATTGACATTCTTTAAATTAACAAATGTCGAAGGAGGAAGAAGAGAGACACGCGTTAAGTTAAAGAGACACAGAAGAAGAGACGAGAGAGATAAATACGAGATGCGCTAGAACAAAGAGAGACGCGCGTTAAGTTAAAGAGTGTCTTCCATTGTTGAAGAGACGCACTGTGTTTCATGCGCGTCTCCCTCTTGTGAGAGAGGCTGTCGTGTCTCGGATACCAATTTAACTGAGACAGACTTTATCTTAACGCGTCTCCATGTACTTTCAGCCGAGCCATGTCAGATCCTTGCTAAAGCGGGTACGTCTCACTTAACATTATCAGAGACGCAACCTTTGAGCGCGTCGCCCATCTTTGTCTCCTATTTGGGTTTCTTACGTAGTGTGAAGAATAAACACTTTCTCTCGGGTGATGGCGCTTTTGTCATTTCATGGTCCGATCTCTACGACCTTTTCAACCTCGACGCGTTGGATGTCTCCCTAATACGCTGCTTCGCATTGTAAGTCTCCTAAAAAACTAGGTTCTTCAATACATACTCAATATAAGTGTTATATGTGAAAAATTTGGCATTTTGCGTGTAGGCACCAGCAACAACATGCTCGTCATAACACGCGAAACGTGTCTGCTGCATATCTTGACCCACAAGTACCAGCGAGGACTTATATTCAAGCGTCGAGCGACAGGAAAGATGTTGTTCAATATTTTGTGAGGGCAATGAAACAGTACAGTTATAAAGACCTCCTAGTCGTACCGTTCAACACGGGTAACCATTGGGTAACCATAGCAATATCTACATGGTACAACTAGGTCTGATATTGTGACTCCTCAAGGCCGATAGATGAAAAAACTGGCGAGCGAAAGACCCGGTCATGGAATGATATCTCTTCCACTATTGACGAGTAAGTTCCTTCTTCACTTTAGTTTCCTTGCACTATAATTTTACATTAACTGAAAATGTTTTTGTTTAGGGCTTTTGGACAAGTAAAAGGAAAACGCCGACAGCTTACACATCATACTACATTCGACGTCCCACAACAAGCTCTGGGCAACACGTGCGGCTTCCACGTATGCCTACACATGGCTTTATTTGGAGAGCAACCTAATTGCAATGTATGTGTAAGTGCATTTATTTTACTTTATTACAAATCTTTTGCTAAATCTCATTTTATCGTGTGGCAAGACTAAGGACCCGCCTTTAGGAACGCTGAAGGTCGTAGCCTTGAGCAAGTTAGAGACGTCCTATGTAGGTTTATCATTTCTGGAATCATTAATTCAAACTGAGAATTTCATTAACCAATAGAGCATTAGGTGACAATTATTCTTTGTGTAAATTAGTTACATGTCAAGCTGGATGAATACGGGAATTTTGTGTAAATAGTTACTTGGTAACCACGATTTACACTTTGTTAATATTTGATTGGTCAATGTGTGCACACTTTCTTAATATTTGTTAATATTTGATTAGTTACATGTTAAGCTGGATGAACATGAAACATTTGGCTATACATATGTTTCTATATGTGTATGTTGCTGACACAGGCAATGCGGCTACCAAATCCTGGGTAGCTTCAAGATTCAGCCGAGAACCAGGATAATCAGCAGTGGGGGCACCTAATAGGAGACGCGCGACTAACAGGGAGTGTCTCCTGTTAGCACCGCACTGAACCTGCCTATAAACAATTCACGACGTGTTGTACCAGAGGATGTCTTAGATTAACTAAATTAAAGAGACACGCTTTCTTACGGCTTGTCTCAATTCAATCAACAAATGGGCGATGGACCATTATAAAGTCCATCTCGAAATAGTCAACATATCTGCGATGCAATTTATTAGAGCATGTCTCTCATGTACGATGATGGGCGACGCACGCCTTGCACGTCTCCAATGACCTTGTAAACCCCGTCTGTTATGACCCAAAAAAGGAGACGCGCTTTCTTTGAGTTTGTCTCGCACTTAGTATAATCGGTGACGTGCCTGTTGCTCGTCTCTAATGACAACGTAAAGCGAGACGCGACGATCGAGACACACCGTTGTACGTCTTCCTTCTTCGTTCGGACACGTCTCGAATGAGCCTTTCTTACGTAGTGACGGGAGCATGTCAGTCAATAATGCCAGGAATTCAATGCGCCGAAATGATTGCGCGCCGTTTAAGTCACGACTAAGTAACACAGTTTAATCGATGCGGACATCGTTCTACCAGTTCTGTTTCGCTTTACTCCAGCAAGACTTAGGCTTCCTTTGGATTGAAGGAATGTCAAAGTAATTTGAAGCATAGGATTTGTAAATGATTTTTCCTACATGACCATTTGGCTCACAGGAAAAACAAAGGATAGTTTACATAGGAATAGATTCCTTTGCTAAATTTTGCAGGAAACCTAATATGAGCTTGGACAGCTTTTTTCTTTTCTGGCTCATGTTGCAGGTTTCTTTGTTTTTCCTATGATGCTGCCACAAGACTTCTCATCTCAATTTCTATAGGATTGCAAAAACATACAATTTTAATTTCCTATGTTTTTCTTATTCCTGTGTTTTTTAATTTCTTCAATCCAGCCTTACTCTATTAACGATAAAATAGTGCGTTTCCTGGCATAGCTGGAGTACAGTACAGTGCAGTCAAGTACTCCACAGTAATGTAATGTAGTAATGGAGCCAGCAGCGACTGCAATTCGGCAAACGGCACAGCAGGACATTAGCGTACGAAGTGAAAGGTAACAAGAGAAAGATCGCGCCAGATTCGCAATTTACTCCTACAACGAACTGCCGTACATCAAGAGCGAATGGAGCCACGAGTACGTATTAGACTGCTTGTACTTGTTGATCTGTGTAGTCGGCTCTCTATACCATCATCTCTAAAAGATTCTTAGCTTTACAGTTTCATTCTTCATACTCGTTCACCTTTAAATCATACCTCTATATTTTTCTCCTCTCTTGTTTCTTTATTCTATTTTTTTTCTCCTCTTTTTTTTCTTCTTCCTCCCCTTCCCATTTGTTTGCAGGCCTTTTTGGCGTTGCCGCTACGGACCCCTTCTACATGTAGCGGTGCACTGCTCCTCCCGCCATTTTGCCAGCCTTTTTGGCGTTGCCGCTACGGACCCTCCCGCCAGCTAAAGTACGGTGGCGGGCCCTATAGCGGGAACCCCTGTGGCCAGTCTTGGGCTGCCTGCAGTGGTGCCGCTAAAGGCACCGCCATCGGCATTTAGCGTTAGATCGCGTCTGCAGCAGTGTCCGTAGAAGAAGTGTCAAAGTAGCGGCAACTACAGCATTGTGCCACAGGTAGAGGTGACGGTAAGCAGAGAGAGAAAGGAAGAGAGGAGAAATAAATGAGGGAAAAAATAAAAGGAGAAGAAAGGAATAAAATAAGTAGAAAATAATATAGATGTATGATTTAGAGGTGAACGATCGAAGAAACAAAACTATAAAAAGAGAATCTTTTTAAATATAAAATATAAAAATGTGATATAGAGGTTCACAAGTGGAACAACTTTAAAGGTCCAGCGGGGCGGTTCAATAAACTGACGACATTTATTATGCGCGTCGTGAAGCAGAGGCTATGGTACGTACTTGCGGCCCCGACCGGCTGGCCGGATGTTGTTTGTTGTTGTCTAGGCTAGGCCAGCCTTCATGCACGGAACGGAACCGGGACCTCAGCGGGGACCACCCTATCACGGTGCACCGCTGGGATCCAAACTAGCGGTTGTCCTGAACAGTAAACCGTCCCATTAATTTCCAAATCTGGGTGTTGTAACTTTTTGTTATAATAACCTTCCATCTCCCGTGGTTTTCATCGCGGGTGAAAGTCGCCTAGAGAGGGGGGGTGCATAGGAAATAATAGCTCAAATTACTTAATCAAACAAGGTTAACTTCCTGTGGTCGGACTAGTCTGCACAGGGTCGGACTAGTCCGCTCAGCACAGGGTAAAAACCCTAAAACTTGGTTTCTACAAGTTATTTGCAGAATTAAAGTTCACCAAAGAGATAAGCAATGTGTGGTAAACTAGTGAAGCTCAGATTGTGAAGTTTAAACACTTAGATTACAAGTTTACACTAATGATCCAAGTGAAGAGCAATGGGAGCAATATCAACCCTAATAGCAATACTAGTGATCACGAAAAGTGAAACACAAGTAAAACAAGTTTTATCATGTGGTTTAGCTCTACGAAGAATCCTACATCCACGTTGAGAAGTCCACACAAGGACCGGGTCTCACTTGACCCTTCTCTCATCAAGCTACCACGATGACCGGCTTGATTTCCACTATATCAATGGGCAATCACAAAGTTTGATGGGGCTACTCACAACTTGAGGCGCCCACAAATCAATACAATGAGAAGCACATGAAGCTCAACTCACACAAGCCACAAAACACAACACAATGTGCAAGAGATCAAACCTAGAGCCAAAGCGCGATGATCTTCCTTTATTCTCCTCCCCAAACCCTAATCTCTTCAAGATTTGCTCTTAAGGGGTTAGTAGGACGTGTAGAAGGCTTTGGAAGGCTCTAGGATGCTTGTGGCGGCGCTAGGGTTCAAGACATGTTCAAATGAGCCCGGGGGTCCCCTTTTTATAGGGTTCTCGAGCCGCTTCTGTTGACCTCAGCAGAAGGGCGGACTAGTCCAGCCTCTGACCCCAGACTAGTCCGACCTTATGGGACCACTTACCTCTTGTCAATTCCCGACAACTGCTACACTGAGCAATGATCGTCACGCTCCCCGCCAAATTTCCAAATTCAAACGGTCACTAGAAAACGGACTAGTCCGATCAACAACGGACTAGTCCGAAGTGGAACAGAACCATTTGGTCCGTCCCAAAGCAGACTCTTCTGGGTTGGCCCGGACTAGTCCGGCCATAGGGGCGGACTAGTCTGGCCCTCTAGGGTTTCTCTCGGTCTATCTCACTAAGTCTCAAACGGACAAGTCCGTACCCAAACGGACAAGTCCGAACTATTCCAGAGAGCTTTAGTCCGTCCAAAAATGGACAAGTCCGGACTTCTCAGGCTTAGCTCCAAATTCACTCAGATTCACCTCAGAGACGTTTGGTGTGTCTCAAAATGGACTTGTCTGCCTGGCCGGACTAGTCTGTCCTTGAGGCCCGGACTAGTCCAACCTCCTAGGGTTTTTCTCATTTTTGGCTTCTCACTTAGGTGTTTCACTAAACCACCACTTTGAGCCCCTTGGTATGATCTCAATGCACATGATACATCTACCCTCTCACATGACACGACTAATATAAGCTCAATACCATAGAAACCCTAATTTCTACGCTTGAGTCTTTGACGCCCGTCATATGACACGACTCATATAAGCTCAATACAACTTGAAATGAGAGATTAAAACATAAGTCCTTCATAGATCAAATACTCTCTCAAACTAATCTATCTCTCCCCCTCCATCTTTCCCCCTATATCTCTCTCTCAAACTAATCTATCTCTCCCCCTCCATCTTTCCCCCTATATTTCTCCCCCTATATCTAAGTGCCCCATCCACTAATCTATCTCTCCCCCTTTGGCATCAAGACACCAAAAAGGAAAACAAGAGAGGAAGGGCCCTTAGGTCTACTCATCGTCGGAGTCATCATCGTCATCGCCGCCTTGACGCCCGCTGTCGCTCTTCGTGGCCTCCGGGTCAACATTGGCCTCATTATCATCGGTCGGGGCCACGGTGGAAGTCCCATCTTCTCCAAACTGAGCGAGCTCCTCAGCAGTGAACTCCAGGAAAGAAGTTAGCTCACCATCGCTCTCCTCGGCGGGAGACATAGGAATGTCCAGCTTGTCGCACATCGCCTTGAGATACTTCTCGTTGAGACGCTCCATGCGACGTTGTCGAATTTTTGTCTTCCGGCAAGAGGAGAAAAGAGCCTTGAAGCATTTGAAGAATACACTCCCGCATTGTGATGAAGGCGGAGGTGGTGGAGGAGATGGCACAAAGCGAGAGAAAGAAGTGGGAGGATCCGCATTCTTCCTCCTAGGAGAAGCCGGCTCTGGAGGAGGGAGTTGAGGTCGAAGCCTCTAGTGAATGATATCTTTCTTGAAGGTGAGTCCGGAGATCTTCTCGATCATGTACATGATGTACGGGGCATATCCACATGATCGGTTAGGAGTGTTCGAGATGTTGAAGATGTCATCAAAGATATAGTCCACCACATTGAAGTAGGCATCTCCATCGATCAGCACCATCAAGTGCCTCAAATTTCCTTGTATTACCCCGCATCTCCATCCTTGGGGGCGATGGTCTTTCCAAGGACCCGGTTGAGCACACTATAGAATGGCTTGATGTTTCTGATGTCCCCGTCCTCATACTGTGCATGACTTGGGTACATATACTCCAGGGTGTCCCGATCAACTGGCTTCAGATTTGAAATGATGATCTCATTATCTAGTTGGTCCTCCAAGTCAAGTAATTGAGCAAACTCCCAATAGGTGGTGCAGTACTGCTCTCCATGGGTCATATAGGTAATCCTCTTGTCCCCAACGGTGTGGAAGTACAAAGTGGAATAGAACTGAGTGATGACTTCCACATTCTAGTCATACTGGAAGGCCATGAACTTCTTCAAGCCATGCCTCTCAACGGCCTCAATCACAACATTGAAGGCTTGATGATATTTCTGAGACATATAGTCCCAGTCTATCCAATGAGCATCTGTGACAGGGGTCTGCTTGGTCATGTAGACCGTCCGGTAGTAGTCACAGTGGAAGTCACACCAGAAGCGGGGATCAACTGTGCTCCTGTCTCTCTGATAGACATTGATCTTCCTCAGCTTGCATGCCTTCTCAGCCCCCTTTCCCTTGAAGATGTTAGCATCGAATGCCGCTGCACGGTTTGGGTTCCGTGCAGGAGAAGACATCCTCAACGGGCCAATGGGTTGAGAGGCACCCTTCTTGACCTTGCTAGCAGCATTCTTGGCCACTATCGCCCTTTTCTTGGGTGCAGCATCGACTGGGGCCTTGCCTTTATCGTTGGAGGTCCTCGCCCCCTGGGTTCTAGCTTGTTCACCCAAAGTAACAAGCCGCTTCCGTTTCGGGGCTGCCTCGACAGCTGCAGAATTATGCTCTTTGCGCTGCATCTTCTTCGCTCTCTGTGATGCGAAGTATGCAGCAGCCATCTCTCGATCCTCTCATTGCTTTCGACGATAGAGAGATTGCTTCTCCGCTTCGGTCTCGGAGTCGGAAGGTGGAACATACTCGTTATCCGACATGGTTGCTGATAAAGGAAGCAAGGGAATGTGTATGAGTCAAAGTAAGTTAAGGGGTAGAGGTAGAATTCACAAAATCAACCTAGGTTATGGTTTTCACTGTGTAACGCGGACTTGTCCGCACTAGGTCGGACTTGTCCGCCCTGTGGCCGAACTAGTCCGGTTCACACAGCAAGAACCCTAATCTAGAGAAATTTTGCAAAAACTATGGATCCTACCACAAAAATTAAGGTACATGATCACATTGATGTACACAACAACATTTGTGAAGAAGTTTCTATCAATAGACCCAAAAGAATTGAATTTCAAGGATTTTGGGGTTAGATCAAGAATACCTCTTCAAATCTTCGATTCGATGAAATGTGAGTGAGGAATCGGCCTCCAATGCTTGGGGAAAGGTTCCTAAGCACCTTAGGCTTCAATCCACAGATTGGAGTCGAGATTTGTTGGTGGGAATCGAAAATCGCCGTTTGGGAGACGGTTTTCAAGCGTTTTTAGAGAGAGAGTGTTTGAATGGAAGTGGAGAGGTCGAGGGCTCCCTAGGGAGGTTAAGTCCCCAAGGGCCGGACTAGTCTGGTAAGTTACCCAGACTTGTCCGGCTATCGGACTGAGTCCGGACAATTTGGAGCCACCGGTCTAGTCCGGTCTAGGGGCGGACTAGTCCGGTCCTTAGGTTGAAAACTTCTATATATTGAGTTTTCAGTGGGGATTTGATCCTTTTGGACTAGATTTAACAAAATATCTTTGTAAACATGGTCAGTAAGCAATCAACAATCAAACTATGACCATGATTCACAAGGATTCAATATTTTCAAATAATTTGTAGAAAAATTGAGGAGGATGAGTTTTTCGCAAGCATGTGTGAATTTTCAATATAACAATCAGATGTGCAAGACTTAAGCCACATTTCGAGAATCTAGGATATTTAGCTCACTCCTAAGTTCACAAAATCTTTTCTCATCTAGGGGCTTGATAAAAATATCGGCCAATTGTTTATTGGTTCTTACATGTGAAATTGCAATGTCTCCTTTGATGGAGTGATCTCTCAAGAAATGGTGCCGAATATTGATGTGCTTGGTCCTTGAGTGTTCAACTGGATTGTGGGCTATTTTGATGACACTCTCATTGTCACATAGGAGAGGGATATGGCGCAAGTTTATGCCATAGTCCTTAAGAGTTTGTCACATCCAAAGAAGTTGTGCACAACAACTTCCGGGGGCGACATACTCCGCTTCGGCTGTGGAAAGAGCAATGGATTTTTGTTTCTTTGAGGACCAAGAAACTAAAGATCTACAAAGGAATTGGCAAGTTCCTGATGTACTCTTCCTAACAACTTTGCACCCCGCGTAGTCCGCATCGGAATATCCAATGAGGTTAAACTTAGAGCCTTTGGGGTACCAAAGTCCTAGGCTTGGTGTGTGAACCAAATATCTAGGAATACTCTTAACGGCGGTCAAATGAAACACCTTAGGAGCGGCTTGAAATCTAGCACACATACACTAAGCATGATATCGGGCCTAGATGCACATAAGTAAAGCAATGAGCCTATCATGGAACGATATACCTTTTGGTCCACACTTGGACCATCTTCATTGAGATCGAGATGCCCATTGGTTGCCATAGGAGTCTTGATGGGTTTGGCCTTGTCCATGTCAAACTTCTTGAGTATGTCTTGTGTGTACTTGGTTTGACTAATGAATGTGCCTTCCTTGAGTTGCTTCACTTGAAATCCTAAAAAGAACTTCAACTCCCCCATCATGGACATCTTAAATCTTTCCGTCATTATCTTAGAAAACACATCACAAAAAGTTTTGTTAGTAGAACCAAATATAATGTCATCGACATATATTTGGCAAACAAACAAATCATCATTAAAGTGCTTAGTGAATAAAGTATAGTCCGCCTTCCCAATTTTAAAACCATTTTGAGTTAGAAAATGGTTGTTTGAGTCCATAGAGAGCCTTACGCAATTTGTACACATGGTTTGGGAATTCTTCATCTTCAAATCCGGGGGGTTGCTCCACATACACCTCTTCCTTGATTGGACCATTGAGGAATGCGCTCTTGACGTCCATTTGATATAGCTTAAAATCATAGTGAGTAGCAAAGGCAAGTAATATATGAATTGATTCAAGCCTAGCTACGGGAGCAAAGGTTTCTTTGAAATCCAAACCTTCGACTTGTGAATACCCTTTGGCCACAAGTCGTGCCTTATTCCTTGTAACCACCCCGTGTTCATCTTGTTTGTTGCGGAACACCCATTTGGTGCCTACGACATTTGCATTTGGCCTCTTCACAAGCTTCCATACTTGATTTCTCTCAAAGTTGTTGAGCTCTTCTTGCATGGCTATCACCCAATCCGGATCTCATAGTGCTTCTTCAACCTTGTGGAGCTCCAAGAAAGAAACAAAAGAGTAATGTTCACTGTAGGATCGAAGAGCACGTGAAAATCTACCAGAGGGGGGTGAATGGTAGATTTAAAAATATTACGCAGCGGAAACAATTAAACTCCAAACCCTTTCGGCAGAATAATGATCTGATAAACAAATCGTGTGTGAGACTAATCTAAACGTGTTTCACCGTGACAAAAGTGATATATATCAGAGAGAATCAAGTCACGAAGACAACACAAAAGGAATCACTCAAATCCGTCGAGAAAAACTCAAGTTATGATCGAAAGATCAAACAATGGTCAATCTGCCCTATCCGAGAAAAAAATAGTTCTGGAACGCTGCAAAGAAACTCGTGTAGATCATAGACCACAAATCCAATGACCGTGAAATTTTTATATATGATAGACAATCAAGTTGTGAAGACAACCCAAAAAATATCACGTCAATTGGATCTGTAAAACTCGAGTTATGATAAAACTACGGACGAAAGGTAGTGCTGTCCAGAAACTCGACTAGTAAAACTTGTCTGGAACAAGTCGGACGAACAAGGCACAAAAGTTCCTTCAAACTACGAATTTTATTCAATAGAACACAAGAGGTACGGCCCCAAAGTCGTACACCATGAGCTCTGGGCTCCCTTGCTTATATAACCAGCCCTTAGGCCAACCCAATATCAACTAGGACTCCAATCCTACTCAGATCACGAATCGTAACTTTTCATAACTGCTCAAGATTCTTCCATACGCAGATAGAAGCAATCTTAAGACTTCCAAACACCTTAGGAACGTATCCCACATTCCTAAACAACTCAAATTCGTGACCCACACGAAATCCTATCATAACCAACTCAAATCTTTCCATATTTGAGTCAAACCCGACTCAGCCGCAGCCTGAGTTCATAACCTAGTCGGCTGGACCTTTCCGACCAACTCTTTACGACCACATCTCTTCATCACGCCTCGGAACCATGTAGCCACGTCCATGCACTCCTTGCACACGTGCAAACATCTTCCAATGACATCCATGATACCTTCATATGCATTGTTCTTGATTCAATCATGCTGCGCAACCTCCTGATCAGCTCAACCACAATTCCTCCTGAATTTGGTTGTTGGAACCTCATCTCCTCCCTGAGACTAGTCCAATGGATCCCGTCACCAGCCATGTCTTGAACTCAAGCAACACCTGCACATGAATAAACAACCAATCCATATGAGCCCAAGTCCTCAACTTGACTCAAGTTAGTTACGAATACAACACCTTACGTGAGAACCTCACATAAGCATGTTGCAAAACCACAGTAACATGATATCATCCATATCAACCAAAACGCACCAAAAACTTAGCAAATGAATACTAAGCAATCTTTCCAACAATATAAAGCAAGTACAAAACATTGCAAATGAAAAGCAGAAGCACTACGGTGAAGTTCTGGACCTTGCCAGAGCAACCCGGACCTTGAGCCGGAGCTAACAAAAGCTAGTAGAACCTAGCGCCGAAGCTTACCAAAACTAGTACAACCAGGCTCCCGCCGGAGCTTACAAAACTAGCAGGACCTAGTGCCGGAGCTAACCAGAACTAGTCGGAACTAGTAATCCCAAAAGACGGAGCTAGAAAAATAGACTCGGAGCTTAGCAAAAACATGCCGGAGCTATCAAAGACATGCCGGAGCTAAAGACAAAACTTCACCGGAGCTGACCAAAGCTAGTCGAACCTAGCATCGAACGTAACCGGAGCTACCCAAACCAAGCCGAACCTACCGTCGGACTTTGCTGTAGCTCAGAGCTAGAGTCGGACCTTGATAAAAAGGTGTTTTGGTGATATTCAAAACTTTTATCATCAAAGCCAAGTGTATTCACTACAAGGCAATGTATTCAACACATATAGGTCTTACATTCACAAAAGTTTGCAACACGAGATCAAGTAGTTACCCCCTTGGAGATGTCTCCAAGTATATTGTCAACGGGATGGTCCCGTTGGATGCTTTGATGCACTCTTGGGTGTGGCGCTTGAGGTATTGATTCATCATCTTGGTCTTCCTCATCATCATTGTCTCCCCCTTGATTGATGCCTCCATTTTCATCTTCTTGGAGCGCATCTTGGGGAACTTGATCTTGAACATTTGAGGAAGAGCTTGCTTGATGTGTAGGGTGGTCACTTGCGTCTTGAGGTTGTTCTTGAGGTCGTATGTCTCCAAGTGCCATCCTTCCTATCACCACTTGTGGAGCTTCTTCTTGATCTAGCACATGACGATCAACTTGCTCCACTTGGGAGCCATTAGTCTTATCAAACACTACGTCACGTGCTACTTCAACAATTCAAGAGGATTTGTTAAAGACACGATAGGCTTAAGTGTTTGAGTCATAGCCAAGCAAGAAACCCTCATTAGACTTAGAAGCGAACTTCGAAGTTCTAGGCTTCTTGTTGAGAATGTAGCATTTGCTCCCAAAAATATGAAAGTAAGAGATGTTGGACTTGTTACCGGTTAGGAGCTCATACGACGTCTTCTTAAGTATGCGGTGAAGATACAACCGGTTTATGGCATGGCAAGCGGTGTTGACCGCTTCTGCCCAAAACCGGTCCGACGTCTTGTACTCATCAAGCATGGTTCTTGACATCTCAATTAGAGCCCTATTCTTCCTCTCGTCCACCCCATTTTGTTGAGCGGAGTAGGGGCATGCTTGATGCCTTCTTCATCCAAAAATTCTTCAACTTGACTATTCTTGAACTCGGTGCCGTTGTCACTCCTTATGGTCTTGATACTCAAGGAGAACTCATTTTGAGCTCTCTTCAAGTATCTCTTGAGATCACCTTGAGTCTCACTCTTGTCATGCAAAAAGAATACCCAAGTGAAACGTGAAAAGTCATCAACAATAACAGGACCATATTTATTACCATCGATACTAATATAGGCGATTGGACCGAAGAGATCCATGTGTAGAAGCTCCAATGGTCTTGATGTTGTCATAACGTTCTTGGATGGTTGTGGTGCTCCAACTTGCTTTCCGGCTTGACATGCGCTACATGGCCTATATTTTTCAAACACAACATTCTTTAAACCATGGATGTGCTCACCCTTAAGGAGTTTTTGCAAATTTCTCATCCCAACATGGGCTAGCCTCCTATGCCACAGCCATACCATGTTAGTTTTTGCAATTAATCATGTATCAAGTTGGGCTTTATCCACGGAGAGATCCACAATATTGAGCTCTCCCTTGAGTACACCCTTAAAGGCAATTGAGCCATTGCTTCTCCTCGTGACGGTCACACCCTCATTAGTGAATAAACACTTATAACCTTTGTGACATAGTTGTGATATGGACAAGAGGTTATAATCAAGTTAATCAACATGCAAAACATTTGAAAGAGTATGATTAGGGGATATAGCAATTTTACCGGCCCCAAGGATTTTTCCTTGGCTATTGTCCCCAAAATAGATTGCTTCACTTGGATCTTCATTTAGCTCATACTCCACAAACATCTTTCTCTCCCCGGTCATATGATTTGTGCATCCACTATCAAGAACCCACTTGGTTCCACCGGAGGAGTATGCCTACAAGAAAGATTTAAGCCTTGGCTTTAGGTACCCAAACGGTGTTGGGCCCTTTGATGTTAGTCAAGAGGCACTTGGGCACCCACACACAAGTTTTAGGACTCTTGCGATGTGGCCCAACATACCTAACATAGGCCTTTCCAAACTTGTTCCTCAATAAAACATATGAAGCATCAAAATCATGGAACAATGGATGAGGTTCTTTCTTAGGCATTTTGGGTGAAGCAGCAATGTCCTTCCCTTTGTTGTTGTATGAGCCTTATTTGACAAAAACAATCAAGTCTTTGCCATTCTTTGGAGTTTTGGCATTTTGCCTCATCTCCCTAGAATAACCAAGACCATCCTTGACAAGGGGATGTCTCGTGTTGGTATATGCACTGTGTGCATATGCCACCTTCTCCTTGTCAAAGATGCCACCCTTCGGTGCTTGATTGGTTTGTGCCAACTTAAGCTCATCTTTAAGCTTTATGATTAAGTTTGAGCATTTACAAGGTTGAGATGCTTCGGATTTAATATTTGTGGAAGGTGAGTTTGTAGAGGAAGAAGGTGCATTGACCTTGAGAGACTTCACTTGCATCTCAAGGATCTTGTTAGCTTGTGCTAAACTAACAAGTTCATCCTTGAGTAGAATTGTAGTGTTCTCAAGGTTTGAGCAAGTTTCCTTGCTCAAAGCAAGTTCATGCTCAAGTGCCTTGCTTCTTTCTAATTCAAGCTCCAAGAGCTCCTCAACCTCTTGACATCTCTCCTTTTGTTGGATGAGCATGTCCTCTTGACGGTTGATGAGTTCTTCCTTCTCAAATATTTCTTCCGTTAATAATCTCAATCTTTTCAATGTGTTTTTACTCATGTCTTTAAGCATATGCTCATTTTCACTACTACTATCAAAATCATCATGAGAATAAATTGAAGAAGAGGATTTATATTTAACCTTCCTTCTTACCTCCTTTGCCATGAGACATGTTGGCCTTGAAGTCTCCAAGTTGGGGAAGAGCTTGTTCTCCGTTGTTGTATTCTTCATAGCAATAGTTGCTACCTTCCCATCTTCATCGGAGCAGGATTCCTCATTTGAATCCCACCCCTTTCAAAGGTGGGCATGTCTGGATTGCTTCTTCTTCTTGAAGTACTTCTTCTCTTTGGACTTGCCCTCCTTCTTCTTCTTGTTTTCTTCATGTGGACAATCCACAATGAAGTGGACATATTCTCTGCAATTGTAGCAAGCCCTTTTTGATCTTGTCTTGGGCTTATCTTTGCACTTTCTTTCATTTTGGTAGCTCCCCCTCCTTCTTCTAAACATTCTCTTGAAGTTGTTGATGAAAAGAGCTTCTTCCTCATCGGTGTCGGGAATCTCTTCATCACTCTCTTCCCTTTATTGTGATCTTGAGGACGTTGCCTTGAATGCAACATTCCTTTTCTTGGAGGAGGAAAGCTTTTGTAGATCATTGTAGAACATCGCTCCTTGCTCCATCATCTCATGGCTGACGATCCTCCCTAGCACTTCTTCGGGAGTCATCTTGTGAAAGCCCGAACTTTCACGAATTAGTGAGCAAAGAGTGATGTTTCGAGGCATGAATGCTTGAATCATCCTATTTACCACCTCGTGGTCGATCCACCGGGTGCTTCCATACGACCGACTCTTGTAGATGAGAGTCTTGAGGCGGTCATACATATCTTGGGGAGACTCACCCTCCATGATGGTGAATCTCCCAAGCTCTCCTTCAATCATCTCGATCTTTGCCTCCCTAATAACCGGTTGCCTTCATGCGCCGTCTTGAGGGTATCCCATATCTCCTTAGCAACCTCCAACCCTTGAATGCGGTTGAACTCCTCACGAGTCAATGAGGAGGTAATCACTCCGACGGCTTGAGCATTGCGATGTAGAAGAACGGCTTGCTCCGGAGTGATGTCTTCCTCATTCTTCGGAAGATGAACACCTGTCATCATAATTTGCCACAAGCTAGGGTTTAAGGAAATGAGGTGAATCTTCATATTATGCTTCCACATAGAGTAATCATTTCCATCAAATTGAGGAGGTTTGCCAATGAAAATAGACAAATAATGATTGCTCGCAGTTAGTTGTTAATAATTATAAGGATACCGGGAGTAGTCATGTGAACTACTCCTATTGTCGATGTTGGTCGCGGCAATTGGCTTGATCTCCTTCTTGGGCCCGTTGATGTTCTCACGAAGCCGTGCTTTGAGCATCCGAACTTCTTCGTCGTCATTCGGGTCATCTTGAAGAACATCGACATTCTTCGTCTTGGTGTCATCGACGTCCATCAGAACCTTGTTGTCACCCCTTCCGCCCATTACTTCTCCGAGTTGTTAGACTCTTGGGGAGAATCCTGCTCTGATACCAATTGAAAGTCGCCTAGAGGGGGGGTGAATAGGCAATAATACCTGAAATCACTTATCAAACGAGGTTAACTTCCTGTGGCTGGACTAGTCTGCTCAGGGTCGGACTAGTCCACTCAGCACAGGGTGAAAACCCTAAAACTTGGTTTCTACAAGTTATTTGCGGAATTAAAGTTCACCAAAGAGATAAGCAATGTGTGGTAAACTAGTGAAGCTCAGATTGTGAAGTTTGAACACTTAGATTATAAGTTTACACTAATGATCCAAGTGAAGAGCAATAAGAGCAATATCAACCCTAATAGCAATACTAGTGATCACGAAAAGTGAGAGACAAGTGAAACGAGATTTATCTCGTCGTTCAGCTCCACGAAGAAGCCTACATCCACGTTGAGAAGTCCACACAAGGACCGAGTCTCACTTGACCCTTCTCTCACCAAGCCACCAAGATGGCTGTCTTGGTTTCCACTATATCAATGGGAAATCACAAAGTTTGATGGGGCTACTCACAACTTGAGGCTCCCCAGAAATAAATACAATGAGGAGCACACGAAGCTCAACTCACACAAGCCACAAAATACAACACAATGTGCAAGAGATCAAACCGAGAGCCAAAGCGCGATGATCTTCCTTTACTCTCCTCCCCAAACCCTAATCTCTTTAAGATTTTCTCTTAAGGGGTTAGTACGATGAGTATTAGGCTTTGGAAGGCTCTAGGATGCTTGTGGCGGTGCTAGGGTTCAAGACATGTTCAAATGAGCCCGGGGGTCCCCTTTTTATAGGGGCCCCGAACCCCTTCTGCTGACCTCAGCAGAAGAGCGGACTAGTCCGGCCTTATGGGACCACTGACCTCTGGTCATTTTTCGACAACTGCCACACTAAGCAACAATCGTCACGCTACCCGCCAAATTTCCAAATTCAAACGGTCACTAGACAACAGACTAATCCGGTCAACAACAGACTAGTCCGAAGTGGAACAGAACCATTTGGTACGTCCCAAAACTGACTCTTCTGGGTTGGCCCGGACTAGTCCGGCCACAAGGGTGGACTAGTCCGACCCTCTAGGGTTTCACTCGGTCTATCTCACTAAGTCTTAAACGGACAAGTCCGTACCCAAACGGACAAGTCCGAACTATTCCAGAGAGCTTTAGTGCGTCCAAAAAACGGATAAGTCCAGATTTCTCGGACTTAGCTCCAAATTCACCCAGATTCACTCCAGAGATGTTTGGTCCGTCTCAAAACGGACTTGTCTTCCTGGTCGGACTAGTCCGTCCTCCTAGGGTTTTTCTCATTTTTGGCTTCTCACTTAGGTGTTTCACTAAACCACCACTTTGAGCCCCTTGGTATGATCTCAATGCACATGATACATCCACTGATGAGGACATCACTCATATGGATATACACGACACTTCATTCAACATACAAGATGCAATCAATAGAATTCACACACACCAATTAATTTTAGAGGTTAGCTCATTCTTATATGTTTCCTTATATATTTTTGAGAATAGATTGCTACCTAATGACTTAATTGTGATTAGGATCTGTATAGAAGTTGAATGAGTAATTGGAGGAAGGTTTAGGGGCGTGGAGGACCAGATATTACGTTCAAAGAAGATGGAAACCGACCCCAACTCAAAATCGTATCCAACTTGGAGTCCAGGAGCAGTACACACTAAAATGGACGCCCAGGATGCATACGAACTCTGTTTTGGACGTTCTATATAGGCACGGAAAGGGGAGAGGATAAACTTTCCAATGGTGCCAGTCCCATGTTAAAATTCTTCCGGAGTCGACGGGAATCGTCGAAATAAAATTGAGTTCAGAATCTGTCAGGGTGCTGCGCCACCGTATTGGGCCATTGGGCCTTATATCATGTCTAAGTACATTATTTTCGTATCTCAGAGTTAGGTCACGACTCCTACAACCTATATATACTCCATAGTAGCCACCATGAACAATTGGGTTTTCTATAGATTAATCTGTTGTACACAGTTTCGTCGTTCATCGGTTTGTGAGACCCCAACTTATCAATTCAGATTACTTCTACCTTGTTCTTGCTTGTGTTCTCAGTTGTACTTTCAGGGATTATCATTCTTGGTGAGGTCAATCGTGTGCAACATGGTTGATAACTAACGGAGCGGTGGTGTAGTGATTGCAGGGGTTTTTCGTGTTCTACTCGAGAGCCTCGGATCATCAACGTCGAGATCTCCATCAATCGACTTATCCATTACCTTTCGGAAGATCGGGCCTAAACCACATTATCAATTGGTATCAGATTTCCAGTTTTCCCATTAGGTAATTCATCTATCCATGACATTAGTTTTGTTTTTCATAGCTAGAGTCCACAAAAAAGCCATAAAAAACTTGTAAGTTAGTAGATCTGTTCATTACTTTGTCCAAACCACATTGAGCCTTTGCAACTTTGTTATTCAGTTTGTTTTTGTTGATTTTGTGTCCGTGGTTGAGTCATATTGCTGGTTTAGAAGTGTTTTTGGTCTTAGTTTAAGTTTTGCATTGTGTTGATTCATCCTTTTGAATCACGTCATCACTTCCAGATTAGATTCATCTGTGTCCAGTTCAGTATTTTCATCATATCTCGCTCATATGAACTTGTATTTTGGTGCTCTTGTACTTCCTAGAAATCTTAAGAAGTTCTCTATAATTTTCGTATTCACCAGTTTCCCAGAAAATAGAGTTATCGAGGTCGAAATTGCATTAGATCTGAATCTGTTATTGACCTAGAATTTCTGAACAGTCTGTGTTTCGGGGGCAATATCTCCTATTGTTCTTGTCCAAAATAGTTCTTCCATATATTGAAATTAAATAAAAGATATATATATATATATATATATATATATACAATCTTGCTGTTGTAAGTTTTTCTATTTGGAGCCTCTAAGTATCCCTATTTGTCCTTGGACGATTGAGCAGAAAATCTGTGACAGACCCACGAGATATGTTTGATTGTTTTTCATTGTGTTCTTCTTTTGCAGAACATTCTGAAAAAAGGAAGAAAAAAGAAAAAGGCAAGTGTAAAACAAGATACAAAAGCCGCACAAAAAAAGGAGAAAAAAAACAACAAAAAAAAACAGAAGTGTTTGCATTCAGTTGTGTCATCTAGTTTTGTCTCATGTGTTGCTAGCTTGAACTACTAGAAACACATTTAGGCCAGCAAATTTGACAAGTACTTTGGACACTTATTCAACTTTACTATCTGATTTCATTGTTGTTAATCCTTGCTATATATAAAGTGCTATCCAAGCTACACCTTACTCTTGACCAGAATCGATACACCTTTGCAATCATCTCACGCTTCATTGGTTTCTTCATACCGTCCACCGTTTGCCACCTGCAGTGTCGGTAAGAACACTTGTAAGAGCGTGGTAAGACGTTTGAGAGTGTGTGAATCCACTTCCACTTTACCGTTATACTTTGTAGTTGATAGGGATAACATTAATTTTTGTTGTCTTTTATTTGCTACTAACAATGTCAGGTAAAAGCAATAATCATGCATTATATGTTGAGATGATTGACATGATGAAGATGGCAATGGAGTTGCTCACTAAGAATAAAACATCAACCAAGGATCTACATGACATTCAGACCACCTTTACAACACCTTCCACAAGAAGTAATTACATTCTCCCATCTCTTCCTTCTTATGATGGTTTTGGTTACGATGAATATATTGCTTGGGAAATAGAGTTGGATAAAAATTTTGGACAATGTCATATGTGCGAGAGGAGAAAGATTAGAAATATTGCAAGTGCATTAGAAGGTTGTGCATTAACTTGGCGGAACAATTTAAATGATTTAGAAAAACCTCGAACATGGAAGGATATGAAAATTTGTATGCGAGAAAATTTTATGAATGTATCTAATTGCAAAGGTGAAGTGCATCAATTTGAGGAGAAATTTCTTGTTGTACCTCCTTTTGTGTCTAACGTTTTGCATGACAATATAAAAAATAATATAGATGATGCAAAAGAGAATGACGCTTTCGACAACACTTGTGAAATTTTAGATGGATCAACTCATAATGCACTCGAAATCACTACTGAAAATGGTAAGGCAAACCATTCTACAAATACATAAGCTGAGAAGTTATTGGATGTTCTGAATTTTTCCACCAATCATGCTATTTTCGAGGAGCAACTACTAGAATCGTTTATTTGTACACCATTGTCACATGTTGAATTTACTACTGATCGTTGCGCTAAGAAAGAGTTGTGTGCTGATAATTATATTGTACCTATGCTAGAATAATCAAATGAATTTGATACTTTATTACCCACTTGTGCTGAAATTAAGAATTTGATTCCAACTACTTGTGAAAATGATCAACTGAAATTGTTGTATTCTCTAAATACCTTGAGATATATTAAATTTGACACTCTTTGTGATCTAGATATTGTAGAGAGGAGAATATTCTCCCAATCTGAATTGATTTTGTTAAGTAGAAATATTTTTCATGCTATAGGCAACTATGAAGATAGTGGTGAATTTATGGTGCATAAAGTTTACATATTTTACAACGTGCAAGCTCCTTTTATGCTACAATGACATGGTAAAGTAAATAAATGCACTAATGCTAATAATGCCTTGTCAAGTTTTTCTAGTATTTTTTCCTTGCAGCAGAGACAACAAATAAAAGAGAAGCATTGTTCGCTGCGGTTGTGCAATATGGACAACACTCATATTATCCCCAAAAGCCTCTTTCCTAGACATACGAGCAAGCCGAGGACGGCTTGTCATAAAGAAGAGGAGAATGATGAGATCATGCACGTTATCATTGCACCTACAAACATGACACAATATTTATTTGTTTGGGATCCTGGCTCAAGTGAATGTGCAATCTTATTTGATGGACAAGATCAAGATGGCGCACTATGTCGTCCACCACCCTGGCCTCCTCCATTCATACATACAAGAAGATTTGATGGTGTTGCACATTTGGACCAATACACGAGAGAAGATGAACTTGAGTCGAGGACGACTCCAATTTAAGAAGGGGAGGATGATGAGGACATCACTCATATGGATATACACAACACTCCATTCAACATACAAGATGCAATCAATAGAATTCACACACACCAATTAATTTCAGAGGTGAGCTCGTTCTTATATGTTTCCTTATATATTTTTGAGAATAGATTGCTACCTAATGACTTAATTGTGATTAGGATCTGTATAGAAGTTCAAGGAGTAATTGGAGGAAGGTTTTGGGGGTGTGGAGGAACAGATATTACGTTCAAAGAAGATGGAAACCGACCCCAACTAGAAATCGTGTCCAACTCGAAGTCCAGGAGCAGTACTCACTAAAACGGACTCCCAAGACGTGTACAAACTCCGTTTTGGACGTTCTACATATGCAAGGAAAGGGGAGAGGATAATATTTCCAATGGCGCTGGTCCAATGTTAAAATTCCTTCGGAGTCGATGGGAATCGTCAAAATAAAATTGAGTTCAGAATCTGCCAGGGTGCTGCGCCACCGTATTGGGCCATTGGGCCTTGTATCAAGTCTAAGTCCATTATTTTCGTATATTAGGGTAAGGTCACGACCCCAACACCCCCTTGGACGTCCTCCCACCTACATATACTCCATAGTAGCCGCCATGAACAATTGGGTTTTGCTTAGATTAATCTGTTATACACAGTTTTGCTGTTCATCAGTTTGTGAGACCCCAACTTAGCAATTCAGATTGCTTCTACCTTATTCTTGCTTGTGTTCTCGATTGCACTTGCAGGGATTAGCCTTCTTGGCGAGGTCAATTGTGTGCAGCACAGTTGATAACCAACAGAGCGGTGGTGTAGTGATTGCAGGGGTTTTTCGTGTTCTACTCGAGAGCCTCGGATCATCAACGTCGAGATCTCCATCAATCGACTTATCCATTACCTTTCGGAAGATCGGGCCTCATCCTTTTTCTTATCATCCACCCTCTCACATGACACGGCTCATATAAGCTCAATACCATAGAAACCCTAATTTCTACGCTTGAGTCTTTGACGCCCGCTTTATCCTTTTCCTTTTGAGGGTTTTCATCTCATTTCAATCCTTGTACCTGTGCTTAAGATCACTTTAGCTCATTAGCCTCTTTACTGTCATCATCAATCATCCAAAACCCACGGGGATGCCTAGATGCACTTTCAGTGGGCCACCTGCTTCTACAACAAATGATGTTATCACATGCAAGTTGATTTTTCAGACTTTGGTCACAGTCTTTTACCCGGTCGAACATAAAATCAATTGTAGACTTTTCTTCATTAAGACGACAGCTTAAGGGCATGTTTGGATGATGACTAACTTGCCTAAGCCTAAGATTAGCCACTTGCCACACTTGTGGTGCGCCTAAGTTAACTAATGTTAGCATGTGTTTGGTTTGCTACCATAACCTAAGCTTAGGTGCGCCTAAAAAAATGTGGAATGTGTTTGACTTGTTACCATGACTAAGCATAGGCAAGTGGCTAAGCTTAAGCGGTCGATTTGAGCGCCAAAATTGAGGCAGTTTTTTGTTAGGCAATGAAAGCAAAAGTTGTCTAACTTCTGTGGCACACCTAACCTTAGTCAACAACCAAATGTCTGCCTAAAACAGTGTGGCATGCCTAACATTAGGTTCAGGCAAGTTAGACATTGAACCAAACAGGCCCTAAAACTAGACTCCGCGCGCCTGCCTATATTATGATGATTTGTTTATCATCAAATGATGAGTCGATATTTAGCTCATAAATATAATCAACAACAAAAATGTTGGATCAACATTTCGGTATGGAAAGTTGAGTCACCAAGTTCCTAAAAGAAAATGTTGAGTGATCTTTTTATATATATGAACAAAAAATGACTCGCTAAGTAGAAATGTTCTATAAGCGAAAAGAGTCAATGTCAGTACCCTGTGTACCGGGTACCCCACGATACCGCAAGAAGTGCAAGAGAGTTCTACCTGTCAAAGTTGAAGGTCTCCTCAGGCCCCACATGTCACACTACGCCGGACCCGCACCCTTCATATGGGAAGCTCCAGGGTTGACACGTGCAATGTAAGTCCGGAAATAAACTCCCAACATAGAGAAGTTCCGCTGTTAACACGTGTACAATAACCCCGGACCTAACCCCCAGCAGAGGGGAGCTCCAGTACCAACACGTGTATAGCGGTTCTCGAGCTACCTCTCCGCAAGGGGAAGCTCCGAAGCTGCCATGTGTGGAGCCTCCGGACCTTCATCACCAACGAATACATTGGCGGATCTCCTCAAGCATGGACATTCAAGGGATAGTTAAAGCAGCAGTTACAAGACCTGATTACGTATCATAAAAGTCGTATTAATGACACACAATCAGAGCACTATTAATAGAGGTAAAGCAACAATTAAGGCATGTTATCTCACTATTAACCATGCTTAATGCTCATAGACAGTGTATTAGACTATTAAATACGTCAGGGCCACATGTCGGGCCAGACAAATAATGTAATGGTCAACCCTTGGACTATAAAAGGACTGAGCCGCACGATACAGAGGGGCAGATCCAAGTTGAGCCATACACTACGTTTCTTAGTGATTCTCAATACAACAACATACACCCCGTGGAGTAGGGTATTACGCTCAGACGGCCCGAACCACGTAAATCTCTCGTGTCACCATCTTGTTCTTGATCTCTGTGTGCCCCAACCGAAACAAGAACCTCCGCGGGCTACATTTGGTAGTACCGGGGGAAGTGTCGTTGCTACACTTCGACATTTTGGCGCGCCAGGTAGGGGGACCCGAGATCTCAAGATGCTTAATTCCGCCGCAAGATATTCCAATGGCAATCGCGCTGAACAACCTGCTAGAGGCAATCCCTCCAACGTGCAGCAGCCAGCGGGTGCCATTGTTCTGGCAGACACTATGGCACCACAACCGCCATCGGTTCCGACAAACAATGTTGGGTGACAAGATGGGACATCTTCGTCGATCACTACATCGACAAATAACAACCTTGAGCATGCGCTCATTGCCGCGCGAGCTCTCTTATAACATCCATCACCTCCAGGGGCATCCTAGGGTGCTATGGGACAGTGGAGAGCTGATGTTGACCATCTGGTTGCAGCTGCACCCGCTAGCATCAGCAACCAAGGTCCTCCCCCTCCGAGGCAGGCAACAACTCAACGTAGGACCTTGTATGGAAGACTTGGTCCTCACGTGTCACAGCACTGACGTTGTGCTACTTCTCACCAGGTGACCTCGTTGCCTCCGGGGCACAACGCACCCATGCCATCACAAGGATTCTGACCCATGATCTATGGTCGGAACTTGATCGTCGATACCGGCAGCAGGACGTCCATGTCCATATCGGGCGTGCTCGCGAGAGGCAAGAGGCTCGAGACAACCCTGCTCCTCAGGGAGTAGGAGGAGGTTGTTCTACCCTGGCCATTGTTGACGGCTCCTAAGGTATACTAACAAATCATCCCCGACAACTACGCCAGAAATGCTTGTTGGTATTTCTTAACACCACAGATCATCTCCAGTAAAGAGATGAGATCCGCAAGCGCACAGAAGATACCGTTGTAGCATTTCACCCATGAGTATTCCCAAGGGTATCGTATTTATCCCAAAGGAAGGCAATGGAGTAAAGTATATACTACTCTTATGGTCAAGCTATGGGATACTAATCCATTATCCGGACAGGGGTAAGTTGATAATAGGGGTAGTGTGACCCACACCTAGGCAATCTATTCTAAAGGGTAAAATGGGTCCAAGAGGGAGATTAGATTGAGAGTTAGATAGTTGCTCCTACAATGCTCCTAATACATATACATAGCCTAAGGTAGATACTAATGGTCATGTCAATGATGAATTCCTATGCAATGCTATTCGACACATCGGGCACGGGCTTAGCCCTAGCAATACTAGGGCGACTCCCGCCAAGAGCATGTGGCATAACCGAACGTGGAGGATTACAAAGGACAGATAGGGCTATCACCACCTACTGCCTACCTCTTCAATCTGTGGGTCTACGAGACATCCAACGCTACTTAAATACCCTAGCACCATGCTAGCATACTAAGAAAATACCATAGGATCCATGGCACAAGCCATCCTAAGGCAATGACTAACCTAAACATCGTTGAACCAATGTTGATTGCATAGCATAGTCATTCATATTAACATAATCATATCATAACTACATAGACTATAATGGGGGTCTATAGTGTTTAACATAAGATGTGATCATGAGAGTGAAATCATAAAGACTATATCTTCCACATACATGGACTCCACAATCAAACAAGAAACGCTTTGTCCAAGTATACGGATAAAAGAAGACTAAAGATAATATCTTTATTGAGCACAAAGTCACAAATACAAGAAGGAATACATAAGCCATACCTTTCCTAAGTGGAATTGGGAAGAGAGAATCCTTCTACTCCTTTCCCAATTTGGACTTGGGACTAGAGGCTCTCCTCTCTACATCCTAACTCCTCTAAGGACTATGGAAGATAGTGTATACAATAGAATGATGCCCAAGTGGTGTGTGTTGAAGTGAGGGGTAGGGGGTCCTATTTATACTAGTGTTGAGGTTGGTTCCCGCCACCAAAAGCACGCGAATCAGTCACCATTGACTCCAGGGAGCCGGGAGGAGCCAACACGTGGAGGTTGACCGAGTTTGGTGCAAAGACCAGGTCAGCCGACCCCCTGGTTCGGCCGACCTGGTCATTGCACCGTTTCTCGTGTGCTTTCTCCAGGTGGCTGTCAGGTGGGTCCCATTGATGTATATGGGTGATACATTGTTGGCTCTCCTCGAATACTTCTATTTGTGGGCCATTTGATCCATGGGATGCCACGTGTCATCGCCTGATTGGTTGGGATGATATTTTATAGGATTGGCCCCTCTACATTTCCTCATTTCCTGCATAAAATGTTGCATACACATATTTCTCCAAGTCCAAGTGGAATTGGGTTAGATAGAAAGGTGATGTGTGCAAGAAATAACAAACCCTTCACATAATTGAGTTAAATTGACGGATGAAATTGGTATATAACAGTCGTCAACAAACTCCCCCAAGCTTATCCTTTGCTCATCCCGAGCAAAGTCAAGACTTTAGGCTGATGATCAGGAGTTACTACAATGTCTTATTTTCAAAAGTATCTAATGCATAGCAAGATACTCTACCTAGTATTGCAGAAATTAGTTATGATACCCTACCTTTCTTAAGTTATCATGGGGCTTATGCTTTTTCATATTCATGATTAGTTGAAAGGTAGAATAGAAAATGGAGCAAACATAGCCTAGAAATCAAGTTCCACTTAAATCCCGGAGAATTCAATTTAGATATTAAGTACCTCAATTTGATTGTCTCAGTCACTCCTTTGTGGATAGTGGAAATATTTCCTCACCAAAGCATTGTGCCTCTACTATTCCTACTCATTGAATATGGATTGTATGTGGAGCTTGGTAAGGAAAGTAAGTAGGCATATTTGCATCACATATATTGCTAAGTCAAAAGAGTAAGCCTTAGGAGAATTCAAATCAAAACTTTTTGATTCAAGACTACTGCATGTGTGATGGAGTGGAAGTGGATGTGGATACTTGAGATAACTCCTTTTTGGTGTAATCTCTCTTTCTTTTGCAGGGATGAAACATGGCTACTTTTCTTTTCTCTTTTTTTTTCTCATGCTTATGATGTAAGCATGCCCCTTTTTTTTGTATCCATATCTTCTACTCCCTTTCTTTGCAATGAATTTTGAATAGAGTGCTAAACATGAATAACATGGAGTTTCTCTTTTTGTTGTGGTATGGTGGATATGATGGACGTTTTGCTTACTTCTAGTGTAGAAGTATAGCATGTGCAAGTAAAGTATTGAATTCAAAAGAGTTGAATGATTTCTCACATAGGTCTATACTAGTTTGACTAGGCTCAATGTGAAAGCAAATAGCATATGCATAAGGTTTTGTCTATGTATGAACATCATGTGGCTTTGGTAGGTATTTCCAATCAATTGAGAGAAACTTAAATCTTTTTAGAATTTCTCCGAAAATCTAAGTTTTGCTTTCAAACTAGGACTAGCAGCCCTATTACTAATTCTAATCTTGCAACAACCTAGAATTAGATTAAGCTTTTGCTACCCACAATTTCCAAATTAAGGTAAAAATATTTCAAACCAATGAAAGCAATATTCGGAGAGTAGCAAGTTGTAAACTAGAGACTTAGGAAAATAAAACAGAGCAACTATTCATCATTTCATATATGTGAATTTTAAATCATTCTTACCGCACATCTTTATTTGATGAAAGCAAATCTAACCTATTTTTATATATAATTTTTTTAAATGCAAGGTGGATGATGGATGGATGGAAAATAAATATGCAATGGATGATTTGAAATAAAAATGTAGTGGGTGTGATACAAGTTACCTCAAGTGGGGGTCCTCCCCCAAGCTTATTCTTGATCAAGGTCCGTGATAGGGGTTGAAACCCTAACGACGAAGGTAGGCCATGAGTTGGCCTATCCTTGTTGCAGCGTGGCTTTGACAATGGAGGGTTGAGTGTTGATTGTTGTGTTGCCTCCCATGGACGCCATGAGTGTGGTTGAATAGAGTGTTTTCGATGTTGACTGTCCGCACATCAGTGTCTCCATGTGTTGGGTGTGATTTGTCATTCCTTGGCTAGGATAATGATAACCTTTAGATCCAAAGGTATGACGTGCACTCAACATACATTGAGTATGTTTTGTCATTCTTTGGCTAAGGTGTATCATATCTTTTTGCCATAAGGGAGTGACATGTGCCCAACATGCATTGGGTATGATCAGTTGTTCCTTGGGTAAGGTACAACCTACCTAGAATCACAAATGAATGACATGCACTCAACATGGGTTGAGTGTGATCTGTTGTTCCTTGGCTAAGTCATGACATACCTTCTAGCCTCATAGGAACAACTTGCACCCAATATAAATTGGGTGTGATCTTGTCATTCCTTGGTCATGGTACATCATAACTCTTAGCCACATAGGAATAACTTGTACCCAATGATAGTGGCAAATCCCTTGAGCTTGAATGAGTGCTTAGAATAGTTGAGAGCATGATGCTCTGACCCATTCGTGGCAGCCCATTGGTTGCTCATGGAGGGTTCCCATTTCAAATCTCTAGCCTCGTATAGTTATGATTGACCTTCGGGAATAATTTCCAATAGGTAGCAACCATCCTCATTTACTCCTTGGCCAAGAGATGTTGAAATGGGATCCTCTAGGGATCCAAACAATCAGCTTCTTGAATGCATGCATAGTAATATTACTCCTGCAAACTTCCTCTCTTGAATAGAGAGGGATGGTTAGCTCCCGATACTTGTACAAATTAACGTTCGAGTTAGGTAACCGAACTTTCATTTGTACATACGGGGAAGAACAATATCAAAGATGCATTGGTTCCAATGTCAAGTGTATCCATGATCAATGTGTTATTCATTGATAAGAGTGGAGCTTTATGGATAATTCATGTTGCATATTTTCTAAAGCTCCTACTCATAGGAATGCATGTGATAGAAATATACTATATGGATCCCTACATCTTTTAAAGTTTCTAACCATCTTAGCTTTCAAGAGCAAATTTTATCATTTACACCATGACAAACAAGATTCTCAATTTTATCCTCCTGAACTTCACTAGGAATTTAAAATTTAGTGACTCCTCCAAAAAATGCAATTCAATTTTAGAGCAAGGATATCACTTATTCCTAGGAGTTTGAAATCTAGTGACACCATCTATGCATGAAGCTCAATTAAAAATTATGGCTGTCACTATGCCCAAGTTTCTATATGCCAATTCACCAATTAAGTCATGCCCAAAAGTTTTATTTTCTAAACCTAGACAAAAATGACTAAGTCTACAAAACAATGCTTAAAGGATTCTAGGTACTTGTTTTAGATTTTTCCAAGTAAGGTGGGATTTCCTTTTGGAGATCCAAAAGTCAATACCCACACTTACTCTTGTGAGGATGCATGAGAATTAAATGATGAGAAAGTGTCAACCTTCCTCACAAATGCAAGCAAATACATTCAATTCTATGGCAAACCAAACAATGAAAAATTCTAAACTCATACCTCATTTGAAGAGCAGTTGGTGACGAAGGTCTTTGTGTGAGAAACTCACAACCTTGATTTTCGGCGTAGTCTTGATGGTTGATGTCAAATGCCAAGTTGAGATTGGATTTGGCAATGGATTTGGTTCTGGCTCCTCCATTGGGTCATCCTCTTGAACATTTCTCTTCCTCAAACTCAAAATGAGTTTGAAGGAGAGAAGTGTTCTCAAATCCTCCCAATTGTGACTTGAGCTTGATGAAACCTTCCACTTTCTTGCCAAGCCACCTCTTCACATGACCTAGCTGCACTTTAATCAGGAATACAAAACAACTCGAAAACGGGTTATGTTAGCCAAAAGCAAACTGAACCCAATTTTCAAATTGTCTTGCCCAGCTTGAAATAACTTGTAAATGCAATGAGGGTCAAAGCAAATCTTTTTGGTTTGAACTAGGAAGATAAATTCAAGTGGTCATGCACGTAGTTCATATCCAATTAAATTTATCCCCTAATTCAAATTTTTAGTTTTATAATGGTTGGAAATTTTACTTTCCAACATGCAAGTGTAGAATTTCAAACATGCAAATGCAAGGGTTGATGCAATTTGGAAAAAAAATATGAGATAACTACCAATTAACCTATTGGCAAGGACTCACCGAATTTTTGAAGTCCGATGAGTAGGACTTACCTCCGCTTTGTTCAGCGTGATGATTTGTTGTTCAATCCTGGAGTTGAAGATGTGGATGATTTCTTCTGTTTTGACATGCCAAACTCATTTGGCTGTCATTTGGACATGTGGGCCACATGGTGGCCCTAGCCTCTCCCCATTGTATTGATATAGACATGTTGTTGTAGCGACGGGTTCTCCCTCTTGAATGTATTCCTTCATGAGCATGGTGAGGCTTTGTCCTTCTTAGGGGTGCCACTCTGACCATATTGATATTCCATTGAATCAACCCATACCTTGATCATGGATCAAAGGCTTCCTTGGACATGATGACATGTGGACTCCACAATCAAACAAGAAACGCTTCATCCACAATGTCACTTGCCCTAGGTTGAATGGATTTGGTCAAAGTGTGGGAATCCCAACAAGTGATGTGGGATATCTTGGACTTTGAATGCTCCTTAAGTTCTTGTCCTTAGCCAAGATCTTCATATGAATGTTATCTTGATTTCTGCTTGGCCATGATACTTCAAGGTAGGCTAGTTGAACTTAAATCCCTTGGAAAGCCATAGCCTCCTTGAATACAAGGGTGATGTTAATTCCACCCTTGGCCTCCTTGTGAAAGGAAGCCATTGGGGTTGTTGTTTGAAAAAGGTCCTCATGGGTCTTAGGGAAATAATTCCCAGGCGTCCCATGTTGACCTGGATTTTCACAAATCATGTGAATATCCACGACTTGGATTATCCAAACAAATCTCCATTGACTTGGCATTCATGATACTTCAATGGGAGGTGTAGTTCCATAACTAGCATGTCCACCTTGTGAAGTGGTGTGCATGACAAGCTATGGGAACTCGAGCATTCTCAATTCACCCCTTGAGTGGAGACCTTCTTCTCATTCATGATGGATGAGAATAGGGCTCATTCAGCTCCAGCACGAATGTGGTCATGGATTGGTGGAGCCAACCCATGACATTAGTGTTGGATGAAGAGCCAACTATCCATCCCATGGTGGAGGCAAACCAAGAAGAACTCTTGGAGCATCCCCCAAGCTTGGGTATGGATGACTTTGGCTCCTACTGAAAGCTGAAATTCTTTCGCAATAGGCAATGGTGTTGCCCAGCGGACATTTGTTGAGGTACGCATTGAATCATCTTGCAGTTGAGCACATGCATCCTCATTGGCCATCCCATACAATGGGTTGGCCAACACTACCCTGTTTTCACACAAAGGAGAAAACAAACAAGGGTAATCTTGTCTAATAACTATTAGTACCTATAGCTTAATCACAAGTGATAGCTATCCTTCACTTCATTTGCCTTCCCCGGCAACAGCGCCAGAAATGCTTGTTGACGGCTCCTAAGATATACTAACAAATCATCCTCGACAACTACGCTAGAAATGCTTGTTGGTATTTCTTAACACCAAAGATCATCTACGGTAAAGAGATGAGATCCGCAAGCGCACGAAAGATACCGTTGTAGCATTTTACCCATGAGTATTCCCAAGGGTATCATATTTGTCCCAAAGGAAGGCAATGGAGTAAAGTATATACTACTCTTATGGTCAAGCTATGGGATACTAATCCATTATCCGGACAGGGGTAAGTTGATAATAAGGGTAGTGTGACACACACTTAGGCAATCTATTCTAAAGGGTAAAATGGGTCCTAGAGGGAGATTGGATTGAGAGTTAGAGAGTTGCTCCTACAATGCTCCTAATACATATGCATAGCCTAAGGTAGATACTAATGGTCATGTCAATGATGAATTCCTATGCAATGCTATTCAACACATCAGGCACGGGCTTACCCCTAGCAATACTAGGGCGACTCCCGCCAAGAGCCTATGGCATAGCCGAACGTGGAGGATTACAAAGGACAGATAGGGCTGTCACCACCTACCGCCTACCTCTTCAATCTGTGGGTCTACGAGACATCCAACGCTACTTAAATACCCTAGCACCATGCTAGCATACTAAGAAAATACCTTAGGAGCCGTAGCTCAAGCCATCCTAAGGAAATTGACTAACCTAAACATCATTGAACCAATGTTGATTGCATAGCATAGTCATTCATATTAACATAATCATATCATAACTACATAGACTATAGTGGGGGTCTATAGTGTTTATGACCATAAGATGTGATCATGAGAGTGAAATCATAAAGACTATACCTTCCACATACATGGACTCCACAATCAAACAAGAAACAATTTGTCCAGTATACGTATAAAAGAAGACTAAAGATAATATCTTTATTGAGCACAAAGTCACAAGTACAAGAAGGAATACATAAGTCATACCTTTCCCAATGTGGAATTGGGAAGAGAGACTCCTTCTACTCTTTTCCCAATTTGGACTTGGGACTAGAGGCTCTCCTCTCTACATCCTAACTCCTCTAAGGACTATGGTAGACAGTGTATACAATAGAATGATGCCCAAGTGGTGTGTGTTGAAGTGAGGGGTAGGGGATCCTATTTATACTAGTGTTGAGGTCGGTCCCCGCCACCAAAAGCGCGCGAATCAGTAACCATTGACTCCAGGGAGCCGGGAGGAGCCAACACGTGGAGGCTAACCAAGTTTGGTGCAAAGACCAGGTCGACCGACCCCCGGGTTCAGCCGACCTAGTCATTGCACCGTTTCTCGTGTGCTTTCTCCAAGTGGCTGCCAGGTGGGTCCCATTTATGTATATGGGTGATACACCGTTGGATCTCCTCGGATACTTCTGTTTGTGGGCCATTTGATCCACAGGATGCCACGTGTCATCGCCTGATTGGCTAGGATGATATTTTATAGGATTGGTCCCTCTACATTTCCTCATTTCCTGCATAAAATGCTGCATACACATATTTCTCCAAGTCCAAGTGGAATTGGGTTAGATAGAAAGGTGATGTGTGCAAGAAATGACAAACCCTTCACATAATTGAGTTAAATTGATGGATGAAATTGGTATATAACAGCCGTCAACAGCCATGCATTTACGCATGGTCAGATGGCCACAGAAGTTTCGGCCTCATTTGCTGGAGAAGTTCGACGGGACTGTCAACCCCAATGAATTTCTTCAAATTTATTCCACTGCTATACTTGCAGCGGGGGGTGATGAGGCCGTGATGGCCAACTACTTCCCTGTGGCCTTAACCGGAACCGCTATGTTTTGGTTTATGAGCCTCCCACCTGACTCAATCAATAGTTGGGCGGAGCTATGCCAACAGTTCATTGCCAACTTCGGGAGTTCATACACCCGACCCGGCACTGAACTGGACATTTTTGCTGTCCAGCAAAAAATAGGAGAATCACTATGATCCTTCATCTAGCGATTCTCTCAAGTACGCAATACCATCCCATCCATCTTGAGCGCCTCTATTATTGTTGCATTCAGACAGGGCATTCGGGACAAAAAGATGCTCGAGAAGCTGGCAATCAAGGAAGTCACCAGCGTCACGGAACTCTTCAGCCTAGCAGACAAATGTGCTAAAGCTGCGGAGGGCCATGAGATGCACTCCAAGCCAGCTTCGGAGGCTAACAAGAAGTCCTCCAAAACCAAAGCCACTACATTTGGAGGTGGAAAAAAGAAAAAGAAGCCTAACGACAAGAAGAAGCCGTCGACCGGCGCACCTACCGCTGCGTCTGCTGCAGGTTCGGGTGGTCAGGGGCCACGTCCTGAGAAACGACCTCGACCATCATCAGAAGATGGTGGCAGATCTAAAGTGTGGTGTCCGATCCACAAGATGGACAGACACAGTCTAGAAGAATGCTGAGAGGTCCAGAACCTTGTCGAGCGCTACAACAAGCGCCAGGAAGAAGCTCCTTTCCGTCAGTGGGAAGGAAAACAAAAAGTCAATGAAGCTCCGACTGAGGAGGAGCTAGGTTTTTAGGACCCCAAGAAGGTCCTGAAAGATGTCTACAACACCGTCGACGACGACTCCAACGCCTCTGACAACGATCGTCGGAAGACCCTGAGCACCATTTATGGTGGTTCTTGGGACATCACCTCTCGTCGCATCCTCAAGACAATGCGGCAGGACATGGTCGTTGCAGCTCCCACCGCTAGAAAGGAGCCTCATAGGAAGTGGATGGACACTCCCATCATTTTCAATGCTTTGGACTGCCCCTGCAACATGATCGAAGCTGGCCAACTCCCATTGATGGTGCCTCCGACCATTAACAATGTCCAACTTCACCATGTAATGGTGGACGGAGGTGCAGGGCTGAACCTCATAAGCTTCGAAGCCTTCATCAAGCTCCAGCTCTGACCTTCGGACCTTCGCCCATCTCAACCTTTTTGTGGGGTAGGTCCGGGGACCATTACCCCCCTCGGCTCCATCACACTCTCAGTGACCTTCGGGACTCGAGAGAACTATAGAACTGAGAAGTTGGTCTTCGACGTTGCGCAGATCAGTCTGCTGTTCAACGCCATTTTTGGCAGGCCTACCTTGTACAGATTCATGGCCGCCGTCATTATGGTTACTTAGTGTTAAAGATGCCAACACCTACAGGCGTTCTCTGGATACTCGAGGATCGCACTGCAGGAATCACTGCATTGGAAGAACTCTATGCGCTTACTACAGCGTAGGAGGAAGCATCCGGTAAGGAGCCAACTTCAAAACCTTCGAGCATTCGTCACCGAGGTTCTACCTCCGCACCTCGTGTGCAACCAAGCAGCGACACCGACGTTCCCGTCAAAGTCGTCCAAATTGGTTCCGATGCTGCTCAGACTACCCGTATATCGGGAGGTCTGGACAACAAATAGGAAATCTCGCTCATCACATTCCTCCGGGCTAATGTCGACGTGTTTGCCTGGCAACCGTCGCAAATGCCTGGGATCCCTAGGGAGGTGATTGAGCACAATCTAAAGATTTATCCTGGCGCACGACCTGTACACCAGAAGCCCCGGAAGAAATCAATCGAGTGACAATACATCATCTAACAGGAGATCAAGAAGTTGCTCAAAGTTGGTTTCATCCAGGAGGTGCTTCATCCTAAATGGCTGGCAAACCAAGTCGTGGTGCCCAAGGCTGGCGGGAAGCTTCGGATGTGTATCGACTACACCACCTTAAATAAGGCATGTCCAAAGGATCCATTTCCAGTACCTAGAATAGATCAGATAGTGGACTCCACCTCCGGGTGTGAGCTATTGTGTTTCTTAGATGCATATTATGGATATCATCAAATCCAAATGTGTAAGGAAGATGAAGAGTATACCGCCTTCATAACAGTAGATGGATTGTACTGTTATACTGCCATGCCCTTTGGTCTCAAAAATGCTGCTTCGACATTTGTGCGAGCTATGTACAAAACATCTGGAGAGATAATTAGAGACTTGGTGGAGGTGTACGTTGATGACATCGTCGTGAAGATCAAGAACAAGGAGTAACTCTTTGACAATTTACAAGTTGTCTTCGACAAGCTGCACATCACATGCACCAAACTGTACCCAGACAAATGTGTCTTCGGGGTTAGCTCCGGGAAGCTTCTAGGTTTCTTGGTGACTCACCGAGGAATTGAAGCAAATCCAGCGAAGATCAAGGCTATAGAAGATATGCGGCCCCCAGCCCGCATCAAGGATGTACAGAAGTCAACTGGATGTCTAGCTACGCTCAACCGGTTCATCTCAAGACAGAGTAGGCACTTCCCTTCTTCAAACTATTGAGGAAGTCCGGACCATTTCATTGGTCTGAAGAAGCAGAAAAGGCGTTTCAATAGCTGAAACGGCTCCTCATCACACTACCGATTTTGGTAGCTCTGAATCCTGGTGAGCCTTTACTGCTTTATATTTCTGCAACTACCGAAGTTGTCAGCATAGTCCTGGTTGCGGAAAGACCAGAGCCATGTCCAGTCGAGGAGCCCAAACCCCTCCGGAAGGGTCCGGATTTACCTGAAGGCGTGTCCGGGTCACAGCCCCCAGACACGGAACCTCAAGAAGAAATGCTAGAAAATCAACCTCATTCAACTGAGGGGATTAACCTGGCCGACCAAGATGATCCGGACCCTTCTAGCAAGGTCCGGGTCGAACAAGAAGAAGTTCAGGACCCCTTCGGGAGGGTCCAAGAAGCGTAGCAAGAAGGTCTGGACCCCTCCGGGAGGGTCCGAGTCGATGGAGAAGAAGCTTCGGGTTCCTCCGAGAGGGTCCTGATTGTCCAGAGCCTAGTATACTTTATTAGCAAAGTACTCTATGACACCAAAACAAGATACATTGAAGTGCATAAGCTGCTTTATGCAGTTCTTATTGCCTCAAGGAAGCTTCGTCATTACTTCCAAGCCCACAAAATATCAGTGGTAACTTATTTTCCACCGCATGCTATTTTGCATAACCCTAACTCTAACGGGAGCATTGTAAAGTGGGCAGCAGAACTGGCCGAGTTTGATCTCAAATTCGTGTCACGACAAGCAATCAAAAGTCAAGCTTTGGCCGACTTCGTGGCGGAATGGACTCCCTCTCCATCAAACCTTGGGGGCCATAGTGAGAAGAAAACGGAACCCAAGGTTCCGATATTCATCGAGCCTCACTGGACTCTCTACTTCGACAGCTTTGTGTAGAAGCAGGGGGTCGGAGCTGGAATCCTTCTCCTGGCGCTGACTGGGGAGAAGGTCAAGTACATGGTTCACCTTGATTTCAAGGTGACCAACAACATGGCAGAGTATGAAGATCTCATTTACGGACTCAAGGTAGCACTATCTTATGGGGTCAAACAGTTGATGGTGAAGGGCGATTCACAACTCATCATCAAACAGGTCAAAGGTGAATGCTGCTGTAACAATCCCCAACTAGCTGCCTATCTCCTTGAAGTTCAGAGGCTCCAGAAGGACTTCGAAGTCCTAGATCTCCACCATGTTCAGCGTCTTCATAATGTTGAAGCTGACGAACTCTCGACGAAGGCTTCAATCAGAGCTCCGGCTCCCGATGGAATCTTCATCCGGAGGTTGTCAAGACCAACAACTCAGCTTGCTGAGCTGAGCAAAGGGGGCGAGACCAGCACATCAGAGCTGGCGGTCCCGGTGGCCCTGTTACCATGGTGTCCACCAAGGGTCATAGGTGCTATCGGAAGCTCCGAGCAACCCATCACGCAAGACTCAGAAGTTCAAGTAAGCTCCGATGCATGGATCTCGGAGATCTGGAGCTACTTGAAAGACAATATCCTTCCTGAAGATAGTGTATCCGCTGACCGGATTGTCAGATTGGCTAAAAGATACACTTTGGTAGAAGGGGATCTCTACCGGCGCGGTGCCAATGGCATCCTAATGCGGTGCATTGCAAGGGAAGAAGGTCGCGAGCTTCTCGCGAAAATCCATGGAGGCGAGTGTGGGAACCATGCTTCTTCCCGCACGCTGGTCGGTAAAGCCTTCCAGCATGGCTTTTACTGGCCTACAACACTCCAGGATGCAGTCGAGCTAGTAAAAAAGTGTGAAGCGTGCCAATTCCACACAGAGAAAATTCACACACCAGCTCAATCACTCCAAATGATACCTCCTACATGGCCATTCATTGTGTGGGGCATGGAAATCTTGGGACCATTCCCAAAAGCCGTCGGAGGTTACAGATTCCTTTATGTCGCCATCGACAAGTTCACCAAGTGGCCGGAAGCAACTCCAGTGGTGACAATCAACAAGCAATCCACAATCAAGTTCTTGAAGTCCATTGTATGCAGATTTGGAGTTCCAAACAAAGTCATAACTGACAACGGAACCCAATTCACAAGTGTTGCATTCCAAGAATATTGCGAAGACCTCTGCATTCAACTCAGTTACGCCTCAGTAGCTCACCCAGCAAGTAATGGCCAAGCCGAGAGAGCAAATGTAGAAATTTTAAAAGGACTCAAGACGCGCATGTACGAGCGCCTGAAAAAACACGGAGCCAACTGGATTGAAGAGCTTCCGTCCACATTGTGGGCGAACAGGACAACACCTAACCTGTCAACTAGAGAAACACCCTTCTTCCTTGTGTATGGAGCTGAAGCAGCCCTTCCTTCGGAGATCACCTTGGGGTGCCTCCGTGTCTGGAGCTTCGATGAAGTCGCGTAGGACCAGCTCCAGCGTGGATACCTTGACCTCATCGACGAGGGAAGGTGCCAAGCAGCTATTCGGAATGCACGTTATCGTCAAGCGCTCCGGCGCTATCATCAAAGGCATGTGCGCAACCGACAGCTCGAAGAAGGTGATTTGGTGCTTCGGAAGATACTAACTCGTGAAGGGATGAACAAACTTTCTCTCAGCTGGGAAGGTCCTTCCCGAGTGATCAAAGTATCCCGACCCGGATGCGTTCGCTTGGCAACTCAGGATGGGACTCCACTTCCTAATCCTTGGAACATCGAGCACCTCCGTAAGTTTTATGCTTAGAATCACAGAGGTGAGTCTGTAATTACATGCAATGTATGTTATAGAGTCAATATATAGAGAAGGGAAGGTCCTTTGGGAGAACATCCGGACCGCTCTGGGAAGGTCTGGGAAGTTCAAGTAACACTGCATACAGTCACAGTACTAAAAGTGTAACTACCTACCCTGGGTTAGTACAAGATGTATAGCACACTTAGCTTGGTCCTGCTCCCTATGTGTGTCCTTGTCTCCCCTGTAATCCAGACCTATAATGAAAGACATTGTTGTGTGAAAACAGACTCCACGTGCATTTATTTTTGTACAAGGCTCGATCTATCAAATTATTGTTTTTAATCTTCTTGTCTATAATGAAGTTGTGCAATTCTTTTTTAGTTTTTGCCCAAGTTATTCATATGTGTTACAAGTTATATTGTTGGTCTCTTTGGATCTTAACATGCTGTATAGTCTACTTGCCTGAACACCAAGCCAACATAGGTCCGGAGTGTGCTATTGACTTAGCCTGGTCCTGCACCCTAAGTATGCCACTCTACCTACACCCCAGCAGGTCTCAGTAGGGTGAGTACTAAAAAAGCATATGAGCCCGGAAAGATTATATCAATATGCTTGTTACCATATTGAGTTTCTTCGGATTTAAAACTCAAATAAGAATGATAAGTCACAAATGATTTATAGACAAGAGGATGAATTTTACTCTTTTCTTGTATTTAATGTGCAGGAAAAACAGAAATTCATAGCGATGGCGGACAACGCCGGAGCTATTAAGCTCCAACATATTCCAATGGGGCCTGGTGTCGATGTTTAATATGTTGACAGTGGGTGACGTCGGAGCTACAAAGCTCCGACAACCCCTGGGGGGCCTACCTTCAAACGATTCGTGCGTTGACATTGGGCGCTATCGGACCTACCAGGCTCCAATAAATCTTAGGGGGCTGCCATCGACGTTTTATACGTTGATGGTGGGTACCGTCGGAGCTACCAAGATCCGCCAATCCCAAAAGGCATGCCGTCGATGCTTCGGAAATAAAGACTTCGGGACGCTGGCCAGGCGACTTTCTTGGCAACTTCTTGGACGCTGGCCTTGGCGGCGTCCACTTCTTCAGCAACGGGACCTTGGAGCACTGGGTCCACGGAGAATTGGGGGTCTCGGCTCACATAGCATGTCAGCACATATTCTGCGACATTTGTAGCTAAAGACTTCCCTTTTGTCTCCAGCTGGTCTGCAATGACGTAACCCATCGCGTCGAGTTTGCCGCAAGTAGCATTGAGGGCCACTAGCACTCGATCCAAGTTCAGCTCCGGATTGTCCGGATGTACAAGACTGAAGCCTAGTGGCGTCAGCGCATCGTTGGCTCGCCCCAAGAAGTTCCACATTTGAATGGACTCCGTCTCCTTCAAGCTCCACAACTCCTCTAGTGACTTCCGGGCAGTTTCAAGCTTTGAACCTTCCCGACCGAGGCGCTCGGCCAATTTGGCATGCTGCTGCATATTATCAGCAACTTGCTTCTCTCAATCGGTCAGCTCCATGTCCTAGAGGTGGATGCGGTTCTGCCTTTCAACCAGGTCTTTTTCTCTGCCTTTTACTTTTCCTTCCCTGGTGGCAACATCAGCTTTTTTTCGAGAGCTCCTGCCCCAGTTTCCAGTACTTCTCCTTTTCCTCCTTACTCCATAGATCCAACTTTTTGCTGCGATCTGCCAAATTCTGTTCACCCAGAGTTAACTTCTGGGTGACCTCTGCCTCCCTCTTCAAAATATCCTCCTGCTGCTCCAGGAGCTTCTCTTCCCTAGCATCAAGGTCCGCTCGACGCTTCAGGAGAACCTTGTTTAATTCATTAAGGTTTTCGTGATGCTCATCAGCAGCATCACGCCTCTCCTTGGCTTGCTCAAGGATCTCCCTAGAGTTAGCATTGAGCCCCCTGATGGCAGCTTCCTTTTCCTCCAACAGCTTGTCCCAGTATTCCATTCGGGCCTTTTCCCTCTTGATCCACTCCTTCTGGTCAGCAAGTCTTGTCTGAGCAAGCCTGGTCTCAAAATGGAGCCTCTTATGCCAACGCCTTAAGGTGTTGCACTCGTCCTCAAACGCTTTGATCTCATGATCAAAGGCGAGCTGAACTTGCCAGAGACTTGAGCAGGCATTGTCTATGGACAACGCCAAGGGGATAGGCTCCGGACCCTCTGGGATCAACTCCGCTTGCTCCAGGGGGTTCTCCATTACAAAAATAGGGTCCCACTCTACAAGTGTGGTCCTCTGAGCTTCCGCAGCACTAGGGTCGCTCTCTGGAAGCCCTTCAGCAGCAGCAGAGGAAGAACCCACTGGGGGAACTCCCACCTCCGGAGCGGAAGTTGAAGGCGCTGCTTTTGGGTCTTCAATTACCGGCTCCAAGGGTGGAGAACCTGCCATCACCTCTTCATGCCGCTCCAGCTCTGGTCCAGACACCTCCGGGTCAGCTACCTCCGGGGCAACGGTTGGGGCTTCTTCCGGTGCCTCCACCACCGCTGGCTTAGGAGCCGGCACGTCAGCCACTTCCAGTTCAGCGACCGGAGCTTCAAGCCTTTCCGGCTCAATAGTTGGACCTTCAATAACTTCTGGCCCAAGAGCCGGAGCTTCAACCATCTCCGACTCGATGGCTAGGGCTTCAATTGTCTCTGGCTCAGTGGACAGGGCTTTGATGACTTCAGGCTCAAAGGCTGGCGCTTCTGACATCTCCGGTACTGGAGCATCAGCCTCCAGCACCGTCACCAGAGGTACATCTTCGACTTCTCCCCTGTGGTCCGACGCTACCACGGGAGCTTCCAGCGATGACTCTGAATCCAAATCCACGACAGCTGGCGCCGGAGCTGCTGTGACCTCTGCCACCACTGGAGGAGGAGGCTCGATGGTCGAAGTTAGAGCTTTGGCATGCGCAGCCACAGTCAGTGCAACAGATGTCGAAGTCCCTGCCCCCTTACTCGACACCCTAGAAATAAAGGGATGAGAAGATTAAAGACACAACAAAAACAAGATCAGCATTTTAAGGCGAGCACACGATGCTTACCTAGGGATACTACCGCCCCAGTCGCCTTGGAACCTCTTCTTCTGAGGCCCGGAGCCAGCGCCCACCGAGTCTCGAGAGACAATGACTTCAGAGCTCAGCTGGGGACCGCTTGCAATAGCTGGAGTCCTATCGGCCGGAGTTTCTCTTGGTCGGGAATAACTCCCAGGCCTGGAGATCTTAGCCGGCACTAAGGCCGGTGTTGACTGTCCGGAGCTAGCGCCTCTTGAAGACGCCTGCGCCGGAGAAGGTGCAACCGCAGAAGATCTCCCTCGCCGGGGAGGAGCTGTTGTAGAGGGAGCAGGCCTGACGGACCTCCCATCAGCATGCTTCAGCTTCCACTTCAGGTTGGAGGGTTCGGCTAGCTCTTTGCCCTTGCCGATGTCTTCAACCCTCTGGCTCGGGGCAGAGGTAGGCCCTCCTTCAGAAGCTCCAGGGATCACGATCCCGGAGGTCCGACGCCTCTCCACCTCACCAAGGTCATCAAGCGCTGGCATCTTCCTCTGGAGCTTTGTGCTGAACTCTGGCTCCATGTTCAGAGGAAGGAAAGCAGCCGGCGAAACCAAGTCATCGCCTTCGACATTTATACCATGCTGGAATTTCTTGAGATGAAGATTCAGAGCTTCGTCATCCAAGTTGGATTTCATACCAGTTTCAATCCAGTCGTCATCCATCACACTGTTGAGGGCCCAGGCTAGCTTCTCCCTCTTCCTCAGCGAAGCCCACCTGTTGACCAAGAAATTTCCAAAGACGATCTGAGGGGTCACTCCACCCTCCACGCATTCTCGAATCCTGGTCAGGATAGGGTTAAAGGCATTTGACAGATCCGGAACTACACTCCAGGTGTCGGTATCAATGTTGGGGAGTCCTTGGGGCAGCTCCAACCTTTCGTGCTCTTCCACTGCAATGATGACCCAATCCTTCTTGCAATCATCCCTTTTGCCAGAAGGGAATGACTTCAAGTACTTGAAGGGGCAGTTCTTGTGCTTCACGAAATATTAGAAGCCAAGAAACTCAGTTCCATTGCCGATGGTGTGGACCGTGAAGAAGGTACGAAACAACTCGATGCAGGGGGGAACATCCACCCACATCTCGCAGAAGTGGACGAAGGTTGCCACAAGCAGAAGAGAATGGGGGGGGGCAAGATGATACAGCTAGAGACCATAGAAGTCCAGGAACATTAAGAGAAAGCTTGAAAAAGGTGGGATCAATCCCACCATGGCGTACGCTAAGAAGTACACCATGTCGCCATTACGCTCTTTCATGAATGGGAGCTTGCCGGCGCAGATCAAGTGGCTGAAGGAGTCACTGGACCACCCCATATAGGTCCGAACCTTCATCAGATCATCCTTGCTCTTGAGAAGGCTCTTGGGAAGACCCAACTCCATCGCGGCAAAGTGGAGCGAAGGAATGGGAAGCTAGGCAAAGTTTGGGAGGCTCTGAGCGCAATTTGATCGAAAGCGTAAAGAGTCCTCAAACCGTGCATACTTTCCTTCTTAAGTAAGCCTCTGCGACGCTTGGATGGAAACCGCAACAAGAGTGGGGTCATATTTCAAAAATTTACCCCGTCCATGACGAATGGGCCCGGGGCCATCCCGACGAAGAGATCGAGGTTATTACCCCAGGTGAACCGTTGTCATGATGGGCGGCGGGAAACCCAAAGGCGACACTCTGACAAGGCGCTCGGAACTGATACGATTTTTGTATTGGGAACTGGCGACCTTCAATTGCGTGAGATCCGCACTCAAAGATCTCATCTGCCGCATTCATAACAAGCCATGCAGCGATGGTTTAATCCCGGACCATCGCCCCAATGGCACATCAGAAGACTTTTGAAGTCAAAGCGTGAGAATCAAGGATGGCCCCACCTATGGTAGAATAACTTAACCCAAAGGGTTTTTCTCAGAGGTGGGCCCGGGGCCACTGTCGGTACCTAGTGTACTGGGTACCCCACGATACCGCAAGAAGTGCAAGAGAGTTCTACTTGTCAAAGTTGAAGGTCTCCTTAGGCCCCACATGTCACACTACACCAGACCCGCACCCTTCATATGGGAAGCTCCGGGGTCGACACGTGCAATGTAAGTCCGGAAATAAACTCTCAACATAGGAAAGTTCTGCTGTTAACAACGCACACCCCATGGAGTAGGGTATTATGCTCAGGCTACCCGAACCACATAAATCTCTCGTGTCACCATCTTGTTCTTGATCTCTGCGTGCCCCAACCGAAACAAGAAACTCCGCGGGCTACATTTGGTAGTACCGGGAGAAGTGTTGTTGCTACACTTCGACGATCAACTAAGTAAATGTTCGGTAATCAAGAAAGATGTTAACTTACTAAAAAGAAAATACTCAGTTGCTCAACTTCTTCCTCTGTTCGAATAACTCTCACGACGGTTCGAGCCTCAGACTAAGTATAGATGTTACATTTATGACCAATTATTATTTAAGTGCTATGTAACATGCTATCGGCAGCAAGACGTCCGTAGGGATTTTACGAATCTAAAGATCGGCCGCGATCGAGTCCCTCACAGTGATCATAGAATAAGGTATGCATATACATGTGTTCATAAAGACGAATACTAGTACATATTTGTGTCTGTGTTTGTACTGTATCTCACAAAGAAAAAGTGAAGATTATTCTATATATTACACACTGCATTAACACTACAACAATCGCGATAATAGACGACGGCCAGGAACCGTCGTCTATAAGGCCTTCACCATCGTCTATAACTTATAGACGACGGTATACGCTTATAGACGACGGTAACCGGCCGTCTACGATTATTTGTCATCTATAACATTATATACGACGGTTACCGTCGTCAATTAACTAATTGATGACGGCCAACTTTAGCTGTCGTCAATAAGTTAGCTCCACCACGTGGCAGGATAGAAACCTTATAGACGACGGTAATCGTCGTCTATAGGTGTTCCTTATAAACGACGGTGGTCGAGGTGCCGTCGTCTATATTGAACCCAAATGATGACGGTTTCTCTTGGGGCCGTCGTCTATAAGTGTTCCTTATAAACGACGGCCAAAGATACACCGTCGTCTATTATTTTTGTTTTTTTAAAAAAAAACAGAAATTAGGTATTATACAGGTTTCGCAAACATACAGAACCACATAACCACAGATATACAGAAACACTATCACACTTCGAAACACCACATAAACACTACAAATTTGCCATGTTCAAAATAGAAGACTGCTACGGTTTTTTTGGCCAACCTCCCGCTGCCTTGCTCCTGCTTCAAAGCAACAACACAAAGTTAATAATTAGCAACAGGTCGTTAAATTCCTTACTGCAGCAGGAACTATAGTCAAATGAATGCCGAGAACTGAACAAAATAACTGAAGGAACAATACTCAGTAATTCAGATGACAAAATGCATCATGAGCAGTACTGCAGTAGTACAAGACGGTTATTCTAGCAAAAAATAATTACAGAAGCTCTAAGTGTCAGGAATATCCCCAACGATGTAATCTTACAATAACAAATCATCATGGTTACCTTTTTCTTAGGCTATCTCCAACAGGAGCCCTAAATGAGATCTCATCTTCATTTTGGGTCTTAAAAATGAAAAAAACAGCCTCCAACAAATATCCTAAATATGTAACCTATTTTGCTTACTCCTCATCTGCTACCCCAAAGAGGGGGGGCGCATGACACGCAACAGCGAAGTAAGAGTCTGGTATACTTCAATTTCTCCAATTATTTATGCAAATTTTTTTGTTATTTTGATGTTTTGACCGTTTCTGAACTATATGTGGTAGAATTATCACTTCCATGTTCTGTTTTTTCTATTTTTAACCATGTGGTCTCTTGGAGTATAATACAATGCTATTTGTCGATAATGTGGACTCCTACAGGTCGGCGGCTTATTATTGGATCACAGAGCGGTGAATTCACCCTACTGGGCAAAGCAGCAGGCGTGGTATAGGGGACTGGTGTTTGCTCGACGGCGGTAAGAAAATGATAAGAATTAACATGCAAGTAGATTTCAAATCGGCTGACCTGACTATCACACGCTACCCTGTCCGCTGCCGCCGGAGTTTAGAAAGTCATCCTCCGGCAGTCGTCCAAGCGCCGGAATCTGGGGCGACGGAGTTTGAGCCTCCGTCCCCGATCCCTATGATATGCAAGCGTGGTTAGACAAGTTATAACTACAAAAATGCATATTTTACTAAATTTGAATAAGTTTAACTAGTTTTAGTTATTTTGAATAATTTTGTACCTGTATTCCTGTCGTCGGGACTGGTGGCAACTCCACCGATGCCGGCACCCACTGCGGAAATACAGCCGTCTGTCCTGCGCTCATAGCCTGCGAATACAAATCAAATCATTATAACTGTCATTTGTATATTACAAATGTTAAGTACAACATTCAGAACTTACCTGGAAGGCAGCTTGCCACTGTAGCATGTACGAGTTCTGATACTCGTCCCTAGCCCTGAGCGCCGCTGCCTGCATCTCGTCCCTAGTCAAGCGCTTTCCATGCCTCACCGTCGGACAGGTGCACCATCATTCTGTCATTCTCGCGTACACCTTCTTTGTGCCACCTCATGTGTCTGGCTGTTTTTTTTTTGAGAGAAACAAGCGCTTCAACCTAGGTGTGACAGGCAAGTAGCGAAGCTGCTTCTATGCAACTTCAGTCATTATTTTTGTACCGTCTTCATTAATAACTTCGACAAATCTCGCCTTATCACATTTTAAGCACTTGTTCTCGTTGGCATGCTCTTTGCAGAAAAGCATGCAGTGGTCTGGACACATATCAATCTTCTCATAGTTCATACCAAGATCAGAAATCAATTTCTTAGAATGATACATATCCTTAGGCAATTTATGGGGCTGCGGAAGGACATCGCTGATCAATTTGATGAGGTCATTGTAGCAATTATTGGAGAAGAAATACTTAGACTTAATTGCCATAAATCTAGTCATGAAATTGAGGACTGTCATTTTGGTGTGTTCATGCACCGATTTTTCTGATGTCTTGAGACGCTCGAAGAACTCCCTTGCCTCCGTTGTAGGAGAATCCTCCGTCAATTCAGGATTTATGGCGTCAAGCATCTCGGCCATCCTATCGACACCAGTGCTATCATCTCCATCTCGATCTTCTACGGCTTGAGAAGGTGTCTCGCCGTGAAAGGTCCATAACTCATAACGTTGCATAAAACCATTTCGACACAAGTGGAACGTCAATGTAACTTTGTCGAAACACTTCGCATTTTAACATTTGATACATGGGCACCGCACCTTGCTGTTGTTTGACAACGAAAAAGCTCGTTGTATGAAAGCATCCGTCTTGGTGAACCACTCATATGAGTGACTCCCATCCTTTTTCCAACCAGTATACATCCAAGTGCGATCTTCAACCATGTTTGAGGGTATACCTTCAAAGCAGATAAATCATTATTAGTTTCATTGTTATGTTATGTCACGGCCCTATAACTAGGCAGATAGATCCTAAACCCACCCAAGAGTGACCGAGCGGAGCATGCTCATGACGGGACGCGCGGTCTGGATCCGGACATAATTTCGGCAGCATAACCCCGTTGTTCTCCACTGCACGCCCGAAAATGGTGCAGCAGAGAACAACAGGGTTATGCCGTCGAAATCTCGTCCAGATCCAGACCCGCGTCTCGTCACAAGCCACGCCCCCTCGGTCACTCCCAGGCTGTCCAAAAAGGGACAATTCCGAACCTTCACGTCTCACATGCCAATAGCATGTGAGACGTGTCGATCCAAAATGGATGACGCATTGCTATAGGTTACGTTCCTCATTTTCATTGTTAAGTCATTTACAAGAGGAAAGAACGAGAGATAGAGGAGGAAAGTTGGTCTTAGATGACAATTCCACGTCCGGATCCACCGTCTGCGCAATCGCGGGTGATTGACTTCCTCACCATCGTCGTTCGCTTCCGTGTCGTCTCGACGCATACATTACGACTACAACTGTCTATACGACACGGACGTATTTATTCCGTGTCGTGTTGTGTCGGGCCAGGCCAGCCCAAAAACCCGTATATTTACATATTAATATACAAACCAACTAATAAATAACTACAAATAATAAACAATTATTGATGAATGACATAATAAACTAACTAACTAATGATCACTCGGGATATAATATTAACCAGCATTATTGGACTATCCACAAAGATGAATGCCAGTGAGTAGCACTATAAAAAAGGAACAATAACGAAATAGTTGTTTATTGTAGTAGTAGTTTGACATATCTGACATTGAAAAGCACCATTTTTACTTATAGGTATCGAATGAGGATGACAGTTTAGACCATGCCCAATAATCCCTTCAATTTAGACCATGCCCAATAACCAAGTGCTGCAGTAAGCTATAACTGATACTGAAGAGTGATGACATGAGACTGTACTAGCCTGTTGTACTAACAATACATAATCAAAGTGCGTATTTGTCAGCCTTTTTGTTGGCACCAAAATAACAAACACATTGAAAAGGAACAAGAACCACGTGTAATAGCAACAAAAGCATATATGACATTCATATATTCAGTAAAGTATAAAGGATCCTTGGAAAACATAACATGTAAAAGTATTGAAATCTGTTATTCTTAACCAGTACACAGACAGGTTAACTGTGTACAGAGAGCAGCATAGCAGCAAAATGACTTTATCGTGAAGCATAAACAATTAAATGGTAACCTGAATATAGATGTATAGAACACCGTGTCAATAGTACAATAAGAAACAGTGATTCTATTAAACTCAAGAAGAATACGGAGCAGGCCATACAAACTAACAACGTTACCATCACCTAAGGACAAAGAATTCTGAATTCTCTAAAGCCTTAACAATGTTATGAACCTGGATCCTATTGAGATTACCCAAATTATACATAATACTGTGCTCATCATAAGGTAAGGAGGTTTTACACAAGATTAACATCATATACGTGCATTTAAGGACTACCATGTGCATTGTTGCTTATTTCCACTCCAGGGATCAGTCATCCTACCAACTACGGGAGCCAAGATCCAAAGTCTTCTTTCCCCACCAGCGACTAAATCGTCCTTCGTCCCATTCCTCCTGCCCTACATTACACTATCCATAGCGCCACCTCCCGACAACTCCAGACTCTACAGATACAAGATGTAGCAATAGTGGCGCAAGCAGGGGGCGGGATAACAAATGGTGGTTTTACACAAGTAAATGCCCCAGGACTTAGCGCATGAACGTGGGGAGGGGGAAGCGGCATACCTAGTTGTCGGGTCCTTCCCGGTTGACAACGGCGGCATCACGGTGGCGCGACCGGGGCGACGGCGCGGAGCGGAGGCGGCGGCGCGGAGCGGGGGCGGCGGCACGGTGCGGCGAGGAGCGGGGGCGGCGGCGCGGCGCGGCGAGGAGCGGGGACGGCGGCGCGGCACGCGAGGAGCGGGGTCGGCGGCGCGGCGCGGCGAGGAGCGGGGGCGGCGGCACGGCGCGGCGAGGAGCGGGGGTGGCAGCGCGGCGCGGCGAGGAGCGGGGGCGGCAGCGGCGACGATTAGCGAGGAAGCGGCAGCGCGTAAATGAAAACGAAGAGGTGCGGGCGGCAAATAATCCCTAACTATAATAGACGACGGTATCATGCCCGCCGTCGTCAATTATGGACTTATTGACGACGGTGTACCCTAGCTGTCGTTTGTAAGCGCTCAGGTGGGCCAGGTTTCGGCCATTATGGACTTATTGACGACGGTGTACCCTAGCTGTCGTCTGTAAGCGCTCAGGTGGGCCAGGTTTTGGCCATTATTGACGACAGTCTGTTATTGACGACGGTTCACCGTCGTCTTTAATTTATTGACGACGGTGCTAGGTTAACCGTCGTCAATAACAGGCTCAGGTGGACTGGGTTTCGGCCCACTTTGGCGACGGGCCATAATAGACGACGGTCAACCGTCGTCTTTAATTAATTGACGACGGTACATGCTTAACCGTTGTTAAATACAGGCTTATTGACGACGGCTAAAATTGACCGTCGTCAATAATATAAAAGACGACAGCCCCGTCGTCTATTTATCGGACCGTCGTCTATTGTCGCTTTTCCTGTAGTGTAAGAATTGATATATAGAGTTGTAAATTCTTGTTGAAATTAAGAATGAGTAATACTACTATGTACTCTCTTCATTTCAAAAGTTTGTCGCTTTGTAGTATAAAAATGAATCAAAAAGCGACAAACTCTGTAGAAGGGAGGGACTACTTTCCTCCGACTCGATGGGCAGACTTGTCGATGAATCAGTGTACTACTACCCACTTCGTTGATGTAAGGCTATCCGCACCAGCGTACTCTAAAACATACTCTATATACTATTCTCCTACTTTTACAGTACGTACTCTAAATTACGCTGTGATACAGTATATCAAGTGTGCTTTACAGAGTGCCAGTGCAGACGGTCTAATCAGAATTGCTGGTATCACGCATGGGCTCGTGCTACTGTCTGTTACAGTAGTGGCAACTCGCTGCAGTAAACTGAAGAACCATACTGATGAGCAAGGGGAAGAGAGAGAGAGTCGGCCTCAATGGCACAATGATGATGAGGAGAATTGCTTGTGGGAGAGACCTAAGGCTATCCTCACTCATGTACTCTAAAGCATACTTTATATACTATTCGTCTTCTACTTTTCTATTATCTTACTATAAATTTTCTAAATTTACACTATCCAATATGCTTTCTAATATCCCTCTGCGGACAGTCTAAAATAGGCATTTGACATCACTTTTAATGCGCTTATTAAAGAATCCAAACAAATAATATTCATACACGAGCATGGAATACATCGTCGATGCATTCAGAGACGGGCGCGAAATCGGGATATATGCGTCATACATGGGGTCAATGCGTGGTTTTAGTTATAATCTGAACCTACACGCCTAGTACAACCACAGCTGCCCTAATAACTCATCAGTTTCAGTTCAGAGAGACGCAATAAATTTGCCGCGACCATAGCAGGACTTAAACGCGGCGATTTGATTGCGCGTCCTTTGAAGACACGCAACCGGTTAAATGCAAGAACTGGTTCGGGCCTTAATTTGGCAAAGGCGTAATGACGGAACAGTGCAGTTCCGAGAACACAACCATCGACCAACAGTGACGAATTCAATTGGAAAATGATAGGGCAGCATACATGATACTCGTACATGTACAACTGCACATACGTACGTCGTCGTTCTCGTTCGGAACTGTGTGATATAACTTCCCCTGCTCGTATACAGTGCTAGTATACTCTTCTGTTCCGTCAAAAATGTTTGAAACATGACTCTTTTTATCATTAATTTGGCCCTTCTAAAAACTAATATTTTATTTATAAAATATTAGTTTTAAAAGGTCTAAACAAAAAAAGTAAAGATTTTCCAAATATGCGCCCTACTACCAGTTAGTAATAAACGATGTTGGAAAACTCGCCAAAAGTCAAGAGCAGTAACGGCCGCGAGGGATAGGCAGACATGAGGCCTCTGCAGCAGATATTGCTCTTCACTTCTCTCCGTGCAAACGCAGCACGGAGTCACGGACCGCGATGGATACCGTGATCCTTACCGGTTTTAGACCGTCTGCGCTCGCCTGGATACCCGACGCCACGGTAAACTTACAGGTGGGTCCCACCAAATATTGCCGCAGTGGTCCACGAGGAAAGGTACGGGGAGTCACGGGCCGTCGGATTCCCCCCTCGCACACTCACTACAAGAATACGACCGACTTATGACTGCTGTAGCCGTTGTAATTAAGCTCTAAACTATCGTAATTAGATTATTTACGACTGTTTTTGCTGAATTACGACGGTAATTTTTCGAGGTAAGTATTTGTCGTAAATAAGTTAACTTACTACGGCTACCGTCGTAAGTTATTTAACTTACGACGGCAACTCGCAACTGTCGTAAATAATGGTCCGAGTCACGTGGTGGGCTAGACCAGATTAATTACGACGATCAGATCATAGCCGTCGTAAGTAAGAGGTTAACATACAATGGCCTGCATAGTTGTGGATAGTTGTTATAGTAAGTTTTCTAGGCTAACTTCCGACAGCAACTCCCCAGACCGTCGTAAGTTAAATTTTTGATTTTTTTAAAAACAGAAACTAACTAATCTGGCACGATGGCTAGCTCACAAAACAAGCATATACAGAATATACACTAACAACAACAATAAATAGTCATAAACGGCAGTGACGCTCCGGCAAGACGGGGAGGCGAGGTGCCAACAGGAGGTGGGGTCGTAGGAGAATGACGATCGACGGTGGTCCTCGGAGGTCCCCGCGGCTTGGCGGATCAACGCCGAAGAAGAAGGCGGCGACAGTCTCCACCGGAGGAACGAAACGGCGGCGGGAGAGAGGTCCAACTCGCCGATCGTTTTGGATTCCACAACTTCGTCCCACAACAAGTGTGGCAGGTTTGCACGTCCCTAGCGCATCTTTAGGGTTTACATTAGATTTAGGTTTGTCTTGTCTATTGGATGTTCGAATTGGTAGAAGGTATGGTACATCTTACAGTCGGATCCGTAGTCCCCCCCCCCCCCCCCCCCCCCTCTCCCAAAGATTTACATGCAGGGGTAGAATTTGGTAGTGCCAAGCTTTGATTTTTGGCTTCCATTTTGGGCATATTTACTGGTTGGTCGGGTGAGGTGAGGACTGAGGATCGTACTAGGGTTCCACATGCATGTGTTACTTATTTTCCACGTGCATCTGTTACTAGAGTTCCATTTTAGGGGTCAGGAATGGGTATTTTGGGCATCTTTAAATGGTTCATTTAAGTTGATTGCTGAAGTTTTTTAAGGATTATAAATAATTAATGCTTCATGATTGTCTTATGTTTTCTCTTCATTAGGGTTATGATACTTATGCATCTGATTTGGTTCATCCCAGTATGTGTTAATGATTTTTTTACCTCTGAGATGATTCATGCACCTTGTAAGTGGATATATTTATGCATCTCTTTGTTTGTCTCCTATGGTTGTTCCTCCCCAATGAGTGTTGTAGTTTAAAACAGATGTATCCACAATAGTACTCCCTCCTTTCTCTAAAGATTGTCACCTTTAGTTAGAAAAATGAACTAAAGGTGACAATCTTTTGAGAAAGGAGGAAGTATCATGCAATTGTTCACACAGATGCTCTTCACTTCTCTGTTTCTCTTTTTAGTAGGAATAACTGGACTCACTCTTGTTAATTTCGTAGTGAAAAATGTCGGTGGAAGCTGAAAAGCTTCACAAAGCTTTGCTTTCCCTGACCGGCACCATTGACACATCCTACCACAAAGATAGGGGTTCGGTTGAGGACATTTTGATGAACTGTCCAGAGGGCCTTCCAAATGACGTGAGGGATGTGTTGCGTACCCTAGAAGGGTTGCTTGATGACCTACACACTAGTACAATAAGCCTCATCACAGGCGGCTCCAAACCTATTATCACAAACGGCTTTTAAAACCGCCTGAAACGAAGAGTCTGTGATAATCCGCAATTTCACAGGCGGAGAAGTGATACCGCCTGTGAAGACACATTATCATAGGCGGTTCTTTACTTAGGCTAGCCGCCTGTGAAGACACATTATCATAGACGGTTCTTTACTTAGGCTAGCCGCCTGTGAAGATACTTTATCATAGGCGGGTCGTGCAGCATATATAACCGCCTGTGATAAATGTCTTATCACAGATGGATATTGAAGCATAACTAACCGCCTACGATAATGTGTCTTCACAGACGGGTATTGAAGCTTAACTAACCATCTATGATAATGGTGTTATCACTGATGGACGTTTACCTACATCAGCCGTCTGTGAAGACCCTTTAACGCAGCTGGTTTCTACCATAACAGTCACCGCCTGTGAAAATTAGGTTATCACAGATGGTTCTTTACTTGTATCTAGCCGCCTGTGATAATTGTTTTCCACAGTCATGCCTAGCCGTTGGTTAATAACCGCCTGTGATAAGGTATAACCTATGCAATACTACTGTTGTTATTTCTAATTTCCAGGTCAATTCAATATAATCACAGAACAAAAAACAACAATATCATCACAGAACAAAAGTCAACAATATCATCATCACATAAGTCAATTTCACTAAAACAATATACATATGTACAAGTTACAGATACAATTCATCTCAAAGTTTACAAGTTTTCACTAAAAACTATTTCTATTGGCATAGTCGCAAAGTTCTGGCACATCAGCTGCTGCACCATGCTTATCAAAGAACCTCCCTATTTTGTGCAAAATTTCGCGACGAATGAACTGACAGAGTTTAGAAGCAATCCTGTCGGCTCCTCCATCAGGAATACTTCTACAAACCGGCCATTCTTCGTTCAAATTCTTCGTGTGCTGCAATGTAACACATAACAAGGTTTAGAATGTGTTGGTTTGAACAATCTCAAAGTATAGATCAAAGTGAGAGTATACAGGAATTTATTTAGTATTTTTGGAGCAGTTGTACTATGAGCAATTGTTTTGAAGTTGGAATCAAAATATGAAAATAATATTTTTGGTAATATTGAACAGCAGAGAATATAAGCATTAAACTATGCTAGTTACAATGATAACGAAACACAAAAGTAAGAAAATAAGGTATCGACATTAAGGATAACTTACATCCTCACGATTAACTCTATATACGCTGGCGGTCCGAAGATGCTCGCATACATAATACCCGCATAAGACACTCCCAGCAGGCTGCTTCGGACAAGCATAATACGTTTTAATGTTCAATGCATTCGTATTAGGAGGTCTCTAACCGCCAAGCTGTTCCGCGTAAAACCGCCAAGCGCTGTAATACAAGAAATATCATATAAAACTTGTCATCACATTCTAAATGTGCGTAAATTAAAATTATTGAATAAACGTATGATTTCAAAATGGAAAGGAAATCTTTGTAACGATCTGGTGAGAAATCGGCCGAGTCCAAGACTGTTGCCATTCCCTGCGTTGGCTTGATGAAGATCATTATGTAGTGATTACTGCAAACATACAAACACACGTGTTAACAATTACCAATAATTGCTATTTCAATATCATGTGTCGAACTTACTCGAAGTGGTACAGAGCCTTTACAAAGTCTTTGCCGTCTCTGACAAAGTTAAACATCGCATGTCCTATGTAAGCTGCAACTTCTGTCTTTCTATCCTTCTTAAGTTTTGCAATTGCTTTTTCAAAATCTCTTTTGTTCATGTGTTTGTACTGTTCTGAGTCTCGATTCGCCTGGACGTCGAATAGCGACTTTGCAATCCTAGTAGGGTCAAGGATACCTGTCTTGTGCTCCAACCTTTCATTATCCATGTATTGCATCCTATTGAAGAAGTCCAAAATTGTTATAATCTCATGAAATGCCTATGCGTGTAGTAAGAAAAGCAAATACAAAATATTAGAGCACTTACAAGCACCAGACGAGCAGCAGGTTGATTTCGAGCATGCCCCGATGGAAAAGGGCATGCAACTCTTCAAATAAAATGACTCGTCTATCTACTCCAGTGCTCCAGAATGCTTCTTTTGGAATACAAAATGTGACGCAATTAAGACCATATTTTGTGTTGTCAGTGATGTACCACTCATGCATTCTTCTGAGCTGGACGGGTTGTTTGCTAAGTTGTACGGATGTCATGAACGGCTTCTCATTCTTAAATTCAGGAGGAACATCCTCAAGCTTGTATATTGGAACTCCTGGTTTAACTAAAGCCGTCCGCCGATTATACATGACACCGTCTTCTTCCCACTCCTCGATATCTCCTAATGATGGCTCATGAGAAGAACGAGATGCACTCGATTTTCTAACATTTTCCTTCATAGCTTCCAAATACTTTGACCCTTCTGATGAAGGTTTATTAATTTTGTATGAGCTAACTTTGATAGGCACTGATGATCGAGGAGTAGTCGTCGGAAGTTGGTCACTGGCTTGTTGTTGAACCTGTTGTTCAACTGATTGCTCTTTACTCCCAGCTTGCTCTAGTACTACTTCAAGCTGTTGCTCAACTGATTGCTCTTTACTAGCAACAGCTTGCCCTGGTACTGCTTGAAGCTGTTGTCCAACTTGTTGCTCTTGGATATCATCCTTACTGAGACATAGGGGGAGTGGATCTTCTCGGACTGGGAGTGGATCTTCTTCATGCACTTTCGCCTTAGAAGATGGGGTTGCAGTATTTGGAGATGCGACAGGGCTAGAAATTGGCTCATCGTCCAACACGATATCGCGTCGGTGCCAAAGGATTAATTGGTTGATAGCCTGCCCCAGAGTCGCGATCCCCTCAGGTGTGACGTGGTCTATTTCATAATCTTCATAATCATTATCAATTATATGAAGAACTTGCACCACATCATAATACAACGAAAGTGGATTCCCGTTGAAGTCACGATCAGGCTTTGCCATAGCAGTGGCAATCTGTTTGGTTTTGTTCCTATCGGGACAAGAAGACGACAAGATTTGTCGTTAGCAATATCATCGACAGGGAACTTATGGGTTGACCCTGAGCCTGGCACGGAACCAATGCTGCTAGGGTAGGCAGTTGGAGATACTAATTGCTCCTTTTGCACCGGAACCATCACTGTACTCGGTGCCACTAATTGTCCTGATTGTCTAAGTTGTTCCATTATTTCTTGCATATTTTCTTTGACCTTTTGAGCAATCGTTTCATCAAGTGTTTTCTTAAACTTCTCACGTCTTCTATATGTGTCTTTATCTTTAGGGAAACCATCTAGCCAAGACATTTGAGAAGAGACCGCTCGAACCCGTCCGCTGTGTTCAGGGTTTCCTAAGACAGCGGTAAGTTGGTCATTCTCCCTCTTCGGCTTGAAGAGACCCTTCTGTTACTTTTCAATTACTTCTTTCATTTTATCCTCTAGTTCATTTAGAGAGTCGGGCTTTTCAAGTTTTCCCTCGCCGGTCAAACCTGACCGAGCAAAGACCCAGTGTTTGGTTCGCTCATCGCACCCTTCTAATGGGTGAGGATTGCCCTTACTGGTAATTTCGTCTAATATCTTATTCCATTTCTGGACTTTGGGGGCATATCCGGCAGACCCCAAGCGATGATGGTATTTGTTCTTTTTTGCAAGCTCTGACCTAGTTTCACTTAGAGCTTTAGCATCAGGTGTGCTCTTTTGACGAACAAACTCTTGCCACTGAGCTTGTGTGATTTTTCCCATCTTCCTCGGGCTAGGGACCTTATCGGCCTTAACATAAGCATTCATTTCACTCTTCCAGCATCGAAACTTCTTGCTGCAAGAGACCAATGTTGCTTTCTTTACAACTTCTTCTGTGCCTTTCGGAAACTTGAATTGTTTCTTTATCTTTTCCCACATCTCATTATTGGTCTGCTCGGGTAATTTCCTCCAATTCTCGGTTGTGATCGACACAACCTCCCTAACAAGAAAACCGCATGCATTACGGTACTTGGTAACTGAATCCAGTGGTTTTTGGGGAAGCCCACCTGGAACGACCCTTGTTATGTACATGATGCGGTCCAATGGACCCTTATTGGGACCTCGTTGCCCTCATTTCCGCTTGAGTGAAGCTGAGGATTCATCCATTGGAGAACCTTCTGCGGTTTTAGGAGCCGATGTCACCTCATTGTCTTCGCGATTAATCTAGGTAGAAAAAAATTATAAGACTTTGTATACTAGACAACCAACATTAACTTGAACTGCTGAAGTTAAGATTCGTGATCCATACCTCATCGGTAGGATCATATTCTGGGTCTAGATCCACTGAAGTCTTTTTAATTTTTATATTCGGAAAAGGATCCGATGGACTGTGATAGGAGCCTGAACTGCTGGAGTCAGTAAACTCCATATTGTCTTATTTGTTGTTACTACCAGGACCAGTCTTCTTAGGGCTTTCCATGCTAGATCTAATAAGACAAAAAATCTAATAAATGACGTATTAACTCTACATGAAGTGTTGCATGAAGAAAAAGATGGAAGCATTCTAGGATTTGATAAGGCATTCTAGGGTTTAAGGTGACTGACCAAAAGGTTCCTATACATTGCGAGGGTGACAAGCATGTTAAAGTTGATCACCAGTAATGGCAATTTTATCTTTTTTATTCTAAATAGGCTAGCTTCGTTCAGAGTAGCTGCAGGCGAGAAGAGACACTCTTTTTCAGCGATCATCTCTACAACCGTGGGATTTGCACGGTAAAAAAAGATAAAAGACCCACATTCTCAAAAGAATCAGGAATCCGGAAACATTCGCCAAAATCTAATCCCGGTGTGCCCGGCCGCACCAAATGGGCTCATCATGGCAGCAGGTTCAGCCATCATGAAAGGCATTACGTACCCCACATATGATGGCACCAAGGATTTTTGGGATGGTCAATTGTCCTGGCTGTTTAGAAAACAGGACAGGGAAGTCGGTGCCTCCTATAGTGATAAACTTGGTGAGTTCTAGAGGTTCACGAGGTTTAGGTGACTTGATCAAGTCTGGGCATATGAAACCTTTGGTGGAATATTTCTGATAGGATGGGATTAACCAGGTCGAGGGGTTGGGGGCTTGTTTTTGAAATCCCCCTTCATGTAACTCCAAATCCTTTATGGATTGTAACTCAATTCGTACTAGGACTAGGACTGGTTCCTAAACTAAATCTGACTCCTAACTCTATTTAGGGTAGGACTCTACTAATATCGTTAAGGATGAAATCTGCTTTATCTAGAACAATCATATACCCCTAGACTGGTGTTTCCGCAACTTTGTCCAAAGTCCAAGTTCGACTCCTCTACTGGGTCCACCAGATACCCAGATCATCCAACAAAAATGAAGTCCCAATATATCTAGTTTGATACAAATGGTGCTAACAAATCATAAATGGGTACATAAACTTTTTTCCTGTGAAATGCCTTAATATTAAGCTGAGTTCAATAATGGGATACATAATTGTTTTAACGCATGCAATCCTTCTATAATTCTTCACATCATCATGATTTAATAAGCTATTCAATAAACAAACTCAGTCATATAACAGCTACACTATCAGCAAGAATTATTCAACATAGTAATATATCATTCTCCCAAGGATAAGATACATATATGTTTATTGTACGTGTTGCTGCAACTGCTGCTGCGTAGAATTGATGGAAGTACACCGACAACCCAAGGATGCCTACCCACCGAACCCTAACCAAAGATGTCACTGAACTTGACAGTTTTTCGAATTCCACTGAACCCTAACCAAGGATGCCTACCATTTTCCAATTCCCAAACCCTAACCAAGGATATGCAAGGCGGCGGCGAGGGCGGGGAGGGAGGCGGCACGGCGAAGGAGGATGGAAGGTCGAAGGGTTTAGGGTTTACCTTGAAGATCGGCGGCGACAGCAATGGCTTCGCTCGGCGTACCTGGAAGTGACGAGGGCGAAGCTCGGCGGCGACGGCGAAGCTCGGCGACGGCGAAGCTCGGCGGTGTACCTGGAACTGACGAGGGCGAACTCTTAGCGACAAACGAAATTTTGGCAGCCTAATGGCGTCTAAGTGTTTCGCCCGGGTTAGGTTTTTCCAACGCTGCCGAGGGGTATATATAGACTCCCATTTTCTCAGGCGTATTTTAAGTACTGAACTCCTGAGAAGATTGTTACCTCAGGCGGGTTTTAGTTACCAACCGCCTGAGAAGATACAATTATCTCAGACGGTTGGTTAGTAACACCTGCCTGAGATAAACATGGGCCTGTGAAGATATTTACTTCTTCTTAATTAATATGTGTTCATAATTTGATGAACGCCTACATAAAGACCCCTCACCAACCGTCTATGAAGACGTGTCGACGACCGTGCGCGACCTTTCTTTTCCCTGAGGCGCGACCTTTCAATGCGCAGTAAACCAACTGCTCCATCTTCCACTCCGCGCGGCCTTAAAGATGCGCTATCACCCGTTAGTTCTCCACAAGCGCATCGCTCACTTTGAATCCTCTTGTTTTCTTCGTCTTCATCTGCTCCGACGACCCAACACCACTATGGCCGACCTTCCGCTGCCAAGCCCTCCGAGGGAGCCACCTTGCAAGAAACTATGTTGCAGCTCCCCCGAGAAGATCAACACCGAGCAGCTCCTCCTCATGGCGCGAGAGGCGTACAACAATACGTATCGCGCCATGAGTGCCTTGGGGCTGGGTACCCTTCCAGAGTATACTGGAATGGGTACCATTGGCCACTACCTCTATGCCCTCATGGGGGTGGCTGATCGTCTCGACATTCTATTAGCGATGATGGCCCAGGTTCTTGGCCCCGATGGCCGTAGAACGCTGGTAGAGGCGACGGCTAGCAACCTCGGGGTTGCACCGCCGGTGCAGCCGGCCTTGCCTCCTGTTGTACCGGTGCCGGAGTCGTCGCCGGAGGACGAGGAGGAGGAGGAGGAGGAGGAGGAGGAGGAAGAGGAGTAGGAGTAGGAGTAGGATTTAATTAGTTTTTCTCTTTGTTGTTTTTAGTTGCTTCTGTTTTGTAAATATTGTTAATGAATGAAATCTATCTTTGTTCATCTATGTGATTGAATATTACTTGTGTATCTTGTGTGTTCTTGTGTGTTCTTGTGTAAATATTGTGCATCTTGTGTAAATAAATGTGTAGTGTGTTCATCGTTAATTAAAACACGTCTCAGAAGAAGATTATCTAAGGCGATTGGTATGTAATACCCGCCTGAGATAAACATCTTCTCAGACGGTTGGTAAGTACCAACCGCATGCGAAGATATTTACTTCTTCTTAATTAATATTCTTGATTAAATGTGGTCCTTTAAAAAGGAAAAAATCCACTTTCTTGTAATATTATTGATAAGTAAAGGTTACCATTAAATTTCACTTCATAAATCTTTTGAAATTGGTCAGACCATAAAAAACATACAACAAATGCTATTTTTCATTTTTCTATCTTGATGAATATAATTATTTTTTCATTTATTTTTTCAGTGGACATTTTTAATCATCATAACAACCTCTATGAATTTTTTCAGATTTTTTTAAATTTTTTTGAATCAATGTGTGTTCATAATTTGATGAATGCCTCATATGTATATGAGCATTTAGTTAGAATGGTGGATAGTTTGAAGTTTGACATGTTGGAATGCTTTTAAAAAAATTAAAAAAATTCATACATGTATAAATTATACATATATGTCCATACCAACAATTTTGATTGAAGGAATTTTTTTTATGAGATACACAAATGTGAATAATATGTGAGTAGAAATTAATTTGATATTTACCAAAACATTACAATGTCAGCTATACAAGTTTTAAAAATATTTTGTTCAGGTGGTAGATGTTAATTTTATACAAATGTAGAAGAAAGAATCATCGAATTTGGACATAATTTGTAGAATCTAAACATGTTTGAGTATTTATATTGGAATCTAAATAAAAAAGAAGCAAGGGATAAGGAAACTGAAGAACAGTATCGAAAATTATCTCAGACGGTTGGTAAGTAATACCCGCCTGAGATAAACATTTTCGAAACTACAAGAAGTTAATTAACAGCCTGAGAAGATGTTAATTCACTGACGTGCCGCACGAGGTCTGCGGAGAAGTTAAGAAGCAGTGGTGCAGGGACGCGTGCGTGACATTCCACATGGATACCAGAGAGACGAAAGGATCTCTAAAGATCGTCTTCCACAGTGGTTTAATTGTGCGCCGCACGAGGTCTGCAAAGAGTTCAATGCGCGGAAATGAACCGCTCCCTCGTCTACTTCACACAGACCATATATAAGGCGCGTCGTCGGTTATGTACAAGCACAGAACTTTTGCAATCCTTTCTTCTTCTTCCATCGTTCCACCTCCTAGCCCAGCGCCGACGAACCACCACAGCCATGGCCAACCTTCCGCCTCCTAGCAAGCTGAGGCAGCCACCCTGCAAGCGGATACGCTGCAGCTCCCCCGAGAGGGTGAATGACGACCAGCGCGTTCCACCGCCAGTGCAGCCGGAGCCACCGGTACAGCCGAAGCAATCGGCTCAGCCAGAGCAGTCGGCCCACTCTCCTGCTGCATCGTCACCGGAGGAGGAGGAGGAGGAGGAGGAGGAGGAGGAGGAGGAGGAGGACGACGACGACGACGACGATGATGATGACGACGACGACGATGATGACGACGATGGCGATGGCAACGACGACGGCGACCACCACCACCATGGTGACGACGACGATGACGAGTCGGAGGAGGACCGCTTGGCGTGGTTTGAGAAGTTGGCGGAGAGGGCGGAGGAGGCGGGGCCGTAGTGTAGTTTTAGTAGTTCTTGTACATGTTTAGCTTTGTAGGATCGAAGAGCACGTGAAAATCTACCAGAGGGGGTGGGGAGGTCAATGGTAGATTCAAAAATCTTATGCAGCGGAAACAATTAAACCCCAAACCCTTTCTGCAGAAAAACGATCTGTTAAAGAAATCGTGTGTGAGACTAATCTAAACGTGTTTCACTATGAAAAAAGTGATAGATATCAGAGATAATAAAGTCACGAAGAAAACACAAAAAGAATCACTCAAATCCGACGAGAAAAACTCAAGTTATGATCGAAAGATCAAACAATGGTCAATCTGTCCTACCCGAGAAAAAACAGTTCTGGAACGCTGCAAAGAAACTCGTGTAGATCATATACCACAAATCCAATGACCGTGAAATTTTGACATATGATATACAATCAAGTTGTGAAGACAACCCAAAAACAATCACGTCAATTGAATCTGTAAAACTCAAGTTATGATAAAACCACCGACGAAAGGTAGTGCTGTCCAGAAACTCGACGAGTAAAACTTGTCTGAAACAAGTTGGACGAACAAGGCACAAAAGTTCCTTCAAACTACGAATTTTATTCAATAGAACACAAGAGGAACAGCCCAAAAGTCGTGCACCACGAGCTTTGGGCTCCCTTGCTTATATAACCAGCCCTTAGGCCAACCCAATATCAACTAGGACTCCAATCATACTCAGATCATGAATCGTAACTTTCCATAACTGCTTAGGATTCTTCTATACGCAGATAGAAGCAATCTTAAGACTTCAAAACACCTTAGGAACGTACCTCACATTCCTAAACAACTCAAATTCGTGACACACACGAAATCCTATCATAACTAACTCAAATCTTTCCATATTTGAGTCAAACCCGACTCAGCCGCAGCCTGAGTCCATAACCTAGTCGGTTGGACCTTTCCGACCAATTCTTTACGTCCACATCTCTTCATCACGTCTCGGAACCATGTAGCCACGTCCATGCACTCCTTGCACACGTGCAAACATCTTACAATGACGTCCACGATACCTTCATATGCATTGTTCTTGCTTCAATCATGTTGCGCAACCTCCTAATCAGCTCAACCGCAATTCCTCCTAAATTTGGTTGTTGGAACCTCATCTCCCCCCTGAGACTAGTCCAATGGATCCCGTCACCAGCCATGTATTGAACTCAAGCAAGACCTGCACATGAATAAACAACCAATCCATACGAGCCCAAGTCCTCGACTTGACTCACATCAGTTTCGAACACAACACCTTACGTGAGAACCTCACATAAGCATGTTGCAAAACCACAATAACACAATATTATCCATATCAACCGAAACGCACCAAAAACTTAGCAAATGAATACTAAGCAATCTTTCCAACAATGTAAAGCAAGTACGAAACATTACAAATGAAAAGCAGAAGCACTACGGTCAAGTTCCGGACCTTGCCAGAGCAAACCGAACCTTGAGCCGGAGCTAACAAATGCTAGTAGAACCTAGCGCCAGAGCTTACCAAAACTAGTATAACCAAGCTCCCGCCGGAGCTTACAAAACTAGCAGGACCTAGCGCCGGAGCTAACCAGAACTAGTGGGAACTAGTAAACCCAAAAGCCGGAGCTAGAAAAATCAACTCGGAGCTTAGCAAAAACATGTCGGAGCTATCAAAAACATGTTGGAGCTATCAAAGACATGCCGGAGCTAAAGACAAAACTTCACCGGAGCTGACCAAAGCTAGTCGGACCTAGCATCGAACGTAACCGGAGCTACCTAAACCAAGCCGGACCTACCGTCGGACCTTGCTGTAGCTCAGAGCTAGAGTCGGACCTTGATAAAAAGGTGTTTTGGTGATATTCAAAACTTTTATCATCAAATCCAAGTGTATTCACTACAAGCCAATGTATTCAGCACATATAGGTCTTACAATCTCCCCCTTGATGAATTCATTGGCAACACCATTTAAAATCCGAACATTGGCTTATTCACATAAAAGTTTTGAAGGCAATTTCTCCCCTTTTGTAAATCAAAAGTAAAATTAGAAGAAAATCTCTCCCCCTTTATTATCTCTCCTTATGCCCCCTCTATTATCTCTCCTTATGCACATATTCTCTTTCTCTTCATGCTTATCTCTCCCCCTTTGACAATGTATTCAGCAAGTCATGAGCATATAAACAAATTATTTCTCCCCCTTTAGTTGTTATGAGCATATTATAACATATACATATAAACAAAGCTCATCCAAGTCATACTATCAAGTACCTTACATTATCACATCAATGAAATACATAAAGTAGTGTAAGCCATGCTAGAGATCAAATGTAATTTTCAATTTAAGCAAGTCATGATCTCACAAACTTAACTATTTCAAAACCTGAAAGCATGACACTAGTTGCTGCATTTTATTATTTTTCAAAGCATAAATTTAGATCATATGATATTTGCAAGAGATTATATGCGCATCTGCCTTATTCTAACCAACCAAGCCAAGCCTATATCATTTGACAATCATAAGCTTAAGGACATGGTTTTAGTCATACACAACTTCTTCCAAGTTCATATCTAAGTGCAATGACAAGCCATCTCAAAAGAAGAAGTGTAATGCATGCATATTCTCTTGATCTTTTCTCAATTTATATTTGTTCATAAAAACTCAACATGTGAGTTGATTACTTGATAAATTCTTAATGATTAAAAGCACTTGTGAACATGTAACAAGTTCAAAACAGCAAGAAAGTTCGACCATGACCAGTTTTAGTGTAAGTAATTATTACAATTACTAGACATGGCAAAAACTACAAAATGTATAACACGAGTAATGTAGTAAGAACTTTCAGCATGTAAAAGGAATCACAAAGTCATATATGTATGAAATACTATGCTCATATTATTTTAATTTTAGATTCACACAAAGACTTCCCAAGTTTCAAAAACTCCCCCTCAACTTAAGCCATGAGGATGCATAACCCCTATTTCACTACGAATGTAACAAAAACGAGTGAAATCCAAAGGTTTTGTAAAAATGTCAGCCAATTGTTGTTCGGTATCGACATGGTGAAGCACAATGTTTCCTTTTTCAACATTATCTCGGAGAAAGTGATACCTAATGTCAATGTTCTTAGTTTTAGAATGTTGCACGGGGTTTTTAGCAATGCAAATGACACTAGTGTTATCACAAAACAGTGGAACACTATCTAGATCAACCCCATAGTCCTTAAGTGTTTGAACAATCCAAAGAATTTGTGTGCAAGCACTAGCAGCAGCTACATATTCAGATTCGGCTGTGGATTGTGCAACTGAATTTTGTTTTCTAGAGGACCAAGCAACAAGAGAATTACCAAGAAAATGACAAGCACCGGAAGTACTTTTCCTATCAATCCTACAACCCCCAAAATCAGCATCCGAAAAAGTTTTCAAAGTAACGGTTGAGGAAGAAGGAATAAAAATGCCAAATTCTTGGGTTCTATGTAAGTACTTGAGAATCCTATTGACGGTTTGACGATGTGAAACACTTGGGGAAGCTTGAAACCGTGCACAAATACATACGCTGAATTGTATGTCCGGTCTTGATGCCGTGAGGTACAAAAGTGATCCGATCATGCTTCTATATTCTTTTTGATTCACCGGTTCACCATCTTCATCAAGTTCAAGTGTTGTTGCTGTTCCCATTGGTGTCCGAAGAGGCTTGCTTTTGTCCATGTTGAAGCGCCTTAGGAGGTCTTTGGTATACTTCATTTGATGCACAAAGGTACCCTCCTTGTTTTGCTTGATTTGCAGCCCCAAAAAGTAAGTGAGTTCACCCATCATACTCAATTCAAATTCGGAACTCATCATTGCTGAAAACTTGGACACAAGATCATGAGAAGCACAACCAAAGATAATATCATCCACATACACTTGAACGAATAATGAGTCATTTCCATGTTTAAGCACAAAAAGAGTTTTATAAACCTTGCCCATGGTAAACCCCTTTTCAAGTAAGAATGTTTTTAACCTATCATACCATGCTCTAGGGGCTTGTTTGAGACCGTATAAGGCTTTGGACAGTTTGTAAACATGATTAGGAAAATTTGGATTTCAAAACCCGGTGGTTGTTTGACATAAACCTCCTCATCTATGTAGCCATTAAGAAAAGCACTTTTAACATCCATTTGATATAGCTTAAAACCTTTAGATGCTGCAAAAGCTAAGAAAATTCTTATGGCTTCTAATCTAGCGACAGGAGCAAAAGTTTCATCAAAATCTAGACCTTCAACCTGAGTGAAACCTTGAGCAACCAACCTAGCCTTATTCCTAACCACAACCCTATCCTCACTTTGTTTATTTTTTAAACACCCATTTAGTTCCAATTAATGTGTGACCTTGGGGTGGAGGTACAAGTTTCCAAACATTATTTCTTTCAAAATTTTCTAACTCTTCTTGCATGGCAATAATCCAAGATTCATCAGTGAGTGCATGTGATATATCTTTGGGTTCAAAAGAAGCAACAAAAGTAGAATCAGCATAAGAGTTTGGATCGCAAAACCTGGACCGTGTGACTCGTTCGTGCAAGCTTCCAATCATCTGTTGTGGGGGATGATCTTTGTAACAACGTAGGGGAACATATGTCTCACAAGCTTCTTCTTCATTAGGTTCATCGTAGATTGATGAGCTTGTGACTTGTGGACAATCAAGACCAGCATAGGTGGTAGCCGGAGCTTGTTCAATGTCCAGAGCTGGACACGTGTCAACTTCGGAACTACTAGGCAATATCACCGGCTCTTCTTCATCTTTGAAAATACCCTTCCCTTGAGGATACGGATCTGGTCCTGCAACAACGGAGCTAGTACCTGGGCTAGTTTCATCAAAAGACACTTCACAAGTCTCCACAATTTTGTTAGTGTCAAGTAAAAGCACACGGTAGCCTCTAGTATGAGATGGATAACCAAGAAACATGCCATCAAATGATCTAGGTTCAAATTTATCAAGATTACCATGTTTCTTAACAAAGCATTTGCAACCAAAGACCCGAAAGTGTGTAACACTAGGCCTATGTCCAAACCGGAGCTCATATGGTGTTTTACCTAGCTTAGCACGCAAGAAAACACGATTTGAGACATAACAAGCGGTTGCTAACGCATCAGCCCAAAATTTCCTAGGATTGATATTCATCAAGCATAGTCCTAGCCATCTCAACTAAGGTTCTGTTCTTTCTTTCTACAACACCGTTTTGTTGAGGTACATATGGTGAAGAGAATTGATGATCTATTATATTTTCAGCACAAAAGTGATCAAAAGATTGATTTTTAAATTCAGTTCCGTTATCACTTCTAATTGCTTTTAATGATCCTGGGTGATCAATTGATAATCTAAGAAATAAAGTTCGAAAGTGACTAAAAACTTCATTCTTAGATGCCATAAAGTAAACCCAAGAGTATCTAGAATAATCATCAACGATAACGAGAACATACCATTTACCTCCGAAGGATTGAACACGTGAAGGTCCTAGGGTGTCAAGATGCAAAATTTGACATGGTTCAGTTGTCATGATCATTGTGAGAGTAGTATGTGAACCTGCAACCATCTTAGCATGTCTACAAGAAGAGCACACAATTTATTTGTCCCCTTTAAACTTAGGCAGCCCACGTAAGCGATCAAGAGCACTAACACGCGTTAGGTGATCAAAGCCTACGTGACCAAGTCTACGATGCCAAAAATATAAGTCCTTTGAATCATTAGGAACTAGACACCTATGCTTAGAGGAAGACATATCAAAATCAGCTTTAAAAACTCTTCCAAACCGAGACATATTAAAAATAAGCTCACTATTTGAACCTACAACTTTGCAGCAGTTTTTACTGAAAATAATTTCTAGATTTTCATCTAGCAATTGTGCAACAGAAAGCAAGTTATATTTCAAATTTTTGACAAGTGCCACATCCTTCAAAGTGTAGTGATCATTTACTCTAACCGAACCCTTAGAAATTATAGGAGTTGAAGAATTATCGGCAAAAGTAACATTCTCTACACGTGACACAAAAGAGAGGGAGGAGAACCAATCTTTGTTACCGGTCATGTGGCGTGAGCAACCTAAATCCACAATCCAAATGTTCTCCTTCCTCAACCGTGTAACCTACATAGAAGCACAATACGTCGATGACTCAATACTGGGGTTAGTCAAAAGGCATTTAGGAATCCAGTACTGAGTCACGCGACGTGCATCAGGAAAAACACGAGAAAGCTGAGACAAAACGGCAGGTTTATGAGTCAAAGTTTGAGATTTTTTATTCTTGACTACTGACCTGTAAGATATTACTTGTGTAGCACAAAAATCAGTAGCTCCGGAGGCAAAAATAGAAGGTCCGGAGGTAAACTTTGAATGTTTTTGACTCAAAACAGCAGGTTGTACATTCGGTTCAATGTGTGCAGCAAATTTTGCATGAAAATTATGAGATCTAGATCCCATTCTTTCCCTTTTATGTTGTTTAGCTAGTCTATAACAAAAATCTATGACATGACCATCTCTACCACTGAAGGTACAATGAAATTTAACTTTGTGTTCATGTCTAGATGAGCAAGCAATATTTTTATTTGAAACCGAATGAGACAACACTCCTGCAGATTTGAAAACCACTCCTTTTTGTTTAGGAACTGTTTGAATCAAACCACTTCCTAATGACTTTACAATTTTAGGTGGATGTGCCTTAGCATGAGCATGAGAATCAAAACCTAAACCAGTTTTATCATTGTAAGACTTGGAAGAATTTAGCAGTAAGTTTAGGTTCTTATTCCCATTACAAAACTGATCTAATGTCCTATGCATGTCATCAAGTTTATTGGACAGATCAAGGCAATTTTCACATGAAGTTTTTCCTTTTAGTTTGCAATTGGAACAAAATTTAACTTCATGAGAACGTAAAGCATTGTTCAATATAGAAATTTCATTCATAGCATCCTGTAGTTTCTTATCAAGATCATCACAAGTAGAACAATGCAAATCAATTGTAGAACAGCTAGCATCTTTCAAGTTTTTATCATTAAGTGCAGCAAGCTCTTTGTTCTTTTCAATTTCTAACTCAAGTTTATCAAGTGTGGAGGCGTGCGCAATTCTTAATGAGGACAATTGTTCATATATTAAATCACATGAGGAACATGCATCATCACTAGGAATCAAAGTTTTTAAACGGTTGATTTCAGATTCTAGTGATTCAATTTGAGCAGCACTATCCCTAAGCTTTTTGTCCTTATTCTTAACAATAACAGTGGCACGAGAAATAGCATCACACATTTCTTCACAAGTAGGACATACCTCTTCATTGTCACTGTTGTGTTTAGCCTCCTCCATACTTGATCTTGACTTGCCCGCCATAAAGCATAAGTTTGCCAAATCATCTTCATGTTCATCACTTCCAATGTCCACGTCACTTGAACTGAACTCTTGAAGCGCGGCGATGAAACTGTTGATCATCTTGCGTCCTATGGTACCTTTCTTCTTCTTGTTGGAATTTCCAGAGGAGGTCCGGACCTTGCTTTGTTTTTCTTCCCGGGTGGTCGGACCTGAAAGGTTAGGGCATTCTGTATGAAGGTGTCCTGTTTTACCACATTCAAAACAGCGTTGAGGTCCGGAGCTTCCTCTCCTTCTAGTTCTCACATTTTGCAATGCTTTTGAGAATCTAGTAGAGATGAGTGCCAACTCCTCTTCTGGAAATTCTTCGATCTGTTCCAGGGTTAGTGAGGACAACAAAGCAAGAGTATTGCAAGATGATGATTGGCCGGAGCTAGACATATCACGTTGTGAAACAAATGCAATAGACTTATTTGGGTTCTTACGTGCTAGGATGTCAATTTCATGAGTTTTTCGTTTAGAATAGAGTACATCTAATGTAAGAGAACTCATGACAGTAGATTCACGAATAGATGTAACTTTCATCTCCCAAATTGACATATCTAATGCACTTAGCAATTGCCTAGCATTTTCAGCATCTGAAAAATTAACATTGACACTATGTAAGTTGCTGAGAATTTTATTAAAGCGAGCAAAAAGGTCATCAATAGACTCACCGGGTTGCATCTCGAAGCGCATGTATTCCTTTTTGAACATGTCTTTCCTTACCTCTTTGATCGTGTTGGATCCTTCGTGGTAGTCACAAAGTGCTTTCCACACATCGTATGCAGATCGGAGGTGTGCAACACGGTCGAAGTCGCTTTGAGTTAATCCTTGTATGATCAAGTTCCGAGTCTTGTTGTTGTTGTCGACATCTCTCAGATTTGTAGCCGTAACTTGATCTTTTGATGGCACTTCGTAAGGTTTGTATACCTTCTCCCATTTGCAAAGCCTTGTGCCTGGATGAAAGCCTCCATGCGTGCCTTCCAAACCTGAAAATCAATACCAGCGAACACAAACGGTTTGGCAGAGTACTTCTCCATGATGATTAGTCAAAAACATGTGTAAATCACAAAGATTAGAGCACCGTGGCTCTGATACCAATTGTAGAATCGAAGAGCACGTGAAAAGCTACAAGGGGGGGTGAATGGTAGATTCAAAAATCCTACGCAGCGGAAACAATTAAACCCCAAACCCTTTCGGCAGAAAAATGATCTGTTAAAGAAATCGTGTGTGAGACTAATCTAAACGTGTTTCACCGTGACAAAAGTTATAGATATCAGAGATAATAAAGTCATGAAGACAACATAAAAAGAATCACTCAAATCCGACGAGAAAAACTCAAGTTATGATCGAAAGATCAAACAATGGTCAATCTGTCCTACCCGAGAAAAAACAGTTCTGGAACGCTGCAAAGAAACTCGTGTAGATCATAGACCACAAATCCAATGACAGTGAAATTTTGACATATGATAGACAATCAAGTTGTGAAGACAACCCAAAAAGAATCACGTCAATTGGATCTGTAAAACTCAAGTTATGATAAAACCACCGACGAAAGATAGTGCTGTCCAGAAACTCGACGAGTAAAACTTGTCTGGAACAAGTCGGACGAACAAGGCACAAAAGTTCCTTCAAACTATGAATTTTATTCAATAGAACACAAGAGGAACAGCCCCAAAGTCATGCACCACAAGCTCTGGGCTCCCTTGCTTATATAACAAGCCCTTAGGCCAACCCAATATCAACTAGGACTCCAATCCTACTCAGATCACGAATTGTAACTTTCCATAACTACTTAGGATTCTTCTATACGCAGATAGAAGCAATCTTGAGACTTCCAAACACCTTAGGAACATATCCCACATTCCTAAACAACTCAAATTCGTGACCCACACGAAATCCTATCATAACCAACTCAAATCTTTCCATATTTGAGTCAAACCCGCCTTAGCCGCAGCCTGAGTCCATAACCTAGTCGGTTGGACCTTTCCGACCAATTCTTTACGTCCACATATCTTCATCACATCTCGGAACCATGTAGCCACGTCCATGCACTCCTTGCACACGTGCAAACATCTTCCAATTACGTCCACGATACCTTCATATGCATTGTTCTTGATTCAATCATGTTGCGCAACCTCCTAATCAGCTCAACCACAATTCCTCCTGAATTTGGTTGTTGGAACCTCATCTCCTCCCTGAGACTAGTCCAATGGATCCCGTCACCAGCCATGTCTTGAACTCAAGCAACACCTGCACATGAATAAACAACCAATCTATACGAGCCCAAGTCCTCGACTTGACTCACGTCAGTTCCGAACACAACACCTTACGTGAGAACCTCACATAAGCATGTTGCAAAACCACAGTAACACAATATTATCCATATCAACCAAAACGCACCAAAAACTTAGCAAATGAATACTAAGCAATCTTTCCAACAATATAAATCAAGTACGAAACATTGCAAATGAAAAGCAAAAGCACTACGGTCAAGTTCCGGACCTTGCCAGAGCAACCCGGACCTTGAGACGGAGCTAACAAAGGCTAGTAGAACCTAGCGCCGGAGCTTACCAAAACTAGTATAACCAAGCTCCCGCCGGAGCTTACAAAACTAGCAGGACCTAGCGCCGGAGCTAACCGGAACTAGTCGGAACTAGTAAACCCAAAAGCCAGATCTAGAAAAATCAACTCGGAGATTAGCAAAAACATGTCGGAGCTATCAAAAACATGTCGGAGCTATCAAAGACATGCCGGAGCTAAAGACAAAACTTCACCGGAGCTGACCAAAGCTAGTCGGACCTAGCATCGAACGTAACCGGAGCTACCCAAACCAAGCCGAACCTACCGTCGGACCTTGCTGTAGCTCAGAGCTAGAGTCGGACCTTGATAAAAAGGTGTTTTGGTGATATTCAAAACTTTTATCATCAAAGCCAAGTGTATTCACTACAAGCCAATGTATTCAGCACATATAGGTCTTACAAGCTTCAATTCTGTTCTTGTACATATTTCTTGTATTTTGTAATATATATGTGTTCATTCGTGTCAATGAATACTGGTGTGTTAGAATTTTTGGATTTCAATCAAGTGAATGTGCTCTAAATGCTCATATGTATATGAGCATTTAGTTAGAATGGTGGATAATTTGAAGTTTGACATGTTGGAATGCTTTTAAAAAATTAAAAAAATTCATACATGTATAAATTATACAAATATGTTCATACCAACAATTTTGAGTGAAGGAACTTTTTTTATGAGATACACAAATGTGAATAATATGTGACTAGAAATTAATTTGATATTTACCAAAACATTACAATGTCAGCTATACAAGTTTTAAAAATATTTTATTCAGTTGGCATTATCTCAGGCGGTTGGTAAGTAATACCCGCCTAAGATAAACATCTTCTCAGGCGGTTATTAAGTACCAACAACCTGTGAAGATATTTACTTCTTAATTAATATTCTTGATTAAATATCTTTTCAGGCGGTTGGTAAGTAAAACCCGCCTGAGATAAAGTTAAAAACCGACTGTGAAAAACCGACGGTCTATATAAGGACCCCTCACCGCAGTCAAAAAGGAAACCCAGAGAATTTATATCGACGCCGCAAGGCTGTTGAATTTCCCCTGCGCTGCGCCGCCGCTCCGCCGCCCAGCCCATACTGCTGCGCCGCCGCTCAACCCCGCACCGCCACTTCTCCACCCAGCCGGCCCACCGTGCTGACGCCTCCCCACCGTGCTGACGCCTCTGCAAGGTAAATGTAGTTTCCTTACTTTTTCTTTGTATATTTTTATTAGCTGATAAGCTGTTAGTTTTGTGTGTTCTGGTATATGGATTCTGTCCTTTTGGATGTGTAAGCACTGTATGGATTGTGTTCTAGTATATTGATGTATGGACTATATGGATTGTTTCCTTTTTGTACCTATTATGTGACATGAATATGATGTTTAATTAACAGATGCTATTGTAATATATATAAGATGCCACCCAGACCTACCCAGACCTAGCCCATGCTGTTGGGCCTGTTTCCCCCTTTGACTCCGTCCGCCTCAAGACGTCGCCCGTCACCTACATTAGTCGCCCTAATCATATTTGTTATGTCTCTGTAAATTCATTTTATAGAAGACCTTTAGAGAATATTTGTGGCCAAATTTTGTAAATCTGACAAAAATTCTATTATTGAAGCATGGACCGTCGAGCGTGGATGTATAACATGCCAAGACCCGATCCTATGTACATTCATAATGTTGCAAATTTTATTTAAGCGTCCAAGAGACATGCGAAGTTGCAAAAGATAGATGACATATTCTGTCCATGTATCGACTGCGAAAATAAGATTGCTTGGACGGATACTATAGTAATCCAATCTCATTTGGTGAAAAGAGGTTTCAAAAAAAGCTACACAGTATGGACAGAGCATGGTGAGTTAGATACACATGATGTTGATAAAGATGATGAGAGAGGCTCAGATGACGATAATGTTCATATCGATGATGGTAGTGACAATCAAGCTGGTGATGATGATGATGAGTTCGATTGTGAGGAGATGTTGCGTCACATTGAACCATATGTACTGACTTCTATGGGAGCAAGCAAAGGTTTAAGTAAAATGGAGACATTGCAGAATGCGGCGATAGAGCTTTTATATGATGAATCAAATGGTTGTGATAAAGAGTTTACTACATTGCGTGCAGTCTTAGAACTACTAAAGTTGAAAGCTACGCACGGATGGTCCGATTGTAGTTTCTCTGATCTTTTGAATCTTCTGGCAGAAATTCTTCCAAATCCAAATAAACTGCCCAGAAGCACTTATAAAGCGAAGAAACTTCTTTGCCCGATGGCACTAGGTGTGACAAAAATACACGCTTGTGTGAACCATTGTATTCTGTATCACAAAGAGCATGAGCTCGCAACTAGATGCCCCATTTGTGGTGTCAGTAGATATAAGAAGGACTACAATCACCAGTATGTTACCAACATGAAAAAGACTCAGAAGAATAAGAAGTTTATTATTGGTCCTGAAGGTGAGGATGACGATACTTCTGGCGATGCAAACGGGAAGAATAAGAGAAAAATTCCTGCCTTGGTGATGTGGTACCTTCCGGTAATTGATCGCTTGAAGCGTTTGTTCTCAAACCCTAGGGAGGCTGAACTTATGCGTTGGCATTCCGAGCAACGCAAGAAGAATGAAAAACATATACGACACCCTGGTGATGCAACACAGTGGAAAAATTTTGATATTCAATATCCAGAATTTGCGAAGGAAATCAGAAATGTGAGGTTCGCCTTGGGTACAGATGGAATGAATCCGTTTGGTGAAAAAAGGAGCATACACAGCACATGGCCCGTGGTCTTAACGATGTACAACCTACCGACGTGGTTGTGTCACAAAAGGAAATATATCTTATTATCTATTCTTATCCAAAGTCCAAAACAACCCGGCATCAAAATTGATGTGTTCTTGGAACCTTTAATGGAAGATATGGCGAAATTGTGGAATGAAGGGGTACGTACATGGGATGAGTACAAGTGGGAGTATTTCATGCTAAGAGCAATGATATTCGTTCCGTGCATGATTATCCCGCACTGTTTACATTATCAGGACAAATGAAAGGGAAGAAAGGTTGCGTTAGGTGCGTGGATAGAACTGGATTTCTATACCTCACTTCATCCAGAAAGACGGTGTACATGAGACATCGACGGTTCTTGACAGATACACACAAGTATAGGAAGATGAAAGAACAATTTGATAACAAAATCGAAAAAGATACTGCACCAAAACCTTACAGTGGAAAATTTGTGTTTGAAATGGTCAAGAACATTCATATTGCTTTCAGTAAGGGAAAATATAGTAAAGGAATTAAGAGAAAGAAAAGTACATCTTTGGATGATATAACTGACATGGCTTTCAAGAAACAACCAATTTTTTTCAAGTATCTCCCGTATTTGAAGAATCTGGAATTTTGCCATAGTATTGATTTGATGCACGTTACAAAGAATGTATTTGACAGCATCATTGGTACCTTGCTGGACATGCCGAGGAAAACAAAGGACGGATTAAATTCACGTATGGACCTAGTAAATCTTGATTTGAGACCAGAGCTTCATCCAGTAGAAAAGGCGAACGGGAAGCATTACCTTCCCCCAGCCAGCTACAACTTGATGCTAGAAGAGAAAAAAGCAATTTGCGAATGCTTGCATGGGATCAAAGTGCCCACGAGTTTCTCATCCAATATCCGCAAACTAGTCTCGATGAAAGACTTGTCTTTATTCGGTTATAATTCTCACGACTGTCACATGATGTCACAAGAGTAATCAAACCTGAGCATATAAAAGTTGTCATCACACGTTTGTGTTACTTCTTCAATGCAGTATTGCAAAAGGTGATAGCACATGAAGATTTAGACTATCTGAAAACATACATCGTCGAGACAATGTGCAAGCTTGAGATGTGTTTCCCACCATCCTTTTTTGATATGCAATTACACCTAATCATACATCTTGTTGATCAGATAAAAGCATTGGGGCCACTATATTTACATCATATGTTTTCGTTGGAGAGATATTTAGGAGTATTAAAAGGTTATGTGCGGAACCGTGCTCACCCAAAGGGTTCAATTATGGAAGGATACACCACTGAAGAAGTGATTAAGGGTTGCGCTGATTACATCAAAGATGGAAAATCAATAGGTGTGCCTATACCGGTACATGAGGGTAGACTACGTGGGAGAGGCAAAGTGGGTAAGAAAACTTTTATTGTTCAAGATTACAAGAATGTACACCGTGCACATTTTTGTGTACTACAACAGCTCGCAATAGCTGTGCCGTACATCGAGGAACACCAAATTGAGCTTTGTGATAAAAACCAAGACCGCACAGAGGACTGGATCATGAAAAAGCACAGAAGATGTGTCGGTGCCCTAAAAACCATACACCCCCTGAGGTTACAAAAATCTCAAGGGAAGGACATCTACTTAAATTGAAGACCCTCGGGGGCCCACTTGCCAGACGTAACCGGACCCGCTTCTCCAACATGGTTAGCCCCTAGGTTGCCACGTGTACTGTCAGACCAGAGCTATTACCCGCAAGGGTGAAGCTCCAGGCCAAGTACTGAAACGGCACCTCCGGAGGTAACCCCTGACCGAGAGAAGCTCCGGACCTGACACGTGGCAGGTCGCCCCGGAGCTTCCCGCTTCCCACGAGCAAGCTCCGGAGCTGCCACGTGTCCATACGTCGGAGCTGGCCGCTTCAAACCCCCGGGAGACGTTGTAACGGCTCCGGATCTCCAAAGGACAGCCGCAGACTTCAAGACCCGATTAATTATCATTAATTCCACGTTAATGATATTTAATCGGATGATCTTAACACCTGTAACAGCACTGTCGGAGCCGTTACAGGGTTATTAACAGCAATTAATCTCGTGTATCAATACCAATAACCGCCAGGGCCACATGACGGGCCAGGCTGACTTGTAACGGTTTGTCCTTGTACTATAAAAGGACAAACTGACGATACACGAAGGGGGGAGAGAATTCTCGAACACTCTGAAGCTGACAAGTTAATACAACACACACACACCCGTGGAGTAGGGTATTACGCTCAGGCGGCCCGAACCACGTAAACTACTGTGTCACTCGTGTCCAATCGCGTTTTCACCTACTTGAGTCTCCGCGCGCCCAAACCGAACCACAAACTCCTTCCACACTTTCGTAGTGTCAGGGGATCTGCCGACTCCAACAGTCGACAGTTGGCGCGCCAGGTAGGGGCGCCTGAGATCTTCAAGAATGGTGAATTCTGCGGCTGGATCATCCAACAGGCAACCTGCTGCTCAGGCTGTCGGAGGCAATCCCTCCAACATGCAGCCAGCGGCAGGAGCCTCAGTTCCAGCGGGAGTCACACTCCCACCACCACCATCTTCTCCGGCAAGACATGCCGAACGACATGATGGTGCACCGGCGTCACATTCTGCGCCGGCAAGTCGTGACAACCCAGAACACGCGCTCCATGCAGCGCGTGCTCTCCTTCAGCGACCACCACCTCCGGATGCATCTCAAGGTGCCATGGAGCAATGGAGAGCTGATATTGAGCATTTGGTCGCAGCAGCGGCCGAACGCCTCAACAACCAGGGTCCACCTCCTTCAGGGCGGGCCCCGTCGCAGCGACGAACGTTGTCTGGACGACTTGGTCCACATGTCTCCAACAACCGGAGAAGAGCTGCGTCACAGCAAGTGACGTCGTTGCCCTCTGGGGCACGACGTGCCCATACTGCATCTCGGCTTTCGACACACGACCTCCGGGCGGAGCTTGATCGCCGATACCGCCAACAGGATGGCCGTGTCCACATCGAGCGAGCTCGAGAAAGACGAGATGCTCAAGACCTTTCTACTCTGGAAGGAGTAGGAGGAGGCTGTTCCGCCCTAGCCATGCATCTGCGCATGGTTAGATGGCCACAGAAGTTCCGGCCACACTTGCCGGAAAAATTCGACGGGACTGTCAATCCCGTAGAATTTCTACAGATATACTCCACTGCGATCCTAGCAGCTGGAGGAAACGAGGCCGTAATGGCCAATTACTTTCCAGTGGCCTTAACTGGGACCGCCAGGTCCTGGTTTATGAGCCTTCCACCCAACTCTATCGACAGTTGGGAGGAGCTGTGCCGTCAGTTCACCGCCAATTTCGGGAGTTCATACACCCGTCCGGGCACTGAACTGGACCTTTTTGCGGTCGTGCAAAAAGGAGGAGAATCTTTGCGGTCATTCATCTAGAGATTCTCTCAGGTACGTAACACAATTCCTTCTATCTCAAGCGCTTCTGTCATTGTAGCATTCAGACAGGGTGTACGAGACAAGAAGATGTTGGAGAAGCTGGCGATCAAAGAGATCACCAGCGTCACGGAGCTCTTCAGCCTGGCTGACAAATGTGCCAGAGCTGCGGAGGGCCGTGAAATGCACTCCAAACCAGCCCTGGAGGATCATAAAAAATCCTCCAAAGAAGAAGCCGCTACCTCCGGGAGTGGCAAGAAGAAAAAGAAGACCAACGGCAAGAAGAAGCCGTCGGCCGGCACATCCAACGTTGCAGCCGCTGCAACTCCTGGTGGCCGGGGGCCACGCCCCGAGAAGCGACCTCGACCGTCTTATGAAGACGGTGGCAAATCCAAGATGTGGTGCCCCATTCACAAAACGAGCAGCCACAGACTGGAGGACTGCCGGGAGGTCCAAAACCTTGCCGAGCGCTACCACAAGCGCCGGGAAGGGTCTCCCTTCCGACAGAGGGAGGGAAAGAAAAAGGTCGATGAAGCTCCGGCTGAAGAGGAGTTAGGGTTTCAGGACCCCAAAAAGGTCTTGAAAGCCGTCTACACCTCCGTCGACGATGATTCCGACGTCTCCGACAACGAGCGTCGAAAAACCATGAACACCATCTTTGGTGGATCATGGGACATCACCTCTCGTCGTGTCATCAAGACTATGCGACGAGATATGGTTGCTGTAGCTCCTACAGCTAGACCGGAGCCACATCGAAAGTGGATGGACACACCCATCACTTTTGATGCTTCGGACTGTCCTCAAAGCATGGTCGGAGCTGGCCAGCTACCCTTGATGGTATCTCCCACCATCAACAACATCCAGCTCCATCATGTCCTGGTAGATGGAGGTTCGGGGCTTAATCTCATCAGTTTCGAAGCTTTTACTAAGCTTCAGCTTCGACCTTCGGACCTCCAGCCCTCTCGACCTTTCTCCGGAGTAGGTCCGGGGGCCATAACCCCACTCGGAGCTATTACTCTCCCTGTTACCTTCGGGACCCGGGAGAAGTATCGCACCGAAAAGTTGATCTTCGACGTCGCTCAGATCAACTTACCATTCAACGCCATTTTGGGTAGACCTGCCTTGTATAAATTCATGGCAGCTGCTCATTATGGATACCTAGTGTTGAAAATGCCAACACCAGTAGGCGTTCTCCGAATCCGTGGAGATCGCACTGCCGGAGTAACTGCTCTGGAGGAACTCCACGCACTCACCACAGCGCAAGAAGAGGACTCCAGACAGAAGCAAGCTCCACAACCTCCGAGCATTCGTCAACGAGGCTCGACCTCTGCACCCCGTGTGCAGCCAAGCGGCGACACCGACATTCCCGTCAAAGTCGTCCAAATTGGTTCCGATGTCACCCAAACTACCCGCAAATCGGGTGGCTTAAACGACAAATAGGAACTCGCGCTCATCACTTTCCTCCGGGCTAACGTTGACGTGTTTGCTTGGCAACCGTCACAAATGACTGGGATCCCCAGGGAAGTGATTGAGCACAATCTGAAGATTTACCCCGACGCTCGGCCTGTGCACCAGAAACCTCGGAAGCAATCTGTAGAGCGACAGAACTTCATCCGACAAGAAGTGAAGAAGTTGCTCGAAGCCGGATTCATCCGAGAAGTCTACCATCCAAAATGGCTGGCAAACCCAGTCGTTGTGCCTAAAGCCGGCGGGAAACTTCGGATGTGCATCGACTACACCACACTGAATAAGGCATGTCCAAAAGATCCATTCCCACTACCTAGAATAGACCAGATAGTGGATTCCACCTCTGGGTGCGAGTTACTGTGTTTTCTAGACGCATATTCAGGATATCATCAAATCCGGATGTCTAGGGAAGATGAAGAACATACTTCATTCATCACAGTGGATGGATTGTATTGTTACACAGCCATGCCTTTTGGTCTCAAGAATGCAGCTTCAACTTTTGTACGAGCAATGTACAAAACTTTCGAAGAACTCATCAGAGACATAGTGGAAGTGTACGTTGATGACATCGTGGTCAAAGTCAAGAACAAGGAGTCCCTCTTGGACACCTTGCAGGCTGTCTTCGACAAGCTGCGGGCCACCCGCACGAAGCTAAACCCAGACAAATGCGTATTTGGGGTTAGTTCCGGAAAGCTTCTTGGTTTCCTGGTAAGTCACCGGGGTATAGAGGCTAATCCGGCGAAGATAAAAGCCATTGAAGACATGCGGCCACCAACCCGCATCAAAGACGTCCAAAAATTAACTGGATGTCTAGCAGCCCTCAGCCGGTTCATTTCAAGACTGGCAGAAAGGGCACTTCCCTTCTTCAAGTTGCTGAGGAAGTCCGGACCATTCCAATGGTCTGAAGAAGCAGAGAAGGCATTTCAGGAGCTGAAACAGTTCCTCACCACCCTACCAGTCTTGGTAGCTCCGAACCCTGGTGAGCCTTTATTGCTTTACATTTCAGCAGCTGACGAAGTCGTCAGTATGGTTCTGGTTGCGGAGAGACCGGAACTACTCAATACTCAGGAATCCAGATCCCTTCGGGAGGATCCGGAGGTTCCTGAAAGCGGGTCTGGGTCCCAGCTCCCAGACTTGAATCCACAAGAAGCCACTTCGGAGGACCCGGATCCTTCCAATAGGATCCAGGTCATTCCTGAAGAAGCTCCGGGTTCCTCCACCCAGAACCCGGAGGTCCCCGAAGATAGTCTGGACCCCTCCGACAGGGTCCGGATCAATGGAGAGGAAGCTTCGGACCCCTCCGGGAGGGTCCGGACCATTCAACGCCCAGTATACTTCATCAGTGAAGTGTTACATGATGCCAAGACTCGATACCTAGAGGTGCATAAGCTGCTCTATGCAGTTCTTATTGCCTCAAGGAAGCTTCGACACTATTTCCAAGCTCACAAAGTCTCGGTGGTAACCTCATATCCACTTCGAGCGATCCTGCATAATCCCAATTCAACTGGGAATATAGCGAAGTGGGCAGCGGAACTGGCTGAATTCGACCTCGAATTCATTCCAAGACAAGCAATCAAGAGTCAAGCGTTGGCAGATTTCGTGGCAGAATGGACTCCCTCTCCATTAAACCCTGGGGGCCCCAGCGAGCAGAAGACGGAACCACAAGTTCCGACCTTCACTAAGCCTCACTGGACCCTTTACTTCGACGGCTCCATGCAGAAGCAGGGAGACGGAGCTGGAATCCTTCTCCTCGCACCAACCGGGGAGAAGGTGAAATACATGGTGCACCTTGACTTCAAGGCAACCAACAACATGGCGGAGTACGAAGCACTCATATATGGATTAAAGGTGGCACTATCATATGGTGTCGAGCAGTTGCTGGTCAAAGGAGATTCACAACTTGTCATCAAACAGGTGAAGGGTGAATGCTCCTGCAATAATCCCCAGCTGGCTGCTTATCTCCTTGAAGTCCAGAGGCTTCAGAAGGACTTCGAAGTCCTAGACCTTCACCATGTTCAGCGTGCTCACAACGCTGAAGCTGACGAACTCTCGACCAAGGCGTCAACCGGAGCTCCGGCTCCAGACGGAACCTTTGTCCGGAGGTTGTCAAAACCCACAGTTCAGCCTGCCGAACTGAATGAAGGGGGCGAGATCAGCATCCCGAAGCTGACGGTCCCGATGGCCCTGTTACCATGGCAGCCATCAAGGGTCGTAGGTGCTGCCGGAAGCTCCGAGCAACCCAGCACGCAAGACTCAAATGCTCAAGTCAGTTCCGATGCATGGATCTCGGAGATCCGGAACTACTTGAAAGACAACATCCTTCCTGACGATGATGTATCCGCTGACCGGGTAGTCAGATTGGCTAAAAGATACACGTTGGTAGAAGGGGATCTCTACCGGCGCGGTGCCAACGGCATCCTAATGCGGTGCATCACAAGGGAAGAAGGCTGCGAGCTCCTCGCAGAAATCCATGGAGGTGAGTGTGGGAACCACGCGTCTTCCCGCACGCTGGTCGGAAAAGCCTTTCGGCACGGCTTCTACTGGCATACAGCGCTCCAGGATGCTACTGAGCTAGTGAAGAAATGCAAAGCATGCCAATTTCATGCAAAGCAAATTCATACACCTGCTCAGTCCTTACAAATGATACCTCCTACATGGCCTTTCGCTGTGTGGGGGATGGACATCTTGGGACCCTTCCCAAGAGCCGTCGGAGGTTACAAGTTCCTGTACGTCGCCATCGACAAGTTCACCAAGTGGCCGAAAGCTACTCCTGTTGTGACGATCAACAAACAATCTGCAATCAATTTTCTACAATCTATCGTGAGCAGATTCGGAGTCCCAAACAAGATCATCACTGATAATGGGACTCAGTTCACAAGCTCCGCATTTCAAGGATATTGCGAAGACCTCGGCATACAAGTTTGCTACGCTTCCGTAGCTCATCCTGCCAGCAATGGTCAAGCCGAGAGAGCAAACGCAGAGATCCTTAAAGGACTAAAAACGCGCACTTATGAGCGTTTGAAAAAGCACGGAGCTAATTGGATCGAAGAGCTTCCGCCCACTCTATGGGCTAACAGGACTTCTCCAAGTCGGGCAACCGGAGAAACACCCTTCTTCCTGGTGTACGGAGCAGAAGCGATCCTTCCTCCGGAAATCACCTTGGGTTCCCTCCGAGTCCGGACCTTCGACGAAGCCGCGCAGGACCAGCTCCGGCGTGAAGACCTAGACCTCCTCGAGGAGGGAAGGTGCCAAGCAGCTGTTCGGAACGCCCGATACCGCCAAGCTCTACGGCGCTATCATCAGCGGCATGTACACAACCGACAGCTCGAGGAAGGCGATCTGGTGCTACGGAGAATACTATCCAGAGAAGGGCAAAACAAACTTTCTCCCGGCTGGGAAGGGCCCTTCCGAGTGATCAAAGTATCCCGTCCCGGAAGCGTTCGCTTGGCTACCGAGGATGGGACACCTCTCCCAAATCCTTGGAACATCGATCACCTCCGTAAGTTCTACACTTAATTCCATGGAGGTGAGTCTAAAGTAATTTGAAGTGTATGTTATAGAGTCATTGTACAGAGTCGGGTAGTTCCTCCGGGAGAGCAGCCGGACCTTTCCCGAAAGGTTTGGAAAGCTCATGCAACACTTGATACAGTCTCCGGACTAGAAGTGTATCTAATTACCCTGGGTTAAACGAGAAACCAAACACACTTAGCCTGGTTCCGTACCCTAAGAGTGCACTTGTTTCCCCTGTACCCCGGACCTATAATGAAAGACATCTTCATGTGAAATAGACTCCACGTGCATTCATTTTTGCATAAGGCTCGACACTTTTATTTTTCTCTTTCTTGTCTATAACAAAAACGTGCAATTCTTAAGAAATTCTAGTTAGACCGATTTACATACGATTCGAGTTGAATTATCAGATTTTTTAGATTTAAATATCGTCTGGGGACAACTCGCCTGAAAGCCGCCAAGCCATTCTAGGGCCGGAGTGCGCTATCGACTTAGCCTGGTCAAGCACCCTAAGTACGCCACTCTACCTACATCCCGGCAGGCCAAAGTAAGGTGGGTCCATGGACAATTGGATCTAAAAGAAAAGACAATTCATCCAATTGTACTAAAAATCGTGTTCAACTTGAAATTCTCTTAAGAACCGTAAGCCGCGACGAAGTTATAGATAAGGAACGAATTTTACTGTTTTTCTTGGCTTAAGTGTGCAGGAAAAATAAACCCAACATTGATGGAGAAAAATCGGAGTTAACCAAGCTCCGACTCCCACCGGCGTTAACTCAAAGATGGTGAGAAGATTCTATCACTAGAGTCTGTTGCCAGCAAGCCAGGCGTGGCAAGGGTCATTGCCGGAGCTACTAAGCTCCGACACCTTGAAGTATTAACTATCGACACTCAACGTGTTGGTAGAGGCTATTGCCGGAGCTACTAAGCTCCGACGATGGGCAATGCCGGAGCTTCTAAGCTCCGACGATTTCAAGGGACCTTCACTATCGAAAACTTCGGACCTAAACTATACGAGTTCGAAGCAAATTTGTCTTCAACGAAACTCAACATCCTTTTGGTACATGTCCACAATCAAATTGTGCACATCTACCAGGGGGCCAAGTGAAGACAAAGATGTTGAAGACAAAAAATGAAATTCACGAAAAATTGAGGATTTCATTTCATTTGAAGACCGGAGATTACATCTGGGGACGAAGGATTACAAAAGTGAGGAAGAAGAGAAGATACAAATAAAGGCTAAGAAAGATAGTCCTAGACCCTATGGAAGAACTCGGCGACTTTCTGGGCGACCTCCGACACGCTGACTCGGGTAGCTTCGCCTTCTCCTTCGACGGGGCCTTCAAGCACCGGGTCCAGAGAGAATCGAGGGTTCCGGCTAGTGTAACACGTCAACACATACTCTGTGACGTTTCTAGCCAGGGATTGCCCCTCGACCTCAAGCTGGTCCGCGATGACGTCGCCCACCTTGGAGAGCTTGCTGCCCGCAGCGCTCAACGCCTGCAATGCAAGGTCCGGCTCCGGCTCCGGATCATCCGGAAGCACGGGGCTGAAACCCATAGGCGCCAGCGCATCGTCGGCCTTGCTCAGGAACTCCCAAATTTGCAGGGAGTCCGTCTTCCTCAGGCCCTTCATCTCTTCCAGGGACCTCCGGGCCGCCGCCAGCTCCGAATTCTCGCGGGAGAGGCGCTCAACTTCTTTGGCGTTTTGCTGAATTTTCGCAGCAACCCGCTTTTCGAGTCTTCCGAGCTCCTCCTCCCGGAGGTGGATCTTGTTCCGGCGGTCGACCATGTCTTTCTCCCTAGCCTCTATTTTCTTCTCCCGGGCGACGAGGGCACACTCATACTCGTAGAGTTCCTGCCCTCGCACCCAGGTCTTCTCCTCCTCCTCGAGGCAGCGCTCTTCCAATTTTTTAGTGCGCTCCTCGATACCCTTGTCCGCCAGAGCTGTCTTCTCGGCGAGCTCTTCTTCACGTCGCAGGACGTCATCCCGTAGCTCCAGGAGTTTTTGTTCCTCATCCTCGAGCCGCTTTTCCCTTCCCTCAAGTGCCTCGCGGCGCTTGATGAGTGCGGTACTGATGGCCTCGAGTTGATCAAACCGAGCGTTGGCCGCGTCATTAGCAGCCTTAGCTTGGTCATGGTACTCCCGGGATTGGGCGTCGAGGTTGTGAGTCATGCTCTCCCTCTCGTCCAGCATCTCACCCCAGAGCTCCAGGCGGACCTTCTCCCGCCTGATCCATTCCTTGTCCTCAGCAATCCTCGACTGCGCCAGCTTGGTCTCGAATTGGAGTCGATTACGCCACCTCCTAAGGGTTTGGCGCTCCTCTTCAAGAACCTTGCTGTCGTGGAAGAAGGCTAGTTGGACTTGGCGCAGACTGGAGCAAGCGTTGTCGATGGACATCGACAGCGAGATGGGCTCCGGACCTTCTGGGGTCTCCTCCGCTGGTTCCAGCGGGTCTTCATTTACAAAAATTGGGTCCCACTCTACGAGAGCGGAACCCCGAGCTTCCAAGGCACTAGGGCCCTCCTCCGGGATGGCCTCAGTCGCCACCAAAGAAGGTCCCGCCACCAAATCTTCATTCGCCTCCTCAGGCTGGGGGCCGGCGACTTCGTTCAGGCACTCTGGCTCCGCCACGGGTACCATCGACGTCGTCGCCTCCAATGGCTCCGGCCGGGACGCTTCTTCTGAGGGAGGCTCAAGCTCCCTCGCCTCTTCGATCATCGGCTCTGCAGCCGGCGCTCCAACAATTACCGGCTCTGCGACCGGAGCTTCAGAAGTAACCGGCTCAATTGCCGGGACCACTTCAACTTCCGGCTCGCATGCCGGGGCTTCAGCTACCTCCGGCTCAACCGCCGGGGCTTCAGCACTTTCCGGCTCTGAAGCCGGGACCGCTACTTCCTCCGGCTCGACAGCCGGAGCATCTACTTCTGCAGCACCAGGGCCCGGAGCTTCAACCTCCGGAGCGGGTGCTGCTGGCGCATCTTCAATCCCGTGGTCCGGCGCTACCACGGGAACTTCGGGAGACGAGTCGAGGTCCATGACCACGACAGCTGGCGCCGGAGCTGTCGCAGCCTCCGCCTGGGGCGGCACTGGGGCTGGAGCAGAAGCCCTCGCAGCCTCAGACACTGTGGCTGAGGGCGGAGCTTCACTCCCCTTCTTGGGAACGCTGCAGATGAAGAATGAAGAAATTGAGCAAACAGATACTATAATTAAAAATTAATTGAGGTAAGCAAGAAAAATTACCTTGGGAGGCTCACGCACCAGTTTGCGCGGAACCTCTTTCCCGGACGCTCCGGGCTGGCCACGGTCGGCGTAGGAGCTCCGGGAGGACTCCCAGGACTTGCCGTAGCCGCGGGCGTTTCCCGGGTCGGAGCTCTCCTTGACCGGGAAGAACTCCTAGACCTGGAGGCCCTCACCGCTTCTCGAACCGGAGTCGCCTGTCCGGAGCTGGCACCTCCGGAGGGACCCATCACGGGGACAGCCGCACTCCGGGAGGATCCCACCGCCGGAACAGTAGCGCTCCGAAAAGACCCCACCACGGGGACAGACGCTACAGCGGCGGAGGATCTTCCTTCCTGAGGACGGGGAACTGGCGGGGAAGTAGCTAGCCCGACGGACCTTCCGTCAGCATGTCGCAGCTTCCTCTTCCGGTTCTCCGGCTCTTCCGCCAGCTCCTTGCCCTTGCCGGTGACCTCAGCTCTTGGCTGAGAGACAGGGGTGGAGCCGCCTTCCGACAACCCGGGAATCGCCAACCGGGCAGTCGATCTTCTCTCGACGACGCCAAGGTCGTCAAGCGCGGGCATCTTCCGCCGGAGCTCCCTGCTGAACTCAACTTCCACGTTCAGGGGGTGGAAAGCTGGCGGCGGAGTCAAGTACTCTCCGTCAACATCGATGCCGTGCTGGAATTTCTTGAGGTGAAACTCCAAGGACTTCCCCACCATGCTGGACTTCAACCCGGTCTCGACCCGGTCTTCGTCCATCACGCTGTTGAGGGCCCAGGCGAGCTTCTCCCTCCTCTTCAGCGGTGCCCACCTGTTGGACAGGAAGTTGCAGAACACCGCTTGGGGAGTCAGTCCTCCCTCCACACATTGACGGATCCTGGACAGGATGGGGTCGAAAGCTGCCGCCAGCACCGGAACTTCGCTCCACACCGACGTGTCAATGCCGGGCAGACCGTCTGGCAGCTCCAACCGCTCGTGCACCTCCACCCGGACGACTACCCAATCTTTCTTCCAGTCATCCCACTTCCCGGAAGGGAACGACCGGAGGTACTTGAACGGGCACTTCTTGCGCTTCACAAAGTAGTAGAAGCCAAGGTACTCGTCACTTCGGCCGGTGGTTTGGACGGTGAAGAAGGTGCGGAAGAGCTCGATGCAGGGAGGGATGCCCACCCACATCTCGCAGAAGTGGACAAAGATGGACACAAGGAGGAGGGAGTGGGGGCCAAGGTGGTATAGCTACAGACCATAGAAGTCCAGCAGCATCAAGAAGAAGGAAGAAAACGGTGGGATCAGCCCCACCATGGCGTACGATGAAAAGTACACCATTTCGCCGGAGTGCTCCTTTTTAAAGGGAAGCTCTCCTCCGGCGCGAACCGAACGGTTGAAGAAGTCCGACGACCACCCCATGAGGGCTCGGACCTTCTTCAGATCGCTCTCCGTCTTCAAACGACTCTCACGCAGACCCAACTCCATCGCAGCACAGCTAGGCGAGAGAAGAGAAGCAAAGCACGAGTTGGGAGTTTGAGCGCAAGAACAGATGGAAAGCGTAAAGAACTCCCGACGGTGCGCTTTCCTTCTTAAGTAAGCCCTCGCAACGCTTGGATGGAAACTGCAGGGGAGCCAAGGATACTACTCAAGAATTCAACCCAGCCGATGACAAGAGGGCCTGGGACCACCCTGACGATCAAGTCGAGGTTCTTACCCAGGCGAACAGTTGTCATCACGAGGCGGGAAAACCAAAGGCGGCGGACTGACAAGGCGCGCGGAACCGATACGGTTTTTGTATCGGGAACCGGCGACCTTCAATTGCGAGAGATCCGCACGTCAAAGATCTTATCTGCCGCCTGAGGTGCGCCACGCGTCGGGACTCAACCATAAAGCCCCGCCAAAGGCACCTCCGAAGACCCTTGAAGACCCAGTTCAAGAGTCGCAAGTATGGACCCACCTCCGGCGGAATGACTTCATCCCGTTGGCCTTCCCCCGGAGGTAGGTCCAGGGGGCCACTGTCGGTGCCCTAAAAACCATACACCCCCTGAGGTTACAAAAATCTCAAGGGAAGGACATCTACTTAAATTGAAGACCCTCGGGGGCCCACTTGCCAGACGTAACCGGACCCGCTTCTCCAACATGGTTAGCCCCTAGGTTGCCACGTGTACTGTCAGACCAGAGCTATTACCCGCAAGGGTGAAGCTCCGGGCCAAGTACTGAAACGGCACCTCCGGAGGTAACCCCTGACCGAGAGAAGCTCCGGACCTGACACGTGGCAGGTCGCCCCGGAGCTTCCCGCTTCCCACGAGCAAGCTCCGGAGCTGCCACGTGTCCATACGTCGGAGCTGGCCGCTTCAAACCCCCGGGAGACGTTGTAACGGCTCCGGATCTCCAAAGGACAGCCGCAGACTTCAAGACCCGATTAATTATCATTAATTCCACGTTAATGATATTTAATCGGATGATCTTAACACCTGTAACGGCACTATCGGAGCCGTTACAGGGTTATTAACAGCAATTAATCTCGTGTATCAATACCAATAACCGCCAGGGCCACATGACGGGCCAGGCTGACTTGTAACGGTTTGTCCTTGTACTATAAAAGGACAAACTGACGATACACGAAGGGGGGAGAGAATTCTCGAACACTCTGAAGCTGACAAGTTAATACAACACACACACACACCCGTGGAGTAGGGTATTACGCTCAGGCGGCCCGAACCACGTAAACTACTGTGTCACTCGTGTCCAATCGCGTTTTCACCTACTTGAGTCTCCGCGCGCCCAAACCGAACCACAAACTCCTTCCACACTTTCGTAGTGTCAGGGGATCTGCCGACTCCAACAGTCGACAAGATGTTTCACTGAATGGTTAATGGACAAAAATATATCATACGGAAACACTATAGAAGAGGCAACAATGAAGAAGTTAGCTTTTGGCCCATCTGGTTTGGTAACATCATGGCAAGCATATGACATCAATGGTTACACATTTTACACTAAAGAAAAAGATGGTAAGAGTGTTGCACAAAATAGTGGTGTTCGTATTGAGGCTTATGATTCACAAGGGCAGAAGACCACATACTTCGGGTTCATAGAGGAAATATGGGAACTCGATTATGGCGAAAGAATGGTAATGCCCGTATTTAAGTGCCAATGGGTCAAACATCCTGATGGTTTGAAAGTGGACAATTACGGGCTGACACTGGTAGACTTGAATAAAGTGGGTTACAAAGATGACCTGTGAGTTCTCGCCGATAATGTTGCACAAGTTTTTTATGTTCAAGATCCAGAAACTGAGAAGTTGCACGTAGTTGTTTCTGGAAAGCAAAATATTGTTGGGGTTGAGAATGTGGGAGATAATGAAGAGGAATATAATCAGTATGAAGAGATGTACCTTTTCACCGAACCAGAAAACATCAAGTGCGTAGAGAGAAGCATTAAAAAGAATTTGAAACCCTATATGCGCGAAGATGTCAATGCTGGAAAAAATGTATATAGCAATGCGAGATGATATATATTGTATATATTTGTATCTTCTGAAATCAACTTAGAACAATGTTGGTATATGGATTGTGTCCTTTTGCATTTGTGTACATATGCGTTTGGACTCAATAATTTGGAAGTTTGGTCTTTCAGATAATGATGTCTCGGGCGTGTAGCCGATTGAAGGTGGAGCGCTTGGCGTGGCGCAAGAACCATCCCCATGTATGTACATATGGCACACCAGTCGCATGGTTGTATATACATTTGTATCTGTAATGGACTGATGAACTTAACTGTAGTTTGTTTTTCCATCTTGTTTATTTTTGGTATTTTCAATTTCTTCGCGTAAGGTTTCTCTGCGAAGCCTGAATCGGGAGATTTATTGAAGTGGCAGTGCATCGTCCCCGGTAAAGAAGGGGTAAGTCATGAAGAACAAGCACAATATGAGTTTAACCATCGTCCTCCTATTAATAAATTTCTTTTGCAGACTGAATGGGAAGATGGTTACTACCCCCTGACAATCTCCTTCTCTGAGGACTATCCCTTGGTGCCTCCAAGATGCGCCTTTCCAATTGGGTTCTTCCACCCAAATGTCCATCGTTCGGGAGCACTCGGCATCGGGATTCTTGATCAAGAGACTGTAAGATAGACCTATTTTGTTCATGTAATTATTACTTATAATTGTTGTCGAACTTATTTGAACTGGTTTCTTATATTGCTTAAACTATATTTCGTAGGGGTGGTGCAGTGCTTTTACAATCAAAACTATACTACTTGAAGTTCAGCGTTTGCTGCATCAGCCAAATGTGCCTGATGTTGAAAATGATTGCTATAATCTACTTATCAAGGTTAGATGACACTTTGACTTAGTGACCAATGTAGGTTATTCATTCTTCCTTCGACATTTGTTAATTTAAATAATGTCAATATTTTTAGGATCCAGCGGAATATAAGAGACGTGTTCGGGAGCAAGCAGGACGACACAATTTAGATTGGTCGATGGGAGCTTCATCGTCGATCTACAATGAATGTAGCATGATTTTTGTTCTCAGTGTGTAAAGGAATTATCTTTGAAAAATTGTAAAGCCTCTAATGGTGTATTATCACAATTAAGCCAGCCTCACTGGTGATCGAGCATTTCCTATAATGCATTACTGTACTAGTATCCGCTCATCTGTGTTTTTGTCCTGATACCATACGGTTGTGATAATTGCAACGACTACATCCCTGTAATTTCAATGAAAACCGCTTGTGATAATTGAACAACTACATATGGTTCTTAAACAATGACCGCCACTGAAAATACATGATCTTCTCAGGCCGTTGTTAATTAAGAACCGCCTGTGAAGTTCTTTACATTACAGGCAGTTGTTAATTAAGAACCGTCAATGAAGATCATTTATTTACCCAGACGGTTGTTTCTTAAAATCCGTATGTGAAGTTCATTGCATTACAGGCGGTTCTTAATTAAGAACCGTCAATGAAGATCATGTATTTACCCAGGCGGTTGTTTCTTAAAATCCGTCTGTGAAGTTCATTGCATTAAAGGCAGTTCTTAATTAAGAACCGATTATGAAGATCATGTATTTACCGAGGCGGTTGTTCTTTAAAATCCGCCTGTGTTGTTCTTTCATCACAGGCGGTTATTATATCATTCATCATCACAGTCGCATATTTTTAAGGACCGCCTGTGTTTGAAAAATTGAGGCGCCTGTAAAAATGCTTTTTGTAGTAGTGACATCGTCGCGATTGAGTGCGAAGAGGTCACCAATCAAGCACCAACACCCTCATTCTTGGATGACACGAAGGTGTTCGTGGATGATTTAATCCCTTATGATTGGTCTCCTCCACGGCTTCGAGAACATATTTTGTCAAAAATTTCCTTCGAGTTTAGTTCATAGAGGTGCACATGATGTTTGTTCTATATGTTATGTTTACTTCCTTTTGTTATGATTGTCACATGAACCGTCTTCATACAACAATTTACGTAGTTGGTATGTATGAAGGAACATCTTTTGTGTTGTTAATGATGACGTATTGTTGCTGTTAATGATGATGAAACTATTAATGATGATATATTGCTGCTTTAAATGCTTATTCTGCTGTTAATGACAATATTTTCTTGTTGTTATTGATGATTATGCTGTTAATGACGATATTTTCTTGTTGTTACTGATGATTATGCTGTTAATGATGATATATTGTTGCTGTTAATGGATATTCTGCCGTTAATGATGATATAATGTTACTGTTAATGATGATATATGTAGGATCGAAGAGCTCGTGAAAATCTACCAAAGGGGGGGGGGGGTAAATGGTAGATTAAAAAATCTTACGCAACGGAAACAATTAAATCCCAACTCCTTCGGCAGAAAAACGATATGTTAAAGAAATTGTGTGTGAGACTAATATAAACGTGTTTCACTGTGAAAAAAGTGATAGATATCAGAGAGAATCAAGTCACGAATATGACACAACAAGAATCACCCAAATCCGTCGAGAGAAACTGAAGTGACGATCGAAAGATCGAACAAAGGTCAATCTGTCCTACCCGAGAAAAACAGTTCCGGAACACTGCAAAGAAACTCATGTAAATCAGAAACCACAAATCCAATGATCGTGAAATTTTCAAAGATGATAGAAAATCAAGTTGTGAAGACAACCCATAAAGAATCACATCAACTGGATCTGTAAAACTCGAGTTATGATAAAACTACCGAAATAAGTTAGTGCTGTGCAGAAACTCGACGAGAAAAACTTGTCTGGAACAAGTTGGACGAACAAGGCACAAAAGTTCCTTTAAACTATGAATTTTATTCAATATAACACAATAGAAACAATCCCAAAGTCGTCTCTAACAAGCTCTAGCCTTCCTTGCTTATATAACCAGCCCTTAGGCCAATCCAATCTCAACTAGGACTCTAGTCCTACTCAGTTCACAAATCAAAACTTTCCATAACTGCTCAAGACTCTTCTATACGTTGATAGAAGCAATCTTAAGACTTCCAAACACCTTAGGAATGTATCCCACATTCCTAAAACAACTAAAATTCGTGACCCGCACGAAATCTTATCATAACCAACTCAAATCTTTCCATATTTGAGTCAAGCACGACTCAGCCGCAATCTGAGTCCATAACCTAGTCGGTTGGACCTTTTCGACCAATTCGTTACGTCCACATCTCTTCATCACGCCTCGGAACCATGTAGCCACATCCATGCACTCCTTGCATACGTGCAAACATTTTCCAACGACGTCCACGATACCTTCATATGCATTGTTCTTGATTCATATATGTTGTGCGACCTCCCGATCAACTCAACCACAATTTCTCCCGAACTTGGTTGTTGAACCTCATCTTCTCCCTAAGACTAGTTCAATGAATCCCATCACTAGCCATGACTTAAACTCAAGCAACACCTGCACATGAATAAACAACCAATACTTCTGAGCATAAGTCCTCGACTTGACTCTCGTTAGTTCCGAAACTACATCTTATGTGAGCACCTCACATAAGCATGTTGCAAACCATAGCAAAATGATATCAGCCTTAGCCACCAAAACACACCAAAACTTAGTAAAAGAATACTAAGCAACCTTTCTATAAGTGTAAAGCAAGTTCGAAACATTACAAGATAAAAGCAGAAACACTGCGATCAAGCACCGGACCTTGCCAAAGCTAACCGGACCTTGAACCGGAGCTTACCAAAGCTAGCAGGACCTAGTGCCGGAGCTAACTAAAGCTAGTCAGACCTAGAGTCGGACCTTGATGATAAAGGTGTTTTGGCAGTATTCAAAACTTTTATCGCCATAGCCAATGTATTCAGCACACATAGGTCTCACAATCTCCCCCTTGATGAATGCATTGGCAACACCACTCAAGATTCGAACATTGGCTTATTCACATCAAAAGTTTTCAAAACAATTTCTCCCCCTCTGTAAAATAGAAATAAAATGAGAAAAAGAAATTCTCCCCCTGAGAAGAATCGTGCCAAAAATAATTGTGAATATGTGCAATGTGTAATCAATTTCTCCCGCTTGCATACTTATCTTTAAAAATTCTAATATTTTCTCTCCCCCTTTGACAATGTATTCAACAAGGTTTATAAGATAAATTTTAATTGTTATGAGCATATTATAACATATACATATAAAACAAAGCTCATCCAAGTCATACTATTAAGTAACTTACACTATCACATCAATGAAATACATAAAGTAGTGTAAGCCATGCTAGAGATCAAATGTAATTTCCAATTTAGCAAGTCATGATCTCACAAACTTAACTATTTCAAAACCTGAAAGCATGACACTTGTTGCTGCATTTTATTATTTTTCAAAGCGCAAATTTAGATCATATGATATTTGCAAGAGATTATATGTGCATCTGCCTTATTATAACAAACCAAGCCAAGCCTATGTCATTTGACAATCAGAAGCTTAAGTACATGGTTTTAGTCATACACAACTTCTTCCAAGTTCATATCTAAGTGCAATGATAAGCCATCTCAAAAGAAGAAGTGTGATGCATGCATATTCTCTTGATCTTTTCTCATTTTTATTTGATCATAAAAGCTCGACATGTGAATAGTTGATTGATTAATTTTTCATTATTAAAAGCACTTGTGAGCATGCAACAGTTCAAAACAGCAAGAAAGTTTGACCATGACCAGATTTAGTGTTAGTAATTATTTCAATTACTAGACATGGCAAAAACTACAATATGTATAACACGAGTAGTGTAGTAAGAACTTTCAGCATATAAAAGGAATCACAAAGTCAAATATGTATGAAATACTGTGCTCATATTACTTTAAGTTCAGATTCACACATAAACTTCCCAAATTTCAAAACTCCCCCTCAATGTAAGCCATGAGGATGCATAACCCCTATTTCACTACGAATGAAACAAAAACGAGTAAAATCCAAAGGTTTTGTAAAAATGTCAGCCAATTGTTGTTCGGTATCTACATGGTGAAGTACATTGTTTTCTTTTTCAACATTATCACGGAGAAAGTGATACCTAATGTCAATGTGCTTAGTTCTAGAATGTTGCACGGGGTTTTTAGCAATACAAATGGTACTAGTGTTATCGCAAAACAGTGGAACACTATCTAGATCAACCCCATAGTCCTTAAGTGTTTGAACAATCCAAAGAATTTGTGAGCAAGTACTAGCAGCAGCTACATATTCAGATTCGGCTGTGGATTGTGCAACTGAATTTTGTTTTCTAGAGGACCAAGCAACAAGTTAATTACCAAGAAAATGACAAGCACCGGAAGTACTTTTCCTATCAATCCTACAACCTCCAAAATCAGCATCAGAAAAAGCTTTCAAAGTAACGGTCGAAGAAGAAGGAAGAAAAATTCCAAATTCTTGAGTTCCATGTAAGTACCTAAGAATCCTTTTGAGGGCTTGATGATGTGAAGCACGTGGGGAGGCTTGAAACCGTGCACAAAGATATACGCTGAATTGTATGTCCGGTCTTGATGCCGTGAGGTACAAAAGTGATCCGATCATGCTTCTATATTCTTTTTGATCTACGGGTTCACCATCTTCATCAAGTTCAAGTGTTGTTGCTATTCCCATTGGTGTCCGAAGAGGCTTGCTTTTGTCCATGTTGAAGCACCTTAGGAGGTCTTTTGTATACTTCGTTTGATGCACAAAGGTACCCTCCGTGGTTTGCTTGATTTGCAGCCCCAAAAAGTACGTGAGTTCTCCCATCATACTCATCTCAAATTCTGAACTCATCATAGCTGAAAACTTGGACACAAGATCATGAGAAGCACAACAAAAAATAATATCATCCACATACACTTGAACGAATAATGAGTCATTGCCATGCTTAAGCACAAAAAGAGTTTCATCAACCTTGCCCATGGTAAGCCCCTTTTCAAGTAAGAATGTTTTAACCTATCATACCATGCTCTAGGGGCTTGTTTGAGACCGTACAAGGCTTTGGACAGTTTGTAAATATGATTAGGAAATTCTGAATTTTCAAAACCTGGTGGTTGTTTGACATAAACCTCCTCATCTATGTAGCCATTAAGAAAAACACTTTTAATATCCATTCAATAAAGCTTAAAACCTTTAGATGCAGCAAAAGCTAACAAAATTCTTATGGCTTCTAATCTAGCAATAGGAGCAAAAGTTTCATCAAAATCGACCTTCAACTTGAGTGAAACCTTGAGCAACCAACCTAGCCTTATTCCTAACCACAACCCCATCCTCACTTTGTTTATTTTTAAACACCCATTTAGTTCCAGTTAAAGTGTGACCTTGAAGTGGAAGTACATGTTTCCAAAAATTATTTCTTTCAAAATTTTCTAACTCTTCTTGCATGGCAATAATCCAAGATTCATTAGTGAGTGCGTGTGATATATCTTTGGGTTCAAAAGAAGAAACAAAAGCATAATGAGTATGAGAGTTTGGATCGCAAAACCTGGACCGTGTGACTCGTTCATGCAAGCTTCCAATAATTTGTTTTGGGGGATGAATTTTGAGAACCCGGAGGGGAGTGGACACTTCACAAGCTTCTTCTTCGTCATGTCTATCACAAATCGATGATCTTGTGACTTGAGGAGGATCTGGACCAACAATGGTGGTCGTCAGTGCTGGCTGTGAATCAAAATCAAGAGATGGAACAATGTCATTAGCTGTTGAATTTTCAGGCAGCAGCACCACTTCTTCCTCATCTTCAACGAAAATGCTCTCCCCCTGCGAATATGGATCCGAGCATGCAATGTTTGAGCTAGTACCTGTGCTAGCTTCATCAAAAGACACCTCACAAGTCTCCACAATTTTGTTAGTGTCAAGTAAAAGCACACGATAGCCTCTAGTATGAGATGGATAACCAAGAAACATGCCATCAACAGATCTAGGTTCAAATTTATCAAGATTACCATGTTTCTTAACAAAGCATTTGTAACCAAAGACCCAAAAGTGTGTAACACTAGGCCTATGTCAAAATCGGAGCTCATATGGTGTTTTACCTAGCTTAGCGTGCAAGAAAACACGATTTGAGACATAACAGGCGGTTGCAATCGCATCAGCCAAAAATTTCCTAGGAGTTTGATATTCATCAAGCATAGTCCTAGCCATCTCAACTAAGGTTATGTTCTTTCTTTCTGCAACACCGTTTTGTTGAGGTACACATGGTGAAGAAAATTGATGATCAATTCCATTTTCAGCACAAAAGTGATCAAAAGATTGGTTTTTAAATTCGGTTCCGTTATCACTTCTAATTGCTTTTAAAGATCTTGGGTGATAAATTGATAAGTGACTAAAATCTTCATTCTTCGATGCCATAAAATAAACCCAAGAGCATCTAGAATAATCATCAACAATCACAAGAACATAACATTTACCTCCGAAGGATTGAACACGTGAAGGTCCTACGGTGTCAAGGTGCAAAAGTTGACCCGGTTCAGTTCTCATGATCATTGTGAGAGGAGTATGTGAACCTGCAACCATCTTAGCATGTCTACAAGAAGAGCACACAATTTATTTGTCCCCTTTAAGCTTAGGCAACCCAGGTATGCGATCAAGAGCACTAACACGTGTGAGATGATCAAAGCCTACGTGACCAAGTCTACGATGACAAAAATATAAATCTTTGGACTCATTAGAAACTAGACACCTATGCTTAGAGGAAGACATATCAAAATCAGCTTTAAAAACTCTTTCGAACTGTGACATGTTAAAAATAAGCTCACTGTTTGAATTTACAACTTTGCAGCAATTTTTAGTGAAAATAATTTCCAGATTTTCATCTAGCAGTTGTGAAACAGAAAGCAAGTTGTATTTCAAATTCTTAACAAGTGCCACATCCTTCAAAGTGTAGTGATCATTTACTCTAACCAAACCCTTAGCAATTATAGAAGTTGAAGAATTATCAGCAAAAGTAACATTCTCTACACGTGACATAAAAGAGAGGGAGGAGAACCATTCTTTGTTACTGGTCAAGTCGCTTTGAGTTAATCCTTGTATGATCAAGTCCCGAGCCTTGTTGTTGTTGTCGACATCTGTCAGATTTGTAGTTGTAACATTGACGGCACTTCGTAAGGCTTGTATAACTTATCTCATATTGTGAAGCCTTGAGCCTGGATGAAGGCTTCCATACGTGCCTTCCAAACCTGAAAATCAATACCACTAAACACACAAGGTTTGGCGGAGTATTTCTCCATGATGATTAGTCAAAAACACGTGCAAATCACAAAGATTAGAGAACCATGGCTCTGATACCAATTGTAGGATCGAAGAGCACGTGAAAAGCTACCAGAGGGGGGGGGGGTGAATGGTAGATTAAAAAATCTTACGCAGCATAAGCAATTAAATCCCAACCCCTTCGGCAGAAAAACGATCTGTTAAAGAAATCGTGTGTGAGACTAATCTAAACATGTTTAACCGTGACAAAAGTGATAGATATCAGAGAGAATCAAGTCACGAAGACGACACAACAAAAATCACTCAAATCCGTTAAGAGAAACTCAAGTTACGATCGAAAGATCGAACAAAGGTCAATTTGTCCTACCCGAGAAAAATAGTTCTGGAACACTGCAAAGAAACTCATGTAAATAAGAAACCACAAATCCAATGACCGTGAAATTTTTACAGATGATAGAAAATCAAGTTGTGAAGACAACCAAAAAAGAATCATGTCAATTGGATTGGTAAAACTCCAGTTATGAAAAAACCACCGAAACAAGGTAGTGTTGTGCAGAAACTCGACGAGAAAAACTTGTCTGGAAGAAGTTGGACGAACAAGGCACAAAAGTTCCTTTCAAATATGAATTTTATTCAATAGAACACAAGAGGAACAACCCCAAAGTCATCTCTAACGAGCTCTGGCGCTCCTTGCTTATATAACCAGCCCTTAGGCCAACCCAATCTCAAGGACTCTAATCCTACTCAGTTCACAAATCGAAACTTTCCATAACTGCTCAAGACTCTTCTATACGCAGATAGAAGCAATATTAAGCCTTCCAAACACCTTAGGAACGTATCCCACATTCCTAAACAACTCAAATTCGTGACCCACACGAAATCCTATCATAACCAACTCAAATCTTTCCATATTTGAGTCAAGCACGACTCAGCCGCAGCCTGAGTCGATAACCTAGTCGGTTGGACCTTTCTGACCAATTCTTTACGTACACATCTCTTTATCACACCTTGGAACCATGTAGCCACGTCCATGAACTCCTTGCGTATGTGCAAACATCTTCCAACGACGTCCACGATACCTTCATATGCATTGTTCTTGATTCATACATGTTGCGCGACCTCCCGATCAACTCAACCACAATTCCTCCCGAACTTGGTTGTTGAACCCCATCTTCACCCTAAGACTAGTTCAATGGATCCCGTCACCAGCCATGACTTGAACTCAAGCAACACCTCCACATGAATAAACAACCAATACTTTCGAGCACAAGTCCTCGACTTGACTCTCGTTAGTTCCGAAACTACAACATCTTATGTGAGCACCTCAGATAAGCATGTTGCAAACCATAGCAAAATGATATCAGCCTTAACCACCAAAACACACCAAAAACTTAGTAAAAGAATACTAAACAACCTTTCCATAAGTGTAAAGCAAGTTAGAAATATTGCAAGATAAAAGCAGAAACACTGCGATCAAGCACCGGACCTTGCCAAAGCTAACCGGACCTTGAACCGGAGCTTACCAAAGCTAGCAGGACCTAGCGCCGGAGCTAACCAAAGCTAGTCGGACCTTGATGATAAAGGTGTTTTGGTAGTATTCAAAATTTTTATCACCATAGCCAATGTATTCAACACACATAGGTCTCACAATTTGTCATTTATGTTATTTATGATTCTGCTGTTAATGATTCAATATTACTGCTGTTAATGAGATGTGCAGGATGAATCCTAGGGACATGTTGAATAATACAACACTTAAGGAGTACATGGGTGCTTTTTACAACTCGCACCCAATGGAGGAGCAACCCATTTATGATTCAGACGAGGATTATGGTTTCGAGTACGTTGCCCCATCCAACACCGCGGCAATGAGTAAGGGAAAAGGCAAGGCAAATGCTATGACTGGAGAATTAAGTTGTCAAACTTTTGTCTAGCTAAAGATGTATCGCTTGTCAATTCATTTCTTCATTTTAGATGCACCCCTAACATAAACACAGGTCAAAAGAAGGATAGTTTTTGAAACTATATCGACACGCAGTACAACGAAGGGAGGGGTGAGAGTACCCAGCACAAACCCTGCGATCCATCCAAAGCCGTTGGGACCACATCAAGCTTGAGGTCGTGTAAAACCCTCATTTTCATGCATCATGCCCTACATGCACTCATATACATGTTTAACACTAACCCACAGCAAGAGGAACGAGTTTACAATTGATTTGGAACAAAACCACACCTAAAACGCAGGAAAGTGCGGACTAGTCCGATTTTTGCTGTGGACTAGTCCGATTTCTCTCTGACTAAAAACGGACATGTCCGTTTTTGCTGCGGATTAGTCCGATTTCTGGCACTGGAAACTTTCGGACTTGTCTGATTTTGTGCGAACTAGTCTGATGCTCCGTGAATCCTTGAAAAATTTGCTAAGTCCCTGGACTTTTCCGGACTAGTCCGGTGTTCCAGCGGACTTGTCCGTTTTCCTTTCTGTTCAAATTTGGACTTGTCCGATGTTTGGCCAGACTTGTCCGATTTTCTCTCTAGACGACTTCGGACTAGTCCGGTCCTGTCCGGACTTGTCCGATATTTCGCGACTCCGAATTGATCTTTTGTTTTACGGCTTGTCTCTTGGGTTTAACGTTAAGTGGGCCTAGGGACGTCGTGCCTAACTCTTTTAGAGCCCATGTGGGACTCTAAACCGGCCTCTACTCATCCCAAAACTCGAAATCCATCTAACCCTAGCCTCCACCTCTATATAAACAACCCCACCCTTGGTTTGACATCTATTTGCCACTTTTCCACCCACCCAAACCCTAGTTCGTGGGGAGCCTCCATCAAGGAGGGAGGAGAAGAGCCCAAGCAAGAAGAAGAAGAGGAGGAAACGAAAGAGGATCAAGATCTCCACCAAGTTTTGTCCTTCACCACCAATTCATCCCCAAGTTCATCACCAACCCTAGATCACCAAGATCCAAGTGCTACCTCCAAGTTTCTTGATTCATTAGAGTCCTAAAAACCTGGTATACCTTCTATTATCTTTTCCTTACGTGAATTCAACCCCTAATCTCCAAATTTTACATCAATCTAGAAAACCCTAATCCGCTGATCTCGCAGAGTGCGGACCTGTCCGGTCCCTAGCGGACTAGTCCGGTCTTCCTGGTTAAATTACATCAAATTGATTCTAAAATTTGATCTAATCGAATCCAAACCTGTATAAACTTGTTAAAATCTATTAGAACTAGTTAGTGATCATTAAAAGCAATCCATTAACAAGTTCTACCTTGCATTTGCATTAATCATGCATGTCATGTCATATTGAGTAATATTTGTGCACTCTTTGATTGTGTTTCTTGTCTTGTATATTTATTATGTGGATTAGACGGATTTGCGCTAGAAAGTTCCGCGGAGGATCTACAACACCAAGAGTTTGAAGGCTTTGACCCTAATCAACAGCAAGAGCAAGGCAAGTGTCCTTGAAACATATTGATCCTGTTTTTAAAATAAATGTTTTGTTTGCAAAACTGCATGCTTGTGTCAATTTTGATGGGAATCCTATGGTAGGAAGTTTACTAGTTTTGTTTAATCGCTCTTGTCACCTGGAATTTATGGTAGAGAGTCGGGAAGGGCTTTTTACTTTTTGCTTCGATTAATCAACTGGGATGGAAAACAACTATACCACTCAATTTAATTATGCATGGATGAGATTATGGATAACATGAACTGGTTAATATGACATGGTAATGGGTGATCTAAGCAAGCCTGGTATGTGGATGGGTTGGATGTTATGGTGGTTTGCTTGCTTTAGATCTAAGGACAGGTTCGTGCGAGAATAAGCCAGGACTACAGTGCCACCACGAGGCCAAGTATGGGTGCGGTGTAGCCGATTAATTAGGGCTTTGCTGGTGCTGTTTGGACCATTGTGGATGCTCGGGGAAGGGGTAGTCGGATTGGGTTTGTTGAGGATTGATGGGACTACCCTGGGATCCAAATGGCTCAAGAGGGGGCCCTTGGTTGAAGATGTGCTCAGTTGGAGACATCGCCACCGGTGAAACCTCAGTGGGGTCTAAATAGGCTAGTAATCCCTTTGTAAAGGCTATTTTGTGATCTCTTGGCCATACACCAAAGGAAGCGTAATTGGCATAAGGGAGGTTCTTTAGTCGCCGACGGGTGATGAAATCACAAACACGTGGGTAAAGAGGTACAAACTCTGCAGAGTCTAAATAAAACTATCATGATAGCCGTGCTCCCGGTTATGAGCGCATGAATGACCTACACGATTAGAGGGAAATTGGTAATTGGGATGGTTATGGTTTGGTAATGGTTATGGATGGTTATGGTTTAATTTCTGGTATTGAATATGGTTATTGGCAAATGGTGAAATCTGGAATTATGGATGAGGATGGTGAATTATGGACTGGTATTATGATATTACTTATGATTATGATTGGTTTACTTCACATACATATGATATATTGCTTTTCAAATGTTTTAATGTACTTTTCAGCACTTAACCATTATTATTGACGACATTTGAATAATCCACATGTCATACTTTCCACACTTGCTGAGTACGACATGTACTCACTCTTGCAATCTCCCCCCCCCCCCAATAGTTGCAGGTCTGGATTGGGAGTTTAATGGTGACAATGTGGAGTTCTAGGCCGTGTCTACCGTCAGCTTTGCCTGTGGTGTTGATTGGAGCTGCGCTATGCCCTATCCCTTATGCTTAGTTGCTTAGTTTGCTTAATTAGTTTATTTCCGCTGCATTAGTTGAGCTTGTCATAAATATTCATTAGAGCTTGTATTCAAGGATAATCTGGTTTGTGTAATAAAATTTAGTTAATTAATCTTGTTCTGTGGTAATTTTCTGTATACTCTTTTGTGATTGCACTCGTGTATGTGTGATGAACATCCTGGGCACACATATGCGTTAGCTTGGTTCATTCTTCGGAACCGGGCATCACAGATTGGTATCAGAGCCACAAGTTGACCGTAGGATGCAGCCTAGATAGAATGGACACTTTAGAGCACATAGGAGCACTCAGGGATCGATGTGTTTTTTCTTGGAGTGCTGTTTGTTATATATATTGTTTGCTTGTGTGCTTAATAGAGGATTTTGGGGTGCTCTAGCATTGCCATGTCCACCTAGGCTAGTGTAGCTAGCTGTTTAGTTTTATAACCCTTGATGCATATAGTTGGGGACGTTCTCTAAATCTTACCTATTACTTTTCTTTAGATGGTGAGGACTCGCAACCAGAGGGATGGCAATGATGAGGAGGAGAACAATGGAGTGCCTTAGAACAACAATGAACAAGATTCTACGCAGGGAGCTATCAACATTGAGCAGCTATTGGCTATGCAAAACTAGCTCATGCAGACCATGATACAGACTATGGGACAGTTGCAGGCTGGCAACATCAACAATCAGTCCCACATGCCTCCACCGCCACCCCCACCTGATAGGAAAAAGAGGATGATGATGCCCGATCTTCCGATAGGTAATGGGTAAGTCGATCGATGGAGATCTCGACGTTGATGATCCGAGGCTCTCGAGTAGAACACGAACAACCCCTGCAATCACTACACCACCGCTCCGTTGGTTATCAACCGTGCTTCACACGATTGACCTCGCCAAGAAGGCTAATCCCTGCAAGTGCAAGTGCAATCCCTGACAATCTGAAATTGCTGAATTGGGGTTTCACAAACCGAAAAACGGCGATATTATTGATCTAAGCAAAACCCAATTGTCTATGGCGGCTACCATGGAGTATATATAGGTGGGAGGACGTCCAAGGGGGTGTTAGGGTCGTGACCTAACCCTAAGACACAAAAATAATGGACTTAGACTTGATACAAGGCCCAATGGCCCAATACGGTAGCGCAGCACCCTGACAGATTCTGTACTTGATTTTGTTTCGACGATTCCCGTCGACTCCGAAGAAATTTTAACATGAGACCGGTGCCATTGGAAAGTTTATCCTCTCCCCTTTCCGTGCATATGTAGAACGTCCAAAACGGAGTTCGTATGCGTCCTGGGCGTCCGTTTTAGTGCGTACTGCTCCTGGACTCCGAGTTGGATACGATTTGGAGTTGGGTTCGGTTTCCATCTTCTTTGAACGAATTCTCTGGTCTTCCACGTCCCTAATACTCCCTCCAAGTACTCCTTGAACCTCTCCATGGATCCTAATCACAAATAAATCATTAAGTAGCAATCTATGCTCAAAAACATATAAGGAAATATATAAGAACGAGTTCACCTCTGAAATTAATTGTTGTGTATGAACTCTATTGATTGCATCTTGTATATTCAGTAGAGTGTTGTTTGTATCCATATAAGTGATGTCCTCATCATCCTCCCCTCCTTGAATTGGAGTCGTCCTCGACTCAAGTTCGTCTCCTCTCATGTGTTGGTCCAAATGTGCAACGCCATCAAATCTTCTTGTATGCAGGAATGGAGGAGGCCAAGGTGGTGGACGACATAGTGCGCCATCTTGATCTTGTCCATCAAATAAGAGTGCACATTCACTTGAGCCAGGATCCCAAACAAATAAATATTGTGTCATGTTTGTAGGTACAATAATAATGTGCATGATCTCATCATTCTCCCCTTCTTTATGACAAGCCGTCCTCGGCTTGCTCGTATGTCCAGGAAAAAGGATTGCTTTGGGGGTAGAATGAACACTGTCCATATTGCACGACTGCGGCGAACAATACTTCTCTTTTATTTTTTGTCCCTGCTGCAAGAAAAAAATACTAGAAAAGCTTGACAAAACATTATTAGCGTTAGTGCATTCATTTACTTTAGGATGTTGTTGCAGCACAAAAGGAGCTTCCTCATTTGAACATATGTAAACTTTATGCACCATAAACATACCACTATGTTCATATTTGCCTATAGCATAAAAAATATTTCTACTTAACAAAGGCAATTGAGACTGAGAAAATATTATCTTCTCTACGATATCTAGATCACAAAGAGTGTCAAATTCAATATAGCCCAAAGTATTTAGAGAAGATAACAATTTCATCTCATCCCTTTCACATGTAGTTGGGATCAAATGCTTAATTTCAGCACAAGTGAGTAAAAAAGTATCAAATTCATTTGGTTGTTCTAGCATAGGTATAATATAATTATCAGCACACAACTCATTTTTGTTATAAGAATCAGTAGGAAAATCAACTAATGGTAAAGGTGTATTATGAAAAGGTTCATCTTGTTGCTGCTCATCGATAGTATGATTGGTAGCAAAATTCAGAACATCCAAAAACTTCTCACCTTCAACAAGTGTGTTGTGATATTCGTTACCTTTATTCTCATTTTCAGCAGTAATTGTGGGTGAAATATGAATTGATAGATCTGAATTTTCACAGGAGTTGTTGAACACCTCATTCGATTTTGGATTTTCTACGATTATAGGTTCTTGTTCCTGCAAAAGGTTAGGCATAGGAGGAGGTACAACAAGAAAATTCTTCTCAAGCTCATGTATTTCATCTTTGCAATTGGATACACTAGTAAATGTTTCTCGCATAAGAATTTTCATATCTTTCCATGTTCGAGGTTTTTCTAAATCATTTAAATTGTTCCACCAAGTTAATGCACAACCTACTAATGCACTTGCAATATTTCTAATCTTCCTCCTCTCACACATATGACATTTTCCAAAAATTTTATCCAACTCTATTTCCCAAGCAATATATTCATCATAACCAAGACCATCATAAGAAGGAAGAGATGGGAGAATGTAATTACTTCTTGTGGAAGGTGTTATAAAGGTGGTCTGAATGTCATGTGAATCCTTGGTTGATGTTTGATTTTTAGTGAGCAACTCAATCGCCGTCTTCATCATGTCCATCAAATAAGAGTGCACATTCACTTGAGCCAGGATCCCAAACAAATAAATATTGTGTCATGTTTGTAGGTACAATAATAATGTGCATGATCTCATCACCACCTCCTCATAACCGATTGGGAGAGTTTATGAGGACTAGGCCACCAACCTTTGCTCAAGCTGCCAACCCTATGGATGCGGATGATTGGCTCAAGTCCGTGGAGAAGAAGCTAGCTATTGTCCAATGCAGTGACCGAGAGAATGTCTTGTTCGCTTCTCATCAACTAGTTGGAGCAGCTGCGGATTGGTGGGATGCTTATTGCAATGCTCATGAGAATCAAGAGAGGATCACTTGGGCCGAATTCAAGGAGAGCTTCCGTTCTCATTATGTGCCCGAGGGTGTTATGATTTTGAAGAGGCAAGAATTTGAGAACTCGAGACAAGGAAAATCAAGCGTGAGTGAATATCTCAATAAGTTCACTCAACTCTCAAGGTATGCGCCTAAGGATGTAGGTCGGGACAGCCGGAAGCAATACTTGTTCATGAGGGGATTGAACAATGAAATCCAAGTGCAACTACTCAATTGTGACTATGCAAATTTTCAGAAGCTTGTGGACAAAGCAATTGCGGTTGAGAACAAGATTCATGAGATGGAGCAAGAAATCAAGAGGAAGGCGCCATATCAAGGACAGCAACAAGGAAGTAATGTGCGCCCTCGCTTTGCGCCGCCCAATGCGCCTCATTACAGCTCCTCTATTCCTGCTCAACGCCCTAGTTATGCACCACGCCCAACTCAGTTTGTGCAGCAGCGCCCTGTCATGCAAGCAACTAGGCCTCCAATGCCTTATGCGCCTCGTGCTGATTTTCCTGGAGCCAACACTCAAAACCAAGCTCGTCCCAATAATTTTGGTGGAGTTAAGAAGTGTTATACTTGTGGAGAAGCTGGACACTTTGCGCATCAATGTCCTAAGTCAGGCCTTGGTCAAGGAAGCAATGCGCCGAGGCAAGACCCAAGACCCAATGGAGGATAGCCACAAGGGAACCGTGGACAGCAGAATTTTGCTCGTGGCAACGCGAACCATGTCTCTATGGAGGATGCTCAACAAGCGGATGATGTGGTCATTGGTATGTTTCTCGCCTACTCCAACCCCACGACTATGTTATTTGATTCTGGATCATCGCATTCATTCATTGCATCAAAGTATGTTGCAAGTATAGTTTGCCTATCTCTCATATGAAGTTTACTCTATTGGTTAAGTCTCCTGGAGGAGAGATGAGGACAAATATAGTATGTCCAAAAGTAAGCCTTAGAATAAGGGGGGTAGACTTCTCCGCCAACCTCATTGTTTTGGATTCTCAAGGATTGGACATTATACTTGGTATGGACTGGTTGAGGAAGCACAATGGAGTTATTGAGTGTGCCACGAAGACGGTGAAGTTGACCAACGAAAAAGGGATCACCGTAGAGTTTGAAGCTTCTCAAACCGCACCGAAGCAATTGGAGTTGAATCATATGGACTGTGCCACAATTGAGGAGATTCCGGTGGTGTGTGAATTTTTGGATGTTTTTCCGAATGAGTTGCCAGGTATGCCACCCGATTGAGACGTTGAGTTTGTTATTGATTTAATACCTGGAACTGCACCTATAGCTAAGAGGCCGTATAGGATGCCTCCTATGGATTAGTGGAGCTCAAGAAGCAGATTGAAGAGCAACTAGAGAAGGGTTTTATTCGCCCTAGCTCTTCGCCTTGGGGAGCGCCCGTTCTATTTATGGACAAGAAGGACAGATCCCAAAGGATGTGCGTGGATTACCGAGCTCTCAACGAGGTAACAATCAAGAACAAGTACACCTTGCCACGTATAGAGGACTTGTTTGATCAAATGAAGGGTGCTTGTGTCTTCTCTATGATTGATTTGAGATCGGGATACATTCAAATGAAGATTAGACCATCGGACATAACCAAGACAGCCTTTAGGACGCGGTATGGATCTTATGAGTACACCGTGATGTCTTTTGGATTGACGAATGCGCCTGCCTACTTTATGTACCTCATGAATAAGGTCTTCATGGAGTACTTGGATAAGTTCGTTGTGGTGTTTATTGATGATATTATGATCTACTCGAAGGATGAGAAAGAGCATGAGGAACACTTGAGGCTTACGTTGCAGAAATCTAGGGAGCACCGATTGTATGCCAAGTTCAACAAGTGTCAGTTTTGGTTGAAAGAGGTGCCATTTTTGGGTCATATAATCTCAGGAGGAGGAGTATCGGTCGACCTCGGAAAAGTGAGAGACGTGTTGAAGTGGGAACCGCCGGAAAATGTAAAGGAAATAAGGAGTTTTCTTGGGATGGCTAGATATTACCGTAGATTCATCAAGGACTTTTCCAAGATAGCCAAACCTATGACGGAGTTGCTAATGAAGGGAAAGGCATTCCAATGGACTGAAGCTTGTCAAAATAGTTTTGAGGAGTTGAAGAAGAGGTTGACAATAGCCCCAGTTTTGATACTGCCGGATGTGAGCAAGAGTTTTGATATTTATTGTGATGCATCGAGACAAGGACTTGGATGTGCATTGATACAAGAGGGTCAAGTGGTTGCCTATGCATCAAGACAATTGAAGAAACATGAGCAGAATTACCCCACGCACGATTTGGAACTCGCGGCCGTGGTACACGCATTGAAGATTTGGAGACACTATATTCTTGGACATAGGTGTGAAATTTATACGGATCATAAGAGTTTGAAGTATATTTTCACACAAACGGATCTGAACTTGAGGCAACGGAGATGGTTGGAGCTCATCAAAGACTATGATTTGGGGATCAACTATCATCCGGGAAAAGCCAATGTAGTGGCCGATGCTTTGAGTAGAAAAGGAGTAAGTCATCAACTCACAGTTCGAGAGTTACCATCCGAGTTATGCAAGGAGTTTGAACAGTTGAACCTCGGGTTTGTAAATGAGAAGGAGATGATGGAATTAAACCCAACTTTGGAACAAGAAATTCGAGAGGCACAAACCACAGATGAGGAGATCAAGGAAATCAAGGAAAGGACCGAAGAAGGGAGAGAATTCAGATTTGATAAAGACGAACATGGTACCTTATGGCTTGGAAAGAGAATCGTTGTGCCTAATGTAAAGCATATTCGGGAGACAATATTAAAGGAGGCACATGCCTCGCCATACTCGATTCACCCCGGTTGTACGAAGATGTACAAAGACTTGAAGACTTGCTATTGGTGGGATAGCATGAAGAAGGACATAGTCGAATATGTTGCATTGTGTGACGTGTGCCAACGAGTCAAGGCGGAACATCAAAGGCCAGCAGGATTATTGCAGCCATTAAAGATTCCGGAGTGGAAGTGGGAAGAGATTGGTATGAAATTTATAGTTGGATTACCGTGAAGCCAGTCTGGCTATGATTCAATATGGGTCATTGCAGATCGGTTGACAAAATCAGCTCACTTCATTCCTGTCAAGACCACATATACCACCGTGAAGCTAGCAGAATTGTATATGGAGCATATTGTGTGCCGACATGGAGTACCGAAGAAGATAGTCTCGGATAGAGGTTCTCAATTTACTTCCAGGTTTTGGCAAAAATTGCATGAAGCTTTGGGAACAAGGTTGAATTGTAGTTCAGCATATCATCCTCAAACGGATGGACAAATTGAGAGGACTAATCAGATTTTGGGGGACATGTTAAGAGCTTGTGCTTTAAAACATGGGAAAAGTTGGGACAAAAGCTTGCCATACGCGGAATTTCCATACAACAATAGTTACCAAGCAAGCTTGAAAATGTCACCGTATGAAGCGCTTTATGGGAGGAAGTGTAGGGCGCCTTTATTTTGGAATGAGACAGGAGAAACTCAAGTATTTGGTCCAGATGTGTTGCAAGAAGCCGAAAAGCAAGTCCAAATAATTCGTGAAAACTTGAGGGCTGCCCAATCAAGGCAAAAAGGCTATGCGAACAATAGGAGAAGGAAATTAGCCTTTGAAGTGGGAGGTTTTGTTTACCTCAAGGTGTCACCAATGAGGGGTCATAAGAGGTTTAACATAAGGGGCAAGCTCGCACCTCATTATATTGGACCATTCAAGATTTTGGACAAAAGAGGAGAAGTAGCGTATAAGTTGGAGATGCCAGCTCATCTTTCAGACGTACATGATGTCTTTCATGTTTCCCAGCTCAAGAAGTGCTTGAGAGTACCGGAAGAACAAGTACCAATGGAAGGATTGGATCTAGAGGAAGATTTGACTTATGCCGAACAACCGGTCAAAATCTTGGAAACCAAGGAGAGAGTCACAAGAAACAAGGTTATTAGATGGTGTAAGGTTCAATGGAAGCATCACACAGAAAAGGAAGCGACGTGGGAACTGGAGGATGATCTCAAGAAGGAATTTCCCTATCTCTTCTCTTCCACATCGAATCTCGAGGGCGAGATTCATTTTAAGGGGGGTAGGTTTGTAACACCCTCATTTTCATGCATCATGCCCTACATGCACTCATATACATGTTTAACATTAACCCACAACAAGAGGAACGATTTTAAATTGATTTGGAACAAAACCGCACTTAAAACGCAGGAAAGTGCGGACTAGTCCGGTTTTTGCTGCGGACTAGTCCGAATTCTCTTTGACTAAAAACGGACTTGTCCGTTTTTGCTGCGGATTAGTCCGATTTCTGGCACCGGAAACTTTCGGACTTGTCCGATTTTGTGCGGACTAGTCCGATGCTCCGTGAATCCTTGAAAAATTTGCTAAGTCCCTGGACTTTTCCGGACTAGTCCGGTGTTACAGCGGACTTGTCCGTTTTCCTTTCTGTTCAAATACGGACTTGTCCGATGTTTGACCAGACTTGTCCGATTTTCTCTCTGGACGACTTCAGACTAGTCCGGTCCTGTCCGGACCTGTCTGATATTTCACGACTCCGAATTGATCTTTTGTTTTACGACTTGTTTCTTGGGTTTCACGTTAAGTGGGCCTAGGGACGTCGTGCCTAACTCTTTTAGAGCCCATGTGGGACTCTAAACCGGCCTCTACTCATCCCAAACTCGAAATCCATCTAGCCCTAGCCTCCACCTCTATATAAACAACCCCACCCTTGGTTTGGCATCTATTTGCCACTTTTTCACCCACCCAAACCCTAGTTCGTGGGGAGCCGCCATCAAGGAGGGAGGAGAAGAGCCCAAGCAAGAAGAACAAGAGGAGGAAACGAAAGAGGATCAAGATCTCCACCAAGTTTCGTCCTTCACCACCAATTCATCCCCAAGTTCATCACCAACCCTAGATCACCAAGATCCAAGTGCTACCTCCAAGTTTCTTGATTCATTGGAGTCCTAAACACCTGGTATACCTTCTATTATATTTTTTCTTACGTGAATTCAACCCCTAATCTCCAAATTTACGTCGATCTAGAAAACCCTAATCCGCTGATCTCGCAGAGTGCGGACCTGTTCGGTCCCTAGCGGACTAGTCCGGTCTTCCTGGTTAAATTACATCAAATTGATTCTAAAATTTGATCTAATCGAATCCAAACCTGTATAAACTTGTTAAAATCTATTAGAACTAGTTAGTGATCATTAAAATCAATCCATTAACAAGTTCTACCTTGCATTTGCATTAATCATGCATGTCATGTCATATTGAGTAATATTTGTGCACTCTTTGATTGTGTTTCTTGTCTTGTATGTTTATTATGTGGATTAGACGGATTTGCGCTAGAAAGTGCCGCGGAGGATCTACATCACCAAGAGTTTATAGGCTTTGACCCTAATCAACAGCAAGAGCAAGGCAAGTGTCCTTGAAGCATATTGATCCTGTTTTTAAAATAAATGTTTTGTTTGCAAAACTGCATGATTGTGTCAATTTTGATGGGAATCCTATGGTAGGAAGTTTACTAGTTTTGTTTGACCACCCTTGTCACCTGGAATTTATGGTAGAGAGTCGGGAAGGGCTTTTTACTTTTTTTCTTCGCTTAATCAACTGGGATGGAAAACAACTATACCACTCAATTTAATTATGCATGGACGAGATTATGGATTACATGAACTAGTTAATATGACATGGTAATCGGTGATCTAAGCAAGCCTGGTATGTGGATGGGTTGGATGTTATGGTGGTTTGCTTGCTTTAGATCTAAGGACCGGTTCATGCGAGAATAAGCCAGGACTACAGTGCCACCACGAGGCCAAGTATGGGTGGGGCGTAGCCGATTAATTAGGGCTTTGCTGGTGCTGTTTGGACCATTGTGGATGCTCGGGGAAGGGGTAGTCGGATTGGGTTTGTTGAGGATTGGTGGGACTACCCTGGGATCCGAATGGCTCAAGAGGGGGCCCTTGGTTGAAGATGTGCTCACTTGGAGACATCGCCACCGGTGAAACCTCAGTGGGGTCTAAATAGGCTAGTAATCCCTTTGTAAAGGCTATTTTGTGATCTCTTGGCCATACACCAAAGGAAGTGTAATTGGCATAAGGGAGGTTCTTTAGTTGCCGACAGGTGATGAAATCACAAACACGTGGGTAAAGAGGTACAAACTCTGCAGAGTCTAAATAAAACTATCGTGATAGCCATGCTCCCGGTTATGAGCGCCTGGATGACCTACATGATTAGAGGGAAATTGGTAATTGGGATGGTTATGATTTGGTAATGGTTATGGATGGTTATGGTTTAATTTCTGGTATTGAATATAGTTATTGGCAAATGGTAAAATCTGGAATTATGGATGAGGATGGTGAATTATGGACTGGTATTATGATATTACTTATGATTATGATGGGTTTACTTCACATACATATGATATATTGCTTTTCAAACGTTTTAATGTACTTTTCAGCACTTAACCATTATTATTGACGACATTTGAATAAGCCACATGTCATACTTTCCACACTTGCTGAGTACGACATGTACTCACTCTTGCAATCCCCCCAACAGTTGCAAGTCAGGATTGGGAGTTTAATGGTGACAATGCGGAGTTCTAGGCTGTGTCAACCGTCAGCTTTGCCTGTGGTGTTGAATGGAGTTGCGCTATGCCCTATCCCTTATGCTTAGTTGCTTAGTTTGCTTAATTAGTTTATTTCCGCTGCATTAGTTGAACTTGTCATAAATATTCATTAGAGCTTGTATTCGAGGATAATCTGGTTTGTGTAATAAATTTGGTTAATTAATCTTGTTCTGTGGTAATTTTCTGTATACTCTTTTGTGATTGCACTCGTGTATGTGTGATGAACATCCTGGGCACACATATGCGTTAGCTTGGTTCATTCTTCGGAACCAGGCATCACAGGTCAGCAAGCTTCTTCCATACTATTCTGCTAAGGTTCGAAAGAAAGCTAGTGGCACCAAAAATAAGAACACGATGAGCTGTTGTATTTTTGACAATATATAACATATAATTCCATGAAAATATACTTACTCCACCTCATCTTCTATTTGTGCAGGTGACACGTGCTCTGGCTGAGTATGCTCACGACTACAAACAACAGTTTCGATTGGTGCATTGGTTGCTCCTAATGAAAGATGAGCCTAAGTGGGGTGACACTAAGCACGTTAGGGATGGGCTCTCAAGTCACTGTGACCCCTGCAATCCTAATGATGAGGTAACCTTTTATTTTGTTAACGTAGTTTCATGTCAGTTCTAGGTGTCATATACGATGTCATATATGGTTGCGGGTGCACATTGATTCAAACACAATTGACGGTGGCGTCTAGCCCATTCCGCCCTCCATAGGGAGTAAAGACCAATGGGGAGGGATGCCGCAAAGGAGGCAGGCTGCAACAAGAGATGCTCCACTTTGTCGTCTGTTGATACCCTGCAGATGGGGTACCCTCGCACATAGTATGAAGACACCAAGGCACGTACGGAGCTGCCATGTGTTCCAAAGATACCAAGACCTCTGCCTCCCTCAAGATCGAGCTCCGATGCTGCCACGTAAGCCTTGAAGATGGGACTTGGCACCTCCGGTGTGACGGGCTCCTGAGACGCCACGTGTAGAGATGTGACCTCACCCAACCCTGGGGGAGCGCCCTGGTATAGCCACATGGCACGGAACGTCAGGACCAGCACCCCCCACGGGAAAGGGCCCAGAGCTGCCACATCCCCTGACGAGCCCCGAAGCTGCCACGCATCACAGAGGATCAGGTCTGACCTCCCCAGTGGAGACCAGCCTCGAGGCTACCACGTGTCCCGCTGCTCGCCTCGGACGGTGAGATGCGGGTGTCTAGAGATGGCGCGCCCTGCTCAGGTCGAACATTGAAGATGCAAACCCACCTCCAGTGCCCAATGTGGAGCATGCCAATGGTCAGAGACCGCTGCAACCAATCGCATCACAGTGAAGACACCGCAGGCCTATCCCACTCTGCCAAGTGGGTAGCTTACAGCGACAGAGATAGTTGGATGGGACGTCCCTGCCAATGTCTGCAATGGCGCATGGGCTACTTATGAATCAGGCGGGAAGACGACGAGTCTTCAAGTCCACGGTCAGAGCAAGCTTACGGAAGAAGACTTAAATATTTAGGATAAGATCGCCCCGAGACCACCTGTCAGGCCTCGGGATCCCACTTTTAAGGCATCCGACCTTGTCTATAAAAGGCCCGGACCGCCACCGTTACAAAGGACCAGATGCAGAATCCCCCACATCGAACATCACACACACACACATACTAGCAATACCATCCACCATGGAGTAGGGAGTTACGCTCCTTGCGGCCCGAACCACGTAAAAACCACTATCTCATACATCCATCCACTAGAACACTTGATTCAGGCCTTAAGCCCCGCCAATCAAAGAACCTCCGCGGGCTGCTCCTTAGCATATCCGGGGGAAGTGTCGCTCTAACACTTAGACATTTGGCGCGCCAGGTAGGGGTTTTTTTCCCAAAAAAGTGGTAGCATTTTCACCAATCATGGTCTGCATCAAGCCTACAAGTAGCAGCAAGATCAAGCCGCAAAAGGTCGACCAGCTCATGCACCACCCAGGGGGCCTGCCGTCGACATTTCTACAGTGACAATGGGCGACGCTGGAGCAATCAGCTCCGGCACCACCCAATGGGCCTGTCGTCGACATTTCTACAGTGACGATGGGCGACGCCAGAGCAGCCAACACCAGCAGCACCCAGGGGGCCCACCATCGATGTTCTTCTTGTTGATGATGGGCGATGCCGAAGCATCCAGCTCTGGCACCTCTCAGGGGGCCTGCCGTCGATGTTTTTTAGTGTTGATGGTGGGCGCCGCCAGAGCATCCAGCTCCGGCTCCTCCCAGGGGCCCGCCGTCAGTGATCCGTATGTTGATGGTGGGCGCCGCCTCGGTTTGGTGGCTACCTCTTTTCCATCGCTGCCAGAGTCAACTATCCATGCTCCCGTGCTCCGCTGGGGGCCCGCCGTTGACATCCTGCGACTAAGTGGTAGGACCAGTTGGCCACACCTACCAGGGGACCTCTAAGGGGTCTCATGGCCAGGACGTCAAGCGGTTTCCCGCCACCACGGTGACAACTATGTCACCAAGGTGTTACAGTAAGTTCGACCCGAAGATCCGCTGTAAGTTTTACTTTTGGCACGGTGAGAGGTCCATAGTATGCAATCTGCTTAGTCTGGTCCTGCACCCTAAGCGTGTACACTTTGCCTCCCCAACGCCACTTTGGTAAAGCTTCACCCTGGGCATAGTGGTAGGATAGTGGTTTTTTCTCTAAAAAGGGTGTCATAGTATCTAGGAGCAGCGCTCGAAGCAACTAAGCTCCGGTAAGTCCGATCCAGAGTGTTCAGCCTGCTTAGCATGGTTCCATAACCTAAGCTTGTACATTTTTCCTTCCTTGTCATCCAGAGCGGGTCGTTGCCTTCTTGTAAAGCTTGCCTCCTCCTATGATTACCAAGTTAAAAGAACCACTGTCTTTCCCTATGCTCCATTTATGTTCATTTAATTACACATTAATTTTATGATATCAAATCATGCTCGTTCTTGCATATTCTCTGTCATATGCTCAGACACTCTCTCCCTGTCATGCGCCTAGTGGACTTATGCATCCTACTGCTGCCGGGTCTACTTGGGGTTCCTGTGATGTATTTAGGTTCTTTGGTTGATTTCCTGTTCGGGAGCCTGTGGCGCCGAATGGTCACTCCCTTGAAAAGCTAACGCCCGTGGGAGGTCCAGAGTGTACAACCTGCTTAGCCTGGTCCTGCACCCTAAGCATGTACACTTTGCCTCTTCAGCGCTATCGGTTGAGTACAGGGGGCCAGACGACACACACTCCTGAGCAGGGCGATAAACATAACCTGGTTACCATCTGTCGGTACCTGGCGAACCAGGTACCCCTAGATACAAGAAAGGAGGCACGTTGGGTCCCACCGCCCATGGGGGCAGGACCTGACGTGGTCCCAGGGTGCCGCGTGGCGTGCGGCATAGCCATGCCTCTCCACTGAGAGAAGGCCCGACGGAGCCACGTGTCCAGCAGCTCTAGGTGCATCACCCTCACGGAAGGGAGGTCCGGCGTTGCCACGTGTCCCGTAGGTCTGGGTCCACCCCCCCCCCCCCCCTGTGAAGGAGAGGTCTAGCGTGCTGATAGGTCGGCGGCTCCGGACCTGCCTCCGTGCAGGAAGAGGGTCTGGTGCAGCCACATGTCCGGAAGCTCCGGGTCCGACCACACGGCAGAGGAAAGGACCAGACTCGCCACGTGGCAAGCAGCGCCACACCTAGCTCATCCTGCAATAGTGGCAATAAAGTGGGACGAGGACAATGCACCTAAACGGAAAAGAGACGCATGTTCCCTAGGTAAGCAGGAGCTCGCACTCATAAGTCAAAAGTCCTGTACCAAGCCCATCGGTAACAGGCTGACACCAAACTACTATGTGCAACGGGCGAATGAGAGGCCGCAACAAGACGGACGGGACACCGCCTACCATGATGAGGAGCTATGCGTAGCCCTGCAGCAAGGCATGGCCAGGCGGCACGTTGAAGATATTGTCAGGGGATAGCATTTACTCCCAAATATTAGGAGGGATTTGGTACACCCAGGGCCACATATTGGGCCCCGGGTCCCACTTGTAAGCTGCCCGGCCTTAGACTATAAAAGGACCGAGCGGCAACCGACTAAGACACATTCACTCAGACCCAGAGTTCTCTCAGACTCAAGCAATACAACACACAAACAACCGTGGAGTAGGGTATTACGCTCAGGCGGCCCGAACCACGTAAATCCCTCGCGTTCATCATTCTCTGAGCTTGATCTTGCTAGGACTAGCCCCCCAAAACACATCGAACCTCCGTAGACTGCTCCCGAGTGGGTCTGGGGGAGGTGTCAGTTTAGACACCTCGACATTTGGCGCGCCAGGTAGGGGACTTTATCCTGCAAGCATCTTCACCGACAGGATGGTGAATGCACGTTCCAATGCAAGTTCCTCCAGGCCACAGCCCCGCCAGCAGGCGGCGGGAAGGACCAAGCATCATCCCACCCCAAAGTTGGGTCCTGCTTTAGGGCGAGAAGGTCTGGACCATCGGTACGCCGTGTAGTCACCCCACTGACTGCATGCCCGCATAACACGGCACGGCGAACGCCAGCCGTGCCAGCGGCAAGCCCAGAAAGTGCACTCCTAGCCGCACGTGCGCTGCTCCGCAACGCACCGACGGCAGGTGCACCCCAGGGAGCAACTCAGCAATAGGTAAATGACGTCGACCACCTGGTCATCACTGCGCTCCAAGCGACTCCACAAGGCGGGAGGCGAGCGGCAACAACGTTTGTTTCACTGTCGTGAACGCCTACCATCGACTGACGGACTGCCGATAGCCACTTGACAAGGCTTTCAAAGGCGGACCTGCAGGCTAAGCTGCAGTGACGTAGGGCAGCTGAGGACTGTTGAGTCATCATCGAACAACAGAGGGAGCAGCGCCGCAACCTTGAGGCGGACTACAGCCTGCCGGGTTCCGGACCCCAGGTGCACGGTGCTCTCCTGCTGCGGCAGGGGTATGTGACGCCCCCCGCACAACACCAGGCATACGCGACGCCTCCTCCACACAAGGCGTACGTCGCACCTCCTCTGCTCCAGGAATATGGTGTGCCTCCGCCACACCAGGCATCTACCGCCGCGCCTCAACACCAGGCATACATAGTGCCGCTTGGCCATCAAAGTCATGCAGTGCCAAACCAGTCGCCCGCACCTACGGAGAGTGGTCTGTCCTCACAAGTTCCGGCCACACACGTTGGAGAAGTATGTCGGGAGTGTCAAGCCGAGTGAGTTCCTGCAGATCTACTCCACCTCCATCCTGGCTGCAGGGGGCGACAAGGTCTGGCAGCACGGTCATGGCTCATGAACCTGCCTCAGGGGTCCATCACCTCCTGGGAAGAGCTGTGCTAGCAGTTCGTGGTGAACTTTGGAAGTTCGTATGAGCATCCTGTAAGTGTATCTAGGATATCCCTTGTGGGTTTTGGCTAATTGATGACAAAGATATGAGATCCTAATGAATCCACTGAGATGATTGCAGGACAAACAAGTGAAACAGCTCGGTGCACACAAAAAGGCGAAAAATGAAGTGGTGTTCAAAGAAATATACTTTGATGAAGCTTGGAAGACCAAATTAGATTTTGAATGTATAGGGAGTGTATGAAAGACACACTCCAAGAGCTCACAACTTTGCGCGAGGGTAAGGGATTAAAATTAACCTAACTTTCACAAAGCACCGGACTAGTCCATCATGGACCGGACTAGTCCGTTCATCTTTCTGGAATCCCACTTATTAGGAGACCGGACTAGTCCGTGCATCCACCGGACTAGTCCGTTGATGTTTTTGGAGTCTCTCATATTGAGGGACTGGACTAGTCCGATCATGGACCGGACTAGTCCGTTGAACTTTATGGAATCTCCCATTCGTGGAGATCGGACTAGTCCGTTGAACTTTCTGGAGTCACCTACACACAGCACCAGACTAGTCCGAGCTTCGACCGGACTAGTCCGACAGACTTTCTGGACTTCAAAATGCACAGTGACCAGACAAGTCTGGACTTGCACCGGACTAGTCCGGTGTTAGGGTTTTTCAATGGCTAACTTTTGGAAACCCTATAAATAGAGAGTCCACAGCTTTCCTATTAACACACACGTCGAATACTGATCAAAGAACAAACGCTAGCGCCGCCACTTCGTCCCAAGAGCCCAAAACACATCTCCCCACACATCTAAAGTGCAAAAAGAGTGAAATCAATTGAACACTTGGATTCGGGATTGGGAGATCGTCGTTCTTTCATTGCGAGCTCTTGGGGTTTGATCTTTCTACACTCATACTCTGCATTGTAATACTTTTGAGTGTATTTGATCACTTCTTTCATTGTAATTCTCGTGGGAGCCCTCAACGTGTGAGGTTGCCCCACAAACTTGGTGATTACCCGTGATAGTGGAATCAAGTCGGCCTTCGTGGTGACTTGAAGAGGGAAAGGGTTGGAGACCCGGCTCTGTGTGAGCTTCCTCAACGAGGATGTAGATCTCGTGGTGAGATCGAACCTCGGGAAAAATTCATGTGTCTTGCGCCTTATTTCATTTAAATTTTGTTCACTAGATCACTTAAGTGCTAAAACATTAACCTAAGGCAATTATAAGTTTTACCTGCATTTTTATATTAATCTCAAATAAAAATATCAGTTGTTCTCATTTCCGCTGCTAAAGAAATTTAGATTCCCAAACAACACTTGATCAACACACATATTTTTAGCACACCGGACAATTCCACCCACACGACCGGACTAGTCCGACCAACCAAGGTTTGACGATTCTATTAAGTGTGCAGGGAAATTCAAAAGGCCTATTCACCCCCCCTCTAGGCCACATTCAATTGGTATCAGAGCAAGGTTCTCCACCAACGAGACTCACATCTCGGAGAGATCAATGGCCTTTGAGAAGAACAACGATATCTCGAAGATGAACATTAATGAGGAGGAACAAGAAACTAAAACTTTTGATGTGCTAAAAGAGAGCCCACACGATAATGAAGAAGTGCGACAATTGAAGGCACTTCTGAGAAAGAAACTGCTAGGACAAAAGGGAAAAGAAGAAGACAAGACGATGGGGAGTGGTCATCACGACTACTCCCGACAGCCTTACAACTACAACCGTCTCAATTCAAACAACCATTATCTTTCCATTCCTATGGGAAAACCTCCACAGTTTGACGGAAGCGACTATACAATGTGGAAGTACAACATGAAGATGCATCTAATATCCCTAAATCCTAGTCTATGGCACATTGTTTGCACTGGCATAGACATCCCGGACACGGATGAAGAACTCACCCCAGAACAAGAAGAAGAGATTCACAAAAATGCACAAGCTATCGCCGTGATCACATCATCACTAAGCAGAGAGGAATTCACCAAGATTGATGGCTTAGAAAGTGCAAAGGAAATATGGGATACACTCAAGACAGCTCACGAAGGAAATAGATCGGTTTGTGAAGCAAAAATTGAAATGCTTGAAGGAGAGTTGGGGAGATTCGCTATTGAAGAAGGCGAATCACCTCAAGACATGTACAACCGGATGAAGGCACTCATCAACAAAATACGTGCCTATGGAAGTAAGAAATGGACGGATCACGAGGTAGTCAAGAGAATGATTAGAGCCTTCATGCCAAGAAATGTCACACTTTGCTCAATGATTAGAGAAAGCCCCGGGTTTCACAAAATGACTCCCGATGAGTTGTTGGGAAAGATCATAAACCATGAAATGATGGAGAAAGAGGCACAATACGTCAAAGACTTGGCCGAACTCACTTCCCCCAAAAAGAAGGAGGTTGCTCTCAAAGCAACATGCCGACCCAAACTCAAAGATGCTCGTGAAGATCAAGACAATGGGCATACAAGTGACGAGAGCACCGATCTTGATGATGAAGAAATGGTACTCTTTATCAAGAAGTTCAAGCGAATGATGAAAAGAAGACACGGCAACAACTCAAATGAAGGCAAAAGCAAGGATAAAGGAAAATCCAAGGCTCGACGCACTTGCTACAACTGCGGAGAGTATGGTCACTTCATGGTGGACTGCCCTTATGAAGAAAACAAAAAGAAGAAGGAAACAAGATCTCAAGAAAAGAAAAATTTTAGAAAAAGAAGACAAACCCATCAAGCTCACATTGGCAAGGAGTGGGACTCAAACGATGACTCCTCCTCCGATGAAGAAGAAGAAATGGCCACTATCGCAATCAAGACACCTACTATGAAGGCCACACTCTTTCCAAACATGGGAGGATGGGACATGAACAACCACACTTGCCTTATGGCTAAGGAAGGCAAGAAAAAGGTACGGCTCACTCCTCCTACGCTAAATTCCTCTATTGATGACTTTGACAGCTCTAGTGATAAGGACTAAGTGAAATTGCTCTAAAGAAAATGGAAATGTTGTCAAACGAAATCTTTGAAAAGGAGGAACTTCTTGACCGACAAGAAGATATGCTCATCCGTGAAAGGAAGAGATATCAAGAAGTTGAAAAGCTTCTCAAGCTTGAAAGAGAGAAGAACGAGTCACTTGAAGTTGAGCTAGCCTTGAGTAAGGAAACTTACTCGAAGCTAGAAGACTCGCATATTGCAATCAAGGAAGAACTTGCTAACTTGTCAAAAGCTAACAAGATCCTTGAGGTGCAAGTCGAGTCGCTCAAGCAAAGTGACTCCTCATCCTCCAAGAGCTCCTCCTCCAAAGATATGAGTTCGACAACAATCGGAACTTGCACTTGCTCTAGTAAGAAGAATATTATTTCTAATACTTCAACTTCTCATAATATGCATGCCCCTCCAAGCGGCATCTTTGATAAGGAGAAGATCAAATATGCACGCAGTGCATATATGGTCACTAGACCTCCTAATGTCAAAAATGGCCTTGGTTTTGATAAGAACAAACACATGTCTACTTATAATCATGCTAAAAATAGAATTGTCCTTGTTAAGGAAAAATCCCATGAATCTGAACCACAAATATTGTTTCATACATTTAACGCCTCTTATGTTCTTATGAAAGCCAAATATAGAAAAGTCATTGCCAAATATACAGGGCCACGCCACAAGAACTTGAAAACTTGTGTGTGGGTGCCCAAGACTCTTGTGACTAACCTGAGAGGACCCAAGCAAGCTTGGGTACCTAAAACCAAGGAATAATTCTTTTTGCAGGCTTACTCCTCCGGTGGAACAAAATGGGTACTTGATAGAGGATGCACAAATCACATGACCAGAGAGAGAGGTATGTTTGTAGAGTACGAGTACAACAAGGATCCAGGTGAAGGCATATACTTCGGAGACAACAGCCAAGGAAAGGTCCTTGGTAGCGGTAACATTGAAATATCCTCTCAACATACCTTATCGAATGTGTTACATGTAGATTCTCTAGATTATAACCTTTTGTCAATATCCCAACTATGCGACAAAGGTTACAACTGTTTATTCACTAATGAGGGTGTGACTGTTTTTAGAAGAAGCGATGGCTCGATTGCATTCAAGGGAATGTTGAAGGGCAAGCTTTATCTTGTTGACTTCAAGAAAGATAAAGCCGAACTCAACACTTGCTTGGTTGCTAAGACCAACATGGGATGACTGTGGCATAGACGGCTAGCCCATGTTGGGATGAGAAATCTGCAGAAACTTCTAAAAGGTGGTCACATCCGTGGTCTTAAGGATGTGGTTTTTGAAAAATACAGGTCGTGCAACGCTTGTCAAGCAGGAAAACAAGACGGAGCACCACACCCCGCCAAGAATGTGATGACTACCGCAAGACCGCTGAAACTTCTCCACATGGATCTTTTTGGTCCAGTTTCGTACATCAGCATCGGCGGTAACAAATACGGTTTAGTAATTGTTGATGATTTTTCAAGATTTACCTTGGTATTTTTCTTGTATGATAAATCAGAAACTCAGAGGATCCTCAAGAAGTTCCTGAAAAGAGCTCAGAACGAATTCTCATCAACCATAAAGAACATCCGAAGTGACAACGGGACAGAATTCAAGAACCTCCAAGTTGAAGAGTTTCTTGATGAAGAAGGGATAAAGCATGAATTCTCGGCACCCTACTCCCCTCAACAAAATGTAGTGGCCGAAAGGAAGAACAAAACATTGATTGAAATGGCGAGAACTATGCTGGATGAATACAAGACATCAGATCAATTTTGGGCAGAAGCGGTGAACACCGCTTGCCATGCCACAAATCGACTGCATCTCCATCGACTACTGAAGAAAACTCCATATGAGCTCCTTACCGGTAAAAAGCCTAATGTTTCTTTTTTTTTTAAGTTTTTGGTTGCAAATGTTTTATTCTGAACAAGAAATAGAGGGCCTCGAAGTTTGCTTCAAAGTCCAATGAAGGATTCTTGCTCGGTTATGAGTCGAATGCCTACGCCTATCGTGTCTTCAACAAGGTGTCCGACCTTGTTGAAGTAGCACGTGACGTAGTGTTCGATGAATCTAATGGCTCACAAGTGGAGCAAGTTGATAAGTGTGTGCTAGATAAAGAGGAAGCTCCATATGAAGCACTGAAGAAAATGGGACTTGGTGATATCTTACCACAAGAGCAAACATTCGACTCAAATGCACAAGATGAACCTCAAGACGGAGGCAATGATCAAGGAGGAGCTCTTGCACAAGATCAAGAGGAGGAAGATCAAGAAGACCAGGACAATCATGGAAACAATGATCTAGGGGGAGACAATGCACCTGAAGATAATGAAGAACAAGCAACTACACAAGATCCACACCCAAGAGTACACCAGAGCGTGCAAAGAGACCACCCTGTCAACAATATCATCGGAGATATTGCTAAGGGAGTAACTACTAGATCTCGAATTGCAAATTTCTGTGAATCCTATTCTTTTGTGTCTTTTCTGGAACCATACAGGGTAGAAGAAGCCTTAAGGGATCCAGACTGGGTGATTGCAATGCAAGAGGAGCTAAACAACTTCAAGAGAAATGAAGTATGGGAGCTGGTGGAGAGACCAAAGGCGACCATAGTTGGAACCAAATGGGTCTTTCGGAACAAGCAAGATGAACATGGAGTAGTAACGAGAAATAAGGCAAGACTGGTGGCCAAAGGTTATTCTCAAGTCGAAGGTTTGGACTTCGATGAAACTTTCGCTCCTGTAGCTAGACTTGAGTCCATTCGTATTTTATTGGCATATGCTACTCACCATAATTTTAAGCTGTATCAAATGGACGTCAAGAGCGCTTTCTTAAACGGCCCAATCAAGGAGGAAGTTTATGTGGAGCAGCCACCAGGATTTGAAGACCAGAAATATCCCAACCATGTCTACAAACTGTGTAAGGCTCTCTATGGCCTCAAACAAGCTCCTCGAGCTTGGTATGAGTGTCTTAGAGATTTTCTAATTCAGAATGGATTCAAAATTGTTAAAGCTGACTATACACTTTTCACTAAACATTGTGATGATCATTTATTTGTATGTCAAATTTACGTTGATGACATTATCTTTGGATCCACTAACAAATCCTTCTGTGAAGAATTTAGCAAAATTATGATAGATAGGTTCGAGATGTCAATGATGGGCGAATTAAAGTTCTTCTTGGGATTCCAAGTGAAGCAACTAAGAGAAGGTACATTTATAAGCCAAACCAAATATACACAAGACATTCTCAAGAAATTCAATATGGACAAAGCCAAGCCCATCAAGACACCCATGGCCACTAATGGACACCTCGACCTCAATGAAGATGGTCCAAATGTGGACCAAAAGGTATATCGGTCCATGATTGGCTCCTTACTTTATTTATGTGCATCTAGGCCAGATACTATGCTTAGTGTTTGCTTGTGTGCAAGGTTTAGGGCTGCACCTAAAGAGTGTCATTTAGTTGCCGTAAAAAGAATCCTAAGGTACCTTGTGCACACACCCAACTTGGGCCTTTGGTATCCCAAAGGATCCAAATTTAACTTGATAGGGTATTCCGATGCCGACTATGCAGGATGCAAAGTTGATAGAAAGAGCACGTCAAGGACTTGTCAGTTTCTTGGTAGGTTCCTGGTCTCTTGGTCATCTAAAAAACAAAACTCCATTGCCGTTTCCACAGCAGAAGCAAAATATATTGCAGCCGGTAGCTGTTGCGTCCAATTACTTTGGATGCGACAAACCCTTAGGGACTACGGCTACAATCTTAACCATATCCCACTACTATGTGACAATGAAAGTGCTATCAAAATTGCACACAACCCGGTAGAGCACTCAAGAACTAAGCACATAGATATCCGTCATCATTTTCTTAGAGATCATTCATTAAAAGGTGACATTGCTATTTCTCATGTTAGAACTAAAAAACAACTTGCCGATATTTTAACCAAACCATTGGATGAGAAAAGGTTTTGTGAACTTAGGAACGAACTTAATATTCTTGACTCTCAAAATGTGGCTTGAAACGTTGCACACCTGGTTGAAACTTCAAATGTTACATTTTATTGCTAAAACTGCCCCTCACCTCTTTTTCTTCTAAGAAAACTAATTTTAATGAAGAAATCTTGGAATTTATGACCATTCTTTTGTGTTGATTGCTTTCTAGTCATAATCACCAAGATTATTTGCAAAACTTGTCCTTGGATCACCTTTAGTTATCTCTAAATACTCATCTAGACAGATTCGTGCTCCTTCAACACGAAACTTCAAATATCGGTAAATTTCTCCCAAAAATCAAACTCTCAACTTTTCTAGTTCTAGCTTATTTCTCTTGATTCCAAGGAAGTACATTAGCTTCAGAGATGTATTTCTTTCACCTTCATGCTCCCTTGAATCCTTAGATAGAAGTTGTGATTCTAGTTTTGTTAGGGTTCTTGTGCCAGGCCAGACTAGTCCGGCTCCCAGATACGGACTAGTCCGGTACACCGGACAAGTCCGCACTCTGAAACTGGACAAGTCCGGTCTCTGACATTTGAATCCTCACATCACCTTCATTCTTAGTTCATTCTCATCTAAATCATGAACTCCTTGTTAGGCACGATGTCTTCAAGCTCAGATGACATCTCCTTCCATGTTGATGAAGAAGTTGAACGCGAAAAAGTGAAGAGAGCCAAGGAGAGGTACATGAAGAAAAGGCATGATGTAAATGTGCACTCTCCACCCTCCGACGACAACTTGCCCAAGAAAAGGAGAGTAGTTGTGAAGAAGGCCCAGGAAAGGCTGGTGAGAGCTCCTCAGGGCCAAAGAGGACTCTCAACAAAGGAAAGGGGCCTGCTAGTGGTCCCATTGGACCCATGAAAATGAAGAACCCAAATCACCGCAACAGGCAGCGCTCAAGTAAGGATTTCACCGGAAAAGGGGGGGGAGCTTGCCGATAGCTTCAGGCAGGTTAATGTGTATGCTCAACCTCGGCAATGCTCAGACCCAAGATTTTGGAGCAACTTCCATGCCGACTACTACGAGCATGTGTACAAAGAATCCCGTTGTGAAGAGTCAATGGGTGAACATTGGGTACATGCAGTCGAAGAAGTATCCTGCCTTTCGTGAGGTGGTTGAGTCCCTAGAGAGGCACGGACTGAAGGAACTGTTTTCCTTTGAGAATGACTGGAACAATGAGGTCATCACCCAATTCTACTCTACCCTCTACTTTGCTCGTGGTGATGGAGACAGTCTTACTTGGATGACTCATGGTTCCAAGTATAGTGTTACTTATGATGAGTTTGCAAGAATTCTCCACCTTGAACACACTTTGGATCATGATCTTGTTATCCACAATATGCAACCCTTGGAGAAGGATGAGCTCAAATTTCTCTATGACACAAGGATGCCTTATGTCCCTCCCAATATCAATTATTTGAAGCCCTTCTATGTGGTCCTCAACAGAATTTGGAGGAAGACAATAGCCACGAAAGATGGAGATGCGGGGACTATTCAAGGAACTTTGAGGACCCTAATGAAGGTCATTGGTGGGAGGAGACCGTTCAATGTCTTTGAATACATCTACAATGACATTATGAACATCTCAATCACTCCAAACAGATCTTGCGGGTATGCCCCGTACATCATGTTCATGATTGAGAAGGTGACTGGACTTGAGTTCGTCAAGGATGTTAACCATACAGGGTTGAAACCGCAAAAGCCCACCGAGTACACTCTACCTTCGGCTCTTGATGCACCTCCCTCCCCTGAAGCTGAGAGGAGGACTAAACAAAATCGGGATGTGAATGTCACAAGATCTTCAGCTACTCCTCCTAGCTCTGCACCTGCCCATGGATCCTCCGGTGGTGTGCTCAAAATGCTCACCTCTATCTTTGCCTGCTGCCGCAATATAGAAGTCAGGAAGAAGAAGCATCAACAATATGTCAATGCCAACATCAAAGCTATCTGTGACAAGCTGGAGATTGAGCCGGTGGGATCCCCGCCCGCCTTCGAGGACTCTGAGGGAGAGTCGGCTCCGGCGAATGATGATGATGGTGGTGAAGATGAAGATCGGACCGAGACTGAGGAAGAGAGTGGCGATGAGTGATTCCCCTCAATTTTTCCCTTTTTGGTGCCTTGATGCCAAAGGGGGGGGAGATTGAGACTAGTAGTTTGAGACCATCTCTAGTTGGTGTCTTTATGTTTTTGTGATCAAGGACATGTACTTATTTTTAAAACCTTGTAATGCACTAGTTCTTCTCTTATGTGTGATGCTTATTGTTGCTTGGATGATTATCTCTATGCTCATTATTGATTACCTTTACTTCATCACACCTTGTTGATCACACACCTGTCAGGCACCCCACCATAAGGTGTGTGCATATGTGAGAAGCTTTTTGTAGACTTATCATTATTCTCATATGTGCACACCTTATGAAAATCAAGATTTTATTCTCAATTGTGATATCTCAAATGGTTGTCATCAGTCACCAAAAAGGGGGAGATTGTAAGTGCATCTAGGATATCCCTTGTGGGTTTTGGCTAATTGATGACAAACATATGAGATCCTAATGAATCCACTGAGATGATTGCAGGACAAACAAGTGAAACAGCTTGGTGCACACAAAAAGGTGAAAAATGAAGTGGTGTTCAAAGAAAGATACTTTGATGAAGCTTGGAAGACCAAATTAGATTTTGAATGTATAGGGAGTGTATGAAAGACACACTCCAAGAGCTCACAACTTTGCGTGAGGGTAAGGGATTAAAATTAACCTAACTTTCACAAAGCACCGGACTAGTCCGATCATGGACCGGACTAGTCCATTCATCTTTCTGGAATCCCACTTATTGGGAGACAGGACTAGTCCGTGCATCCACCGGACTAGTCTGTTGATGTTTCTGGAGTCTCTCATATTGAGGGACCGGACTAGTCTGATCATGTACTGGACTAGTCCGTTGAGCTTTCTGGAATCTCCCATTCGTGGAGATCGGACTAGTCCACGAACTAGTCCGTTGAACTTTTGGAGTCACCTACACACAGCACCGGACTAGTCCGAGCTTGGACCGGACTAGTCCGGCAAACTTTCTGGACTTCAAAATGCACAGTGACCGGACAAGTCCGGACTTGCACCGGACTAGTCCGGTGTTAGGGTTTTTCAATGGCTACCTTTTGGAAACCCTATAAATAGAGAGTCCACAGCTTTCCTATTAACACAAAGAGTGAAATCAATTGAACACTTGGATTCGGGATTGGGAGATCGTCGTTCTTCCATTGCGAGCTCTTGGGGTTTGATCTTTCTACACTCATACTCTGCATTGTAATACTTTTGAGTGTATTTGATCACTTCTTTCATTGTAATTCTTGTGGGAGCCCTCAACGTGTGAGGTTGCCCCACAAACTTGGTGATTACCCGTGATAGTGGAATCAAGTCGGCCTTCATGGTGACTTGAAGAGGGAAAGGGTTGGAGACCCGGCTCTGTGTGAGCTTCCTCAACGAGGACGTAGATCTCGTGGTGAGATCGAACCTCGGGAAAAATTTGTGTGTCTTGCGCCTTATTTCATTTAAATTTTGTTCACTAGATCACTTAAGTGCTAAAACATTAACCTAAGGCAATTATAAGTTTTACCTGCATTCTTATATTAATCTCAAATAAAAATATCAGTTGTTCTCATTTCCGCTGCTAAAGAAATTTAGATTCCCAAACAACACTTGATCAACACACATATTTTTAGCACACCGGACAAGTCCGCCCACATGACTGGACTAGTCTGGCCAACCAAGGTTTGACGATTCTATTAAGTGTGCAGGGAATTCAAAAGGCCTATTCACCCCCCTCTAGGCCACATTCACATCCTGGCAAAGAGCTTGACCTCCACGCTGTTAGACAGCGCTCGGGGGAGCCGCTGTGAGCGTTCATCCAGCGATTCTCCCAGGTACAAAAGACCATCCCGCACATCTTGAATGCATCTGTCATAGTCGCATTCAGGTAGGATGTGAGGGACAAGAAGATGCTCGAGAAGCTCGCCACACATGACATGCGCGATGTCTCCGAGATGTTTGCCTTGGCAGACAGATGCACCAAGGCTGTAGAGGGGCGTAACTGGCACGCCCGGCCCTCCTCGGAAAGTGGGAAGCCCTCACAGTCCGAAGCGAAGGCCACTACCAAAGGTGGTGGCAGGAAGAAGAAGAACGGGGGCCGCAGCAGGAGTAAGCCAAGGCCTAGAGCTCCCATGGTGGCAGCTGCGGCAACTGGCAGAGCTCGGAGCTTGCGCCAGGATAAGCGCCCGCGCCCATCATCTGAGGGTGATGAAGCTGACTTCAAATGCCCGATGCACTGGAACAATGGTCACAGTGCAAGTGAGTGCCGACAAGTCAAGAAGCTCGCGGAACGTTTCCGTGAGCAGCGACAGAAGCAACAGCGTCAAGAGAGTGAGCCCTCTCGCCAGAGGGAGGGTAAGCAGAAGCTTGACCCTGCGGAGGACAAGGACGAAGACATGGGGTACTAGGAGCCCCACATAGCAGTGAAAGCAGTGTTCACGAGTGCTGACTCAGACACTAGCAGCGACCAGTAGCGTCGTAAGCTTCTCTATGTCATCTACGGGGGGGGGTTTTGGACCCTGTGTCTCGAAACACAGTGGAAGTCCTGCGATGGGTCGTGGCGACAGTGGCCCCGGTGCCAAGTCCGGCTCCCCACAGCAAGTGGATGAGCACTACTATCAGCTTCGACGCCTCGGACTGCCCAAAGAACATGGCAGGAGCTGGAGTGCTCCCACTGCTCGTGGCCCCAACCATCGCCAACGTGAAGCTCCATTACATGCTGATCGACAGCAGTGCAAGCCTCAACCTCATCTCCACTGCAGCCTTTCGGAAGCTGCAAATACCTATGTCTCGACTCACGCCTTTGAGCCCGTTCTTAGGCATGGGCCCAGGGCGGATTGTGCCCAGTGGTAGCATCCACCTCCCGGTAATCTTTGGTACCCCGGAGAACTACCGCACGGAGAGTATTCTATTCGACGAGGCGGATGTTGAGCTTCCCTTCAATGCCATCATCAGAAGGCCCGCGCTATACCAATTCATGGTCGTGGCTCACTACGGCTATCTGGTCCTGAAGATGCCGATGCCATCCGGGGTCCTCAGGGTCCGGGGGGATCGCATCGTGGCGGTGTTAGCCTTAGAGCAGCTCCAAACACCGCTGCGGGGCGAGCCTCGAACCTACATGATGCGAGGGAAGGCCAACCAAGTCAAGGCCTGCCCCAACGGACCTCCACCGCAGCTCCGCGTGTGCTGCCCGCCGAAGACAATGTCCCAGTAAAGGTCGTCAGGATCGGCTCCGAGGCTGCCCAGACGACCCGCATAGCGGGTAACCTGGACAACAAATAGGAATTCGCGCTCATCACCTTCCTTAGGGACAATGCCGATGTGTTTGTCTGGCAACCATCGCAGATGCCCGGGATCCCCAGGGAGGTAATTGAGCACCATCTGAAGATCTACCCCGACGCCCGCACGGTACAACAGAAGCCCCGGAAGCAGTCTGTTGAGCGCCAAAACTTCATCTGAGAGGAGATTAAGAAGTTGCTCGACGCCGGCTTCATCCGGGAGGTCCACCACCGTTGGTGGTTGGCTAATCCTATTGTCGTCCCGAAGGCTGGCGGGAAGCTTCAGATTTGCATCGACTACACCAACCTAAATAAGGCATGTCCAATAGATCCATTCCCACTCCCCAGGATAGATCAAATTGTAGACTCTATGTCAGGCTGTGATTTGCTGTGTTTCCTAGACACGTATTCTGGTTTCCATCAAATACCTATGTCTAGAGATGATGAATAACACACTGCTTTTGTAAGAGTAGATGGCATGTATTGTTATGTCTCCATGCCTTATGGTCTTAAGAATGCTCTCCCTACCTTTGTGCGTGCGATGCATAAAACATTTGGGGGATCTCATTAGAGACCTGGTAGAGGTTTATGTCGATGACATCGTGGTCAAAATCAAAGACTGCGCGTCCTTCCTGGACAACTTGGCACAAGTCTTCAGCACGCTACGCCTTACTCGCACGATGCTGAACCCCAAAAAGTGTGTCTCCGGGGTCTCATCTGGGAAGCTACTTGGATTCCTGGTTTCTCACCGTGGGATCGAAGCTAATCTAGAGAAGATCAAGGCGATAGAGCTGAGGCGCCCACCAACACGTATCAAGGATGTACAGAAGCTCGTAGGTTGCCTAGCGGCCCTCAGTCGCTTCATCTCAAGGCTAGCGGAATGAGCGCTTCCCTTCTTCAAAATTCTGCGGAAGGCAGGTCCCTTTGCCTAGACAGAAGAGGCGGAAACGGCGTTTCAAGAGCTCAAGAGGCACCTGACGTCCCTCCCAGTTATGGTGGCATCGAAGCCCGGTGAGCCCCTGCTGCTCTATGTTACTGCAACAACCGATGTGGTTAGTATGGTCTTGGTCGCAGAGCAATCGGAACCACATCAACAACACACATGAGAAGGAGCCCATTACGCAAGCATTGAGCCTCCGGTCTCGGTCCAAGCCATGGATCTCTCCAAGGGGGGCTCCGGGAACCGGGAAGTCGCCGGCTCCCAGCCTCCAGAGTATGATGCGGGTCCTGGGAACCAGGAACCCCAGGACCTGGATCCAACACTGGGAGCACCGGACCTCTCGGACAGAGTCCGGACCACTAAAAGGCCGGTCTACTACATCAGCAAAGTCCTTCATGAGGAAAAAACAAGGTATCAGGAGATACATAAGCTGCTGTACGCCGTGTTGATAGCATCGAGGAAGCTTCAACACTACTTTCAGGGCCATAAGATCTCAGTGGTCACCTCCTTTCCGCTGAGAACGGTTCACCGCAGCCCGAATGCTACTGTCAACATCGCCAAGTGGGCAGCCGAGCTAGTGGAGTGTGAGATCGAGTTCCTTCCTTGGCATGAGGTCAAAAGTCAGGCCCTGGCGGATTTCCTGGTCGAGTGGACTCCATCGCCTAGCAACCCCAAAAGCCCAGTCAGTGGGGACACAGTGTTCGGAGCACCGGTTTTCACTGAAACCCCGTGGACGCTTTACTTCGGTGGTTCCGCCAAGAAACAGGGGGTCGGGGTCGGAGTGGTGCTCATAGCTCTGAAGGGGACCAGTTTAAGTATATGGTCCACCTTGGCTTCAAAGCCACCAACAACATGGCAGAGTACAAGGCCCTCATCTACGGGCTGAAGACAGTGCTGACCCTCAACATCTGCCAGCTCCTTGCCAAAGGTGATTCCCAGCTAATTGTCAAGCAGGTCAAAGGGGAGTGCACTTGCAATGACCCCCAGCTGGCAGCGTACTTGCTGGACTTCAGGAAGCTGGAGAAAGATTTCGAAGTCCTGGATCTGTGACATGTGCCCCGAGCTGACAACTCAGTCACAGACAACTTGTCAACGAAGGCCTCCACAGAGGCACTAGTGCCCGAAGGAGTCTTTGCAAGGACGTTATCGTGACCAACCGCCCGAGCTGCCAAATCGGGTGAAGGGGGTCAAGCTAGCACCTCGAAGCTAGCAACCCCGGTGGCCCTGCATCCATGGTGCCCGCCAATGTTCCTATGCTCATCCAGTAGCTCCGAACAGCTGGGCGCCCAAGAACCAGAAGCTCAAGGAGGTCCAGATGCATGGATCTCGGAGGTTCGGGACTACCTTCTAGAAGAACATGCCTTGGCAGAATGGATTGTGCGAATGGCTAAAAGATACACGCTAGTAGAGGGGGATCTCTACCAGTGTGGCGCCAGCGGCATCCTACTACGATGCATTACCCGGGAGGAGGGTTGCGACTTGCTCACAGAAATCCATGGAGGTGAGTGCGGGAACCACCCATTGGCCCGCACGCTGGTCGGCAAAGCCTTTCGGCATGGCTTCTACTGGCCCACAACACTTCAGGATGCTGCTGACATGGTTAAGAGATGCAAGGCGTGCTAGTTCCATACCAAGCAGATCGACACACCAGCTCAAAGCTGCAGATGATCCCTCCCTCGTGGCGATTCGCCCTGTGGGGACTGGACATCCTGAGACCTTTCCTAAGAGCGGTCGGAGGATTCCGGCACCTCTACATCGCCGTAGATAAGTTCACCAAATGGCCAGAAGCCACCCCAGTCATCACCATTAACAAGAAGTCAGTAGTGAAGTTCATCAAGTCGATCGTCTGTAGGTTCGGGGTCCTGAACAGAATCATCACTGATAACGGGAGCAGCATTCCAAGAATACTGCGAGGACCTTAGAATTCAAGTTTGCTATGCCTCTGTCACCCATCCCGAGAGCAATGGGCAGGTAGAGAGGGAAAATGCTGAGATTCTCAAGGGCCTCCGGACTCGTACATACTCAAGCCTCGAGAGGCATGGTGCAAATTGGGTGGATGGGCTGCTATACGCGTTGTGGGCTAGCCGGACATCAACCAGCCGGGCAACGGGAGAAACGCCCTACTTCCTGGTGTATGGGGCGGAGGCCGTCCTTCCCCTGAAATCACCATGGGCTCCCCTCGCGTATGGATGTACGACGAAGATACAAAGGACCAGTTCAGGCGTGAAGATATGGACCTTGTCGACGAGGGATGCATACGAGCATCCCTCCGAAATGCACGGTACAAGCAAGCGCTTCGACGCAACCATCAGCGGACCGTGTGCAGTAGGGAGCTCAAGGTGAACGACCTGGTCCTGCGACGTCTGCTCTCCCGTGAAGGGACAAACAAACTCTCCCCCAAGTGGGTGGGTCCCTTCCGGGTCACAGAAGTTTGTCGCCCAGGGTGTGTTCGCCTAGCTATGGAGGATGGGCAACCAGTGCCCAACCCATGGAATATTGAGCACCTCCGTAAGTTTTATCCATCGTCAGTGGAAGGGCATTTTATTCTCTTTTGTTATAAATTTAGCATAGTGCCTAGAGACAGCACTTCAGTTAACTAAGGACGGGCGGGGTGAGCTTCGAGTGTCTGACTTGCTTAGAATGTTCTGGTACCCTAAGCGGGTACACTCATCTCCCTACCACCCAAGCCGGGTCGTTCCTCCAGTAAAGACTGTTCTCTCCTATGAGCGTTATAATGAAAACACACTTGCCCAACCCTGAAATGCCTTGTTCATTTGAAATTATCTTTAGTTCTTATGAATGATGTCACACATTTGCCGTTAGCTCATCACCTAGCGTGGGTGCGGTCAATTTTTCCCTTCGTCTCTACAATAGTGGGAGCGTTGCTGTCCGTTTGCCGGTGGGACACTTTGGGTACCTGCTAAGTGTCCGAAACCTCCAAGTTCACCCCTCGCGTGTGGTGGGAAACAGGTTCCGGGTGTGGGGGCCGTGATTTAGTCAAGCCCCCCATAATGGCAACGGATCGTAAGACAAGCGACACTAATAGAGCATGGGTAAAAGATTGACTAGAGAGCGGAAGTACCTTTTATCTGTCATGTGCGCAGGTTCCTAAGGTACAACACTAAATAAAGCCACTCCCGTAATTCTGATGGCGAACATACACTCCATCGAGAGTAGGCTCAGGGGCCCGCCGTCGGCATCCTCTACATCAGCAACGGGCGATGCGGAAGCTTCTGAGATCCAGCAATGACAGGGGGCATGGCGTCGATGTCCTACCATGATCATGGGTGTTGCCGGAGCTCCTAAGATCCGACAACCCCAGGGGGCCCGGCGGTGGCGTCTCCTATGTAGATCATGGGTGTTGCCGGAGCTCCTAAGCTCCAACAACCCCAGGGGGTCGGCGGTGGCGCCCCCCGCATAGACGGTGGGTGCCGTCGGAGCTCCTAAGCCCCGACAACCCCAAGGGCATGAGGTCCCCAGAGCGAGTGTTAGTTTCTTTTGGTACATTTACACAATCAAAATTACGTACATCTACCAGGGGGCAGGACACAAAAATATCAGAGCCGAAGATCAGGAAGACTTCATTCATTAAAAGATTATCTTACAAAATCAAAAGCATACAGGCGGGAGCAAGAGAAGGAAGGCCTAAGTCCTATAGATAGCTGAAGCAACAACTTGAGCAGCCTCCTGAATGCTCTCCTGGGCAGCATCCAACTCTTCCTCGATCGACCCTTCGACTGCTGGACTCAGGGGGAAGTGGGGGTCCCGACTCCGGTAGCATGTTAACACGTACTCGACGACAATCTTAGTCAAGGACCTTCCCTCCGTATCCAGCTGGTCCGCGATGACATCGACCACTGCGTTGAGCTTGCTACCAGCGGAGCTAAGAGCCGCCAGTGCTTCATTTAGCTCCGGCACCGGGTTGGTCGAATGTGTAGGGCTGAAGGCAAACTGTGCCAATGCTCCGTTGGCCCGTCCCAGGAAGTCCCACACCCGCTGAGACTCGGCCGCTCTCAAGCTCCGCAGCTCCTCCAGAACCCTTCTGGTGGTTGCCAGTTCCGCACCCTCCTTTGCAAGGTGTTCGACCTCCTTGCCGTGCTGCTGGATGCTCTTGACTAGCTACCGCTCGCGATCAGTGAGCTCCAACTCTTTGAGGAAGATACGATTCCGACGATCTGCAAAGTCTTCCTCCCGGCCCCGGACTGTATCCTCCCTGGCAGAGACATCAGCCTCTCGCTTGTTGAGGCTCTGCCCCTGTTCCCAGAGCCTATCCTCCTCAAGCTTACACCGCACTTCAAATCTCTTGCGGCGGTCAGCCAAGCTCTGCTCACTCGCCGACAGCTTCCGGGAGAGCTCCTCCTCTCTTTGACTCAGGTCCTCCAGCTTCTCGACGAGTTCAGTCTTGCCGAAGTCGAGCTCCTGGCGGCGCTTCTGAAGAGTCTCATGCCAAGCGGTTAAACCCCCTTGGCGCTGATCTGCAGCTCTGTGGCATTCCACAGCTTCCTCATATATCTTTCGTGCCTTCTCGTCAAGAGCTTTGAGGGTAGCCTCTCTCTCATTGAGGAGATCACCTTGCGCGGCCAGCTGGGTTTCCTTTTCCTTGACCCACTCTTCGCGTTGACTAGTCCTGTTATGCTCCCCCTCCAGAGCCTTGCGATCGTGCTCGAAGGACTCGGCAACCTGCTGCAGGCTGGAGCGGGCATTATTGATGGCCAGTTCTAAGGGAATGGGCGCCAGACCAGATGGGAGCGCCCCTTCCCCCATCTCCACCAGAACGTCCGCCATCACCCAGGAGGGGCTCCCCCTCGAAGGTGGTGGCACCCGCGGGCTTGAGGAGCCTAGGGCCTCTGCCGGACCCTCTAGTGTGGCCACAGGCGCTCCCGGTTCAGCCCCCGACGCTCCCGGTTCATCCTCCGACATCGGGGAGGCAGGATGTGTGCCCGGAACCTCCACGGCTTGGAGCACGGATGCAGGTGCATTTGATGCCACTGACTGAGGCACCGGAGCCTCAACCACCCTCAGAGCAGGAGCGCGAACTTCAATGACTGTCGGGTTGGCCACCCCAACATCCGCAGTAGCTGGCGTGGGGGCCGACTCTTCAACCACTCCCAACTCGCCAACCGGAGCCTCTTCCGCATCTGGCATGGGGGCCAGCCCCTCAGCTACATCTGGCTGAGGCGCCAGAATATCCTTAGAAGATGGTATGGGGGCCGATCCTTTGGTGGCCCCCTGCACCAAGGGTGGAGCTTCCGCCGACTCCGGAGCTGTGCCGGCGCTCGGCGCCTCCGTCGGGGCCTCAGAGGCCACTGGCTCCGGCGCTGGATCCCCGGCTATCCCCGCATCAGCAACTGGGGGCCTCGGCTCTGGTGCAACTGCGCCTATGGCTGGGGGCACCCTTGAGTCGTCCATAGCCTCCATGTACGCCTGAGCAGGCGTAGGAACTAGAGCTACAGTGCCTGCCAATGCAACCTCCTATGTGGCTAGGGGTGTGCCGATCGTCTCTCCTTTCTTGGAAGCGCTGCACAACCACGATAGAAATGTTTAAAGGGTGACCTTGACCCGAAAAGAGATCAAAGTAAGAGCTCAGTTGTTTACCTTGGGAAGCACCAAGTGCCGCAGAGACAGAGCCGCTTCTGAGCAGGGCCAGAGCCGGAGCCCGAAGGACCCGATGTGGTCGGAGCCTCGGGCCTCCCAGGAGCTTGGACCGGAGCCGGAGCCTCCCTGGCCGGAGTGACCCCTGTTTTAGGGGGACCTCCGAAGCTTGGTCATGTACTTAGCGCCGAGGTGGGAGCTGGCCCCCCGAAACTAGGGCCCGCTGGAGGTCCCGGAGCTGGATGGGGTGGCCCCCCCCCAGAGGTACCGATGTGACTTCCATCACCTCGCACCAGCTTCCTCTTCCGGCTGGAGGGTTCCGCCGAAACCTCGCCCTTGTCGGAGCTAGCGTCTTCACCTCCCCGGCTTGGGGGAACTGGGACTGACCCCTCGGAGGCCCCAGGAGCGGTGGTTGCTGGGGGAGCCTGCCTTGTCGCGACTCCAATGTCATCCAACCTTGGCATTAGCTTCCGGAGCTCCCGACAGAACTCAGTAGCCAGGTTCAAGGGTGGAAAGGACTCTGGAGGTACCAGGGAGTCAAGCGAGATACCGGGTTTGCTCTGGAACTTCTTCAGCAGCTCCTTCAGTGCTTCATCCTTCACTTGGGTGTCAGCATCACGTGGTGTGAATGTCCATGTCGTCCGTTCCCTGAACTTTAGTAACACCCATCCGTTCCTCAGGAAGTTCCCGAAGACCATCTGGGGGGTCACTCCACCGATGACACAGCCTTCAATCCTAGCCACAATGGGCGTGTATGCCGCAGCAGCTCCGGGAGCTCATTCTAGAGGTCGGTATCCACGTTTGGGAGGCTCTCTGGCAGGTCTAGCTTCTCGTGCCTATCCACAGTGATGATCACCCACTCCTTCTTCCAATCACCCCATTTGCCGGAGGAAAAGGTGTCCAAGTACTTGAAGGGGCACCACTTTCGCTTCACGAAGTAGTACAGCCCGACCATCTCGTTCCCCTTCCCGATGGTCTACAGGGTGAAGATGTTCCAGAAGAGCTCTAAACTGGGCCGCACCCCCACCCACATCTCGCAGAACTGGACGAAGGTAGCGACCAGTAGAACTGAGTGGGGTTCGAGGAAATGCAGCTGGATTCCTTAGAACTCCAGCAAGGTCATTAGGACGGACGAGAAAGGGGGAAGCAGGCTAAACATGGCGTATCCTTGGAAGAAAACCATGTCGTCGGCATTCTTCTTCTCAAAAGGAAGCTCCCCGAAGTGGATCTTGTCGTTGTAGGAGTCGTGGGACCATCCCATGTAAGCTCGGACCTACTTCAGCCCCTTCTTAGTCTTGTTCTTTCTGGCGGGAGACCTAACTCCATGGCAACGAGATGGAGTAGGGAAAAGGTGGCTGTGCGAGGGCTAGGGCTCAAAACTGAAGGATGCGAGAAGGCAGTAAGGTCTTGAGCACGGGTGCGAGTGGAGGCGTGAAGAAAATGCGACCTGTGCTAGTCCCCTTCTTAAGTATATTCTTGGCGTTTGAGTGGAAACCGCAGGCACCATGATACTGCAGCTACTCGCACTATGACTAGGGGGTCAGAGTCTGATTCAGCGGGAATGCCGAGTAGCCGCCTTGAGGCAGCCACTCTTGTAGGCAGTGTTAAAAACTAAAGGCGGTGACTTAATGGGCGTGTGGAACCGAAACGAAATTCGTATCGGGAACCGACTGCCGTTGAAGGCGCGGTATCTGTAGACAGAGATTTTAGCTGCCGCATTGAAGGTAAGCCCTTAGAGTCACGGCACAAATATTCAAAATGGCCCCACCTCAGGTATAACCACTTAACCAAGGAAATTTCTCCCTAAGATGGGCACGGGGGCCACTATTAGTACCTGGCGAACCGGGTACCCCTAGATACAAGAAAGGAGGCACGCTGGGTCCCACCGCCCGTGGGGGCAGGACCCGACGTGGTCCCAGGGTGCCGCGTGGCGGGCGGCATAGCCATGCCTCTCCACTGAGAGAAGGCCCAACGGAGCCACGTGTCCAGTAGCTCCAGGTGCATCACCCTCACGGAAGGGAGGTCCGGCGTTGCCACGTGTCCCGTAGGTCTGGGTCCACCCCCCGCCACAGATAGGTCTGGCGTGCTCACCAGGTCGGCAGGTCTGGACCTGCCTCCCTGCAGGAAGAGGGTCCGGTACAGCCACGTGTCCGGAAGCTCCGGGTCCGAACACACGGCGGAGGAACTGAACTTGCCACGTGGCAAGCAGCGCCACACCTAGCTCATCCTGCAATAGTTGCAATAAAGTGGGACGAGCCTAGTGCACCTAAACAGAAAATATGCGCATGTTCCCTAGTAAGCAGGAGCTCGCACTCATAAGTCAAAAGTCTTGTACCAAGCCCGTCGGTAATAGGCTGGCGCCGAACTACTATGTACGACAGGCGAATGAGAGGCCGCGACAAGACGGACGGGACACCGCCTGCCATGATGAGGGGCTATGCGTAGCCCTGTAGCAAGGCATGGCCAGGCGGCAGATTGAAGCTATTGTCAGAGGATAGCATTTACTCCCAAATCTTAGGAGGGATTTGTAAACTCAGGGCCACATGTTGGGCCCCGGGTCCCACTTGTAAGCTGCTCGGCCTTAGACTATAAAAGGACCGAGCGGCAACCGGCTAAGACACATTCAGTCAGACCCAGAGTTCTCTCAGACTCAAGCAATACAACACACAAACCACCGTGGAGTGGGGTATTATGCTCAGGCGGCCTGAACCACGTAAATCCCTCGCGTTCATCATTCTCTGAGCTTGATCTTGCTAGGACTAGCCCCCCCCCCCCCCCCCCCCCAAAACACATCGAACCTCCGCGGACTGCTCCCGAGTGGGTCCGGGGGATGTGTCAGTTTAGACACCTCGACACCATCGCACTGAATTACCCATGCACCGTAAGCCCAACTTGGGACTGTAAGACATAACGAGACTAAAAGCAGGAAGGGAGTAACTGACAAGCAAAATTATTTACATTATGATTTTATTTTTTGCTTACTTTCGCATATCATCTGCCATATGTCCGATTACATTTCTTCTATCTCGTCCTAGTTGGAGTTGTGCTATCCTACTAAAGTCGGATCCGCATGAGGTACCTGCAATGTGTTTGGGGTCCGATGATTGTTTTTTTGGTCGGGGTCCATGGTGTCGAATGGTTCTAACTCCTGAAAGGCTAAAGCCGAGCTGGAGGTCTGTAAAACCCTCAATTTTTGCATCATGCATTGCATACATGTTCATGCATTAAGTATTAATAGAATAAAAGAAAAATGATAAACCATACATATATGGTGTAACAAAAAAAGAAATAAAAAATAATAAAACATGTATTAGGGAATAAATATAAAATAATAATAATATATAAAAAGAAATATATATAAATAAATTATATAATAATAAATATATATATAACAATAATAAAATGAATAAGATAAATAAAATAAATAGAATATAAATAATAAAATATATTATAATAATAATAATATAAAAAGGAAAAAAAGAGAAAAGAAAAAAAAAAGAAAAGGGGCCACTGCCGGCCAGGCCAAACTGGCCCAGCCCGCTGCGCCCCGACGCCCAGCGACGACTCGCGCGCGACCCGCGCGCCACCTCCCGCTCGGCCCCAGTGCGCAGCGCGCCGCCCCCTGGGCCCCATCCCACGCGCCTCCCGCGCGACCCCCCCCCCCCCCCCCCCCCCCCGCGACTGACCCCGTTCCCGCGCCTCACCCAGCGCGACCCCGCCCGCGCTTGGCCCCCGCGCTGAACCGCGCCCGACCCCGTGGCCGAGTCGACCAAGAGGCCCTCGTCCTGCCGCCTATAAAAGAGACTGAGGCTCCGTAGGTTTTTCCCAGCCGCAGAAAACGCCGCCGCCTGCACGAGAAAAAAAGGGATCCCGCTGCCAGCAGCAGGAAAAAGGGCACCAGAGGGCTGCGCCCAGGAAAGAAAAGGAAGAAAAAGGAGGGGAAGAAGAGGAGGAAAAAGAGGAGGGCGCCGCCGTCCGCCGGAGATCGTCGTCGCCATCGCGTCGCCGTCGTCGTGCCGCCGGAGGACCTTGCGCATCTACCTCGTCTACGCATCGTCCCCATCCCACGATCATCGAAGCCATCGCATCTACGAGGAACGTGCTCAAGAGGCCGCATACGAGGATTTCCAAAATCAAGACTTTGAAGCGCTTGAGCAACCCCATCCGTCGGAGCAAGGCAAGTGTCCTTGAAGCATATTGATCCTGTTTTAAAATAAATGTTTTGTTTGCGAACTTGCATGCTTGTGTCAATATGACGGGAAACCCATACGTAGGAGTTTACTAGCGTTATTTGCCACCCCTTGTCGCCGGGATATATACGATGAGTCGCGTATGGGTATTTTTATTTTTGCACCGCATCGCTACACGGGTTATGGGTAACTTAAATAATGTGGTTGACAACTTTAATTACGACAACTTGGGATGGTAATAATATGATGATTAATTTAGCAACCTGGAATTTAGGAGATCTAAGCAAGCATGGTTTTGTGGATGGGTTGGATGATATGGTGGTTTGCTTGCCTTAGATCTAAGGACGGGTTCATGCGAGAATATGCCAGGTCAACAGTGCCACCACAAGGCCAAGTATGGGTGCGGCGTAGCTGAATAATTAGGAGCGCTGCTAGTATTGTATGGACCATTGGATGGCGCGGGGAATGGGAGTCGAGGAGGACTGCCCTGGGATCCGCATGGTACACGAGGGGGCCCGTGGGTGGGAGAATGGAGATTCAAGCCTGCCGATGAAACCTTAGTGGGCCCGTACATACTAGTGTCCCTTTTGAAAGGACATTTTGTGATCTCTTGGCCACACACCTATGGAAGTGTGAGATGGCATAATGGAGGTTTCTTAGTCATCGAAAGGTGACAAAATCACGAACATGTGGGTAAAGTGGTACAAACTCTGCAGAGTGTTTAAAACTATCTTGATAGCCGTGCTCCCGATTATGAGCGCCTAGATGACCTACATGATTAGAGGATTTCGGTATTGGGATGGTTGGACTATGGTTATGGGTTGGTAATGGTTATGGATGGTTTATGGATAATGGTCATGGATATGAATTCGAGTTCTGGTAACTGGACATGGATAATGATGATGTTGGCAATAATTGGATATGGTTTATATTTTGTTAATATGATGGTTATGATGGGATTTTTTCACATAGACATAGTATAATGCTTTTCAAATGTTTTACTGTACTTTTCAGCACTTAGCCATTATTACAATCGTCATTTGAATCAGCCACATGTCATACTTTCCACACTTGCTGAGTACGACATGTACTCACCCTTGCAATCCCCCCCCCCCAATAGCTACTGGAGACAATTGGGAGTACCCTGACGATCACGTGGAGTACTAGGTTGCGTACCGCCGTCAATTGCCTGTGGATTGGAGTCGTGCTGCTTAGTTTATTTTCCGCTGCATTATTTAGAGTTTTATCATTCGCGAACTATTGGATTATTGTAATAAAGTACTTATTTAATAGTTAAGACGTGGTTAAATTCTATATATCGTTTGTGATGCAACCGTATTTGTGTGATGAACTTCCTGGGCACACATATACGTTACGCTTGGTTCATATTCAGAACCGGGTGTCACAGATTGGTATCAGAGCCACAGGTTGACCGTAGGATGCAACCTAGATAGAATGAACACTTTAGAGCACATAGGAGCACTCAGGAATCGATGTGTTTTTGCTTAGTGTGTTGTTTGCTATATATATATTGGTTGCTTGTGTGCTTAATAGAGGATTTTGGGACGCTTTAGCATTGCCATGTCCACCTAGGCTAGTATAGCTAGTTGGTTAGCTTCATATCCCTTGATGCATATAGTTGGGACGTTCTTTCCAAATTCTAAATCCTTCTGTCTCCACCCTTATTTCGCCAACAGATGGTGAGAACTCGTAACCAGAGGGATGCCAATGGTGAGCAGGAGAACCATGGAGTACCTCAGAACAATACTAGACAAGGACCTGCTCATGGAGCCATCAATATCGAGCAGCTACTAGCTATGCAGAACCAGCTCATGCAGACTATGATACAGACAATGGGACAGCTGCAAGCTGGCAACAACAATCAGCCTCATATACCGCCACCGCCACCACCCCAGCCACACCACAACCGTTTGGGAGAGTTCATGAGGACCAGACCGCCTTCCTTTGCACAAGCCACAGACCCAATGGAAGCTGATGATTGGCTGAAGTCCGTTGAGAAGAAACTTGCTATTGTCCAGTGCACTGATAGGGAGAAGGTTCTCTTCGCATCACATCAACTAGTTGGAGCAGCCGCTGACTGGTGGGAAGCTCTTTGCAACGCTCATGATAATCAGGAGGCAATCACTTGGGCTGAGTTTAAGCAGAGCTTCCGTTCCCACTATGTACCTGAAGGAGTTATGATACTGAGAAGACAAGATTTTGAAAATCTCAGGCAAGGAAGGATGAGCGTGAGTGAGTGTCTCAACAAATTCACTCAATTATCAAGATATGCTCCAGAAGACATCAAAACTGATAGTAGGAAGCAGTATCTGTTTATGAGGGGTCTCAACAATGAAATTCAAGTCCAGTTGCTCAACACTAATTATCCAAACTTCCAAAAGCTGGTTGACAAGGCTATTGTGGTTGAGAACAAGATTCACGAGATGGATCAGGACAACAAGAGGAAGATGCCACATCATGGACCGCAGCAAGGAAGCAATGTTCGCCCCCGCTATGCACCACCTACTGCACCACACTACAACCCATCTGCTCCTGCATACCGCGCTGCTTATCCACCCCGCCCAAATCAGCCCCCGCAGCAACGCCCCGCCATGTAAGCGCCTCGCTATCCTGTGCCACTTGCGTCGCGTCCTAACATGGCGGCAAATGCTCAGAACCAGCTGCGCCCAAACTTCCCTAATGCTACGGGCGGTAAGACATGCTATGTGTGTGGAGAGCCCGGGCACTTTGCAAGTCAATGCCCCAGAAGAAACTATGGACCTATGCACAATGCACCAAGGCCAAATTACCCGCAACCAAATGGAGGAGCACCACAAGGCAACCGTGGACAACAGAATTTTGCTCGTGGCAATGTGAATCATCTCTCTACTGAGGAAGCCCAGCAAGCTGATGACATCGTGATTGGTATGTTTCTCGCCAACTCCAACCCGGCAACTGTTTTATTTGATTCGGGAGCATCTCATTCATTCATCTCGTCAAAGTATGTTGCCAAGTACAATTTGCCTATATCTCATATGAAGCAAACTATGCTAGTAAGTTCTCCTGGCGGAGAGATGAGGAAGAACATAGTATGTCCGAAAGTAAGCATTAAAATAAGGGGGGTAGACTTTCTCGCAAATCTCATAGTCTTGGACTCCCAAGGAATAGACACAATACTTGGAATGGACTGGCTGAGCAAGTATAATGGAGTCATTCAATGTGCCGAGAGGATTGTGCAGTTGACGAGTGAACATGGTACACGCATCGAAGTTGAGGCAGCCCAACCTACAAGAGAGAAGGCAATGCTGAATCACGTGGAAGGGGTGACATTGGAAAGCATTCCGATCGTTCACGAGTATCCGGACGTGTTTCCAGATGAGTTGCCAGGTATGCCACCTGATCGTGACATAGAATTCGCTATTGAGTTTATATCCTAAGGAATTAGCAGAGCTCAAGAAGCAAATTCAAGAGCAGCTAGAGAAGGGTTTCATACGCCTAAGCTCATCCCCGTGGGGAGCCCCAGTGCTCTTCGTAGATAAGAAGGATGGAACCCAGAGGATGTGTGTGGACTATAGGTCTCTCAACGAAGTGACAATTAAGAAGAAGTACTCACTGCCCCGTATAGAGGATTTGTTCGACCAAATGAAGGGTGCCTGTATCTTCTCCAAGATTGACTTCCGGTCAGGATACTTCCAAATGAAGATTATACAATCGGATATACCCAAGACAGCATTTCGGACACGATATGGATCTTATGAGTACACCGTCATGTCATTTGGATTGACGAACGCACCTGCGTACTTTATGTATCTCATGAATAAGGTCTTCATGGAATATCTGGATAAGTTCGTTGTAGTGTTCATCGATGATATTATGATCTACTCGAAGGATGAGAAGGAACATGAGGAACACTTGAGGCTTACGCTGCAGAAATTGAGGGAGCATCAATTGTATGCCAAGTTCAGTAAATGTCAATTCTGGTTACGGGAAGTTTCTTTCTTAGGCCATATTATTTCCGGAGGAGGAGTATCAGTTGACCCAGGGAAGGTGAGAGATGTGCTTAAGTGGGAACCGCCACAGAATGTCAAGGAAATTCGGAGTTTTCTTGGAATGGCTGGATATTACCGCCGATTCATCAAGGATTTCTCCAAAATAGCCAAGCCTATGACCGAATTACTCATGAAAGGGAAGGCATTCCGATGGACTCAAGCTTGTCAGGATAGCTTTGAGGAGTTAAAGAAAAGGTTGACAACCGCGCCGGTGTTAGTATTACCGGACGTGAGCAAGAGTTTTGATATATATTGTGATGCATCAAGACAAGGATTAGGATGTGTGCTCATGCATGAAGGCCAAGTGGTAGCTTATGCATCAAGGCAACTAAAGAAACATGAGTTGAATTATCCTACACATGACCTTGAACTCGCAGCCGTGGTACACGCCTTGAAGATATGGAGACACTATGTTTTTGGTCACCGATGTGAGATTTATATGGATCACAAGAGTCTCAAGTACATATTTACGCAAATGGATCTGAATCTGAGGCAATGCCGATGGTTGGAGCTCATCAAGGATTATGACGTGGGGATCAACTATCACCCAGGGAAGGCCAATGTAGTGGCCGATGCTTTGAGCCGAAAAGGAGTAAGCCATCAACTCACAGTCCGAGAGCTGCCATCCGAATTATGCAAGGAGTTCGAACGGTTGAACCTTGGATTCATAAATGAGATGGGAACGATGGAATTCAACCCAACATTAGAGCAGGAAATACGGGAAGGATAGACAAAGGACAAGGAAATACAGGAAATCAAGGAAAGGACCCAAGAAGGAAAAGAATTCAGATTTGATGAGGACGAACAGGGTACCTTATGGCTTGGAAAGAGGATTGTGGTGCCTAATGTCAGGCATATTCGGGAAACAATATTGAAGGAGGCACATGACTCGCCTTACTCAATTCATCCCGGCTGTACGAAGATGTACAAGGACCTAAAGACACGCTACTGGTGGGCCAGCATGAAAAAGGACATAGCCGAATATGTTGCACTTTGTGATGTGTGCCGACGAGTGAAAGCTGAACATCAAAGGCCAGCCAGATTGTTACAACCATTAAAGATCCCAGAGTGGAAGTGGGAAGAGATTGGTATGGACTTTATAGTTGGATTACCGCGAACTCAGTCTGGCTATGATTCAATATGGGTCATTGTGGATCGGTTGACAAAATCAGCTCACTTCATCCCTGTCAAGACCACATACACCACTGCGAAGCTAGCAGAATTGTATATGGGGCATATTGTGTGTCGACATGGAGTACCGAAGAAGATAGTCTCGGATAGAGGTTCTCAGTTTACCTCCAGATTTTGGCAGAAATTGCATGAAGCAATGGGAACAAGGTTGAACTTCAGTTCGGCGTATCACCCTCAAACAGATGGACAAACCGAGAGGACCAACCAAATTTTGGAAGACATGTTCAGAGCTTGTGCTTTAAAGCATGGGAAAAGTTGGGATAAAAGTTTGCCGTATGCTGAATTCTCGTACAACAATAGCTACCAAGCAAGTCTGAAAATGTCACCCTACGAAGCATTGTACGGAAGGAAGTGTAGGACTCCCTTGTTTTGGAATGAAACCGGAGAGAATCAAGTGTTTGGCCCCGATGTGTTACAAGATGCTGAAAGGCAAGTCCAAATAATACGGGAAAACTTAAAGGCTGCCCAGTCTCGACAGAAAGGTTATGCTGATAATAGGCGAAGGAGTCTGACTTTTGAAGTTGGAGATTTTGTATACCTCAAAGTGTCACCTATCCGAGGTCAGCGATGGTTTAACGTCAAAGGAAAACTGGCACCATGTTACATCGGACCATTCAAGATTTTGGACAAGCGAGGAGAGGTAGCTTATCGACTTGAGCTGCCGACGTATCTCTCCGATGTACACGACGTGTTTCACATCTCTCAACTCAAGAAGTGTCTCAGGGTACCGGAAGAACAAGTGTCGATGGACGAGTTAGAACTTCAAGAGGATTTGTCCTATGTCGAGCAACCTATCAAAATTTTGGACATGAAGGAAAGGGTCACAAGGAATAAGAGGATCCGTTGGTGCAAAGTGCAATGGAAACGCCATACGGAAACCGAAGCTACATGGGAACATGAAGAAGACTTGAAGGCAGAATTACCTCACCTTTTCTCCACGCTATCGAATCTCGAGGGCGAGATTCACTTTAAGGGGGGGGGGTAGGTTTGTAACACCCTCAATTTTCGCATCATGCATTGCATACATGTTCATGCATTAAGTATTAATAGAATAAAAGAAAAATGATAAACCATACATATATGGTGTAGCAAAACAAGAAATAGAAAATAATAAAACATGTATTAGGGAATAAATATAAAATAATAATAATAATATATAAAAAGAAATATATATAAATAAATTATATAATAATAAATATATATATAATAAATAAATAAAATGAATAAGATAAATAAAATAAATAAAATATAAATAATAAAATATATAATAATAATATAAAAAGAAAAAAAAAAAGAAAAAAGAAAAAAAAAGAAAAGGGGCCACTGCCGGCCAGGCCAAACCGGCCCAGCCCGCAGCGCCCCGACGCCCAGCGCTGACTCGCGCGCGACCCGCGCGCCACCTCCCGCTCGGCCCCAGCGTGCAGCGCGCCGCCCCCTGGGCCCCATCCCACGCGCCTCCCGTGCCGATCCGCCCACGCGCGAGCCCCGACTCCCGCGCGACCCCCCCCCCCCCCCCCCCCCGCGACCGACCCCGGTCCCGTGCCTTACCCAGCGCGACCCCGCCCGCGCTTGGCCCCCGCGCCGAACCGCGCCCGACCCCGTGGCCGAGTCGACCAAGAGGCGCTCGTCCCTCCGCCTATAAAAGAGACCGAGGCTCCGTAGGTTTTTCCCAACCGCAAAAAATGTCGCCGCCTCCACGAGAAAAAAAAAGGGATCCCGCCGCCAGCAGCAGGAAAAAGGGCACCAGAGGGCTGCGCCCATGGAAGAAAAGGAAGAAAAAGGAGGGGAAGAAGAGGAGGAAAAAGAGGATGGCGCCGTCGTCCGCCGGAGATCGTCGTCGCCAACGCGTCGCCGTCGTCGTGCCGCTGGAGGACCTTGCGCATCTACTTCGTCTACGCATCGTCCCCATACTGCGATCATCGCAGCCATCGCATCTACGAGGAACGTGCTCAAGAGGCCGCATACGAGGATTTCCAAAATCAAGACTTTGAAGCGCTTGAGCAACCCCATCCGTTGGAGCAAGGCAAGTGTCCTTGAAGCATATTGATCCTGTTTTAAAATAAATGTGTTGTTTGCGAACTTGCATGCTTGTGTCAATATGATGGGAAACCCATACGTAGGAGTTTACTAGCGTTGTTTGCCACCCCTTATCGCCGGGATATACACGATGAGTCGGGTATGGGTATTTTTATTTTTGCACCGCATCGCTACACGGGTTATGGGTAACTTAAATAATGTGGTTGACAACTTTAATTACGACAACTTGGGATGGTAATAAGATGATGATTAATTTAGCAACCTGGAATTTAGGAGATCTAAGCAAGCATGGTTTTGTGGATGGGTTGGATGATATGGTGGTTTGCTTGCCTTAGATCTAAGGACCGGTTCATGCGAGAATATGTCAGGTCAACAGTGCCACCACAAGGCCAAGTATGGGTGCGGCGTAGCTGAATAATTAGGAGCGCTGCTAGTATTGTATGGACCATTGGATGGCGCGGGGAATGGGAGTCGAGGAGGACTGCCCTGGGATCCGCATGGCACACGAGGGGGCCCGTGGGTGGGAGAATGGAGATTCAAGCCTGCCGGTGAAACCTTAGTGGGCCCGTACATACTAGTAGTCCCTTTTGAAAGGCTATTTTGTGATCTCTTGGCCACACACCTACGGAAGTGTGAGATGGCATAATGGAGGTTTCTTAGTCATCGAAAGGTGACGAAATCATGAACATGTGGGTAAAGTGGTACAAACTCTACAGAGTGTTTAAAACTATAATGATAGCCGTGCTCCCGGTTATGAGTGCCTGGATGACCTACATGATTAGAGGATTTTGGTATTGGGATGGTTGGACTATGGTTATGGGTTGGTAATGGTTATGGATGGTTTATGGATTATGGTCATGGATATGAATTCGAGTTCTGGTAACTGGACATGGATAATGATGATGTTGGCAATAATTGGATATGGTTTATATTTTGTTAATATGATGGTTATGATGGGATTGTTTCACATAGACATAGTATAATGCTTTTCAAATGTTTTACTGTACTTTTCAGCACTTAGCCATTATTACATTCGTCATTTGAATCAGCCACATGTCATACTTTCCACACTTGCTGAGTACGACATGTACTCACCCTTGCAATCCCCCCCCAATAGCTACTGGAGACAATTGGGATTACCCTGAGGATCACGTGGAGTACTAGGTTGCGTACCGCCGTCAATTGCCTGTGGATTGGAGTCGTGCTGCTTAGTTTCTTTTCCGCTGCATTATTTAGAGTTTTATCATTCGCGAACTATTGGATTATTGTAATAAAGTACTTATTTAATAGTTAAGACGTGGTTAAATTCTGTATATCGTTTGTGATGCAACCGTATATGTGTGATGAACTTCCTGGGCACACATATGCGTTACGCTTGGTTCATATTCGAAACCGGGTGTCACAAGGTCCAGGATGTGCAACCTGCTTAGCCTGGTTCTATACCCTAAGCATACGCACCTTGCCTCCCAGTGCTAACAGCTGAGTACAGGGGACCAGATGGCTCATGCCCTGAGCAAGGCATCGACCATACCCAGAATGCTGTCGCACCAAATTACCCATGCCCTGTATCTTAGTTAAGGACAGTAAGCCATAATGAAACTAAAGAGCAGGGAAGTGGTGACCGACGAGTAGAATTACTTTTTGTCTACTGTGTGCAGGACATACAGGGAGCCCGCCGCCAACGTTCTACACATCCGTGGTAGGCGCCCTCAACGCTTTTTTGAGCTCCGTCGCTTTACAAGGGGGCCGCGGGCATCACTTCTGTGAGCCCCAGCGTCTCCCAAGGGGGCCGTCGACGTCACTTCTTCGAGCTCCGGCGCCTCCCACGTGGACCGCTGGCATCACTCCTCCGAGCTCCGGTGCCCCCCAAGGGGGCCGCCGACGTCACTTCTCCGAGCTTCGGCACCCCCCAAGGTGGCCGCTGGCATCACTTCTTCAAGCTCCAGCGCCCCCAAGGGGGTCGTCAACATTACTTCTCCGAGCTCTGGCGCCCCTCAAGGAGGCCGACTGGCGTCACTTTTACAAGACAAGATAAAGGCCCCACCCACGGAATCGTCATATCTCTCGAGGTGGGCTCGGGGGCCACTGTCAGTACCCTGCAGAGAGGTACCCTCGCACACAGTATGAAGACACCAAGGCACGTCCAGAGCCATCACATGTTCCAAAGGTACCAAGACCCCTGCCTCCCTCAAGATCGAGCTCCGGTGCTACCACATAAGCCTTGAAGATGGGACTTGGCCCCTCCGGTGTGACGGGCTCCCGAGATGCCACATATAGAGGCGGGACCTCACCCAACCGTGGGGGAGCGACCCATTATATCCATGTGGCACGAAACGTCAGGACCGGAACCCCCCACGGGAAAGGGCCCGGAGCTGCCACATCCCCTGACGAGCCCCGGAGCTGCCAAGCATCATAGAGGATCAGGTTTGACCTCCCCAGTGGAGACAAGCCCCGGGGCTGCCGCGTTTCCCGCGGCTCGCCTCGGACGGTGAGATGCGGGTGTCCAGAGATGGTGCGCCCTGCTCAGGTCGAACATTGAAGACGCGCACCCACCTCTGGCGCCCAACGCGGAGCACGCCAACAGTCAGAGACCGCTGAGACCAATCGCATCACAGTGAAGATGCCGCAAGCCTATCCCACTCTGCCAAGTGGGTAGCTTACGATGACAGAGATAGTTGGACGGGACATCCCCTGCCAATGTTAGCAATGGCGCATGGGCTACTGATGACGTAGGCGGCAAGACAGCGAGTCTTCAAGTCCACGGTCAGAGCAAGCTTACGGAAGAAGCCATAGATCTTTAGGATAAGATCGCCCCGGGACCACCTGTAGGGCCCCGGGACCCCACTTGTAAGGCATCCGGCCTTGTCTGTAAAAGACCCGGACCGCCACTGTTACAAAGGACCATATGCAGAATCCCCTAGATCGAACATCACACACACACACACATACTAGCAATACCATCCACTTTGAAGTAGGGTGTTATGCTCCTTGCGGCCCGAACCATGTAAAAACCACTGTCTCATACATCCATCCGCTAGAACACTTGATTGAGACCTAAGCCCCGCCAAACAAAGAACCTCCGCGGGCTGCTCCTTAGCAAATATGGGGAAGTGTCGCTCTAACACTTCGACATCATCCAACCCTTTATTTCGTAGGTTATTGATGCACACAAACTTTCTGCTGGTTTTTGCTTAAATGATGTCAATGATGATCTATTGTTGCTGGTGCACTATTCTGCACTGTTAAATCACTTTTATGCTGCCCAGTGCTGTCACTTCGTTGTTGTTCATGTTTTCACTTTAATCCCAGTGCTGATCGTGCAGTCACTTTATTATTTTTGATGCTGTCATTTTGATGCTTTATGTCGTTCACTTCCATGAGATAACTCCACAAAAGATGGAGTAGTGGAACAAAGATACTGTCTCGAGATACGAGTATCAACAAAGGTCATAAGAAATTGAAAATGAGATGGTGCAGATCTACAAGACTCTTCAAAGCAAGAAACTTAAGATTCGGGTGAGATAGATGACAGAGATCGAAAGAGACTGGGCTGCCAAAGACTTGGCCGAAGAGAAGCGTATTATGAACATGGGCATGGACATGAGTGTGTTAAATGATGCCGCGAAAGCATACCATGCAGGTCCCTAGAAGGAAATACTACGCCACTGTTTTGGTCACTGAATATGTTTGTTGGGGACTTCTATTTTTGTCATGGTTGGTTCCTTGTGGAACTTATGTATGAATAACTATAATTTGTGTGCTGCATTATGAAAACTTTGTATTCGTGTGCTGGTAGATTTGTGTGCGAATTCGATGAGAACTTATATTTGTATGCGAATTCGATGAGAGCTTATATTTGTATGCAAATTCGATGAGAGCTTATATTTGTGTGTGAATTTGATGTGAACTTGTACTTGTGTGCAAATAGTTTGAAACCTTTTGTATATTATGACATCGCTTGTGTATGGACGGTGACAGATGACGGCCGGTTTTTTATATGTTGGCGGTGACTCTTTTCTATGGAAAGTGACACAAAGTGTAGTTGGTGCCATACTAACGGTGACACAAAGTGAAAACCAGGAACACCCTATGTTTGTTGGTAGGAAACCATCTTATAAAAAGGGCACCACGTAGTTCTCATTCTAGGCGGAAGAAGAAGCAACAAGTAGAAGAAAGAACAATGTTTAGCTATTTTTTTCTTGGCACAAGAAGAAGCAACAAGAAGCGGTAGATGAGCAACAACAACATGAAGAACACATTAGGAATATGGATGAAGACGACAACATTGCCGCAAGATGTATATGTCAAACATGGAAGGAGAGAGCTCCCAATGTAGGAGCTGTGCGGATGCAGTTCTAAAAATTATTTGCAGAAGAGATCATGCCCCCTACGCTAAGATTTGTAGCGATTACTTTGTTGATAACCTGGTTTACAAAGAAAAATAGTTTCATCGAAGGTAAGTTCATGACATCACATTTGGACTTTTCATTCTTTGTAGTACGGGTACCGTAATATTGAAATATGAATTGTAGGTTTCACATGCGCAAACCAATTTGCCTACGAAATCTGAAGGACGTTGAAGCTCATGATCCATATTTCCCACAATGGTACTATGCAACGGGGAAACTAGGTTTGTCGGCTTTACAAAAGGTTATTGCTTCTGTGAAAATGCTAGCTTCAGGGTGCCCGAGAGACTTTCTCGATGACATGCTAGATATAGAAGAATCCACATCCCGTGAATCTCTTATTCGTTTCTGTAAAGCAATCATTAGGCTTTACAATGTATGGTACCTACATGAGACAAATAGGGAGGATATCACTAGACTCCTACATATTAATGGTAGACGTGGTGATGGGGTTCTGTACCTAGGGTACCGAAGACACGTGGCCCGATGATGGTATATGACCACTATGCAGCGGATGAATTGTATCTACCATCTAGCGTGAGGAGGAGCCCGCATCCAACACTCCAGCCTAACAAGGCCGGGGCACCTAACCCGCCCGAGTCCTGACCTCCAGGGTCAGACAGAAGATTCCTTCCGAGCTCGAGCCCGGGAGAGGCAGATAGTTGATGACATTTAAGACGGATGGTGGGCACCATAACTTCCGCAAAGGAGATAACTTGTGATCACTACAAGGATTCCGCCTTGTTGCAGTGATTGTACTGCAACGAATACTAAATCATTGCAGTAAGCTTGGTCTTCTGCCACGATTCACTAGTTCGTAGCATTAGCATCTATCGCCACGGAACACGATCATTGCATTAGGATTTGTTGCCACGATTCACTAGTTTGTGGCATTAGGATCTGTTGCCACGATTCGCTAGTTCGTGGCATTAGTATCTATAGCCACGGAACCCGATCGTTGCATTAGGATCTATTGACACGATTCACTAGTTCGTGGCATTTGCATCTATCGCTACGGAACCCGATCGTTGCATTAGAATCTGTTGTTACAATTCAATAGTTTGTGGCGTTAGCATCTATCGCCATGGAACACGATCGTTGCATTAGGATTTGTTGCCATGATTCACTAGTTTGTGGCATTAGCATCTATCGCCACAGAACACAATTGTTGCATTACAAACTTTTGCCACGCATCACCAGTTCGTGGCGATAGGTTCTATCGCCACGAAACACAATCGTTGCATTAGGATATGTTGCCACGAAATACTAGTTCGTGGTGTTAGGATCTATCGCCACGGAACGCATTAGGAACTTTTGCCACGATTCAACACTTTGTGGCGTTAGGATCTATTGCCACGAAACATAAATGTTGCATTAGGAACTTTTGTCACGATAGACCAGTTTGTGGCGATAGGACCTGTCGCCATGAAACACTATAGTTGTATTAGGATCTGTTGCCACGAAATACCGGTTGGTAGCGTTAAGATCTATCGTTGTAGTAGGAACTTTTGCCACGATTCACCAGTTCGTGGCGTTAGGATCTATCGCCACGAAACACAAACGTTGCATTAGAAACTTTTGCCACGATTCACCAGTTTTTGGTGTTATGATCTATCACCACGAAAGACAAACGTTGCATTAGGAACTTATGCCACGATTCACAAGTCTATCGCCACGAAACATTATCGTTGTATTAGGATCTGTTGCCACAAAATACCGGTTGGTGGCCTTAAGATCTATCGTCACGGAACACAAACGTTACATTACGAACTTTGTCACGATTCACTAGTTCGTGGCATAACGATCTATCAAAATGAAACACAAATGTTGCATTAGGAACTTATGCCACGATTCACCAGTTCGTGGCTTGCTTCTAAGTTTGCTGCTAAATAGAATAGCGGCTTCTATCTTTTCAAAAACAGAAAATCAAGTAGTTCACATACAGCTAGCTCACACAGTACTTATATAAAAAAATCATCATCTTCGTTGTCCTCCCCCAATATTGGAGGTACAATACCATCATTGATATATGTATCATCATCATCGTTGTCGTCGTCGTCATCTTCATTTGAAAGAGCGGAAGCATCACCGGTTGCTCCCTCAATGTCATTCCTATCCCATGCGGTCCTATCCTCATTTATATCAGTAAGTCGTCGATCATCAAATGTCTCAGCCTCCATCGTCTCAGTGACATTATTTTCACTGTCTCTAGGGGGCATGGCAAAAAGGTTTCGTGGCTTCATTTTAACAACTGTAGCCCATTTAGGTTGCTTCACACTTCTAACGTAAAAAACTTGTTCTGCTTGGGTGGCTAGAATGTAAGGCTCATACTTAAATTGAGAAATAGTAGTGTCAACATCTATCATTCCGTATCGATCCATTTGTAGCCTCTGCTTTGGCTCTGACCGAAACGAGGCCGATCAAACCAGTCACATTCAAATAACAGAACCTCTTGATTTTTTTCAAAATCAGCAGAAATCATTTCTTGATTATTCATACCACTGATGATCACCATCCCGAACAACAACACCACTGTTTTGCGTCCGTAAATCTTTTTCCACCTCTGCTGTTTGAAAGAAGAAGTCGTTTATGAATGATCGACTAAAAAATGTGCCCAACGATCAGGTCCTCTAGATAATGCATACAAATAATTGATTACTTTGCCTTCTTTGTGTAATGTTGTAATCTATACACATTAATTAGTATAAAAAGGGTCATCGATAAACCAACTTCAGAACAGATATTTCTTCAATATTTCATCAAAGTAAAAACTTGCATGTACTTACTCGTTTTTGAAACCAATAAACAAACTCATCTCTTTGGCGTTTTTCAACATCTTTTTCAGCTCTTCAAAATGCTCACTGAAAAGGGTACAAAATTAAATTAGCCATCTACAATAAGCATGATCCAATATATTATAGAACATATGAGTTATATGTACTTGATCCATGGAGCAGCCTCCTCAACATTAGAAATAATATAATGCCTGATGTTATGTAGTTCCACCATAGTAAGTTGGCCCCATTTAAACCCTTTTTAGAATTATCAACTTCTGTAAATATATTAGACTCGAGAGAAGGTTCATTCCTAGCTGCAGCTTCATGACGTTCTGGCCTATTAAGCTTGGTGCTGATGTTCTACAAAAACTGACTACAAAAAGTCATACACTCTTCCATAATATATCCCTCAGCTATAGAACCCTTCGGGTGAGCTCTGTTACATACATACCTCTTCAATGTACCAAGGTACCTCTCAATTGGATACATCTATCTGTAAGAAACAGGTCCACCCAAGCGAGCTTCTTTGGCAAGATGGATTGGAAGATGTACCATGATATCAAAGAAAGCGGGAGGAAGCAACATCTCAAGCTTACAAATTGTGTCAGGAAATTGTTCAATCATCTTATCCAAATCTGGTTCCACCAAATCTTTAGAACAAATTCCAAAAAAGAATCTACTAAACTCAATTAAAGGTTCAACAACCTTTTCAGGCAATATGTCACGTGTTGCAATAGGAAGGAGCTTCTAAAATATAATATGGTAGTGATGAGTTTTTAGACTTGATACCTTATGTGTTGTTATGTCCACACTTCTCTTGATGTTTGAGGCATAACCATCGGGCATCTTCACATCCGCCAAAAACTTGCACAAGGTGGTCTTTCGATCTTTTTGCAAAGTATATGATGCTGATGGACAATCATACTTCCCTTTCATACCCACCGGATTTTGCTTTGGCCGTATACCCATTTCCTGCATATCCAGACGAGCTTGTAGACTGTATTTTGTTTTACCATCCATATTAAGCAATGTCCTCAATATGCTATCACAAATGTTTTTCTCAATGTGCATGACATCCAAGTTATGCCTTATTAGCAATGTCTTCCAATACGGGAGCTGAAAAAATCTACTTTTCTTCTTCCAACTATGCCACCTATCTTCCTCAGTGCGCTTTCTCTTATTATTCGTCTGTCCAAAACTCACTTGATCAAAAGTATTGTATTGTTGGAGTACTTCGTGACCAGAGAGTGATGTTGGAGCCTCTCCATTCTCTATCTTGTTGATGAAAGAAGCTTTGTCCCGACGTCACCGGTGATCCTGAGGTAGGAAACGATGATGACCAATGTAGCGATACTTTCGTCCATGTTTCAACCACAAAGCATCATTGTTTACATGGCAGTATGGACATGCTAGCCTACCTTTTGTGCTCCATCCACATAGCATTGCATATGCTGGAAAATCCTTTATTATCCATAATATAGAAGCTCGCACGAAAAATGTCTCTTTCTTCGAACTGTCGTATGTTTCAACACCATCAGATCGTAATTTCAGTAGCTCATCAATCAAAGGCTGCAGATACACATCAATTTTGTTTCCAGGTGACTTTGGCTCGGGAATTATCATTGACATCAACCAATAAGGCTGCTTCATACACAAGCAAGATGGTAGATTATAAGGGATTAGAATCTCAGGTCGTGTACTATAAGAAACATTCATTACTCCAAAGGGATTGAAACCGTCAGATGCTAGCCCAAGTCTTATGTTGCGAGGATCAGATGAGAAATTTGGGTGAATGCTATCAAAATGCTTCCATGCTTTCGAATATGCAGGATGGTGTAATATTCCATCATCAATACGTTCTTCTCTGTGCCAGCGCATGTTTGATGCCATTGATTTTGCCATATAAAACCTTTGAAGACGGGGAATAAGAGGGAAGTATCATAGAATCTTGCATTCTACAAGCTTCTTGGCTTTTCCACAAGGTAAAGCCTCTCTTGCATTCCCACCAGTATTATTTTTCCATCTTAATTCACCACATTTTGGGCATCGATCCAATAGAGAATAGTCCTTCCGGAATAACACATGGTCATTGACACATGCATCGATCTTTTCGTAGCTCAGCCCAAGGTCACGAACAACCTTCTGAACTTTATCAAGTGTATTAGGAATGCAATGGCCCTCTGGAAGCACATATGAGAATAGTTCATGGATCAACTCACACGCTTTTTTGCTCAAACCAGTTAAACACTTTATCTGGTACAACCTGACAATGAAGGATAATTGGGTCACCTTCTCACAACCTGGATACAACTCCTTTTTGGCCTCATTTAATAAGTCATAGAATGCCTTTGCACACCCAGTTGGCTCCTTCTGGTTTATAGCATTTTTTGGATCATCAACATCTGCTGAAGTACCACCATGATCAGTGCCTCTAAGAAGACTGGATAGCATATTTTCCATTGCAGCATCATCAGAAATTATCTCCTCATTATTTGCTGATTGCTCAGCAATATTTTTCTCAACTCGTTTTTCTCCATGGTGTACCCAACAAGTATAATCAAATGACATCCCATTACGAAGCAAGTGAAGATGAACTTCCTTGCGTGCCCCGTGGCAAATATTATGACATTTCGTGCAAGGACAAGGCTTAGTTTCTTCTTCACGAGTGCCCTGGAATGCTAAATTTAAAATGAATTCATTCCATCCTGCCACTCCTTCGTACGCCTGTCTTTTCCCCTCCACGTCTTATCTTCTGACATTGCTTCCTACAATTCAATCAGCGTATCCGTAAGAGGATTGAACTACAATAACATTATGTGAGCAATTGTACCTAGCGTTGTTGCTCCTCCACGTGCGGTGGTCGGCAGATGCTCCTCCACACCGGTGGACGGCGGATGCTCTTCCAAGAGTGTGGCGGCCGGCGGATGCTCCTCCAAGAGCGTGGCGGCCGGCGGATGCTCCTCCAGGCGCGTTTGTGCAATCGGGAGAGGGGGCGTTGTGGATCAAAGGGTCCGGCAGGGAGGCAGCCAGGACAAAGCATACGTGAATCTGTCAGAGTAGGCACAACAATGCGTTGGGCCGCTTGTTATTCGTGGGCTGAAACTGCGCTGAGTCACTTTGTATTCCTGGTCCGAAACTGCGCTGGGACGCTTGATGTTCGTCCCCATGATGTGTGAGCCCATGTACGGGTGCGCGTCTGGCTCTGGCAATTTGTAATCTAAATAAGTTAATGTAGCAATGCGGGTGGTATTCCGATCAAAGGGGAAAATTTGGCATCGTTAAAGGAGATGTTTTTTGATAAAAGGAGAAATTTTTAATTTGACACGGAAAGGGCCCAGCGTATGCGGGCAAAAATTATGCTTATAAAAAACCGCGGTTTGCATCCCTCTTGGTTATCGCAACGGCTCGACGTGTCCCATCGGCTTCACTGGTAGTTTTTTAATTTGACGCGGAAATGACCCAGGGTTTTATATAAAAAACATCCGCCCCGTACATGCCTCCTACACCTTTCGTTCGATTTCAACCAGTCGCCCGGTCCAAATCAAACGGAGCGTGCAGATGTCTTGTACGACATCTTTTTTTTTCAATCGAATGTGTGACTACAATAGCGCGCGTTGCTTTATATTCTCATTGCAATGAGCTCAACTTTTTGAGGTGGGACAAATCGTTCACATCTTGTCAAAATCGCTCGCATGAATTCGTTACGGACACCGGGTATAGGAGTAGTGGTAATGATTACACCGCGTATAGGGGCATTGGGCTAGTGTTACGTTGGGGCCAGTGGTATATAGATGGTGCCACGATCAGGGAACGGCGATTGAAGACACGAGAAGGAAGTATGTGTGGCACCATCTAAGAACGGTATGCACTTGCTCTCCGGTGCGTCGTTAAAGGATATGTTTTTCGATGAAAGGAGAAATTTTTAATTTGACACGTAAAGGGCCCAACGTATGCGGGGAAAAATTATGCTTATAAAAAATCGCAGTTTGCATCCCTCTTGGTTATCACAACGGCTCGACGTGTCCCATCGGCTTCACTGACAGTTTTTTAATTTGACGCGGAAATGGCCCAGGGTTTTATATAAAAACATTCGCCCCGTACATGCTTCCTACACGTTCCGATTGATTTCGATCGGGCGACCGATCGAAATCGAACGGAGTGTGCAGAAGTATTGTACGACATCTTTTTTCAATCGAATGTCTGACTACAATAGCGCATGTTGCCTTATATTCTCGCTGCAACGAGCTCAACTTTCTGAGGTGGGACAAATCGTTCACAGCTTGTCAAAATCGCTCGCACGAATTCGTTACCGACACCGGGTATAGGAGTAGTGGTAATGATTACACTGCGTATAGGGGCATTGGGCCAGTGTTACGTTGGGGCCAGTGGTATATAGATGGTGCCACGATCAGGGAACGACGATTGAAGACACGAGAAGGAAGTACGTGTGGCACCATCTGAGAACGGTATGCACTTGCTCTCCGGTGTGTCGTTAAAGGAGATGTTTTTCAATAAAAGGAGAAATTTTTAATTTGACACGCGAAGGGCCCAGCGTATGCGGGGAAAAATTATGCTTACAAAAAAACTACGGTTTGCATCTCTCTCGGTTATCGCAACAACTCGACGTGTCCCATCGACTTCACAAGAAGTTTTTTAATTTGACACGGAAAGGGCCCAGGGCTTTATATAAAAAACATATGTCCCGTACATGCCTCATTCATGTCTCATTTGATTTCGACCGGGCGAGCGGACGATGTCAAATGGAGCTCGCCAGGTCGAAATCGAATGGAGCGTGCAGAAGTCTTGTACGACATCTTTTTTCAATCGAATGTATGACTACGATAGCACGTGTTGCCTTATATTCTCGTTGCAATGAGCTCAACTTTCTGAGGTGGGACAAATTGTTCACAGCTTGTCAAAATCGCTCGCACGAATTCGTTACGAACACTGCGCACGGGGGCAATAGTAGGGAATATGCCACGTGACCAGTGCACAACCTGGGCCCAGGTGGTGCATAGATTGCAAGTGACGAGGATACGATTCCTTGAATTAATCCTGGCATTATCCCTGTCATGTTTGGCCATCATACGACCTCGTTCGTTCATTTGCACACATGTCACAGTTATGCAACTGCTTCATCCGTCCATACATGAGGACACATGTCACAAATGTGGAACGATATGCACAACCTTGGATATGCATATTGTATCCATAATTTTTTTCCTTGTTTGGGTAGGAGTGGTTCCACTTCAATCTAAGTGAATTAGAGAGTGTCCGGCCATCATACGACCTAGCGTAATGAAGATTTTTGAATCTGATATACTCCTCTTTTTAATTCTTATTGTTATGACCACAAGTTGCATTGTCTCAACCAAACACCACGTACAACAACAATGACTCAGCGGAATCGGGAACTAGCCAATTAGAATGGAAGTCAGCAGTCTCACGGTTCATAGATTGAAACGTGCGCCATCCTTTTTCTTCTTCCTTTTTTCTATCCATGACCGTGAGACTATTGAGTTCCATCTTCACCGGCACATATGTACGGTCTAGGTGTGCCAGTGTACCTTAACCCCCATCGTGCGTGCCCGGTGGTGGTTGGAAGACCCCTGCAGGTATGTTCTGATTCCTGTCCTCCAACTCCATCTAGGTTTCTGATGACGCATGCGGTTCTTCACCAGACAAACCAACAAAGCCTCGGTGATGAGCGGCAAGCCAGTTTCTTGATAAAAAACTGACCGCAGGGGCCTCCCATTCTGTCCTTCCATGCGTCATCCCGCTGATGTGTCAAAATGTTATTGGTCCCTTATTAATGCTTAGTTTAACTACCATACCTTCATAACAAATAAAATGATGACACATCAGCAGGAGTACGCATGGTAGTACAAATGGGAGGAGGCAAGCGGGCGGCATGCAAGTTTTTTGTTGAAAAATTGACTACGAGGGCTGTAGTCAGTTTTTCATCAACTAGTGGACTATTTAGCTCTTTTATCTTTTAGAATGGAATATATTTCCACTTCCAACTCTACTGAGCTGGAGATCCAGAAAGTGACTACCACCTAGTTTATCTGACTGAACCAGCAGGGAGAAGCCCACTCTCTATGTTCAAACCCAACACGGATCCAACATAATGAGCAATCAAACAGCAAAGCACGTAGTAAATCACAAAAAACGCAACAACAGTTTCTGGAGTACGTATCAACTTTAGCCCAGACTAAATGCACGTGGGCGTCATTGCAAAAGGGTGAAGACGAAAAAGACTTGATTCAGATGGCTTGCAAAAACAAACTAGAAGTCAGGGTCATCGAATTTTTTGCCCGATTTGGATTGAGTATTAGTTATAGACTTCCATAATAATAAAATGTATTGGGTATTTTACTTTCACAAGTGTGTCATAAAATGTATCTGGTGTTTTACTTTCACTAGTGTGTTGGGTTGAGTCTTTTGTTGTTGATCTTTACAACTTGGTGTATCAGTGTGGCCGTACTGTACAATATAATCGCATGCCTTGCACAGTACAGTACAATATAATTTCCAACCATGTTGTACTCGTCCTTTCGAAGAAACGACAGCTGTAAGCGCTAGCCGCTTTTAGGAACGAATGAACACACTTGTGAAAACACGTACGCCACATCCGATCATCAACATCATCAAATTCAACAAGGGGAGCAACGAATCTCCATGACGTTCCACCTGGTGTTGCACACACGGCTCTCGCCTCACACCGGCCACATATCCTGATCCAACTGTACAACTTCAAATAAAGGAGGGCTATAGAATTGGTGGAAAATAATAAGAACTTATAAGAAAAAGGGGAAGAAGAAAAAGGATGGCACGCGTTTTGATACATGAACCATGAGACTGATGACACCCATCTTCATTGGTCAGTTCCCGATTCCGCTGATCTCTCCAACATGCATTCACACTAGCTACTCTCTGGTGACTAGACCCAGGGTATCTCGTGGCCTACCCAGCATACCCAGTGGGTGGGACCCTGAGAAATGTTGTTGTTGTACGTGGTGTTAGGTTGAGACAATGCAACTTGTGGTCATAATGATAAGAATTAAAAATTAGAAAAAGTATATCAGATTCAAAAATCTTCATTACTCTCTTTACTCTGGGCTCGGGCCCATCAAATTCGTAAAATCTTCTGCTCATATCGTAACTGCATCAGTTATTGTAAGACCTATGTGTGCTGAATACATTGGCTTGTAGTGAATACACTTGGCTTTGATGATAAAAGTTTTTAATATCACCAAAACACCTTTTTATCAAGGTCCGACTCTAGCTCCGAGCTACAGCAAGGTCTGACGATAGGTCCGGCTTGCTTTGGGTAGCTCCGGTTACGTTTGATGCTAGGTCCGACTTCTTGGTAAGGTCCGACCAGCTTTGGTTAGCTCCGGTGAGCTTTATCTTTAGCTCCGGCATATATTTGATAGCTCCGGCATATTTTCGTTAGCTCCGGGATGCTAAGCTTCGACGTACTTTGTCTAGCTCCGGGTTTTGGGTTGACTAGTTCCGACTAGTTTTGATAAGCTCCGGATCCAGGATCTACTAGTTTTGATAAGCTCCGGATCCAGGATCTACTAGTTTTGATAAGTTCCGGATCCAGGATCTACTAGTTTTGATAAGCTCCGGATCCAGGATCTACTAGTTTTGGTAAGCTCCGGCGCTAGGTTCTACTAGCTTTTGTTAGCTCTGGCTCAAGCTCCGGGATGCTCTGGCAAGGTCCGGAACTTGACCGCAGTGCTTCTGCTTTGCATTTGCAATGTCTCGTACTTGCTTTACTTGATTGGAAAGATTGCTTAGTTTTCATTTGCTAAGTTTTTGGTGCGTTTTGGATGATACGGTTGATATCGTTTCTACTGTGGTTTTGCAACATGCTTATGTGAGGTTCTCACGTAAGGTGTTGTGTTCGGAACTAACGTGAGTCAAGTCGAGGACTTGGGCTCGTATAGATTGGTTGTTTATTCATGTGCAGGTGTTGCTTGAGTTCAAGTCATGGCTGGTGACGGGATCCATTGGACTAGTCTCAGGAGGAGATGAGGTTCCAACAACCAAGTTCGGGAGGAACTGTGGTTGAGCGGGTCAGGAGGTCGCGCAGGATGATTGAATCAAGGGCAGTGCATATGAAGGTCGAAGGAAGGTGTTCGCACGTATGCATGCGGTGCATGACGTGGCAATATGCTTCTAGAGACGGATTATGGAAGGAAGATCTGATCGGAAGGATCGGATCGTATCGGTTGAAGACTTTGGCTGCAGCAGAGTCGGTTATGGCTCGGTATGGGAAGTATCGAGTTGGTTATGTTAGGATTTCGTGTGTGTCACGAAATTGAGTTGTTTAGGAATGTGGGATACGTTCCTAAGGTGTTTGGAAGTCTTAAGATTGCTTCTATCTGCGTATAGAAGAGTCCTAAGCAGTTATGGAAGGTTCCGATTGTGATCTGATTAGGATTGGAGTCCTAGTTGAGATTGGGATGGCCTAAGGGCTGGTTATATAAGCAAGGGAAGGCCAAAGTTCAGGTAGACGACTTTGGGGCTGTTCCTCTTGTGTTCTATTGAATAAAATTCATAGTTTGAAGGAACTTTTGTGCCTTGTTCGTCCGACTTGTTCCAGACAAGTTTTACTCGTCGAGTTTCTGGACAGCACTACCTTTCGTCGGTGGTTTTATCATAACTCGAGTTCTACAGATCCAATTGATGTGATTCTTTTTGGGTTGTCTTCACAACTTGATTGTCTATCATCTGTCAAAATTTCACGGTCATTGGATTTGTGGTTTTTGATCTACATGAGTTTCTTTGCAGCACTCCAGAAACTGTTTTTCTCGGGTAGGTCAGATTGACCAGTGTTTGATCTTTTGAGCATAACTTGAGTTGTTCTCGACGGATTTGAGTAATTCTTTTTGTGTTGTCTTCGTGACTTGATTCTCTCTGATAACTATCACTTTTGTCACGGTGAAACACGTTTAGATTAGTCTCACACACGAATTCTTTAAACAGATCGTTTTTCTACCGAAGAGATTGGGGTTTTATTGTTTCCGCTGCGTAAGATTTTTAAATCTACCATTCACCCCCCCTCTGGTAGCTTTTCACGTGCTCTTCGATCCTACAATTGGTATCAGAGCCACGGTGCTCTAATCTTTGTGATTTGCACGTGTTTTTGACTAATCATCATGGAGAAGTACTCCGTCAAACCTTGTGTGTTTGCTGGTATTGATTTTCAGGTTTGGAAGGCACGCATGGAGGCTTTTATCCAGGCAAAAGGCTTTGCAATATGGGAGAAGGTGTATAAGCCTTATGAAGTGCCACCCAATGATCAAGTCACGGCCACGAACCTTCGGGACGTCGACAACAACAACAAAGCCCGAAACTTGATCATCCAAGGACTCACTCAAAGCGACTTTGATCGTGTCGCGCACCTCCGGTCAGCATACGATGTTTGGAGAGCTCTCTGTGATTATCATGAAGGCTCCAACACAATCAAGGAGGTAAAACAAGATATGTTCAAGAAAGAATATATGTGTTTTGAGATGCAACCAGGTGAGTCGATCGATGACCTCTTTGCTCGTTTCAATAAAATTCTCAGCAACTTACGTAGTGTCAATGTAAATTTTTCTGATGCTGAGAATGCTAGACAACTTCTTAGTGCATTAGACATGACAATTTGGGAGATGAAAGTAACATCTATTCGTGAATCAACTGTCATGAGTTCTCTTACATTAGATGTACTTTATTCTAAACTAAAAACTCATGAAATTGACATCCTAGGACGTAAGAACCCAAACAAGTCTATTGCATTTGTCTCACAACGTGATATGTCTAGCTCCGGCCAATCATCATCCTGCAATACTCTTGCTTTGTTGTCCTCACTAACCCTGGAGCAGATCGAAGAAATTCCAGAAGAGGAGTTGGCACTCATCTCTACTAGATTCTCTAAAGCATTGCAAAATGTGAGAACTAGAAGGAGAGGAAGCTCCGGACCTCAACGCTGTTTTGAATGTGGTAAAACAGGACACTTTCGTACAGAATGCCCTAACCTTTCAGGTCCGACCACCCGGGAAGAAAAACAAAGCAAGATCCGGACCTCCTCTGGAAATTCCAACAAGAAGAAGAAAGGTACCATAGGACGCAAGATGATCAACAGCTTCATCACCGCGTTTCAAGAGCTCAGTTCAAGTGATGTAGACTTTGAAAGTGATGAAGATAATGATGATCTGGCCAACTTATGCTTCATGGCGGGCAAAGCAAGATCAAGATCAAGTCAGGAGGAAGCAGAACACAACAGTGACGATGATGAGGTATGTTCTACCTGCAATGAAATGTGTGATGCTATTTCTCGTGCAACTATTATTGTCAAGAAAAAGGACAAAAAGCTTAGGGATAGTGCTGCTAAAATTGAATCACTAGAATCTGAAATTAACCGTTTAAAAACTTTGATTCCTAGTGATGATGCATGTCCCTCATGTGACTTAATCTATGAACAATTGTCCACATTAAGAAGTGCACACTCCTCCACTCTAGATAAACTTGATGAAGAAATTAAAAAGAACAAAGAGCTTGCTGCACTTAATGATAAAAACTTGAAAGATGCTAGCTGTTCTACAATTGACTTGCATTGTTCTGCATGTGAAAATCTTGATAAGAAACTGCAAGATGCTATGAATGAAATTTCTATGTTGAACAATGCTTTACGTTCTCATGAAGTTAAATTTTGTTCCAATTGCAAACTAAAAAGAAAAACTTCATGTGAAAACTGCCTAGACTTATCCAAGAAACTTGATGACATGAATAGGACACTAGGTCGGTTTTGTAATGGGGATAAGAATCTAAACTTGCTGCTGAATTCTTCCAAGTCTAGCAAAGATAAAACTGGTTTAGGTTTTGATTCTCATGTTCATGATAAGGCACATCCACCTAAAATTGTAAGGTCATTAGGAAGTGGTTTGATTCAAACAGTTCCTAAACAAAAAGAAGTGGTTTTCAAATCTGCAGGAGTGTTGCCTCATTCGGTTTCAAATAAAAATATTGCTTGCTCATCTAGACATGAACACAAAGTTAAATTTCAATGTACCTTCTGTGGTAGAGATGGTCATGTCATAGATTTTTGTTATAGACTAGCTAAACAACAGAAAAGGGAAAGAATGGTTGCTAGATCTCATAACTTTCATGCAATTAGAAAAACACAACCTGCTTTAGTGAGTCAGAAATTTCAAAAGGTAGCTTCCGGACCTTCTGGTAAGAAATCCGCAAAAGCAGCTCCGATAGTTCCGATAGCTCCGAGAGCTACCGGATCTTCTGTTGTTCCCTCCGGAGCTTCAGTTTTTGCCTCCGGACCTTTTGCTTTTACCTCCGGAGCTATTGGTTTTCACTCTAAACAAGTAACAACTTCTAAATCAACTGTTAAGAAAACAAAACCTCAATCTTTGACTCATAAACCTGCTGTTTTATCTCAGCATTCGCGTGTTTTTCCTGGTGCACGTCGCGTGACTCAGTACTGGATTCCTAAATGCCTTTTGACTAACCCCAGTATTGAGTCATCGGCGTATTGTGCTTCTATGTAGGTTACACGCTTGAGGAAGGAGAATATTTGGATTGTGGATTCAGGTTGCTCACGCCACATGATCGGTAACAAAGATTGGTTCTCCTCCCTCACCTTTGTGTCACGTGTAGAGAATGTTACTTTTGCCGATAATTCTTCAACTCCTATAATTGCTAAGGGTTCGGTTAGAGTAAATGATCACTACACTTTGAAGGATGTGGCACTTGTCAAAAATTTGAAATATAACTTGCTTTCTGTTTCACAATTGCTAGATGAAAATCTAGAAATTACTTTCAATAAAAACTGCTGCAAAGTTGTAGATTCAAATAGTGAGCTTATTTTTAACATGTCTCGGTTTGGAAGAGTTTTTAAAGCTGATTTTGATATGTCTTCTTCTAAGCATAGGTGTCTAGTTGCTAATGATTCAAAGGACTTATATTTTTGGCATTGTAGACTTGGTCACGTAGGTTTTGATCACCTAACGCGTGTCAGTGCTCTTGATCGCATACGTGGGCTGCCTAAGCTTAAAGGGGACAAAGAAATTGTGTGCTCTTCTTGTAGACATGCTAAGATGGTTGCAGGTTCACATACTCCTCTCACAATGATCATGACAACTGAACCATGTCAACTTTTGCATCTTGACACCGTAGGACCTTCACGTGTTCAATCCTTCGGAGGTAAATGGTATGCTCTTGTTATTGTTGATGATTACTCTAGATATTCTTGGGTGTATTTTATGGCGTCTAAGAATGAAGTCTTTAGTCACTTTAGAACTTTATTTCTTAGATTATCAATTGATCACCCAGGATCATTAAAAGCAATTAGAAGTGATAATGGAACTGAATTTAAAAATCAATTCTTTGATCACTTTTGTGCTGAAAATAGAATAGATCATCAATTTTCTTCACCATATGTACCTCAACAAAACGGTGTTGTAGAAAGAAAGAACAGAACCCTAGTTGAGATGGCTAGGACTATGCTTGATGAATATCAAACCCCTAGGAAATTTTGGGCTGATGCGTTAGCAACCGCTTGTTATGTCTCAAATCGTGTTTTCTTGCGTGCTAAGCTAGGTAAAACACCATATGAGCTCCGGTTTGGACATAGGCCTAGTGTTACACACTTTCGGGTCTTTGGTTGCAAATGCTTTGTTAAGAAACATGGTAATCTTGATAAATTTGAACCTAGATCCAATGATGGCATGTTTCTTGGTTATCCATCTCATACTAGAGGCTACCGTGTGCTTTTACTTGACACTAACAAAATTGTGGAGACTTGTGAAGTGTCTTTTGATGAAGCTAGCCCAGGTACTAGCTCCGGTGTTGCAGGACCAGATTCATATTCTCAGGGGGAGGGTATTTTCGAAGATGAAGAAGAGCCGGTGATACTGCCTGGTAGTTCCGAAGTTGACACGTGTCCAGCTCCGGACATTGAACAAGCTCCGGCTGTCACCTCTGCTGGTCCTGATCGTCCACAAATCACAAGCTCATCAATCTACAATGAACCTAATGAAAAAGAAGCTTGTGAGACATCTGTTCCCCTACGTTTTTACAAAGATCATCCCCCACAACAGATGATTGGAAGCTTGCATGAACGAGTCACACGGTCCAGGTTTTGCGATCCAAACTCTCATGCTCATTCTGCTTTTGTTGCTTCTTTTGAACCCAAAGATATATCACACGCACTCACTAATGAATCTTGGATTATTGCCATGCAAGAAGAGTTAGAAAATTTTGAAAGAAATAATGTTTGGAAACTTGTACCTCCACCTCAAGGCCACACTTTAATTGGAACTAAATGGGTATATAAAAATAAACAAAGTGAGGATGGGGTTGTGATTAGGAATAAGGCTAGGTTGGTTGCTCAAGGTTTCACTCAAGTTGAAGGTCTAGATTTTGATGAAACTTTTGCTCCTGTCGCTAGATTAGAAGCCATAAGAATTTTGTTAGCTTTCGCAGCATCTAAAGGTTTTAAGCTATATCAAATGGATGTTAAAAGTGCTTTTCTTAATGGCTACATAGATGAGGAGGTTTATGTCAAACAACCACCAGGTTTTGAAAATCCAGATTTTCCTAATCATGTTTACAAACTGTCCAAAGCCTTATATGGTCTCAAACAAGCCCCTAGAGCATGGTATGATAGGTTAAAAACATTCTTACTTGAAAAGGGGTTTACAATGGGAAAGGTTGATAAAACTCTTTTTGTGCTTAATCATGGCAATGACTCATTATTCGTTCAAGTGTATGTGGATGATATTATCTTTGGTTGTGCTTCTCATGATCTTGTGTCCAAGTTTTCAGCAATGATGAGTTCCGAATTTGAAATGAGTATGATGGGTGAACTCACTTACTTTTTGGGGCTGCAAATCAAGCAAACCAAGGAGGGTACCTTTGTGCATCAAACAAAGTATACCAAAGATCTCCTAAGGCGCTTCAACATGGACAAAAGCAAGCCTCTTCGGACACCAATGGGAACAGCAACAACACTTGAACTTGATGAAGATGGTGAATCCGTGGATCAAAAAGATTATAGAAGTATGATCGGATCACTTTTGTACCTTACGGCATCAAGACCGGACATACAATTCAGCGTATGTCTTTGTGCATGGTTTCAAGCTTCCCCACGTGTTTCACATCGTCAAGCCGTCAAAAGGATTCTCAGGTACTTACATGGAACTCAAGAATTTGGCATTTTTCTTCCTTCTTCCTCAATCGTTTCTTTGAAAGCTTTTTCGGATGCTGATTTTGGGGGTTGTAGGATTGATAGGAAAAGTACTTCCGGTGCTTGTCATTTTCTTGGTAATTCTCTTGTTGCTTGGTCCTCTAGAAAACAAAGTTCAGTTGCACAATCCACAGCCGAATCTGAGTATGTAGCTGCTGCTAGTGCTTGTTCACAAATTCTTTGGATTGTTCAAACACTTAAGGACTATGGGGTTGATCTAGATAGTGTTCCACTGTTCTGTGATAACACTAGTGCTATTTGCATTGCTAAAAACCCCGTGCAACATTCTAGAACTAAGCACATTGACATTAGGTATCACTTTCTCCGTGATAATGTTGAAAAAGGAAACATTGTGCTTCACCATGTAGATACCGAACAACAATTGGCTGACATTTTTACAAAACCTTTGGATTTCACTCGTTTTTGTTACATTCGTAGTGAAATAGGGGTTATGCATCCTCATGGCTTAAATTGAGGGGGAGTTTTTGAAACTTAGGAAGTCTATGTGTGAATCTGAAATTAAAATAATATGAGCATATTATTTCATACATATATGACTTTGTGATTCCTTTTACATGCTGAAAGTTCTTACTACATTACTCGTGTTATACTTTTTGTAGTTTTTGCCATGTCTAGTAATTGGAATAATTACTTACACTAAATCTGGTCATGGTCAAACTTTCTTGCTTTTTTGAACTTGTTGCATGCTCACAAATGCTTTTAATCATTAAGAATTTATCAAGTAATCAACTCACATGTTGAGTTTTTATGAACAAATATAAATTGAGAAAAGATCAAGAGAATATGCATGCATCGCACTTCTTCTTTCGAGATGGCTTGTCATTGCACTTAGATATGAACTTGGAAGAAGTTGTGTATGACTAAAACCATGTCCTTAAGCTTCTGATTGTCAAATGACATAGGCTTGGCTTGTTTGGTTAGAATAAGGCAGATGAGCATATAATCTCTTGCAAATATCATATTATCTAAATTTATGCCTTGAAAAATAATAAGATGCAGCAACAAATGTCATGCTTTCAGGTTTTGAAATAGTTGAGTTTTTTAGATCATGACCTGCTAAAATTGAAAATCACACTTGCTTTCTAGCATGGCTTACACTACATTATGTATCTCATTGATGTGATAGTGTAAGTTACTTGAAAGTATGACTTGGGTGAGCTTTGTTTATATGTATATGTTATAATATGCTCATAACAACTAAAGAAGGAGAGATAATTTGTTTATATCTCATAACAATTAAAATTTCTCTTTTACCTTGCTGAATACATTGTCAAAGGGGGAGAGATTAATCACACATTCAAAAAGGAAGAGATAAGCATGAAGAGAATATGTGCATAAGGAAAGTTAATAAAGGGGGAGAGATAATATGGGATAATTTTTTTTCCTTCTCATTTTATTTAAACAAAAAGGGGAGAAATTGTTTTCAAAACTTTTATTTGAATAAGCCAATGTTCGGAATTTTAAATGGTGTTGCCAATGCATTCATCAAGGGGGAGATTGTAAGACCTATGTGTGCTGAATACATTGGCTTGTAGTGAATACACTTGGCTTTGATGATAAAAGTTTTTAATATCACCAAAACACCTTTTTATCAAGGTCCGACTCTAGCTCCGAGCTACAGCAAGGTCCGACGATAGGTCCGGCTTGCTTTGGGTAGCTCCGGTTACGTTTGATGCTAGGTCCGACTTCTTGGTAAGGTCCAACCAGCTTTGGTTAGCTCCGGTGAGCTTTATCTTTAGCTCCGGCATATATTTGATAGCTCCGGCATATTTTCGTTAGCTCCGGGATGCTAAGCTTCGACGTACTTTGTCTAGCTCTGGGTTTTGGGTTGACTAGTTCCGACTAGTTTTGATAAGCTCTGGATCCAGGATCTACTAGTTTTGATAAGCTCCGGATCCAGGATCTACTAGTTTTGATAAGTTCCGGATCCAGGATCTACTAGTTTTGATAAGCTCCGGATCCAGGATCTACTAGTTTTGGTAAGCTCCGGCGCTAGGTTCTACTAGCTTTTGTTAGCTCCGGCTCAAGCTCCGGGTTGATTTGGCAAGGTCCGGAACTTGACCGCAGTGCTTCTGCTTTGCATTTGCAATGTCTCGTACTTGCTTTACTTGATTGGAAAGATTGCTTAGTTTTCATTTGCTAAGTTTTTGGTGCGTTTTGGATGATACGGTTGATATCGTTTCTATTGTGGTTTTGCAACATGCTTATGTGAGGTTCTCACGTAAGGTGTTGTGTTCGGAACTAACGTGAGTCAAGTCGAGGACTTGGGCTCGTATAGATTGGTTGTTTATTCATGTGCAGGTGTTGCTTGAGTTCAAGTCATGGCTGGTGACGGGATCCATTGGACTAGTCTCAGGAGGAGATGAGGTTCCAACAACCAAGTTCGGGAGGAACTGTGGTTGAGCGGGTCAGGAGGTCGCGCAGGATGATTGAATCAAGGGCAGTGCATATGAAGGTCGAAGGAAGGTGTTCGCACGTATGCATACGGTGCATGACGTGGAAATATGCTTCTAGAGACGGATTATGGAAGGAAGATCTGATCGGAAGGATCGGATCGTATCGGTTAAAGACTTTGGCTGCGGCAGAGTCGGTTATGGCTCGATATGGGAAGTATCGAGTTGGTTATGTTAGGATTTCGTGTGTGTCACGAAATTGAGTTGTTTAGGAATGTGGGATACGTTCCTAAGGTGTTTGGAAGTCTTAAGATTGCTTCTATCTGCGTATAGAAGAGTCCTAAGCAGTTATGGAAGGTTCCGATTGTGATCTGATTAGGATTGGAGTCCTAGTTGAGATTGGGATGGCCTAAGGGCTGGTTATATAAGCAAGGGAAGGCCAAAGTTCGGGTAGACTACTTTGGGGCTGTTCCTCTTGTGTTCTATTGAATAAAATTCATAGTTTGAAGGAACTTTTGTGCCTTGTTCGTCCGACTTGTTCCAGACAAGTTTTACTCGTCGAGTTTCTGGACGGCACTACCTTTCGTCGGTGGTTTTATCATAACTCGAGTTCTACAGATCCAATGGATGTGATTCTTTTTGGGTTGTCTTCACAACTTGATTGTCTATCATCTGTCAAAATTTCACGGTCATTGGATTTGTGGTTTTTGATCTACATGAGTTTCTTTGCAGCACTCCAGAAACTGTTTTTCTCGGGTAGGTCAGATTGACCAGTGTTTGATCTTTTGATCATAACTTGAGTTGTTCTCGACGGATTTGAGTAATTCTTTTTTTGTTGTCTTCGTGACTTGATTCTCTCTGATAACTATCACTTTTGTCACGGTGAAACACGTTTAGATTAGTCTCACACACGAATTCTTTAAACAGATCGTTTTTCTACCGAAGGGATTGGGGTTTTATTGTTTCCGCTGCGTAAGATTTTTAAATCTACCATTCACCCCCCCTCTGGTAGCTTTTCACGTGCTCTTCGATCCTACAGTTATATATCCAGGGCCGTTTCCAATTAAAATCAAAACTTAAGGTGTAGACGAAGGTTTTGCACAAGAGAGAAGTTGCGCCGCGCCGCCGTAGACGGCAACCGTAGGGATGATAAGGAGAGAGACCCGATGGTGGGGACTCAGGTGTACAACGTGATGTTCAAGGAAGACGTGATCACCACCACCGTGACGTCCTCCGGCGAGGCCGTGGCTGACTGGCTCGACGAGGTCCTCTCCATCCACAGTTGACGCCTTCACAAGCTCGTCGTCGGGCTCGATGTCGAGTGGCGCCCCAACTACTCTGCCGACCAGAACCCTGTTGCTGTTCTACAACTCTGCGTCGGCCGCCGCTGCCTCATCTTCCAGGTCGTCCATGCTGACTACTTCCCCGACGATCTGGAAGATTTCCTCGGCGATTCTGACTACCGCTTCGTCGGCGTGGGCGTGGAGAGTGCCGCCGATAGACTTTGGAAGGACTGGCAGCTGAAGGTGGCAGAAATGGCGGACCTTGCCGCGCTCGCGGCGGAGGAGATGGTTCGCTCGAGCCTTCGCCTCGCGGGGCTGAAGGACATCGCGAGCGTTGTGATGTGCGCCGACATGGAGAAGCCTTACCGGGTGAGGACGAGCAACTGGGACACGTACAATCCCTCCGGCGAGCAGATCAGCTATGTGTGCATCGACGCCTTCGTCTCCTTCGAGGTCGGCCGCAAGCTACTCTCCGGCGACTACTGATCCTACCACCGTGTTTGCGGATCAGCTGCCGTCAGACATCCCGGCATATGGAATTCGTAGGTGCATCGCTCAAGTTCTAGCTTTTGTGCTTGTGCACCCAATCTCTCATAAAATTATTTTTCTCATGGAAACACTATATCTTGCTTTTAAAAACATGCATGTTATTTCACATGCATCGAGGTCTTTCAAATGCATGTTAGTTGTCCATGCATGCTACATCCCAAACATGATCAACGAGCCTCAAACATGACGATCTCTCAACAAAAAAGAGAACACGTAACTTCAGCAAACATGATCGAGGTCTTTCACATGGATGTTAGACGTACATATGCATGCTACGTCCCAAACATGTATTCCAAGAATAGAATATTTCCTACCATGTATATATATTTCTATATTTATCATATTCTCTACCATGCATGTGTGTATGCTCTCAACCTATATGGCAGTTTATCTACCACACTAATGAAGAATATTATCCTGTCATCAATAGAGATAACAAATTTGACACAAGGATGTTCCCTCGACGGTACGAGGATAGAATGTGGACTACCATCATCTAATAAGCACACAGCTCTCACTACGTACGTACGTGGTTCATCAAATTAATCAAAAGAATGCTGCCATTATGTATCGTTGTACTCGTCTTTTGAAGAAACGACAGGCGTAGGCGCTAGCCGCTATGTGTTCTGATTTTAGGAACAAATGAACACACCTGTGAAAACACGTACGCCACATCCGATCCTCAACGTCATCCAATTAACATGTTCCTCAACAAGGGGGCACAAAAATCCTCAACACGTGACCAAACATGCTTGATCGCGAGTCTCTTTCACATGCATTACATTCATGTCCACCATCATCCATGATCACGACAATTATCATCGATTCTATATGGACTCTCAGTCGGCAACAGTCGGATCCTTAAAATAAAAGATATGGACTCTCGGTCGATTGCCATGCACGTTCACGTCAATCTCCGCACCTCGTTGAAATCATTCGCACGAAATGTTACGAACACCGCGACGGACCGACAAAGTATGCCAGGTGGGCCATTGCATATCTTGGGCCCTTTGTGTGTCAAATTAAAAAACTGGTCGATGGGACGTGTTGAGCCATTGCGATAACCGAGAGGAGTCGAACTGTGGATTGGAGTAACTCTGACTGTCGATTCAAAAACACAATTTTTGAATTGTCTGATCATCTCCACTCATGCGCTTAGACGATGACCCCCTATAAAGGCACATTGTCCTCTTCTTCTCCGCGGCACCTCTCGATCGATTTTAGCCTCCAAACTTCTCCTCTTGCTTCTCTGCCGCACCACCGTCGACCACATCTCTCTCTTTGTCCGCACCTCTATCGCCGCACAAATGGGTAGCCCCGCACCAAAGCGCTCCAGGTCATCGATGTCCTTTGAACCTCCTTCTCCATTTCCGTCGCCGCCAAGGCCGGTGGAACTATAGGCGGCGCCCGCACCTCCTCCACTCCCGTCTCCGCTTGCGGCGCCCGCACCTCTTTCGTCCGACTATGATGAGACCGTCCGCCTCATCGAGGAAAGCATCAACAAACTCGACGACAAGCTTAAGGAGGTCACCGGCAGCCTGTTCGCCGCTGATGTGCAAGCAAAAGCGCTCGACAAAATGGCAGAAGATGTATTTCACAATACATCTCACTCCTGTCGCCGACTGGGACTTGGTATCCTTCCCCACCACACCAGCATGGACTCCGCTGGCTACTACATCTTTAAGTTAGGCTTTGTTTCCGCTCATCTCGACTGCCTCTACGAGACGATCGGTGAGGAGGCTGGGGTGGAGTTTTGCGAGCAACTCATGAACGCCGTTAGCCAGAAGAAGTTCAATCTGGTGTTGGAGGATGCTCCGCAGGCGGTTGAGGCGGAGGCGGAGGCACCGGCGGTGGAGGCGGAGGCGCCGCCGGCAGATGCGGAGGCGGCGGCGGAGGAGGTGGACAAGTCCTCCGAGTAGAGTAGGATTAGTAGTAGTTTTTCTTTTGTTTTCTATGTGTTTTTTTCTTGTTTGTAATATATGTGTTGTTTTTATGTTAATGAAAAATGTCTTTTATTTTATGTTCATGAACAATGTGTCCTACAGTACATGCACTAACGAAAAACTCCTCCTTTTAACAAAAACATCGCATATGGAAAATTAACACATTACCAATATTATATTGTATCTAATAAATACTCCCTCCTTATTCTTGTATTTGATGTTTTGGACAAAGCATTGAACTATATATGAACTAGAACTTGTTGTCTGAATGACAATTAAAAAGATAAGGAGGGAGTATTAAACACATTAGTAGGACATACGTAGTAGAATTATATTTCAAAAAATTACGAAAATAAAAAGCTACACACTAATTAATTTTATTTCTTTTCTCTCTACCAGCTGTCATCGTGCCCCCCCACCCCCCACCCACCGTCCTGGCCCTAGGTAGTAGCCCCTCCTGCCTAGGCCCAGAGCCGGGCCTGCCTTTAAGACCATCCGAAGTAGTTCACGGTAAAGCTTAGGCTGTGTTTGGGAGCACAGATTTTCAATACTAAAGTTTTAGAAACCACAGTTTTTAAAATGACATGGCAATACCAAAGTATTTCAATAACACAGTTTTGTAATACCACGATTTTGCAATACATAGGACTGTTTGGTTGATAAACACCATTCTATAAAAAATACCATAGTAATCTCAAATACCACGGTATTGCTCTAAAACTACAAAAATACCGTGTTCCCAAACACCATTACTGGATTGCGGCCTGCGAATTAGATGGTCTTATCTCTTAACCCCTTGGTGCAGAAATCGAATTCTTTGCGGCCCTTCCGCACAGCCGTCTCTGTGCGGCCTTGCCGAGATGGTTGCCACGTACGTTCACGCTCCAAATCTTACAGCCAAGGGCGCACTGCACGGTTCTCATGACTGTGCCACCCTGCCCTGATGATTGCCACGTACGCAAATCGACCGAATCTTGCAGCACGCACGGGCACATGAACTCCACGTCCGAAATTTACTCAGTGATCCAAATAACTCAGTGCTTGGTGTGCACGATCCATCATCATGCGCACGAGCACGTACGACGCGGCCAAAAAGATTTGTGTTTGGTTGCTTGTCTTGGATTGAATTGACTTGGATTAATTGGATGGTCCAGTCATGTGTTATTTGTTTCGGGGCCAGACAGGTGATCTAGGTTTGAGGAATATAAAATATTCCTCGCAGATGCTGGATGAGATGGTCCAGGATATTTGGTTGGCTGTGAGTCCATCCACCTTATCTAATTATGCTTCTTAGTAATATAATTAGTGATAATTACCTTGTTTTTTGTTGATTAATAATTACAATTATGATATTAACATTAATATTTGCTAGTAATATGATAATTAGTATATAAAAAATTAATAGTATGAAATTATCAACTTAGATGATTGAATAATCCAATCAAGTTTCATCCAACCTACCAACAAAAAATTGGATCGTCCAGTCCATCCAACCAAATGTTAATTTGGATGATCCAAGACATAAGTAAATGGATGATCCTATATCTCCAATCGAACTTCGACGTCAAACCAAACGCAATTGATGACTGAGCACTTTGTCACATGTCACTAGAGTGTATGCACAAATGACAAATACACGGCCTCAACACCGGATTTAGGGTGCATCATGGACTAACCACATGACCCACCCAAACACTCACGTAATTAGCATACACCTGCAAGAGCAACTATCTGGCCGCATCCTTCGCGTACGAACGGCAATGCCAACCAACTTATACTTCTTGTACTACATACAAAGAATTTTCCTTGTCCATGAGCCAATAAACAAGCTCTTCTAATGCGGCTTTGTAGTTAAAAATGAACTACAAAGCGACAAGTTCATAGAGACGGGAGGAGTATATATATATATATATATATATATATATATATATATATATATATATATATATATATATATATATATATATATATATATATATATGTATGTAGTGTCATGAAACATGATCGAGGTCTTTTGCGTGACAAACTGAAACAAAATTGGAACATTGCATATACCTTGGGCCGGTGGGCCGTTTGCATGTCAAACATAAAAACTGGAACTGAAAAACTAAAACACTACCGGACGGACCTACAAAGTATGCCAGGTGGGCCACTACATACCCTGGACCCGTTTCAAATTAAAAAGTTGCCTGTGAAGCGGAGATGGGACGCGTTGAGCCGTTGTGACAACTTAGAGGAAGCCAACCGCGGTTTGGATTAATTCAAAAGCGCAGTTTTCAAGGCGTCCGATCATCTCCACTCGCGCGCTTAGACAGCAATGACTGCTATGAAATCTGAATTCCTGTGCAAGCGTGTAATCCGCGAATCTCAGCCATTCGACGGACATCCAAGGGTGACTGCCATTTTACACATAGATCCTTCCCTTTACATAGACAGGTGGAAAGATTTATGTGTAAAATGTCAGCCACCCTTGGATGTCCGTCCAAAGACTGAGATTCGCGGATTGCACGCTTGCACAGGACTCCAGATTGCACAACAATCCGCTTAGATGAGGACCCGCTATAAAGGCACACTCGTCCTCTTGCGTCTTCACTGCACCACTACATCTCCATCGATCGTAGCCTCCAAACTTCTCTTACTTCACTGCCGCACCATCGCCGACCACCTCTCGCTCTTTCTCCGCACCTCCGTCGCCGCACAAATGGGTAGCCCCGCACCAAAGCGCTCCAGGCCGTCGACGTCCTCCGAACCTCCTTCTTCTTTGTTTCTGTCGCAGCCAATGTCGGTGGAACTGGAGGCAGCGCCCGCACCTCCTTCCACCCCTTCTCTGCCCGCGGCGCCCGCACCTCCTCATCTCGTTTGGCTTCAGGAGACTGTCCGCCTCGTCGAACACTGCTTTGATGAACTCGATTGGCGCCTGAAGGAGGCCACCGAGCACCTTTCCGCCACCGTCGTGCGCGCAAAAAAGCTTGACAAATTGGCGTGGGATGTATTTTCCGATACATCTCGCTCGTGTGACTGTCTGGGTCTTGTGAAACTTCCCGTCTGCACCAGTATGGAAACCGCCGACCACTACTACTTTGGGTTAGGATTTATGACGGTCTTCTCAGCGTCCTCTACGAGATGATCGGGGAGGTGGCTGGGGTGGAAGGCCGCCAGCATCTTCTGTGGACCGTCGCCCGGAAGCTTCGAACTCAATTGCCAGAGGAGGTGGCAGCAGCGGCAGCAGCGGAGGAGGCGGCGATGGCAGCAGCGGAGGAGGCGGCGGCGGCAACAGCAGCGGAGAAGGAGGTGGCGATGGCGGAGAAGGAGGTGGAGGAGATCTCTTCTGACTCCGAGTAGATTAGTATTTGTTGTTTTTCTTTTTCTTGTTTTCTATGTGCTTTCGTAGTTCTTGTTTGTAATATATGTGTTGTTTTTATGTTAATGAAAAATTTCTTTTCTGTTCATGAACAATGTGTCCTATGCAGTATCGAAAAACAACTCCTTTCTGAAAAAGGGGCGAGATAACTGTTGTTTAATGTCTATCCAAGAATTCGTTGTGTTGCGTCAATCGATGACACTTGGTTGAAACTCCATTGAGATCATGGTTGAGGCTGCGTTTCTCCTCTTTTGTGTTCTTTCACTCAATTTTTTCATTTGTAGTCAGCGCATGGGAAAATGTATTTTTGGTAGTAGTATATACTATATGTTATCATTTCATTGTGATTAATGTTACAGAATGCTGATTGTTTGCCATCGTCCTTTTGTTGACATGGGTGTTCTGTATTTGCATATCGTTTGCATTAGCACATATACATTTGGCGATTCATATTTTTTTCGTATTTTTTGGAATGTCCCACTAGCTAGCAGATGACTGCTTTTAGATTTTGATCTCCATGCATGGCAACATAGATGAATTAAGAAGCGAGCAAGTTGTCCTAAGAAGTCTACCCCTCTAGCTACATGCACCATGTGCAGGAATCGATGCGACATGACATGTAATTAATCACGATTGCATGCGTGCACAAGGGCACGGCTTGCGTCAAATTCTCCACTATCGCGAAAAAATTTTCGTTCTACTTGGGGCGCCACATTTGAGATCTTGACAATTCAACTTTCACTACCTGCACCTCCAATTTCAGTCCCGCCTATTATTGTAATCCTATTTCATCCACGATGAGTATAAATGGAAACACTGGCCTCCGTTCCTGACACAGCGTTGCCCCGCCCTTCCGGTGATCTCGCGGTACTCCAAATGTGTTGTCTCTCTGTCCTGTGTTCCATACTTGTATTCCTAAGAAATTCCCATGTTTTCATTTCCCACGGTTTTTACAATTTTTTCCCCTATGGATCTCGCAGTGACGCATCGAAGCTCTTGGTGGTGTTGACTCCTGGGTACAATGTCGGGCGACCAAGTTTGACGGGCTCTACTGAACCTCTTCGTCGCCGACACCTCCCTGCGACATCACATCCTAAACTCTAGTTTTCTGCTAGGTAAACTACACGATCCATGCCGTCTTTTTATAGAGCTATATTGGCTTGGTTCTACACGATCCATGCAGTTTTGGGCTAGTTAAGTTCTACACGATCTATCCTGATGTACGAAGATTAAATAAATTATCAAAGAAGAAATGTGGTCTTCTGTTTCACGAATTTAGTTATATATATATACATATACTACATCTGTCCCAAAATAAATGTCATTCCGACACTTATTACGGTAGTGTATTTCTAGTTCAATTCCTGGCTGGGAACGACAAATACTAAAAACTAGAGGTAGTAGTATGTAATTTATAGATTTAGAAGTAAATGACGCACGGGGTTATCTGATCAACCACTCCAAATGTTGTACTCTCATTCCTGTTTTACAAATTTGTATTCCTAAGATTTTTAGTTCCCATGGTTTTTAAACTTTTTTCTTTCTTGTGGCTTTCTCATATCATACATTTTTTTTCTATTCTTTCTTTTCTAATTGCTCCGTTCGTAACAAACACTGCAGTTTATAGAAACCACACCATTCGATCCAAAATCTACGTTGGTCATGTAATCTGACGTTATCACTGTTATTTGGAATGGCTACTTACAATGCTCTTTACATTAGGAACAAGACATCAAACTGTCATGTCGTCTACAAGCACTCATGGTGGCCAACAAGCACCTGGTATAACTATAAATGTGTTTACTATAAAAATTAAACAAATTGTAGGATCGAAGAGCACGTGAAAAGCTACCAGAGGGGGGGTGAATGGTAGATTTAAAAATCTTACGCAGCGGAAACAATTAAACCCCAAACCCTTTCGGCAGAAAAACAATCTGTTAAAGAAATCGTGTGTGAGACTAATCTAAACGTGTTTCACGGTGAAAAAAGTGATAGATATCAGAGAGAATCAAGTCACGAAGACAACACAAAAGGAATCACTCAAATCCATCGAGAAAAACTCAAGTTATGATCGAGAGATCAAACAATGGTTAATCTGCCCTACCCGAGAAAAAAAAACAGTTCTAGAACGCTGCAAAGAAACTCGTGTAGATCATAGACCACAAATCCAATGACTGTGAAATTTTGACAGATGATAGATAATCAAGTTGTGAAGACAACACAAAAATAATCACGTTAATTGGATCTGTAAAACTCGAGTTATGATAAAACCACCAACGAAAGGTAGTGCTGTCCAGAAACTCGACGAGTAAAACTTGTCTGGAACAAGTCGGACGAACAAGGCACAAAAGTTCCTTCAAACTACGAATTTTATTCAATAGAACACAAGAGGAACAGCCCCAAAGTCGTCTACCACGAGCTCTGGGCTCTCTTGCTTATATAACCAGCCCTTAGGCCAACCCAATATCAACTAGGACTCCAATCCTACTCAGATCACGAATCGTAACTTTCCATAACTGCTCAAGATTCTTCTATACGCAGATAGAAGCAATCTTAAGACTCCCAAACACCTAAGGAACGTATCCCACATTCCTAAACAACTCATATTCGTGACCCACATGAAATCCTATCATAACCAACTCAAATCTTTCCATATTTGAGTCAAACCCGACTCAGCCGCAGCCTGAGTCCATAACCTAGTCGGTTGAACCTTTTCCGACCAATTCTTTACGTCCACATCTCTTCATCACGTCTCGGAACCATGTAGCCACGTCCGTGCACTCCTTGCACACGTGCAAACATCTTCCAACGATGTCCATGATACCTTCATATGCATTGTTCTTGATCCAAACATGCTGCGCAACCTCCTGATCTGCTCAACCACAATTCCTCCCGAACTAGGTTGTTGGAACCTCATCTCCTCCCTGAGACTAGTCTAATGGATCCTGTCAACAGCTATGTCTTGAACTCAAGCAATACCTGGACATGAATAAACAACCAATCCATACGAGCCCAAGTCCTCGACTTGACTCAAGTTAGTTCTGAACACAACATCTTATGTGAGAACCTCACATAAGCATGTTGCAAAACCACAGTAACACGATATCATCCATATCAACCAAAACGCACCAATAACTTAGCAAATGAATACTAAGCAATCTTTCCAAGAATATAAAGCAAGTATAAAACTTTGCAAATGAAAAGCAGAAGCACTGCGGTCAAGTTCCGGACCTTGCCAGAGCAACCCGGACCTTGAGCCGGAGCTAACAAAAGCTAGTAGAACCTAGCGCCGGAGCTTACCAAAACTAGTACAATGAAGCACCTGCCGGAGCTTACCAAAACTAGTAGATCCTAGCACCGCAGCTTACCAAAAACTAGTCGAAACTAGTCAACCCAAAACCGGAGCTAGACAAAGTACGTCGGAGTCTTAGCAAAAGCATTCCGGAGCTATCAAATATATACCAGAGCTATCAAAGACATGCCGGAGCTAAAGATAAAGCTCACCGGAGCTGACCAAAGCTAGTTGGACCTAGCATCGAACGTAACCGGAGCTACCCAAACCAAGCCGGACCTACCGTCGAACCTTGCTGTAGCTCAGAGCTAGAGTCGGACCTTGATAAAAAGGTGTTTTGTTGATATTCAAAACTTTTATCGTCAAAGCAAGTGTATTCACTACAAGCCAATGTATTCAGCACATATAGGTCTTACAATCTCCCCCTTGATGAATGCATTGGCAACACCATTTAAAATCCGAATATTGGCTTATTCTCATTAAAAGTTTTGAAGAAAATTTCTCCCCCTTTGTAAATCAAAAGTAAAATGAGAAGAAAAAATTATCCCATATTATCTCATATTATCTCTCCCCCTTTATTATCTCTCCTTATGCACATATTCTCTTTCTCTTCATGCTTATCTTTCCCCCTTTGACAATGTATTCAGCAAGTCATGAGCATGTAAACAAATTATCTCTCCCTCTTTAGTTGTTATGAGCATATTATAACATATTCATATAAACAATGCTCATCCAAGTCATATTATCAAGTACTTTACATTATCACATCAATGAAATACATAAAGTGGTGTAAGCCATGCTAGAGATCATATGTAATTTTCAATTTAAGCAAGTCATGATCTCACAAACTTAACTATTTCAATACCTGAAAGCATGACACTTGTTGCTGCATTTTATTATTTTTCAAAGCATAAATTTAGATCATATGATATTTGCAAGAGATTATATGCGCATCTGCCTTATTCTAACCAACCAAGCCAAGCCTATGTCATTTGACAATCAGAAGCTTAAGGACATGGTTTTAGTCATACACAACTTCTTCCAAGTTCATATCTAAGTGCAATGACAAGCAATATCAAAAAAAGAAGTGCGATGCATGCATATTCTCTTGATCTTTTCTCAATTTATATTTGTTCATAAAAACTCAACATGTGAGTTGATTACTTGATTAATTCTTTATGATTAAAAGCATTTGTGAGCATGCAACAAGTTCAAAACCGCAAGAAAGTTCGACCATGACCAGATTTAGTGTAAGTAATTATTCCAATTACTAGACATGGCAAAAACTACAAAATGTATAACACGAGTAATGTAGTAAGAACTTTCAGCATGTAAAAGGAATCACAAAGTCATATATGTATGAAATACTATGCTCATATTATTTTAATATCAGATTCACACATAGACTTCCCAAGTTTCGAAAATTCCCCCTCAATTTAAGCCATGAGGATGCATAACCCCTATTTCACTACGAATGTAACAAAAACGAGTGAAATCCAAAGGTTTTGTAAAAATGTCAGCCAATTGTTGTTCGGTATCTACATGGTGAAGTACAATGTTTCCTTTTTCAACGTTATCTCAGAGAAAGTGATACCTAATATCAATGTGCTTAGTTCTAGAATGTTGCACGGGGTTTTTGACAATGCAAATAGCACTAGTGTTATCACAAAATACTGGAACACTGTCTAGATCAACCCCATAGTCCTTAAGTGTTTGAACAATCCAAAGAATTTGTGAGCAAGCACTAGCAGCAGCTACATATTCAGATTCGGCTGTGGATTGTGCAACTGAATTTTGTTTTCTAGAGGACCAAGCAACAAGAGAATTACCAAGAAAATGACAAGCACCGGAAGTACTTTTTCTATCAATCCTACAACCCCAAAATCAGCATCCGAAAAATCTTTCAAAGTAACGGTTGAGGAAGAAGGAAGAAAAATGCCAAATTCTTGAGTTCCATGTAAGTACCTGAGAATCCTTTTGACGGCTTGACGATGTGAAACACGCGGGGAAGCTTGAAACAGTGTACAAAGACATACGCTGAATTGTATGTCCGGTCTTGATGCCGTGAGGTACAAAAGTGATCCGATCATGCTTCTATATTATTTTTGATCAACGGATTCACCATCTTCATCAAGTTCAAGTGTTGTTGCTGTTCCCATTGGTGTCCGAAGAGGCTTGCTTTTGTCCATGTTGAAGCGCCTTAGGAGGTCTTTGGTATACTTCGTTTGATGCACAAAGGTACCCTCCTTGGTTTGCTTGATTTGCAGCCCCAAAAAGTAAGTGAGTTCACCCATCATACTCATTTCAAATTCAGAACTCATCATTGCTAAAAACTTGGACACAAGATCATGAGAAGCACAACCAAAGATAATATCATCCACATACACTTGAACGAATAATGAGTCATTGCCATGCTTAAGCACAAAAAGAGTTTTATCAACCTTGCCCATGGTAAACCCCTTTTCAAGTAAGAATGTTTTTAACCTATCATACCATGCTCTAGGGGCTTGTTTGAGACCGTATAAGGCTTTGGACAGTTTGTAAACATGATTAGGAAAATCTGGATTTTCAAAACCCGGTGGTTGTTTGACATAAATCTCCTCATCTATGTAGCCATTAAGAAAAGCACTTTTAACATCCATTTGATATAGCTTAAAACCTTTAGATGCTGCAAAAGCTAACAAAATTCTTACGGCTTCTAATCTAGTGACAGGAGCAAAAGTTTCATCAAAATCTAGACCTTCAACTTGAGTGAAACCTTGAGCAACCAACCTAGCCTTATTCCTAACCACAACCCCATCCTCACTTTGTTTATTTTTAAATACCCATTTAGTTCCAATTAAAGTGTGACCTTGAGGTGGAGGTACAAGTTTCCAAACATTATTTCTTTCAAAATTTTCTAACTCTTCTTGCATGGCAATAATCCAGTTCATTAGTGAGTGCGTGTGATATATCTTTGGGTTCAAAAGAAGCAACAAAAGCAGAATGAGCATAAGAGTTTGGATCGCAAAACCTGGACCGTGTGACTCGTTCGTGCAAGCTTCCAATCATCTGTTGTGGGGGATGATCTTTGTAAAAACATAGGGGAACAGATGTCTCACAAGCTTCTTCTTCATTAGGTTCATCGTAGATTGATGAGCTTGTGACTTGTGGATGCTCAGGACCTGCATAGGTGATAGCCGGAGCTTGTTCAATGTCCGGAGCTGGACACATGTCAACTTCAGAACTACCAGGCAGTATCACCGGTTCTTCTTCATCTTCGAAAATACCCTCCCCCTGAGGATACGGATCTGGTCCTGCGACACCGGAGCTAGTACCTGGGCTAGCTTCATCAAAAGACACTTCACAAGTCTCCACAATTTTTTTAGTGTCAAGTAAAAGCACACGGTAGCCTCTAGTATGAGATGGATAACCAAGAAACATGCCATCAATGGACCTAGGTTCAAATTTATCAAGGTTACCATGTTTCTTAACAAAGCATTTGCAACCAAAGACCCGAAAGTGTGTAACACTAGGCCTATGTCCAAACCGGAGCTCATATGGTGTTTTACCTAGCTTAGCACGCAAGAAAACACGATTTGAGACATAACACGCGGTTGCTAACGCATCAGCCCAAAATTTCCTAGGAGTTTGATATTCATCAAGCATAGTCCTAGCCATCTCAACTAAGGTTCTGTTCTTTCTTTCTACAACACCGTTTTGTTGAGGTACATATGGTGAAGAGAATTGATGATCTATTCTATTTTCAGCACAAAAGTGATCAAAAGATTGATTTTTAAATTCAGTTCCATTATCACTTGTAATTGCTTTTAATGATCCTGGGTGATCAATTGATAATCTAAGAAATAAAGTTCTAAAGTGACTAAAAACTTCATTCTTAGACGCCATAAAGTAAACCCAAGAGTATCTAGAATAATCATCAACAATAACAAGAACATACTATTTACCTCTGAAGGATTGAACACGTGAAGGTCCTACGGTGTCAAGATGCAAAAGTTGACATGGTTCAGTTGTCATGATCATTGTGAGAGGTGTATGTGAACCTGCAACCATCTTAGCATGTCTACAAGAAGAGCACACAATTTCTTTGTCCCCTTTAAGCTTAGGCAGCCCACGTATGCAATCAAGAGCACTAACACGCGTTAGGTGATTAAAGCCTCGTGACCAAGTCTACGATGCCAAAAATATAAGTCCTTTGAATCATTAGCAACTAGACACCTATGCTTAGAGGAAGACATAACAAAATCAGCTTTAAAAACTCTTCCAAACCGAGACATGTTAAAAATAAGCTCACTATTTGAACCTACAACTTTGCAGCAATTTTTATTGAAAATAATTTCTAGATTTTCATCTAGCAATTGTGAAACAGAAAGCAAGTTGTATTTCAAATTTTTGACAAGTGCCACATCCTTCAAAGTGTAGTGATCATTTACTCTAACTGAACCCTTAGCAATTATAGGAGTTGAAGAATTATCGGCAAAAGTAACATTTTCTACAAGTGACACAAAAGAGAGGGAGGAGAACCAATCTTTGTTACCGGTCATGTGGCGTGAGCAACCTAAATCCACAATCCAAATGTTCTCCTTCCTCAAACGCGTAACCTACATAAAAGCACAATACGTAAATGACTCAAAACTGGGGTTAGTCAACAGGCACTTAGGAATCCAGTACTGAGTCACGCGACGTGCAGCAGGAAAAACACGCGAAAGCTGAGACAAAGCAGCAGGTTTATGAGTCAAAGTTTGAGATTTTTTATTCTTAACTACTGACCTATAAGATGTTACTTGTGTAGCACAATAATCAGTAGCTCCGGAGGCAAAAACAGAAGGTCCTGAGGTAAACTTTGAATGTTTTTTACTCAAAACAGTAGGTTGTACATTCAGTTTAATGTGAGCAGCAAATTTTGCATGAAAGTTATGAGATCTAGCAACCATTCTTTCCCTTTTCTGTTGTTTAGCTAGTCTATAACAAAAATCTATGACATGACCATCTCTACCACAGAAGGTACAATGAAATTTAACTTTATGTTCATGTCTAGATGAGCAAGCAATATTTTTATTTGAAACCGAATGAGGCAACACTCCTGCAGATTTGAAAACCACTCCTTTTTGTTTAGGAACTGTTTGAATCAAACCACTTCCTAATGACTTTACAATTTTAGGTGGATGTGCCTTAGCATGAGCATAAGAATCAAAACCTAAACCAATTTTATTATTGCAAGACTTGGAAGAATTCAACAGCAAGTTTAGGTTCTTATTCCCATTACAAAACCGATCTAATGTCCTATGCATGTCATCAAGTTTATTGGACATATCAAGGCAATTTTCACATGAAGTTTTTCCTTTTAGTTTGCAATTGGAACAAAATTTAACTTCATGAGAACGTAAAGCATTGTTCAATAAAGAAATTTCATTCATAACATCCTGTAGTTTCTTATCAAGATCATCACAAGTAGAACAATGCAAATCAATTGTAGAACATCTAGCATCTTTCAAGTTTTTATCATTAAGTGCAGCAAGGTCTTTGTTCTTTTCAATTTCTAACTCAAGTTTATCAAGTGTGGAGGTGTGCGCACTTCTTAATGTGGACAATTTTTCATAGATTAAGTCACATGAGGGACATGCATCATCACTAGGAATCAAAGTTTTTAAACGATTAATTTCAGATTCTAGTGATTCAATTTTAGCAGCACTATCCCTAAGCTTTTTGTCCTTTTTCTTAACAATAACAGTGGCACGAGAAATAGCATCACACATTTCTTCGCAAGTAGGACATACCTCTTCATTGTCGCTGTTGTGTTCTGCCTCCTCCATACTTGATTTTGACTTGCCTGCCATAAAGCACAAGTTTGCCAAATCATCTTCATATTCATCACTTCCAATGTCCATGTCACTTGAACTGAACTCTTGAAGCGCGGTGATGAAACTGTTGATCATCTTGCGTCCTATGGTACCTTTCTTCTTCTTGTTGGAATTTCCAGAGGAGGTCCGAACCTTGCTTTGTTTTTCTTCCCGGGTGGTCGGACCTGAAAGGTTAGGGAATTCTGTACGAAAGTGTCCTATTTTACCACATTCGAAACAGCGTTGAGGTCCGGAGCTTCCTCTCCTTCTAGTTCTCACATTTTGCAATGCTTTTGAGAATCTGGTAGAGATGAGTGCCAACTCCTCTTCTGGAAATTCTTCGATCTGCTCCAGGATTAGTGAGGACAACAAAGCAAGAGTACTGCAGGATGATGATTGGCCGGAGCTAGACATATCACGTTGTGAAACAAACGCAATAGACTTATTTGGGTTCTTACTTGCTAGAATGTCAATTTCATGAGTTTTTAGTTTAGAATAGAGTACATCTAATGTAAGAGAACTCATGACAGTAGATTCACGAATAGATGTTACTTTCATCTCCCAAATTGACATGTCTAATGCACTAAGAAGTTGCCTAGCATTCTCAGCATCAGAAAAATTAACATTGACACTATGTAAGTTGCTGAGAATTTTATTGAAACGAGCAAAGAGGTCATCGATAGACTCACCTGGTTGCATCTCAAAACACATATATTCCTTTTTGAACATATCTTGTTTTACCTCCTTGTTGTGTTGGAGCCTTCATGATAATCACAGAGAGCTCTCCAAACATCGTATGCTGATCGGAGGTGCGCGACACGATCAAAGTCGCTTTAAGTGAGTCCTTCGATGATCAAGTTTCGGGCTTTGTTGTTGTTGTCGACGTCCCATAGGTTTGTGGCCGTGACTTGATCATTAGGTGGCACTTCATAAGGCTTATACACCTTCTCCCATATTGCAAAGCCTTGTGCCTGGATAAAAGCCTCCATGCGTGCCTTTCAAACCTGAAAATCAATACCATCAAACACACAAGGTTTGGCGGAGTACTTCTCCATGATGATTAGTCAAAAACACGTGCAAATCACAAAGATTAGAGCACCGTGGCTCTAATACCAATTTTAGGATCGTAGAGCACGTGAAAAGCTATCAGAGGGGGGGTGAATGGTAGATTTAAAAATCTTACGCAGCGGAAACAATTAAACCCCAAACCCTTTCGGCAGAAAAACGATCTGTTAAAGAAATCGTGTGTGAGACTAATCTAAACGTGTTTCACCGTGACAAAAGTGATAGATATCAGAGAGAATCAAGTCACGAAGACAACACAAAAAGAATCACTCAAATCCGTCGAGAAAAACTCAAGTTATGATCGAGAGATCAAACAATGGTCAATCTGCCCTACCCGAGAAAAAAAAAACAGTTCTAGAACACTGCAAAGAAACTCGTGTAGATCATAGACCACAAATCCAATGACCGTGAAATTTTGACAGATGATAGATAATCAAGTTGTGAAGACAACCCAAAAAGAATCACGTCAATTGGATCTGTAAAACTTGAGTTATGATAAAGCCATCGACGAAAGGTAGTGCTGTCCAGAAACTCGACGAACAAGACACAAAAGTTCCTTCAAACTACGAATTTTATTCAATAGAACACAAGAGGAACATACCCAAAGTCATCTACCACGAGCTCTGGGCTCCCTTGCTTATATAACCAGCCCTTAGGCCAACCAAATATCAACTAGGACTCCAATCCTACTCAGATCACGAATCGTAACTTTCCATAACTGCTCAAGATTCTTCTATACGCAGATAGAAGCAATCTTAAGACTCCCAAACACGTAAGGAACGTATCCCACATTCCTAAACAACTCAAATTCGTGACCCACACGAAATCCTATCATAACCAACTCAAATGTTTCCATATTTGAGTCAAACCCGACTCAGCCGCAGCCTGAGTCCATAACCTAGTCGGTTGGACCTTTCCGACCAATTCTTTACATCCACATCTCTTCATCACGTCTCGGAACCATGTAGCCACGTCCATGCACTCCTTGCACATGTGCAAACATCTTCCAACGACGTCCATAATACCTTCATATGCATTGTTCTTGATCCAAACATGCTGCGCAACCTCCTGATCAGCTCAACCACAATTCCTCCCGAACTTGGTTGTTGGAACCTCATCTCCTCCCAGAGTCCAATGGATCCTGTCACCAGCCATGTCTTGAACTCAAGCAACACCTGCACATGAATAAACAACCAATCTATACGAGCCCAAGTCCTCGACTTGAATCAAGTTAGTTCCGAACACAACATCTTATGTGAGAACCTCACATAAGCATGTTGCAAAACCACAGTAACATGATATCATCCATATCAACCAAAACGCACCAAAAACTTAGCAAATGAATACTAAGCAATCTTTCCAATAATATAAAGCAAGTACAAAACTTTGCAAATGAAAAACAGAAGCACTGCGGTCAAGTTCCGGACCTTGCCAGAGCAACCCGAACCTTGAGCCGGAGCTAACAAAAGCTAGTAGAACCTAGCGCCGGAGCTTACCAAAACTAGTACAATGAAGCACCTGCCAGAGCTTACCAAAACTAGTAGATCCTAGCACCGGAGCTTACCAAAAACTAGTCAAAACTAGTCAACCCAAAACTGGAGCTAGACAAAGTACGTCGGAGTCTTAGCAAAAGCATTCCGGAGCTATCAAATATATGCCGGAGCTATCAAAGACATGCCGAAGCTAAAGATAAAGCTCACCGGAGCTGACCAAATCTAGTCAGACCTAGCATCGAATGTAACTGGAGCTACCCAAACTAAGCCAGACCTACCGTCGGACCTTGTTGTAGCTCAGAGCTAGAGTCGGACCTTGATAAAAAGGTGTTTTGGTGATATTCAAAACTTTTATCGTCAAAGCAAGTGTATTCACTACAAGCCAATGTATTCAGCACATATAGGTCTTACACAAATTTAGACAACATTAAATCCTTTGCATGGTACGCAGAGAATGTTGCAGCACATGATGTTCAGGAACCCCGAGGTTCTTCACTCCCTGGTACTACGATGCATGAACCAACAGCGGGTATAGATATACAAACCAGAAATACTCCTTCCGCCCCAGCGTAACTACTTTTGGAGCTTAAAAAATGTCCCACTCCAACTCTATCGGTAGCTTCCAACTACCCATATCACATCACATTGCTACTAGCCTCTCTACCGTGCCATTTGTTTTGGTAGAGCGTGTTAGTTTTTTACTCCTTTGGCATTTAATTTGGAGCATTTTGAGAGACTACGTTTTGTCCTTTAGATGTATTGATTATGGGTGTATCATGGTCATTTGCATTTTTTCCTAGACTCTACTAATTGTTTAAGCATGCCTTGCGATTCTACATTCTTAGTACTTAGTCTTTATAGTTAACAGTTCATCGGCCTGTGTGATGGCGTGATTTTTTTATGCCTCCACGCTATGCTCTCTCGCCGCCGCCCACTCCAGCCGGCACCGGTGCCCACGCCCTGCTGCTGGTCACTTCAGTGTCCTCCCCGACGTGTCTCCCTCGCCGATCGCCATGTCCCATCCTTCGCGTGCCATGATTATCCCGCCACCCGCAAATCCCTAGCCATTACTCGCCCTGCCACCAATCCTCCTCGAGAGTTTCAGCGAGACCAAACCCTCACATTGTTGAGCGTCGCAAGCTGGCACTATGCAGTACTGCACCTGCAGTAGCTGCCACTGACATGTGGACCCGATTTCTCATGGGCCCATATGTCAGTGGCAGCTAATGCAGGTGCAGTATTGCGGAGGATTTCAATCCCGCAAGGTGACTGCCTTGTATGTCTTGCATTCGCCACCTGCTACTGCTAGCGTTCATTACTTGCCCTGCAACTAATAATTCTCTTCAAGATGCGCTTCGGCTGATGTCAGTCAGACAGAACCGGTGAATCCTATCTTTGTCTAGTCTAGCATTGCCAGCTGCATGCCCCCTCACAGTCTTTCCTGCTTTGCTGATGGACTAAAAATCCTCTGCAGTACTACAAGTGTGTACTGTCACGGACATGTGTACCTTGTGGCTCATTTTAGAGTATGAACAGCAACAAAGAAGTCAGCAATGTACCCCCCCCCGATCAAAATAGTTGTCATTCAGACAGTCCTAACTAGTAGTTCATTTTTAATTCATTGTTGGTCTGATGCGACAATTAATATAAACCAGAAGGGAGTACTATAGAACAAAATGGTGCTGGGACGACGCGGTCGTCCCACGCTCGTATTTGCCGCACTCGTCCTGAAGATGGTATGAACATCAGACTTTTCTTCTTTTCACACTATTTGTACATGATACTAAACTTGTTCAGGCGGTAATTTGCTTTAATCATTTACTGTTTGAATCAATGTAACAGAAGGAAGGAAGCTAGGAAGAAGTGTGGCTAAAGGACTTAAGGTTGCCAGAATACGCTATGCATCCCAAGTTAGTAGAAGAGAGCATGTGAAGCTACCAATTAAGTTGTCCACTAGGTTGGGTGCTGCGGTTGGTATTAATCAGTGGCACTTTGTCGATGATGTGGTTATGTTTACAAAAAGACATGCATCCCTCAGCGGTGCAAGGAAGTGGGCAGAGGTTGGCCATAGTAACAAGAGAGATATAGTCCGAGACATTTTGGTTAGTGTTGTCACACCCCCACACAAGTATTTTTTTCTTGCAATCTCCATCTTGTACGTTTACATCACTTGTTATACAATGTACAGGATTCCTGGGACATGGAGGACACACTGGAGAGTGCAAGAAAAATTTTGAAAATTGTTGGTGAGCGCTACAAGGGGTGGTGCTCGACTTTGCATATCACCTATAAGAGTTATTCTACTAATGAAGAACGTATACGAAACAAGCCTGCTGACGTAATGGCGCCTGAGTGGTTGCACCTAATAGAATATTTTGGGTCTGAGCAATTCAAGGTCAGCTAACTTTTTAATAGCTTCACATCATACAAAAAATATTTCATTTACTTTCATTCGTGGAATTAATTCTTAAAATTATTGTAGTCAATAAGCAGGATGAATTCTCAAAATAGAAGAAGACAAAAGGCGAGTCACTTGCTTAGCTCAAAATCCTACACCCAACTTAGTTACGAGAAGGTATGAAAAATAAATCACGCTTTTACTTTGCGCTGCAAACAATATGTATACCGACATGTTGAATGTTACTTGAATTTTATGTAGAGAGACCCAGAGATCGAAGAAGAACCCGATGACATACAACTGTGGGAGGCAAGCCATTTGTTGGAGAACGGTAACTGGGCAAACAAGCTAGCAGAAGCTGTACATGTGAGTAACACTTCAAACAATCCCCAATTAAATAAATATTTGTAAATTACATGTGACTTTTCTTTTCGTATATAGATCCAGGCACATGCCCAAGTGGACGACATGGAAGCTGAGCAGGGAGGCCCAATTCCAAATGAGGAGAGAAACCACATCTTCCAGTGTTGTTATAGATCCTCAATCGGTTGTGCAGAATCACAGGTTCGGGGGCGTGGTTATATGGCTAACCCAACTGGTCCTGAACGTGAACGTATGCGTATCCAGATGTTTGAACGCCTCAACGACCAAGTTCAAAACTTAGAAGATAGAAATTCAAGCCTCAATCACCAAGTGCAAGAGTTGGAAGGAAGAAATGATAGCTTAACCATCCAGATGGACTGCATAAACCAGAAGAATGAAGAGTTAAACGTTCAAGTCCAGAACTTACAAGGTCAGATAGTAGCTGATCGTGAACAGGAAGCTAAGGAAATGCAGAACATGCACGCCTCAATGGCTGAAATGCACAAAATGGTAATGGAGACCACTCCACAAAAGTCCCACCAAAGGAACCACCAAAAGCCACCTGGTCCAACAATTAGTCCCGGTCAGCTTAAGAAAACTCTTGTCATGCAAACACGTCGCTTTAGTAATCATTGAGTGTTGTTATGCATGTTGCAATATCAATTGATGGATGTTTATTGTTAAACTCGTGATTTTGTTGCCACTAATTTTTAAACCTGGTGCATTCAGGTTCTACTGCCGCTAATTATAAAACATGGCATTACAAATTTCTTGTCACGAATGATAAATTGTTGCAATAGGAAGCTATTGCCAGGAATTACAAAATGTGGCAGTATAAACATTTGGCAACGACTCAAAAAACGTTGCACTAGACTGCTATTGCCACCACACAGAAAATGTTGCATTAAAACACTATTGCCACAGATAAGAAATCATTGCAATACCAAACTATTGCCACGGATGCAAAATTGTTGCAGTACCATACTAGTTCCCACGGATCTGAAATTGTTGCAATATGGTACTATTCGCCACGTTTGTGGACTCGTTGCAATACCAAACTATTCGCCACGGATGTGAAATCTTGCAGTACCATACTAGTTCCCATGGATCTGAAATCGTTGCAATACGGTACTATTCGCCATGCTTGTTGACTCGTTGCAATAACATACTATTTGCCACGGACGTTAAACCGTCGTAGTACCATACTATTTGCCACGGTTGTGACATCGTTGCAATACCATAATATTTGCCACGAATGTGAAATTGCTGCAATACCGTGATATTCGTTGCAATATCATAAATCGGCGCAACACCATAAATCGTTGCAATACGGTACTATTTGCCACTGTTGTGAATATCATTGGAATACTGTAGTATTTGCCACGAATGTAAAAATTGTTGCAATCACATACTACTACCACGAATGTGAAATCGTTGCAATACAATGTTATTCGTTGCAATACGTTAAATTGTCGCAATACGCTAAATCGTTGCAATAACATACTATTTGCCACGAATGTGATATCATTACAATACCGTACTATTGCCACGCCTGTGAAATCGTTGCAACCACATACAATTACCACGAATGTGAAATCGTTGCAATACCATGCTATTTGTTGCAATACGTTAAACCGTCGCAATACGCTAAATCATTGTAACAAATACTATTTGCCACGAATATAAAATCGTTGCAATACCGTACTATTTGCCACGATCGTGAACCCGTTGCAATACGTTAAATCGTCACAATACATGAAAACATTGCAATAGCATCCTATTTGCCACCGATGTGAAATCGTTGCAATACCATACTATTCGCCACGGATGTCAATGCGTCGCAATAAACTATCGCCACGGGAATTATTACGATGATTCGTAAAAACTATCGCCACACTCTTTTTTGTTGCAACAGCGACCTATTGTGATGAAAAACAACCTATTGCGACAATTTTTTTCGTTGCGATAAACCGGAATCCTTGCAGTGGATGTGACCTTTTGCATGATAAACCATTCATATGTCCCATCGGTCGCAGAGGAATATGTACTCTGTACGTGCAATGCAACCTTGGTGATAAGGAAGAAGTTAAGACGATGAAACTTCCACACCCCGAGCAGCCTGGTCGACTTGACATAAACGAACATGGTACAACAGACCCCACTATTAGGAAAGTCGGTTAGATGGAACCACCTCAACCAACTATAAAAGGAGCCCCAATGCCGCCTTCGAGTGGAGCGAATTCACGTTGTACTTTCTTTACATACGCATTTCCTTACGCATTTACATACGCATTTTACTTACGTACTTACATACACATTTTGCTTGTGCATTACATTTCCTAGAGTTCATTCAAGCGAGACTCGCTTGTAATATGTTCTCTATGCCTTTTGAGCTAACAAAGATCACGAATAGACTCCCGCTGGATGCAAGACCTTTTTGTCCGAACCAGGATAAATCGCTTGTCTTTTGCAGCTGGCCATACAGAGATGAACATGTTTAATACGATTTACTAGTTGGTATATGAAATGCCGACATGTGGGTTCCCAAGGATGTTATGCATATTTATTGCATGCATTGTAGCTGGGTAGATGCCCAGGTGCATGGAAGGGCATGTTTGCAGGTTGAGGTACACATGCCACAAACACTTGAGTCGGTTGCATCAAAAAATTTATGGATATGGCATGCTTACTTCGGACACCCTGGAAGTTGCAATGTTATAAATTTGTTGCACAGATTCCAAGTTTTCACAACATATTTGGAAGGCCAATGTCCCAAAGTGGTGTTTACCGTGAACAGTAACACATACAACATGGGATACTTTCTTGCTGATGGCATATATCCTAACTAGCCAGTCTTTATAAAGACAGCAAGACAACCTCAATGATATAACAATAACATGTATAATTTTGCATAACGTGATAATTGAGGATGAGCGGCGAGTAAGAAGCCTTTCAACGGACACCAATATTACATTAGTAATGGGCCTACCCGAAGTATATGCAGACCCAACGCATGGTAGTGTAACAGAGAGGCGGGGCTTTGTGAAATCAGTACACCAGTTACAAGATAAAGAAACTTGTTTTCAGCTATAACATGATCTTATCGAGCACAACTGGAACATGTTGGGAGAACATTGACAAATATTATTGTAAGCGTTGTACTTTCTTTCACGTCATCATGTATGAATACTTTTAAGTTTCCTATATTTTGTTATATATTTGTATCAGTTCTAATTTGTTGTAAAATATTAATCTAATTTCTAATTTGGAGTAATTTGTTGTATTTTGAAGTAATTTGATGTAATTTGTTGTAATTCATTTCAAAATATTTGTATGATTTCTAATCTCGAGTAATATATTGTATGCGTTTTTGTGTATATAATTTACTTGTACTACATTTAATTCTTTTTAAATGATTTTTGTATAATAAGTTATCCCTCAATATATTATTTTATTATTTCGAGTAATTGTCATATTTTCATGCATATTATAAATTAACTAAAAACATGTAGTAAAAATAGTATGGTGGTTGAAGTAGAGTAGGTAGTTGATATAGAAGATGTTTTACAAGAAGATGAGTGCAGCTCAAAGTGTTGGAAATTTATAAGATGTTAGAAAAATATGGGACACATCCTTTAGAGCAAGTGTTTAGAGTACACGAGTGTGCATGGCCTTATTACTACACCACTAACCACAATATCGGTCCGTGGACATTGAACTCATGGTGGTCCTTTCGCATACCCAAATCTTGCGATTCTTCGATTTCTGTGCAATTATTATTATTATTATTATTATTATTATTATTATTATTATTATTATTATTATTATTATTATTATTATTATTATTATTATTATTATGGAAAAACGATCCTGAGCGTCTGAGCTTCTGAGCGTCTCTGCCCCCACGCCGACGGTCACTCCGGCCCCGGTGGCCATTCTCAGCGTGGACGGCCACTCCGGCCTCGGAGGACACTCCCGCTCCGGCGGACACCTCGACCCCCACGGCCACCCTGTGAAAAGTATGCTGCCTCTCTGGTAGATGGTGACATAGAAGAGAGAGCTTCTTGCAGCCCACGCCGGCTGCCACTCCGGCCCAGGCGGCCACCCTCTGCGCCGATGGCCATTCTGGCCCCGGCGACAATCCTCTGCGCTGTCGGACATTCCGCCCCCGGCAATCCCACTACTGCACTGGTGAATTGTTTCATGGCAGGCCTCCCTTCCTGCACTGGCGGCCCCCTTGTGTCATTCGCTGACCCGGGCATGACATCGCCTACTGCAACGACAGACCCCCCTGCGCTGGCGGAAGTGTCCACTCTGGCAGTCACTTCTGCTCTGTTGATTGCTGCGGCCACCCCATCCAAAATGGCCACCTTTCCATCATCGCTATCGGTAGCCGCTGCCTCTCTACCACCCAAGGACCCCTTGGCCCTGCCTCTTCGCCTGGACCTACGTCGTTGGCCATCACTGCCACGGTGAGTGCCCCGATTGGCCAATCTGCACCTTTGGATGCTCCTGCTACGGCAATCGCACCTACGATGTCAGTCACTCTGGTCCCAACGTCTTCATCAACATGGGCGGGCTCCCCTGCACAGCCTGACTCCCCGGCAACAATGGACCGCCCTGAGCTGTTGACCAGGCCGTCGTCCGCTCCTGCACCATGCACCGCCTTGGTCCCTGCAGGCTTGTCGCCTCCCATCTGCACTCCCATCTCAGCTCTGCTCACTCCCCCCCCCCCCACGTCTCAGATCGTCCTCGCCACCCTCGCCCAGCGAAGAAGCCTTTTCCCTCCTGCCTCTACTCCAGTGCTCTTGTGGGGATTCTGAGGAGGACGCCTCCCCGTCATCTGGTCGCAAACATCCCTCCGGCAGAATGAGTCATCACCACTTCCCCTCCCTCCTCTCTCCGGAATTTTTGATCATGACGGACCCTGCAGTTGTCCCTACCCAAACCTCTAGTTGTGCCCTCCCAACTGCATCATCGCCGGCGTCTCCATCACCGACGCCTGCTTCGCGAGACTCAGATCGTGGGCCACATCTCTTTCTCAGCCCATTAATTGTCGGGGGCCGCTCGCGTACCTGCATGCTTCTGCGTCGACCCATAGTGGTCTGTGACGCTAACACCTCGAGCGGCATGGTTCGTGCAGAACAGCGTATCCTGTCATCTGCCCCGCCAGCAAATCCCACTTCTAGCGCCTGTGCTGGACCTGCCGGTACCAGAATGCATTGCTCATACAAAGCCGGTGCCAAGTCTACTTTCGCGTCCCCTCCCTCCGTACTGTCTGACTCTATTGCAAAGTCCAAGCTGGGTGACAAGTCAGTCGGCGAGCCCATGCTGTTGGTACAATACCAGAAATCCTTGAAACTCAAATATAAGATTGTGGATTTGGTGGACCATACTCCTCACTAGTCAGTCTCTGCGGCGCCGAAGCGTCTCCTTTCAGAGGTGTGGCAGGTAGTACAGCCTAGGCGACGTGCGAGCCGCCCGTGCACTCACCACCACCACTGCACCGCTGATCTGTTCTGCTTCATAGGAATGGCAGGTCGTGCAGTGTCACACCTGGTATTAAGAAGACAACCAGATGCTTTCCACATGTTTGCCAGGATCAGTTGAACTAATACATGTGTAGACGAAAGTGAAATACCATTAAATATTCCCATATTCGAGTACATCAATTTATTACATAAATGACCTTCCAGGTCTAAAAGAAAAGTACATAAGAAACGGAAAACAAATAAAGGGACACCAAGCACAGGCTTTGCACAGGGGATACGCCAACCTAGAACATCTCATCGGGGTCTCCATATAAGTCCTGGTTCTCTACCTCTTCGTCTTCATAGACTGGGGGGATGCAACTAACAAGTTTGAGTACCAACGGTACTCGCAAGTGGGAAAGTTATGACATGTGGTTCATAACAAGGAAGGCAAACAATGGTAAAAGCACCATAGCAGTTACAACCTACTCTTAATGTTGTTAAGCACCTACATCTAAGTGAAACCCATCCATAAATCCCAAGTAACCAGATGATATCCAAACCCAAACTCTCAACCATTTAACCATCTGTGCTAATTATGAACTTGGTCCCAAGCCGCTCGTGTCTGTGAGCACGGTTGTCTAGATAGTTTGACAAAACTTTGTAGAGTGTGTATCCTTCACTCATAGTTCGTGATTTCGTCCCCTGTTGCCAGGTGGACTAAGGTAAACCTCCCTATAGCCTGTGGTAGCTAACCACATTACACACTTCTGAAGGTGTGTGGCCAGGAGCTCACTACAAGGTCTTTTTGATGGTTCTCCCGACTTGCAATTGATACTCTAAGGTTTCACCGCTCCGGCACCTGGAGTCTATTTTCCCTCCGCCAGGAGAAGCCCCCTCTTGAACCATGCGGATCCCAAGGCAGTAAACTGAACCAATTCCCCTCTCGTTCGATTTCCAATGCTACATCGGGAGAGACCAAATTACTAAACCAAGTTGTCCCATATACAACTCTGTGGTGATACTAAAAGGCTTAGCAACTTCCTCCATAAACCGGTCCTTAGAATTTGATAGGTGTCAAGCCCCAAACCAAGGTCTTGTGCAGGCATGCACCATTCCAAAAAAAAAACCTATAAGATTCCTATCCACTAATTTCATATTTGCCAACATTTCATGAATCATAGTAAATCAAATACAACATGTAGATAAGTTATTCATATTAAATTAAGCATGGCTAAGCATGAAACTAATTAATAGTAAACCACCCAAACCATGGCAACAAGGAATATTGTGGAAAATCTAGGGAAACATAACATAGGATTCACATTTTAATTTAGCATGCACCTAACTATAACTTAACAAAAAGGGTGCAAGATGGTCAAGGAACTTGCCTCCAAATTGAGCTTGGTGGTCGACAGGAAACTGATGCTCTTGAAGATTGAATGTCAGTTCTGTCCCGGACTCTAGATCACGGTGATGCATAACAAAAGTAATAACATACAATAAGAACAACACAAAATGCAAGCATTACAATTAAATAAACATAAATTCCTACGCATTAGTGATTTTATGGTAGATTTAAATCATAGGCTTAAATCATTTATTGAGAATTTTGGAGTTAAATGAAATAATTTGAGTAAAACATGTTTTTAGAAATTTTATACAATTTGTATATTTATTTGAAACTTGTTAATATTTTCTAGGAAGTTTTCTCGTTCAAAATATGCTTAAAATGGATTTATAACATAAAATGTGCATTTTACAATTTTTAAACTATTTTTAATATTTATTTCAATGTGTAAATTAATTTCTATGGATTAAATACACTTATAAAGCATTTTATGCATAATTCATTAATTCAAAATAAATTAATATAAATATACAGAACTAAAAATAAATTTAAAACATTTTTAAATCTGTTTTTATAACATTTTATAGAAATCAGGGACTTTTATTTAATTTCTAGTATTTTTAGGGGATTTTTGCAAAAATAGAACTATTCCAGATGCTAAAAACCATTTTTACAAAGTCCAGGGGTTATTCTACAAATTTCTAGTATTTAATTTACTATTTTCTAATATTGCAGGGGTTTTCTGGCAATTTTACTCTATTTCACAGTTAATTCCTAATTTCCAGAAAGTCCAAGGTTGATTTTATAAGTTTTTGGACCAATCTGTAATTATTTTAAAATGTCTAGGGGGTTCTCTGTATAATCTACCAACGGTTAAGTGACTTTGAATGTGAGTTGTTGGATTTAAAATGTATGGATCGGATTTAAAGGGCCAAAGGGGTATCCTAGGATCTAATCTCGGCCGCTCAAACAAAATGGACGGCGGCCGAGCGGCCACGTCATCCCGACGGTGCAGGGGCAGCGGCGCAGAGCTCGCGCGGCGGCGATCTCGCCGGCGGCGGCCAAAATGCAAACTAGCAATCAACAGGGGCACTTCCAGGGTGGAAAAGAAAGGGGAGGGCGAGGGGATCTCACCAGAGGGTGTCGCGAGGACGGAAACAGAGCGGAATCGGGGCGGCGATGGCGGATGGTAGCGGTTCTCATCGGCGCCCGACGAAGTCGGCGATGCACAACTTTTCTCCACCGACGAGGATGTTCGACGAGTTCCTGGGAACACAGCAATCGAGTTAGACAAGCTTCCAAGGTGAGACAATGGGTGAAACGACGGGAACGAGGCTGGCATTACCGAGCTCGTCCGTGCTAGGGTTTGAGTCATCGGGCCAAGGGATTTGGGGGGGGGGGGGGGGGGATCGGCCGGTATTTTAGGGGATCAAAGGAGTAACTGACGGCACCATCATAGGGCACTAGACGGTGCTTGATTGGGGGTGAAACCGTCGATTGAAATCGACGAGTGGGCGGCCCGTCGTGCGCGTGGCGTGGCGGGGAAGATTGGGCTGATGGGCAGGGCCGGCTGGTCAGCGGGAGAGGGGAAAGGGGGGCACGAGCGCGGGCCGACACAGAGAGAGGCGGAGTTGGGCCGAGGAAAGGGAATTAGGCCCAGGTACGTTTTTCTCTTTTTCTTTTTCTTTTATTTTTCTTGTCTATTTTTTCTTTTCTTTTATGATTTGAATTTTAAACTGAATTTCTAACAAATTTAAATTTCAAAAATTTCACACAATCAATACACATGATGCACTTTCCTTATATGAATTTTATTCCCAAAAGAAATAATTTTTGTAGCTCTTCAAAAATTCATTCTTACATTTTTTTCCTCCAAAATTTGGATGTTACAACTCTACCCCCCAAAAAAGAAATCTCGCCTTCGAGATTTGAACGGGCTAAGGGAAAAGATTGGGAAACTCCGCCTTGAGGTCTTCTTCTCTTTCCCACGTTGCCTCTTCTTCTGAGTGATGTTTCCATTGGACTTTGCACATACGAGTAACTTTATTCCTCATAACTCGTTCTGATGTTTCGAGAATCTTAACAGGTTGTTCTGCATATGTCAGGTCCTCTTGCACATCTACTGCTTTCAATGGCAACTGCTCCTCAGGCACTCTCAAGCATTTCTTCAATTGTGACACATGAAATACGTCATGCACATCTGATAAGTGGGATGGTAACTCGAGTCGATAGGCTACTTCTCCTATTTTCTCCAACACCTTGAAAGGACCAATATAACGGGGTGATAATTTGCCCTTAACCATGAATCGTCTCAATCCCCTCACAGGTGATACCTTGAGATATACAAAATCACCAATTTCGAATGACAGATCACGACGTCGAATATCTGCATAACTCTTTTGCCTTGATTGAGCTGTCTTCAAATTCTTCCGGATTTCTTGCACTTGTCTCTCAGCTTCTCTCAATACTTCAGGACCGAATACTTGACTCTCTCTAGTTTGATTCCAAAACAACGGTGTTCTGCACTTCCGTCCATATAATGCTTCAAACGGAGACATCTTCAAATTGGCTTGATGACTATTGTTATAGGAAAACTCAGCATATGGTAGATTCTTATCCCAACTACTGCTGTTTTTCAATGCACAAGCTCTCAACATGTCTTCAAGAATTTGGTTAGTGCGTTCTGTTTGGCCATCAGTATGTGGATGATAGGCTGAACTAAAATTCAGACGAGTATCCATGGACTCGTGCAACTTCTGCCAAAATCGAGATGTGAACTGAGTACCTCTATCTGATATTATCTTCTTTGGAACTCCATGCAAACATACGATCCTTGACATATATAGTTCTGCCAATCCTGAACCAGAATAGCTCTCTTTAACTGGAATAAAGTGAGCCACCTTCGTCAAGCGGTCCACTATAACCCATATGGAGTTGTACTCTGACTGGGTTCTTGGCAACCCCACGATAAAGTCCATGCTTATTTCTTCCCATTTCCATTCTGGGATTTTAATTGGTTGAAGTAACCCTACTAGTCTTTGATGTTCCACCTTGACCTTCTGATATGTGTCACACAGGGCTACATACTCTGCCACATCACGTTTCATTCCATGCCACCAATATCGATCCTTAAGATCATGATACATCTTTGTGCTTCCTGGATGGATAGAATATGACGAGTTGTGGGCTTCTCTTAAGATAAATTCCCGAATCTCTTTGATGTCAGGCACACATATTCTTTTCCCTAGCCATAGTGTTCCTTGTTCATCTTCTTTATAGTCTGGATCCTTTCTTTCTTTCATCTGATTCTTAAACTCTTGGATTTTCTGATCATGCTTTTGCCCTTCTCGAATATCCTTCTCCAAGGTAGACTCTACTTCCATAGACACCACCTCAGTATTAGTCATAATACTAAGGTTTAGTTTCGCGAATTCCTCACATAGATGCGGTTGTTGACCTTGTAGTGCCAGGATGTTGCATTGTGCTGATCTACTCAAAGCATGTGCGACCACATTAGCTTTTCCAGGGTGATAATTAATTCCCACATCAAAATCATTGATAAGCTCCAACCACCTGCGTTGTCTGAGGTTTAAATCTAGTTGAGTGAAAATATACTTCAGACTCTTGTGATCCGTATAGATTTCAGTTCTTTTCCCTGTCAGATAATGTCTCCATAGCTTCAATGCATGAACCATAGCTGCTAACTCCAAATCATGAGTAGGGTACTTTCTTTCTTGCTTTCTGAGTTGGCGTGAAGCATAAGCCACTACATGTCCCTCTTGCATCAATACACATCCAAGCCCTTGTCCGAATGCATCACAATAAACTGCAATCTCTCTGCATATCTGGCATAACCAACACAGGAGCGATGGTCAACCTTTTCTTTAACTCCGCGAAACTAGCTTCACATTCTGGTTTCCACTTGAATATAGCTCCCTTCTCAAGTAACTTGGTTAATGGACGAGATATTTTTGAAAATCCTTCAATAAACCGACGATAATAGCTAGCCATTCCCAAGAAACTTCTAATTTCCCCAACATTTTCTAGAGTCTTCCAATTCAGAACAGTCTTCACTTTACCCTAGTCTACTGCTATTCCACCTTGTGATATAACATGTCCCAGAAATGACACTTTCTTCAACCAGAACTCGCATTTACTAAGCTTTGTATATAGTTGATGTTCACTAAGCTTTTGCAAAGCCAACCTTAGGTGTTCCTCATGTTCCTCTTCACTTTTGGAGAATATCAAGATATCATCAATGAAAACCACGACAAACTTGTCCAAATATTCCATAAACACCTTATTCATAAGGTACATGAAATAAGCAGGGGCATTGGTTAAACCGAAGGACATGACTGTATACTCATATAGTCCATATCTTGAGACAAATGCCATATTGGGTATGTCTGAGGGTCGTATCTTCAATTGGTGATATCCCGAACGCAGATCAATCTTTGAGAACACACAAGCGCCACTCAACTGGTCAAACAAATCCTCAATTCTTGGTAGTGGATATTTGTTCTTGATGGTTACTGCGCTGAGAGCACGATAATCTACGCAAAATATTTGAGTGCCATCCTTTTTGGGTACAAATGTCACTGGAGCTCCCCAGTGTGAGGAACTATGACGAATGTATCCTTTTTCTAACAACTCATTGATATGAGTCTTTTATTTAGCCAACTATTTAGCATCCATCCTATACGGTCGCTTGTATATTGGAGCTGTTCCAGGTACTAATTCAATGATGAATTCAATTTCTCAGTCAGGGGGCATATCCGGTAGTTCCTTAGGAAACACATCCGGAAAGTCACAGAAAACTTCAATCTCCTCTACTCCCCCAACTTGATTGAGTCGTATCTTTTGAACTAGTGCCTGATCAGGACAACACTCAACCTTTGTATCATATGTATGAGTTAAGCACACTATTTTGGTAGCACAATGAATCACCCCTTTGTACATGGTTAACCAATCCATTCCCAAAATGATGTCTATCCCTTGTGACTCCAACACTATAAGGTTTGCTAAGAATGATACCCCCCCTAATGCTTATGATTACATTAGGGCATACTTGCCTTGTTAACATCTCTCCTCCAAGAGAGTTGACTACTAACACTTGAGTCATTAGTGTAACAGTCATTCCATGTCTTCTTATGAATTCTTTTGCTATGAATGTGTTGCACCAGAGTCAAACAATACCGTATAAGGGTGGGAATCGCCAGAGAATGTACCGATCACCACATCTGATGCGTCTTGAGCTTCTTCCAAAACAACATGATTAACCCAACCTCTAGAATGATTATGATGTGATGTCTTCTTCGGGCAACTGTTGGAATAGTGTCCCTTGTCACCATAGATGTAGCAAGCTCCTTGAGTGTTGTTATCTAGTGCTTTGTTTCTTTGTTGACCGTGCTGTGGTTGCCCAATTGGACAGGGAGTTGAAGACATTAGGTGTTGTTGATATATTTGGGGGCGTTGTGGTTGCATTTGCTGGTACTGTTGACGAGCAAAGGTGCTTGAGGCCTGAATGTAGAGTTGTTGGAGTATCGCTGCCCTTGATTAGTACCCATGGGACGACTCATGTGTCCCAACTTCTGGGGGTTAAAGCGTGGATGATTGTTGCTTGAGGATTGTTCGATCATCATCTTCTGCTTGTGATCTTCTCCCTCGTACTCCTTCTTCTTCCTTTCCACAATGAATGCCTTGTCTACCAAATGTTGGAAGGTAGCATAATCACTAGAGGACATCATCAATTGTATCTCCTTGTCCAATCCTTCTTTGAAACAGAATTGCTTCTTTGCGTCTCTATCCACATCTCCAGGGGCATAATGGGACAGCTGTGTAAACTTATTCAAATATCCCCTTAAGTTCATGTTCCCTTGCTTTAGTGCTAAGAACTCCAGACGCTTTGCTTGAATTTCTCCTTCATGTACATGATGATTGCAGAAATTTTCTCTAAATTCCTCCCATGTTATGTTGTCTAGATTAGCATGGGCTGCTATGAAAGCAGTCCACCAATCGGCTGCGGGTCTAGTGAGCTGGTGCGACGCCAGTAGTACCCTTTCTCGGCCTTCACACTGAACAATCCTCAGTTTGTTTTGAATAGTCTTGATCCAGTCATCAGCATCCATAGGCTCCACTGCGTTTGATAAGCGTGGAGGTTGAGTGTTCATAAAGTCACTTAAATAAGACCTTGGAGGTGGTGGTGGGGGTGGTGGAGGAGGTGGTGGTGCTTGCTGAGCTTGCTGCATGTTGTTTAAGATATGCGTCAGATTTTGCGTCATCTGCAGTTGCATTGCCATCATCTGTTGCATTTGATTTGCTGCTGGTGCTCCACGAGCACCTCTTCCATTCCACTGAGGTAGTGTACCTTCATTATTTTTATTGTTGAGTGGTGCACTATGACCACGTCCTCTTCCTCTTCCTGCCATCTGAGGTTGGTGTGTTGATTTAGAACAAGAAGGCAAGAGAGAAACTATTCTATATGATTTCCCACTATATGCATCAATAAGAAATATGAGCACTGAAAATCATTTCATTAAAGCAACCTCAAACATGAGTAAACAAGTTCTCAAAGAAAGACATACAACTCAAGCATGCATAGATATGTCACTACTCGCTCTTATTACAAAAGATGGGTAAATGCCTAATATTGAGTTGTATGGTAGGCCTAGGTCTACTCGCGCTCCTCAGGGTCCTCATCTGGGTCTTCATCATCATCACCATCATAGCCAGGGTTGCTTCCATGGGACTCGTTGCCATGTGGTGGAGAGTTGGCGAGTGGATGTGGCACAGAAGGCTCCTCCGAAGGTGGCTCCTCATTCGAAGTCTCGTCCAGTGTATGCGTATCATCTTGACCGACACGACGGTCCGGGGAGTCTGAGATCCACGTAGAGGTGTTAGAAGCATAGCCATCTGGGTCCTCATCGGTGATCCGGTGATACCTCCTCACCATCCTCTCATAGTGTGCGGCGAGGTCACGTACATCTTGTATCTCCTGCTGTGCCTTGTGAAGTTGGATACTGAGACGCTCCACATCATCCACCGCCTGATGAGTTTGTGGGAGGTCCAGGGGTCCCTCTACAAACCTGGTGACGAAGTTGCCTGTACCACTTGGACGTTGAGGTGTGAAGGCGTGCACGGTGTTCCTCAGCTGGTACCGGTAGGAGTGGCTCCAGAAAGTGATGGCTTCCCAGCTAGCATCTTGTTCACCATATCGACGATAGCTCCTCAAAGCAGGTGTACGGTGTATCTTGAGTAACTCATATCCATAGTATATGAACAACTTGCATGACCACTCCATCCTGTAAGGAAGCTGCATCCCGACCGAGTGATAGGAGAGTGACAGCCCCTCGTGCCTATAGCCAGCAACACGGAGTATAGCTTGGAGTCGGAGTCAAAGTCATCCTGCGGCCCTTCCATCCATGCGTATCACCACGGCGCGACAGGGGGTCGTTGAGTGGGGTGTGGCGGGCAGCAATCCTATGATGGGGTACGTATCCTCCAGTGGACATATGGGCGGTCCTCGTGACGTTGGTCATCTACAATTTTGAAACAGGAGAGTGTCAATAACAAAACAAATTAAGGAGTAAATAAAACAAGTACAAGGTAAAGAATACAAAGATATTTTCACAATTAATTATATTTGAAAATAGTAAAGTTCTTAAGCTGTCATTTTCTATCTATGCTTGCGTCCTACGGGCAACCTGGCTCTGATACCACTTTGTCACACCTGGTATTAAGAAGAGAACCAAATTCTTTCCACATATATGCCAGGATCAGTTGAACTCATACATGTGTAGACGAAAGTGAAATACCATTAAATATTGCCATGTTCGAGTACATCAATTTATTACATAAATGACCTTCCAGGTCTAAAAGAAAAGTACATAAGCAGCGAAAACAAATAAAGGGATGCCAAGCACAAGCATTGCACGGGGGATACGCCAGCCTAGAACATCTCATCGGGGACTCCATAGAAGTCCTGGTTCTCCACCTCTTCGTCTTCATAGACTGGGGGGAGAATATGCAACTAACAAGTTTGAGTACCAACGGTACTCGCAAGTGGGAAAGTTATGACATGTGGATCATAACAAGGAAGGCAAACAATGGTAAAAGCACTATAGCAGTTACAACCTACTCCTAATGTTGTTAAGCACCTACATCTAGGTGAAACCTATCCATAAATCCCAAGTAACAAGATGATATCCAAACCCAAACCCTTAACCATTTAACCATGTGCGCTAATTATGAACTTGATCCCAAGCCGCTCATGTCCGTGAGCACGACTGTCTAGATAGTTTGACAAAACTCTACAGAGTATGTATCCTTTACCCATAGTTCGTGATTTCATCCCCTGTTGCCAGGTGTACTAAGGTAAACGTCCCTGTAGCCCGTGGTAGCTAACCACATTGTACACTTTTGAAGGTGTGTGGCTAGGAGCTCACTACGAGGTCTTTCTGATGGTTCTCCCGACTTGCAATTGATACTGAGGTTTCACCGCTCTGGCACCTGGAGTCTATTTTCCCTCCGCCAGGAGAAGCCCCCTCTTGAGCCATACGAATCCCAAGGCAGTAAACTGAACCAATTCCCCGCTCGTTAGATTACCAATGCTACATCGGGAGAGACCAAATTACTAAACCAAGTTGTCCCATATACAATTTTGTGGTGATACTAAAAGTCTTAGCAACTTCCTCCATAAACCGGTCCTTAGAATCCGATAGGTGTCAAGCCCCAAACCAAGGTCTTGTGCACGCATGCACCATTCCAAATAACACCCCCTATCAGATTCCTATCCACTAATTTCATATTTGCCAACATTTCATGAATCATAGTAAATCAAATACAACATGTAGATAAGTTATTCATATTAAATTAAGCATGGCTAACCATGAAAGTAATTAATAGTAAACCACCCAAACCATGCCAACAAGGAATATTGTGGAAAATCTAGGGAAACATAACATAAGATTCACATTTTAATTTAGCATGCACCTAACTAAAACTTAACAAAAATGGTGCAAGATGGTCAAGGAACTTGCCTCCAAATTGAGCTTGGTGGTCGACAGGAAACTGATGCTCTTGAAGATTGAATGTCGGTTCTGGCCCTGACTATAGATCACGATGATGCATAACAAAAGTAATAACATACAATAAGAACAGCACAAAATGCAAGCATTACAATTAAATAAACATAAATTCCTACGCATTAGTGATTTTATGGTAGATTTAAATCATAGGCTTAAATCATTTATTATGAATTTTGGAGTTGAATGAAATAATTTGAGTAAAACATGTTTTTAGAAATTTTTATACAATTTTATATTTATTTGAAACCTATTACTATTTTCTAGGAAGTTTTCTCCTTCAAAATATGCTTAAAATGGATTTATAACATAAAATGTGCATTTCACAAATTTTAAACTATTTTTAATATTTATTTCTATGTGTAAATTAATTTCTATGGATTAAATACACTTATAAAACATTTTATGCATAATTCAGAAATTTAAATAAATTAATATAAATATACAGAACTGAAAATAAATTAAAAACATTTTTAAATCTGTTTTTATAACATTTTATAGAAATCAGAGACTTTTATTTAATTTCTGGTATTTTTCAGGGGCTTTTCTGCAAAAATAGAACTATTCTAGATGCTAAAAACCATTTTTACAAAGTCCAGGGGTTATTACACAAATTTTCCAGTATTTAATTTACTATTTTCCAATATTCCAGGGGTTTTCTGGCAATTTTACTCTATTTCACAGTTAATTTCTAATTTCTAGAAAGTACAAGGTTGATTTTATAAGTTTTTGGACCAATGTGTAATTATTTTAAAATGTCCAGGGGGTTCTCTTTATAATCTACCAACAGTTAAGTGACTTTGAATGTAAGCAGTTGGATTTAAATGTATGGCTCGAATTTAAAGGGCCGAAGGGGTATCCTAAGATCTAATCTCGGCCGCTCAGACAAAATGGATGGCGGTTGATCGACCACGTCGTCCCGACGCTGCAAGGGCGGCAGTGCGCGGTGACGTAGAGTGATAGGAGAATTGATGATGATGAGTCCCGATCTTCCGAAAGGTAATGGATAGGTCGATTGATGGAGATCTCGACGTTGATGATCCGAGGCTCTCGAGTAGAACACGAACAGCCCCTGCAATCACTACACCACCGCTCCGTTGGTTATCAACCGTGCTTCACACGATTGACCTCGCCAAGAAGGCTAATCCCTGCAAGTGCAACCGAGAACACAAGCAAGAACGTAGAAGACACGATCTGAAATCGCGAAGTTGGGGTTTCACAAATTGTAGAACAACGATATTATTAATCTATGCAAAACCCAATTGTTCATGGCGGCTACTATGGAGTATATATAGGTGGGAGGACGTCCAAGGGGGTGTTGGGGTCGTGACCTAACCCTAACACACTAAAATAATGGACTTAGACTTGATACAAGGCCCAATGGCCCAATATGGTGGCGCAGCACCCTGACAGATTCTGTATTTGATTTTGTTTCGACGATTTCCGACGACTCCAAAGGAATTTTGACATGGGACCGGTGCCATTGGAAAGTTTATCCTCTCCCCTTTCCGTGCATATGTATAACGTCCAAAACGGAGTTCGTATGCGTCTTGGGCGTCCGTTTTAGTGCGTACTGCTCCTGGACTCCGAGTTGGATACGATTTGGAGTTTGGTTCGGTTTCCATCTTCTTTGAACGAATTCTCTGGTATTCCACGTCCCTAATACTCCCTCCAAGTACTCCTTGAACCTCTCCATGGATCCTAATCACAAATAAATCATTAAGTAGCAATTTATGTTCAAAAATATATAAGGAAATATATAAGAACGAGTTCACCTCTGAAATTAATTGTTGTGTATGAACTCTATTGATTGCATCTTGTATGTTCAATGGAGTGTTGTTTGTATCCATAGAAGTGATGTCCTCATCATCCTCCCCTTCTTGAATTGGAGCCGTCCTCGACTCAAGTTAATCTTCTATCATGTGTGGGTCCATATGTGCAACGCCATCAAATCTTCTTGTAAGCATGAAAGGAGGAGGCCAAGGTGGTGGACGGCATAGTGCACCATCCTGATCTTGTCCATCAAATAAGAGTGCACATTCACTTGAGCCAGGATCCCAAACAAATAAACATTGTGTCATGTTTGTAAGTGCAATAATAATATGCATGATCTCATCATTCTCCCCTTCTTTATGACAAGCCGTCCTCGGCTTGCTCGTATGTCCAGCAAAAAGTCTTGCTTTGGGGGTAGAGTTTAGGCCCAAGTGAGCACTGTCCATATTGCACAACCGCAGTGAAAAATGTTTTTGTTGTCCCTGCTGCAAGGAAAAAATACTAGAAAAACTTGACAAGATATTATTAGCGTTAGTACATTCATTTACTTCACCATGTTGTTGCAACACAAAAGGAGCTTCCTCATTTGAACATATGTAAACTTTATGCACCATAAACATACCACTATGTTCATATTTGCCTATAGCATAAAAAATATTTCTACTTAACAAAGGCAATTGAGACTGAGAAAATATTATCTTCTCTACGATATCTAGATCACAAAGAGTGTCAAATTCAATATAGCCCAAAGTATTTAGAGAAGATAACAATTTCAGCTCATCCCTTTCACATGTAGTTGGGATCAAATGCTTAATTTCAGCACAAGTGAGTAATAAAGTATCAAATTCATTTGGTTGTTCTAGCATAGGTATAATATAATTATTAGCACACAACTCATTTTTGTTATAAGAATCAGTAGGAAAATCAACTAATGGTAAAGGTGTATTATGAAAAGGTTCATCTTGTTGCTGCTCATCGATAGTATGATTGGTAGCAAAATTCAGAACATCCAAAAACTTCTCACCTTCAACAAGTGTGTTGTGATATTCGTTACCTTTATTCTCATTTTCAGCAGTAATTGTGGGTGAAATATGTATTGATAGATCTGAATTTTCACAGGAGTTGTTGAACACCTCATTCGGTTTTGGATTTTCTACGATTATAGGTTCTTGTTCCTGCAAAAGGTTAGGCATAGGAGGAGGTACAACAAGAAAATTCTTCTCAAGCTCATGTATTTCATCTTTGCAATTGGATACACTAGTAAATGTTTCTCGCATAAGAATTTTCATATCTTTCCATGTTCGAGGTTTTTCTAAATCATTTAAATTGTTCCACCAAGTTAATGCACAACCTACTAATGCACTTGCAATATTTCTAATCTTCCTCCTCTCACACATATGACATTTTCCAAAAATTTTATCCAACTCTATTTCCCAAGCAATATATTCATCATAACCAAGACCATCATAAGAAGGAAGAGATGGGAGAATGTAATTACTTCTTGTGGAAGGTGTTATAAAGGTGGTCTGAATGTCATGTGAATCCTTGCTTGATGTTTGATTTTTAGTGAGCAACTCCATCGCCGTCTTCATCATGTCCATCATCTCAGCATATAATGCATGATTCTTGCTTTTACCTGACATTATTAGTAGCAAACAGAAGACAACACAAAAAATATGTTATCCCTATCAACTACAAAGGATAATGGAAAAGTGGAAGTGGAATCACACACTCTCAAGCGTCTTACCACGCTCTTACAAGTGTTCTTACCGACACTGCAGGTGGCAAACGGTGGCCGGTATGAAGAAACCAATGAAGCGTGGGATGATTGCAAAGGTGTATCGATTCTGCTCAAGAGTAAGGTGTAGCTTGGATGGCACTTTATTTCTAGCAAGGATTAGCAACAATGAAATCAGATAGTAAAGTTGAGTAAGTGTCCAAAGTACTTGTCAAAGTTGCTGGTCTAATTGTGTTCCTAGTAGTTCAAGCTAGCAAGACATGAGACAAAACTAGATGACACAAAGAATGCAAGCACTTCTGTTTTTTTTGTTGTTTTTTTTTTCCTCTTTTTTTGTGCGGCTTTTGTTTCTTGTTTTGCACTTGCCTTTTTCTTTTTTCTTCCTTTTTTCAGAATGTGCTGCAAGGGAAGAACACAATGAAAATCAACCCAAGATATCTCGTGTGTCTGTCGCAGATTTTCTGCTCAATCTTCCAAGGACAAATAGGCACACTTATAGGCTCTAAATTGGAAAACTTAGAACATCAAGATTGTATATATATATCTCCTCTTTAATTTCAATATATGGAAGACCTATTTTGGAAAATAACAATAGAAGATACTGCCCCCGAAATACAGACTGTTCAGAATTTTTAGGTCAATAAAAGATTCAGATCTAATGCAATTTAGAACTCGATATATATATTTTCTTGAAAAATGATGAATACGAAAGTTATAGAGAACTTCTTAAGCTTTCCAGAAAGTATAAGAACAGGAAAATCCGAGTTCGTATGAGCTAGATATGATGAAAATACTGAACTGGACAGAGATGAATCTAATCTGGACGTGATGACGTTATTCAAAAGGATGAATCACACAATGCAAAACTCAAACTAAGACCAAAAACACTTTCTAAACCAGCAATATGACTCAACCACGGACACAAACTCAACAAAACCAAACTGAATAACAAAGTTGCAAAGGCTCAATGTGGTTTGGACAAAGTAATGAACAGATCTACTAAACTGCAAGTTTTTTTGTGGCTTTTTTGTGGACTCTAGGTATGAAAAACAAAACTAATGTAATGGATAGATGAATTACCTAACGGGCAACCTGGAAATCTGATACCAATTGATAGGAGAATTGATGATGATGAGTCCCGATCTTCCGAAAGGTAATGGATAGGTCGATTGATGGAGATCTCGACGTTGATGATCCGAGGCTCTCGAGTAGAACACGAACAGCCCCTGCAATCACTACACCACCGCTCCGTTGGTTATCAACCGTGCTTCACACGATTGACCTCGCCAAGAAGGCTAATCCCTGCAAGTGCAACCGAGAACACAAGCAAGAACGTAGAAGACACGATCTGAAATCGCGAAGTTGGGGTTTCACAAATTGTAGAACAACGATATTATTAATCTATGCAAAACCCAATTGTTCATGGCGGCTACTATGGAGTATATATAGGTGGGAGGACGTACAAGGGGGTGTTGGGGTCGCGACCTAACCCTAACACACTAAAATAATGGACTTAGACTTGATACAAGGCCCAATGGCCCAATATGGTGGCGCAGCACTCTGACAGATTCTGTATTTGATTTTGTTTCGACGATTCCCGACGACTCCGAAGGAATTTTGACATGGGACCGGTGCCATTGGAAAGTTTATCCTCTCCCCTTTCCGTGCATATGTATAACGTCCAAAACGGAGTTCGTATGCGTCCTGGGCGTCCGTTTTAGTGCGTACTGCTCCTGGACTCCGAGTTGGATACGATTTGGAGTTTGGTTCGGTTTCCATCTTCTTTGAACGAATTCTCTGGTCTTCCACGTCCCTAATACTCCCTCCAAGTACTCCTTGAACCTCTCCATGGATCCTAATCACAAATAAATCATTAAGTAGCAATTTATGTTCAAAAACATATAAGGAAATATATAAGAACGAGTTCACCTCTGAAATTAATTGTTGTGTATGAACTCTATTGATTGCATCTTGTATGTTCAATGGAGTGTTGTTTGTATCCATAGAAGTGATGTCCTCATCATCCTCCCCTTCTTGAATTGGAGCCATCCTCGACTCAAGTTAATCTTCTATCATGTGTGGGTCCATATGTGCAACGCCATCAAATCTTCTTGTAAGCATGAAAGGAGGAGGCCAAGGTGGTGGACGGCATAGTGCACCATCTTGATCTTGTCCATCAAATAAGAGTGCACATTCACTTGAGCCAGGATCCCAAACAAATAAACATTGTGTCATGTTTGTAAGTGCAATAATAATATGCATGATCTCATCATAGAGCTCGCGCGTCGGCGATCTCGTCGGCGGCGGCCAAAATGCGAAACTAGCAATCAACAGGGGCACTTCCAGGGCGGAAAAGAAAGGGAGGGCGAGGGGATCTCACCAGAGGGTGTCACGAGGCCGGAAGTGGAGCGGATAAGGTGGCGACGGCGGACAGCGGCGGTTCTCGTCGGCGCCCGGCGAAGTCGGCGACGCACGACTTTTCTCCATCGACGAGGATGTTCGGCGAGTTCCTGGGAACGCGGCAATTGAGTTAGACAAGCTTTTGAGGTGAGACAATGGGTGAAACGACGGGAACGAGGCTGGCATTACCGAGCTCGTTGGTGCTAGGGTTTGAGTCGTCGGGGCAAGGGATTTGGGGGGGGGGGGGGGGGGGGGATCGGCCGGTATTTATAGGGGATCAAAGGAGTAACTGACGGCACCATTATAGGAAACTAGCCGGTGCTTGATTGGGGGTGAAACCGTCGACATTGAAATCGGCGAGTGGGCGCGCGTCGTGCGCGTGCGTTATCGCGCGCGGCGCGGCGGGGAAGAAAGGGCTGACGGGCGGGTCCGACTGGTCAGTCGGAGAGGGGAAAGGGAGGCGCGGGCGCGGGCCGGCGCAGAAAGAGGGGGAAGTTGGGCCGAGGAAAGGGAATTAGGCCCAGGTGTGTTTTTCTCTTTTTCTTTTTCTTTTCTTTTTCTTTTCTGTTTTGTTTTTCTTTTCATTTATGATTTGAATTTTAAACTGAGTTTCTAACAAATTTAAATTTCAAAAATTACACACAATCAATACACATTATGCACTTTCCTTATATGAATTTTATTCCCAAAAGAAATAATTTGTGTAGCTCTTCAAAATTCATTTTTACATTTTTTCCTCCAAAATTTGGATGTTACATGCAGCCTAAGCGACGTGTGTGCCGCCTGCGCACTCACCAGTCTACCACTGCACCGCCAATCTGTCCCGCTTCAGAGGAATGGCAGGTCGTGCAGCCTAAGCGACGTGCGCACCGCCCGCCTCACGCTGATCACGCCACTCGCCAAGCGTCGGGCTCTGTCAAAGGGCACTCGGCTGAGCTACAAATAGCCTTCCGGGAGAGATGTTTCCGCTGCCTCGTAACTGATCACTCCATCTCTTGCCGTGAACCACCCCGCTGCTTCTCATGCTTAGCTTTTGGCCACTTCGCTAGACACTGCCGCCTTCGTCCGGGCCCTGACAGTCGTCGGCAAATCCACCACAGTCTGCGGTCTCCCAAGACAGACATCCGTAGCCGCTTGACCTTACCCCCACTGCCTCCTCAGACTCTGCCCGCTTGTCCCATGATGTCTAGCAACTATGCCCCAGGAAATCCGTCAGAGCGGCCCCATCACGGTTAGAGCAAAGATAATAGAGTAGCCGGCTGCAGGCTGCAACTCAATGCCATGTCACTTAGAGTCAACAGTTTAGTTTTCTTATATAATAGACTAGCTATTAGATTGATTGAAGAGTGATTGAAATAAATGCCCCATTTTTTCTACCCCAATCGCATGTAAGCACGCCAGTTGAGTAGCCCACAGCCGGCTGGTTACCAGCGCTTGTTTCTCGTGGAGTGTGCTGCGCCTGGCTACTATTGTTGCGCCTGCACCTCTCTCTTTCTTCTTACTCACTCCACGTAAGCAATATTCTGACGTGGACTTTTTTGAGCCGGCTGACGAAGCTCTATTATACTTGCTCTTAGGCGGCTGTGGTGGTCAGCACTGCCATGACAGCTCGCATGCAGATGATGTGCACACGGGCTGCAGCCATCGCACCATCAAGCCACGGCCGTCGTGCAAATCCTACTGCAGCAATGGACGCCATCCATCATCATCTGCGCATCCCATCCCGCAACGTCTGCATCACCCCCTACATGCAGGCCTCACTCCTAGTTTGCTTTGATCATCCCAACCAGTGTGAGCTTGCCTTGCGCTCTGACTACATCAACATCTCTGGCACATGCCACAGGCTCCTGTCTTGGAACCCATACCCCACTCGGCGTGTTGGATGGGATTACCGAATCATGATCTTCATTGAGAATCTACCTCTGCACGCCTGGTGTGCCGATGGGGTGCGCCAAGTGCTTGGTGATGTTTGTCTCTTCGACCATATGATGAATGAATCCTTCCTGCAAACGCGCACTGAAATCATCAGATTCGTGGGTTGGATGAAAAATCTGGACCTCCTTCCTCGCTCCAAGACGACCACCTTCTTCACCGAGCGCGCAGGTCGTTCGGGCCCAGGAGAGGGACCGCCGGAGGCTCAAGAGGCTGCTAATCCGCCGGAAGGATACCAGGTAGACATTCTTATACATCTGGACCACTACTTTGATTACTCGTCGCCTCCTCTTGCCTCGCCAGACTCGGATGTCAGCGGGCTGCCTCCGTCGATCTCGATGGACTCAGATGAGGCACAATTCTTGCACTTCCAGGCGTTTCCCTGGACCAGAGGTGTCCGGGACGGGATACCACCCAGCCTTCAGGCTGCCCGAGATCGCGGCGGGTGCCGCCCACCGTCTGCTCCACGCGCCAGACACGATGACGACTATGATGATGGCCACGACGGCGGCGACCACAGGCACCCTGCTGATAAGTGGAGGCTCAACATCAACGGGTTTGGGTGCCCTGCGGTGGACCTGCCAGCGAACCGGCGTCGCTCCAGGTCCTCTCGTCAGCACGAGGGCGGGCACGGTCCGCACCATCGTGCTGTTGGGACAGCTGAAGACGCTGTCACTAGAGCGTCGGCCGTCTAGATGGTCGACGTTCAAACCTCACTGAAGGAAAGCTTGGAGGCACTCCGCCTCCAAAGTACACCTTCTACGCCAAATCAAACAGACAGTTCGTCGCTGCAATGTGTTGACCAGAACATCGTGGAGCCACCTCCAGATGGTCTTGATCCCATGATACTCAAAGCAGCGATCGCTGCAGCTCATCCACCAATGGTACATGCCTCCCCTACTCCTACTATCCTATCACAGGTGCGGGACTTAGCCGGGTTCAACAACATTGGCGCCGACGATGCTGTGCTTCCCCAGTCTGCTGACACGCAGCTGGTTGTGGCCGGAACTGCTGGGCCACAATTGGAACCGCAGGCTCAGCCTACAATGGAGGCAGCTGGCTTCCTCGATCAAATGTTCCCGCCGCCGTGGCCCCCGCTCCTGCCTGACCCGCCACGCGGCCGTGGCGTACGTGGCCGCTCTGCCTCGGCTGAACCGACACGCAGCAGCGCCCGTCTGGCGGCCAACAAGTCCGTTGTGCCTACTGCACACCGAGTGATGCACCACCTAATACGTCAGCTGGATCTAGTCGGCGAGGGCAAAGCCATTGGTGATGAAGCAGTCGCCAAGTATCTCGACTCATTCAAAATCCCATTGACATGCCAGGTGGTGGATACCATAAGACAGACTCTGTCTCTGGACTCAGGCGACTCAGCTGCTGCCTTCGCCGTTGTGGCCGCTTCAGAACAAGCAGCTGCAGTGGCGGCCTAATGCGGCTATGCCTCGCTTCGTCATCACCATATTTACCGATGTTATTGCAGCTCTGTGAAGTGTTGGGACTCGTAGGTTGTCAAAGGGACGGCAATGTTTGGGGTTTAGTCCGGTGCCTCCCTCTCCTGTGGTCTGACTTGGCTGGTGTAAGTGTGTTGTTGTGCTGCAAGTTCAAAGATGAGTGATCCAGAATCTGTTTTAACATGGAACGTACAGGGCTTGAACTCACCAGCTAGACGGGAGGCTGTTTCTTCATTGATACAATCAACTAAGCCAAGTATAGCCTGCCTCCAAGAAACCATAATAACGGACCTTAACCCAGCCACTCATAAGGAAATTTTCAGACTGACACTAACGGAAGGCCACTGTCTGCCGTCAATAGGTACGCGTGGAGGTATTGCACTCGCCTGGAACCCACATCATATCCAAGGTGGCCAACCGGTACATCGTGAATTCAGTCTTTCGCTAACTGGACTATTCTGGGTGAAAGGAGTCTCGTTCCATATCTCGGTCGACTATGGACCGACAGATGATCAGGCCAAGTTGAGGTTCCTACGGGAGCTCGAAGACCTGACACCACCACCAGACATGCCATGGTTATGTGTAGGGGATTTTAATATGATCCGAGAAGCCAGAGACAAAAATAACTCTAACCTCAACCGTAGGATGATGGGGGAGTTTAGGAGATCTGTGGACAGGATTAGAGATGGCAATTGTACCCACGGGTTCGGGTACCAGGCGGGTATTGCACCCGATGGGTGCGGGTACGGCTACGAAATTTTATCCATGGGTATGACATGTACCCAATCCAATATTTTGCGGGTACGGATTCAAGTTTTATTTTTTACCCACGTGTACCCGTCGGGTACCCGAAGTAGCCCATAATTCGAATATTCGTATTCGGCCCATTTAAAAATGGCCCACTCAACCCATCCAGATAACCCTAATCTCCAACCTGGAATCTTGGTATAGCAGCCGCCACTCCCTGAGTCCTGAGAGTTTGACGATAGCAGCCACCACTCCCGATTACCGTTGCCTCTCCTGAGTACCGATGTCGTTCCTCCCGATAGGATTCACGATTGAGCCGTCGCCCGTGGCTGCCCGCGGCCTTTGTGCCGTCGGCCCCGCCACCACCCGACTCGGCTGCCGCCGTCCGCGGCCTCTATGCCGCCGACCCTGCCTCCACCCGAGTGTTCGGCGCCGCTGGCCCTGCAGCCACGGATCGATCGACGCGGCCGGCCCCACTGCCACCCGAGAGCTCTGCGCAGTTGCCCATTGCCCTCCAACTCAGGTCCGGCCCCCTCCTTTGCTCTCAGATCCGACCGTCACCGCTGCTCACTCCGATCCATCGATTGAAGATGAAGAACCTGTAAATCTAGCGGGTATCTGTCGGGTACCCGAAACTCGATCGAAACCCAGCGGTTCGGGTTCGGGTACCATTTTTATCCGCGGATTCGGGTTCGAGTACAGAAATTTAGCCGCACACATTTTTTGTTGGGTCGGGTTTTTACACTACCCGAACCCAACCCGTTGCCATCCCTAGACAGGATGAATGTTATGGAAATCCAACTTCATGGCACAGGTTCACCTGGTCTAACAAGCGACAAGACCCAGTTCTTGTCAAACTCGATCGTATGTTCTTCAATGATTCAAGGGAAGAATGTTTTCCAGGGACTTTTCTGCAGGCACTTTCCTCCTCGGTGTCGGACCACTGCCCGTTGCTGCTAAACAAACAAGAAGGGCCGAGGAAATCTACACTATTCCGCTTCGAGACTTTCTGGCAGCGCGTGCCAGGTTTTATGGATACGGTTAAAGCAGCCTGGGACGGTCCAGTTTCTGCAGTCTTGCCACTCCTAAGGCTCCATCATAAAATGTGCCGCACCCGAGTTCACCTCAATAGATGGAGCTCCAGAATTTTTGGCCAGATGACATTGCAGATACAAATGGCAAACGAAATTATTCTACAGCTTGATGCAGCTCAGGATTACAGAGCCTTAACTGATGTTGAACATCAACTACGGAAGGATCTCAAGTCCAGACTGCTCGGGCTTGCTGCTGTGGAAAAATCTAGAAGGCGGCAAGCATCACATGTGATCTGGCTTAAGGAAGGAGATGCCACTACACGGTTCTTTCACATTAAAGCCAATGCAAGAGAAAGGAAACACTACATCCCCAGGATCAAGCAAGAAAATGACACTTATGTCTATAATTGTCACGACAAGGAACAGGCTCTGCTTCATCACTTCACTCAAATGGTTGGCTGCAAATTACAGAGAACTTCAACCATAAACTCGGAGATAAGCAACCTCCCCACCCTACCACACAACAACCTGGACGCGCCACTTAGTGAAGAAGAAATCTGGAACGCCATCACTGAACTGCCGAGCGAGAAATCGCCAGGGCCAGACGGTTTCACGACAGATTTTACCGATCTTGTTGGAGTATTATCAAAGCCGACATACTTGCAGCATTCAACAGCATCTACAATCCGAATTGTGGATCCTTGAGACTTCTCAACTCAGCTGTAATCACCCTCCTGCCTAAACATGAGGAAGTGGAAGCACCCCCTGACTACAGGCCGATCAGCCTAATCAGCTCCTTCAGTAAGCTTTTTAGCAAGGTCCTGTCTTTGCGACTGCAACCTCTCATTGACGAACTCATTGGCAGCTTGCAGTCCGCTTTCATCAAGAAAAGATGTATTCAAGACAATTTCCTATATGTCCTGTAACACCCTAATTTTCATGCATCATGCCCTACATACACTCATATACATGTTTAACATTAACCCACATAAAGAGGAACAAGTTTAAAATTGATTTGGAACAAAACCGCACTTAAAATGCAGGAAAGTGCGGACTAGTCCGATTTTGCTGAGGACTAGTCCGATTTCTCTCTAGCTAAAAATGGACTTGTCCGTTCTTGCTGCAGACTAGTCCAAATTTGGCACTGGAAACTTTCGGACTTGTCCGATTTTGTGCGGACTAGTCCGATATTCCATGAATCCTTGAAAAATTTGCTAAGTCCTTGGACTTTTCCGGACTAGTCCGGTGTTCGAGCAGACTTGTCCGATTTCCTCTCTGTTTAAAGTCAGACTTGTCCGATTTTAGGCCAGACTTGTACGATTTTCTCTCTGGACAACTTCGGACTAGTCCGATCCTTTCCGGACTTGTCCGATATTTCGCGACTCCGAGTTGATCTTTTGTTTTATGACTTATTTCTTGGGTTTCATGTTAAGTGGCCCTAGGGACGTCGTTCCTAACTCTTTTAGAGCCCATGAGAGACTCTAAACCGGCCTCTACTCATCCCAAACTCGAAATCCATCTAACCCTAGCCTCCACCTCTATATAAACAGCCCCACCCCTTGGATTGACATCTATTTGCCACTTTTCCACCCATCCAAACCCTAGTTCATGGGGAGCCACCATCAAGGAGGGAGGAGAAGATCCCAAGCAAGAAGAAGAAGAGGAGGAAACGAAAGAGGATCAAGATCTCCACCAAGTTTCATTCTTCACCACCAATTCATCCCCAAGTTCACCACCAACACTAGATCATCAAGATCCAAGTGTTACCTCCAAGTTTCTTGATTCATTAGAGTTCTAAACACCTGGTATACCTTCTATTACATTTTTCTTACGAGAATTCAACCCCTAATCTCTAAATTCATGTCAATCTAGAAAACCCTAATATGCTGATCTCGCAGAGTGCGGACTTGTTCGGTCCCTAGCGGACTAGTCCGATCTTTCTAGTTAAATTGTGTTGAATTAACTCTAAAATTTGATCTAATCGAAGCCAAACCTGTATAAACTTGTTAAAAGCTATTAGAACTAGTTGGTGATCATTAAAAGCAATCTAGTAACAAGTTCTACCTTGCATTTGCATCAATCATGCATGTCATGACATATTGAGTAATATTTGTGCACTCTTTGATTGTGTTTCTTGTCTTGTATGTTTATTGTGTGGATTAGACGGATTTGCACTAAAAAGTGCCGCGGAGGATCTACAGCACCAAAAGTTTGAAGGCTTTGATCCAAATCAACAGCAAGAGCAAGGCAACTGTCCTTGAAGCATATTGATCTTGTTTTAAAATAAATGTTTTGTTTGCAAAACTGCATGCTTGTGTCAAATTGATGGGAACCCTATGATAGGAAGTTTACTAGAATTGTTAAACCATGCTTGTCACCTGGAATTCATGGTAGAGAGTCGGGAAGGGCTTTTTACCTTTTTGCTTCGCTTAATCAACTGGGATGGAAACGACTATACCACTCAATTTAACTATGCATGGATGAGATTATGATTAACATGAACTGGATAACATGATATGGTAATGGGTGATCTAAGCAAGCCGGTATGTGGATGGGTTGGATGTCATGGTGGTTTGCTTGCTTTAGATCTAAGGACCGGTTCATGCGAGACTAAGCTAGGACTACAGTGCCACCACGAGGCCAAGTATGGGTGCGGCGTAGCTGATTAATTAGGGCTTTGCTAGTGCTGTTTGGACCATTGTGGATGCTCGAGGAAGGGGTAGTCGGATTGGGTTTGTTGATGATTGGTGGGACTACTCTAGGATCCGAATGGCTCAAGAGGGGGCCCTTGGTTGAAGATGTGCTCAGTTGGAGGCATCGCCACCAGTGAAACCTCAGTGTGGTCTAAATAGGCTAGTAATCCCTTTGTAAAGACTATTTTGTGATCTCTTGGCCACACACCGATAGAAGTGTGAGATGTCATAATAGAGGTTCTAGTCATCGAAAGGTGATGAAATCACAAACACGTGGGTAAAGAGGTACAAACTCTGCAGAGTTAAATAAAACTATCATGATAGCCGTGCTCCCGGTTATGAGCACTTGGACAACTTCCATGATTAGAGGGTACTCGGTATTGGGATGAAATTTGGGATGGCTATGGTTTGGTAATGGTTATGGATGGTTATGGATTTATTTCTGGTATTGAATATGGTTATTGGCAAATGGTGAAATCTGGAATTATTGATGAGGATGATGAATTGTGGACTGGTATTATGGTATTACTTATGATTATGATGGGTTTACTTCACATACATATAATATATTGCTTCTCAAACGTTTTAATGTACTTTTCAACACATTGCCATTATTATTGTTGACATTTGAATAAGCCACATGTCATACTTTCCACACTTGCTGAGTACGACATGTACTCACTCTTGCAATCCCCCCCAACAGTTGCAGGTCAGGATTGGGAGTTCAATGGTGATAATGCGGAGTTCTAGGCCGTGTCTACCGTCAGCTTTGCCTATGGTGTTATTGGAGTTGCGCTATCTCTTATGCTTAGTTTGCTTAGTTGTTTAATTAGTTTATTTCCACTGCATTAGTTGAACTTGTCATTAATATTCATTAGAGCTTGTATTCGAGGATAATCTGGTTTGTGTAATAAAATTTGGTTAATTAATCTTGTTCTATGGTAATTTTCTGTATATCGTTTGTGATTGCACTCGTGTATGTGTGATGGACATCCTGGGCACACATATGCGTTAGCTTGGTTCATTTTTCGGAACCGGGCGTCACATGTCCAGAATCTAGCACGAGCTTATCATCAGAGAAATCAGCCCTTGCTGCTCCTCAAAATGGACATATCAAAAGCCTTTGATACTGTATCTTTGGAATACTTGCTTGAACTGTTGGAAAAGCGAGGCTTCCCTCCTCGCTGGAGGGAATGGATATCTGCCTCATTATCATCCTCCACATCATTTGTCCTGCTCAATGGTATACCGGGGCCAAGTTTTGAGCATCGGCGCGGCCTGAGACAAGGTGACCCACTATCACCTTACCTATCATTCTATATTTTGACACCATTGAGCAAATATTCGAAACGGCAACACAGCAAGGACTGCTATCCAGATTGACTGACACGGCGGCTAAATGACGATTGTCCTTATATGCTGATGATGCCATGCTCTTCCTAAACCCCATCCAGTCTGAGCTAGCTTTTGCCTTGAAAACAATGGAGAGGTTTGATGATGCGACTGGCCTAAGAATCAACCCTGCAAAGTGCACCGCAAGCACCATCCGATGCAGTGATCAGACAACCTCTGAAGTTCTATCAATTTTCCTTTGCCCCAGGCAAACATTCCCTGTCTCTTACTTCGGCCTACCTCTCACTCTGGGCCGACTAAGTCTCTCCCACCTTCAACCGATCCTGGACAAAGCCGCAGCAAGGGTGGTGGGGTGGCAAAGCAAGTTGCTATCCATGGGAGGGCGCAGAGAATTGGTCCCAAGCACCATCAGTGCAATGCCTGTATTCCCTTTCATAGTGCTAAGACCCCCAAAAAAGTTCATCACCAAATTAGACAAACTGCGCCGCCGTTTTCTTTGGGCGAGTGCGTCGGAACTGACAGGGGGAAAAGCCAAGGTATGTTGGACATCTGTTGGTCTACCGGTGGACTTGGGTGGCCTTGGCTTGGTTGATCTTTGGAAATTCAGCAAGGCGTTGCGGTTGCGCTGGCCATGGCTGCAGTGTTCCACACCAAACAGACCATGGGTTGGCGCCAAACTACCACTGGATCAAGCTAATTGTGATCTGTTTGAAGCAGCAACAACGATCACTGTCAGAAACGGTAAAACAGCCATGTTTTGGAAATCCAAATGGCTCGGCAGCCTCACACCCACAAGGTTGTTCCCAGAATTATACTCTCATAGTGTGACGCCCGGTTCTGAAAACTGAACCAAGCTAACACATATGTGTGCCCAGGATGTTCAACACACATACACGAGTGCAATCACAAAAGAGTATACAGAAAATTACCACAGAATAAGATTAATTATCAAATTTTATTACACAAACCATATTATCCTCGAATTCAAGCTCTAATGAATATTAATGACAAATTCAACTAATGCAGCGGAAATAAACTAATTAAGCAACTAAGCAAACTAAGCATAAGGGAATAGCGCAGCTCCAATAACACCACAGGCAAAGCTGATGGTAGACACGGCCTAGAAATCCACATTATCACCATTAAACTCACAATCCTGACCTGCAACTGTTGGGGGGGTTTGCAAGAGTGAGTACATGTCGTACTCAGCAATTGTGGAAAGTATGACATGTGGTTGATTCAAATGACGACAATAATAATGGCTAAGTGCTGAAAAGTACAGTAAAACATTTGAAAAAGCAATATATCATATATATGTGAAGTAAACCCATCATAAACCATGTAACTATAATAATACCAGTCCATAATTCACCATTGCCAATAACCATAATCAATGTCATAAACCATAATTCCATCCATAACCATAACCATAATCATAATATCAACCATAACCATTACCAAACCATAACCATCCCAAATTCCAATTTCCCTCTAATCATGTAGGTCATCTAGGCGCTCATAACCGGGAGCACGGCTATGACGATAGTTTTAATACTCTGCAGAGTCTGTACCACTTTACCCACGTGTTTGTGATTTCATCACCCGTCGGCGACTAAAGAACCTCCCTTATGCCAATTACACTTCCTTTGGTGTATAGACAAGAGATCACAAAATAGCCTTTACAAAGGGATTACTAGTCTATTCAGACCCCACTGAAGTTTCACCGGTGGCGATGTCTCCAACTGAGCACATCTTCAACCAAGGGCCCCCTCTTGAGCCATTCAAATCCCAGGGTAGTCCCGCCAATCATCAACAAACCCAATCCGACTACCCCTTCCCTGAGCATCCACAATGGTCCAAACAGCACTAGCAAAGCCCTAATTAATCAGCTACGCTGCACCCATACTTGGCCTCGTGGTGGCACTGTAGTCCTGGCTTATTCTCGTATGAACCGGTCCTTAGATCTAAAGCAAGCAAACCACCATAACATCCAACCCATCCACATACCAGGCTTGCCTAGATCACCCATCGTATTGATCAGTTCACATTAACCAGAATATCATTGATGCATAATTAAATGTGTAGTGTTGTTTGCCATCCCAATTAATTAAGCGAAGCAAAAAGGTAAAAATCCTATCCCAAGTCTCTACCATATATCCCAGGTGACAAGGGTGGTCAAACAAAACTAGTAAACTTCCTATCATGGGATTCCCATCAAATTGACACAGCATGCAGTTTTACAAACAAAACATTTATTTTAAAAACGGGATCAATATGCTTCAAGGACACTTGCCTTGTTCCGACGGATAGGGTTGCTCAAGCGCTTCGAAATCTTGATTCTGAAAATCCTCGTACACGACCTCTTGAGCACTTCACTCTACTCGTGATCACACATACAAGAATATACATACAAAATAACATGATGCACACATATTAATCAACATGCGATGATATGCATGCATGCAAAGTTTAATAATTAATTAACTACGGTTGTTTATTAATTAGATGCAACTAGTTCATACGTGTTCATATGAGTTTACGGGGGTTTAGAGTGGATTAATGCTGTTGAAAATAAAAAGACGATGCAACTAAAATCAATTTACGGCGTTTAGATCTAATACGTCGCTAAAATTCGCATAGGAAAAATGAATCCTACTGTAGATGTGATGGCTTCGAAGATCGCGGGATGAAGGTGACGCGTAGACGAAGTGGATGGTGCAGCAGTCCTTCGGCGGCACGACGACGACGACGACGATCTCCGGCGGACGGCGGCGCTCTCCTCTTTTTCTTCCTCTTCTTTCCCTCCTTTTTTTCTTCCTTTTCTTCCCCTGGCGGCGCCTCTGGTGCCTTTTTTCCTGCTGCTGGCGGCGGGGCCTTTTTTTTCTCGTGGAGGCGGCGGGCGTTTCTGCTGGGATCGGGAAAATTTACGAAGCCTTCGTCGGTATTTATAGGCGGCGGCTAGGGTACGCGTGCGGCTGGGTGCTTGGGCGAGCGCGGGCCAGGCGGGGCGTCGAGGCGCATCGCGCGGTCGGCGGCGCGCGTATCACGCGGGACGTGCGCGGTTGGGGCCGGGCGAGCGAGACGCGACGCGCGGGGCCGGGTGGAATCGGGCGGGGCGCGTGGGCGCGCGATCGAGGGTGGCGCTGCGGTTCGGCGCGGGGCAGGCGGCGGGGTGGGGCCAGGTCGCGGCGCGGGAGGTCGGGCGAGCGCGCGGGGTTGGCGGGGCCCAGGCGCGGGCGCGCGTGGGTGGGAATGTGCGGCGCGCGCGGCTGGCTGGGCCGCTTGGCCTGGCGAGTGGGCGGTTTTGTTTTTTGTTCTTTTTTCTTTTCTTTTTTTAATAAATATATTGCTATTTATTTATTTATTTATATTATTTATTTATTTTATTTATCTTATTCATTTTATTTATTTTATATATATATATATTTATTATTATATATAATTTATTTATATATATTTCTTTTTATATATTATTATTGTTATTTTTATACTTATTCCCTATTACAACTTTTATGCTATAATTATTATTTTATTATTTTTTTCTTCTTTTGCTACACCATATATGTATGTTTTATCTTTTATTATCTTTCTTTTATTCTATTAATATTTAATGCATGAACATGTATGCAATGCATGATGCGAAAGTTGAGGGTGTTACAAACCTACCCCCCTTAAAGTGAATCTCGCCCTCGAGATTCGATCGCGTGGAGAAAAGATAAGGAAATTCTGTCTTCAAGTCTTCTTCACGTTCCCATGTAGCTTCGGTTTCCGTATGGTGTTTCCATTGCACTTTGCACCAACGGATTTTCTTATTCCTCGTGACCCTTTCCTTCACGTCCAAGATCTTGATAGGTTGCTCGACATAAGACAAATCCTCCTGAAGTCCTAACTCGTCCATCGGCACTTGTTCTTCTGGCACCCTGAGACACTTTTTGAGTTGGGAAACATGAAACACATCATGTACGTCTGAAAGATGAGCTGGCATCTCCAACTTATATGCTACTTCTCCTCTTTTGTCCAAAATCTTGAATGGTCCAATATAACGAGGTGCGAGCTTGCCTCTTATGTTAAACCTCTTATGACCTCTCATAGGTGACACCTTAAGGTAAACAAAATCTCCTATTTCAAAGGCTAATTTCCTTCTCCTATTGTCCGCATAGTCTTTTTGTCTTGATTGGGCAGCCCTCAAGTTTTCACGAATTATCTGGACTTGCTTTTCGGCTTCTTGCAACACATCCGGACCAAGTACTTGAGTTTCTCCTGCCTCATTCCAGAATAAAGGTGTCCTACACTTCCTCCCATACAATGCTTCGTAGGGTGACATTTTCAGACTTGCTTGGTAGCTATTGTTGTACGAGAATTCAGCATACGGCAAACTTCTATCCCAACTTTTCCCATGCTTTAATGCACAAGCTCTTAACATGTCTTCCAAAATTTGATTGGTCCTCTCAGTTTGTCCATCTGTTTGAGGGTGATACGCTGAACTGAAGTTCAACCTTGTTCCCATTGCTTCATGCAATTTCTGCCAAAATATGGAGGTAAATTGAGAACCTCTATCCGAGACTATCTTCTTAGGGACTCCATGTTGGCACACAATATGCTCCATATACAATTCTGCTAGCTTCGCGGTGGTATATGTGGTCTTGACAGGAATGAAGTGAGCTGATTTTGTCAATCGATCCACGATTACCCAAATCGAGTCATATCCGGACTGTGTACGTGGTAATCCAACTATAAAGTTCATACCAATCTCTTCCCACTTCCACTCCGGAATCTTTAATGGCTGCAATAATCCAGCTGGCCTTTGGTGTTCTGCTTTAACTCGTTGGCACACATCACACAATGCAACATATTCGGCTATGTCCTTTTTCATGCTGGCCCACCAATAGCATGTCTTCAAGTCCTTGTACATCTTTGTACAATCAGGATGAATTGAGTACGGCGAGTCATGTGCCTCCTTTAATATTGTCTCCCGAATATGATTCACATTAGGCACAACGATTCTCTTTCCAAGCCATAAGGTACCATGTTCGTCTTCATCAAATCTGAATTCTCTCCCTTCTTCGGTCCTTTCCTTGATTTCCTTGATCTCCTCATCTGTGGTTTGTGCTTCTCGAATTTCTTGCTCCATGGTTGGGTTTAACTCCATCATCTCTGTCCCATTTACAAATCCGAGGTTTAACCTTTCAAACTCCTTACATAACTCGAATGGTAACTCTCGAACTGTGAGTTGGTGACTTACTCCCTTTCTACTCAAAGCATCAACCACTACATTGGCTTTTCCTGGATGATAGTTGATCCCCAAATCATAATCTTTGATGAGCTCCAACCATCTTTGTTGCCTCAAGTTCAGATCCGTTTGTGTGAAAATATACTTCAAACTCTTATGATCCGTGCAAATTTCACACCTATGTCCAAGAATATAATGTCTCCAAATCTTCAATGCATGTACCACGGCTGCAAGTTCCAAATCGTGTGTCGGGTAATTCTGCTCAGGTTTCTTCAATTGTCTTGACGCATAGGCGACCACTTGACCTTCTTGCATAAGCACGCATCCGAGTCCTTGTCTTGATGCATCACAATATATATCAAAACTCTTGCTCATGTCCGGTAATACTAACACCGACGCGGTTGTCAACCTTTTCTTTAACTCCTCGAAACTGTTTTGACAACTTCAGTCCATTGCAAAGCCTTCCCCTTCATTAGCAATTCCGTCATGGGCTTGGCTATCTTGGAAAAATCCTTGATAAACCGACGGTAATATCCAACCATCCCAAGAAAACTCCTTATTTCCTTGACATTTTGCGGTGGCTCCCACTTCAACACGTCTCTCACTTTTTCGGGGTCAACCGATACTCCTCCTCCTGAGATTATATGACCCAAAAATGGCACCTCTTTCAACCAAAACTGGCACTTGCTGAACTTGGCATACAATTGATGCTCTCTCAACTTCTGCAACGTAAGCCTCAAGTGTTCCTCATGTTCCTTCTCATCCTTCGAGTAGATCATAATATCATCAATAAACACCACGACGAACTTATCCAAGTACTCCATGAAGACCTTATTCATGAGGTACATAAAGTAGGCAGGCGCATTTGTCAATCCAAAAGACATCACAGTGTACTCATAAGATCCATACCGTGTTCTAAAAGCTGTCTTGGGTATGTCCGACGGTCTAATCTTCATTTGAAAGTATCCCGACCTCAAATCAATCTTGGAAAACACATAGGCACCTTTCATCTGATCAAACAAACCCTCTATACGGGGTAAGGTGTACTTGTTCTTGATGGTCACCTCGTTGAGAGCTCGGTAATCCACACACATCATTTGCGTTCCATCCTTCTTGTCCACAAATAGAACGGGCGCTCCCCAAGGTGAAGAGCTTGGGCGAATAAAACATTTCTCTAGTTGTTCTTGAATCTGCTTCTTGAGCTCCGCTAATTCCATAGGAGGCATCCTATACGGCCTCTTAGCTATAGGTGCAGTTCCAGGTATTAAATCAATGACAAACTCAATGTCTCGATCAGGTGGCATACCTGGCAACTCATCTGGAAACACATCCAAAAATTCACACACTACCGGAATCTCCTCAATTGCGGCACCGTCCACATGATTCAACTCCAATTGCTTCGGTGCGGTTTGAGATGCTTCAAATTCTACGGTGATCCCTTCCTCATTGGTCAACTTCACCGTCTTTATGGCACACTCAATAACTCCATTGTGCTTCCTCAACCAGTCCATACCAAGTATAATATCCAACCCTTGAGAATCTAAAACAATGAGGTTGGCGGAGAAGTCTACCCCCTTATTCTAAGGCTTACTTTTGGACATACTATATTTGTCCTCATCTCTCCTCCAGGAGACCTAACCAATAGTGTAAACTTCATATGAGAGATAGGCAAACTATACTTGGCAACATACTTTGATGCAATGAATGAATGCGATGCTCCAGAATCAAATAACATAGTCGCGGGGTTGGAGTTGGCGAGAAACATACCAATGACCACGTCATCCGCTTGTTGAGCATCCTCCATAGAGACATGGTTCACGTTGCCACGAGCAAAATTCTGCTGTCCACGACTTCCTTGTGGCTGCCCTCCATTGGGTCTTGGGTTTTGCCTTGACGCATTGCTTCCTTGACCAAGGCCTGACTTAGGACATTGATGCGCAAAGTGCCCAGCTTCTCCACAAGTATAACACTTCTTAACTCCACCAGAATTATTGGGACGAGCTTGGTTTTGAGCATTTGCATTTGGTAAATTAGCACGAGGTGCATAAGGCATTGGAGGCCTAGGTGCTTGCATAACAGGGTGCTGCTGCACAAATTCAGTTGGGCGTGGTGCATAACCAGGGCGCTGAGCAGGAATAGAGGAGTTGTAATGAGGCGCATTGGGCGGCGCAAAGCGAGGGCGCACATTACTTCCTTGTTGTTGTCCTTGATGTGGCGCCTTCCTCTTGTTGTCTTGTTCCATCTCGCGGACCTTGTTCTCCACCACAATTGCTTTGTCCACAAGCTTCTGAAAATTGGCATAATCGTAGTTGAGTAGTTGCACTTGGATTTCATTGTTCAAGCCTCTCATGAACAAATATTGCTTCCGGCTGTCCCGACTAACATCCTCAGGCGCATACCTTGAGAGTTGAGTGAATTTATTGAGATATTCACTCACGCTTGATCTTCCTTGCCTTAAATTCTCAAATTCTTGTCTCTTCAAGATCATAACACCCTCGGGCACATAATGAGAATGAAAATTCTCCTTGAATTCGGCCCAAGTAATTCTCTCTTGGTTCTCATGAGTGTTGCAATAAGAATCCCACCAATCTGCAGCTGCTCCAACGAGTTGATGAGAAGCAAATAGGACCTTCTCTCGGTCACTACATTGGACAATGGCTAGCTTCTTCTCCACGGACTTGAGCCAATCATCCGCATCCATAGGGTCTGCGGCTTGAGCAAAGGTCGGTGGCCTAGTCCTCATAAACTCTCCCAATCGGTTATGAGGAGGCAGGGGTGGCGGTGGAGGCATGTGGGGCTGATTGTTGATATTGCCACCCTGCAGTTGTCCCATAGTTTGTATCATGATCTGCATGAGCTGGTTCTGCCAAGCCAGTAGCTGCTCGATATTGATGGCTCCATGAGCAGGTCCTTGTTAAGTATTGTTCTGAGGTACTCCATGGTTCTCCTCCTCACCATTGACATCCCTCTGATTGCGAGTCCTCACCATCTGAAGAAGAGCAATAGGTAAGAATTTAGAAAACATCCCCAACTACATGCATCAAGGGATATGAAGCTAACCAACTAGCTATACTAGCCTAGGTGGACATGGCAATGCTAAAGCATCCCAACATCCTCTATTAAGCACACAGGCAAACAATATATATATAGCAAACAGTACTCCAAGCAAAAACACATCGATTCCTGAGTGCTCCTATGTGCTCTAAAGTGTCCATTCTATCTAGGTTGTGTCCTACGGTCAACCTGTGGCTCTGATACCAATCTTTGACGCCCGGTTCCGAAAACTGAACCAAGCTAACGCATATGTGTGCCCAGGATGTTCAACACACATACACGAGTGCAATCACAAAAGAGTATACAGAAAATTACCACAGAACAAGATTAATTATCAAATTTTATTACACAAACCATATTATCCTCGAATTCAAGCTCTAATGAATATTAATGACAAATTCAACTAATGCAGCGGAAATAAACTAATTAAGCAACTAAGAAAACTAAGCATAAGGGAATAGCGCAGCTCCAATAACACCACAGGCAAAGCTGACGGTAGACACGGCCTAGAACTCCGCATTATCGCCATTAAACTCACAATCCTGACCTGCAACTGTTGGGGGGGTTGCAAGAGTGAGTACATGTCGTACTCAGCAAGTGTGGAAAGTATGACATGTGGTTGATTCAAATGACGACAATAATAATGGCTAAGTGCTGAAAAGTACAGTAAAACATTTGAAAAAACAATATATCATATATATATGTGAAGTAAACCCATCATAAACCATGTAACTATAATAATACCAGTCCATAATTCACCATTGCCAATAACCATAATCAATGTCGTAAACCATAATTCCATCCATAACAATAACCATAGTCATAATATCAACCATAACCATTACCAAACCATAACCATCCCAAATTCCAATTTCCCTCTAATCATGTAGGTCATCCAGGCGCTCATAACCGGGAGCATGGCTATCATGATAGTTTTAATACTCTGCAGAGTCTGTACCACTTTACCCACGTGTTTGTGATTTTATCACCCGTCGGCGACTAAAGAACCTCTCTTATGCCAATTACACTTCCTTTGGTGTATGGCCAAGAGATCACAAAATAGCATTTACAAAGGGATTACTAGTCTATTCAGACCCCACTGAGGTTTCACCGGTGGCGATGTCTCCAACTGAGCACATCTTCAACCAAGGGCCCCCTCTTGAGCCATTCGGATACCAAGGTAGTCCCGCCAATCATCAACAATCCCAATCCGACTACCCCTTCCCCGAGCATCCACAATGGTCCAAACAGCACTAGCAAAGCCCTAATTAATCAGCTACGCCGCACCCATACTTGGCCTCGTGGTGGCACTGTAGTCCTGGCTTATTCTCGCATGAACCGGTCCTTAGATCTAAAGCAAGCAAACCACCATAACATCCAACCCATCCACATACCAGGCTTGCTTAGATCACCCATCGTATTGACCAGTTCACATTAACCAGAATATCATTGATGCATAATTAAATGTGTAGTGTTGTTTGCCATCCCAATTAATTAAGCAAAGCAAAAAGGTAAAAATCCCATCCCGACTCTCTACCATATATCCCAGGTGACAAGGGTGGTCAAACGAAACTGGTAAACTTCATATCATAGGATTCCCATCAAATTGACACAGCATGCAGTTTTACAAACAAAACATTTATTTTAAAAACGGGATCAATATGCTTCAAGGACACTTGCCTTGTTCTGACGGATAGGGTTGCTCAAGCGCTTCGAAATCTTGATTCTGAAAATCCTCGTACAAGACCTCTTCAGCACTTCCCTCTACTCGTGATCACACATACAAGAATATACATACAAATCAACATGATGCACACACATTAATCAACATGCGATGATATGCATGCATGCAAAGTTTAATAATTAATTAACTACGGTTGTTTATTAATTAGATGCAACTAGTTCATACGTGTTCATATGAGTTTACGGGGGTTTAGAGTGGATTAATGCTGCTGAAAATAAAAAGACGATGCAACTAAAATCAATTTACGGCGTTTAGATCTAATACGTCGCTAAAATTTGCATCGGAAAAATGAATCCTACCGTAGATGTGATGGCTTCGAAGATCGCGGGATGCAGGTGACGCGTAGACGAAGTGGATGGCGCAGCAGTCCTTCAGCGGCACGACGACGACGACGACGATCTCCGGCGGACGGCGGCGCTCTCCTCTTTTTCTTCCTCTTCTTCCCCTCCTTTTTTTCTTCCTTTTCTTCCCCTGGCGGCGCCTCTGGTGCCTTTTTTCCTGCTGCTCGCGGCGGGGCCTTTTTTTCTCGTGGAGGCGGCGGGCGTTTCTGCTGAGATCGAGAAAATTTACGAAGCCTTCCTCGGTATTTATAGGCGGCGGCTAGGGTATGCGTGCGGCTGGGTGCTTGGGCGAGCGCGGGCCAGGCGGGGCGTCGGGGCGCATCGCGCGGGACGTGCGCGGGTGGGGCCGGGCGAGCGAGACGCAACGCGCGGGGCCGGGTGGAATCGGGCGGGGCGCGTGGGCGCGCGTTCGAGGGCGGCGCTGCGGTTCGGCATGGGGCAGGCGGCGGGGTGGGGCCAGGTCGCGGTGCGGGAGGTCGGGTGAGCGCGCGGGGTTGGCAGGGCCCAGGCGCGGGCGCGCGTGGGTGGGAGCGTGCGGGGCGCACGGCTGGCTGGGCCGCTCGGCCTGGCCAGCGGGCGGTTTTGTTTTTTCTTTTTTTTTTCTTTTTTTCTTTTTTTATAAATATATTACTATTTATTTAATTTTTTATATTATTTATTTATTTTATTTATCTTACTCATTTTATTTATTTTTTATATATATATTTATTATTATATATAATTTATTTATATATATTTCTTTTTATATATTATTATTGTTATTTTTATACTTATTCCCTATTACAACTTTTATGCTATAATTATTATTTTATTATTTTTTTCTTCTTTTGCTACACCATATATGTATGTTTTATCTTTTATTATCTTTCTTTTATTCTATTAATATTTAATGCATGAACATGTATGCAATGCATGATGCGAAAGTTGAGGGTGTTACACATAGCAGGCGGAAGAACAGGACTGTTGCCGAGGCCATGATCAACAATAACTGGCTCCATGATTGCATCCACCTAATCACAGCGAGTTCAACACACATGATAACAGGGAAGATGAGATCACGTGGAAGCTCACTACAAATGGCCATTCCTCGGCCAAATCAGCCTATCTCATGCAGTTCCAAGGCCATATAAATTCGGATTTCCCAGACCTCATCTGGAAGGTCTGGGCGCCTAACCGCTACAAATTCTTTACTTGGTTGTTTCTTCAAAATAGAGTATGGACAGCCGACCGCCTCCAACGTCGCGGGTGGCCAAACTCTTATTTTTGTGTGCAATGTTACCGGAATTTGGAGACAGTCTATCATCTCTACGAGTGCCCAGTCTCGCAAGCTATTTGGAATGAAATCAACCTTTGGCTTCCACGGCTGTCGGTACACCGCAGACCGGGTACCCCCGCGCACAAGGAGAAAACGGCTAAGGACTCGGACTCTACTTGAGAGGACGAATCCGAGGCTGCCACGTCGTGGAGGGAAGGACCGGATCCTTCCTCTCCGCCAGGGTAAGCTCCCGGGCTGCCGCGTGGCCGCCTGAACTGGACCCTCGCCTCCCCGCTGAGGCGGGCTCTAGGGCCACCACGTGGCCAATCGGAACCTCGGGGCCAGGCCCACTTCCTCGTAGGGAGAGGCACCGGAACTACCACGTGGCCCGCAGGGCTGAGCCTCCACCCCTCCACAGGGGTGGGCTCCGGATGCGCCACGTGGCCTGTACCATCAAGTGCTCGACTCCCCACAGAGGCAGGCTCCGGCGCAACCACGTGGCGGACGGCCAACTCAGTGCGGTAGGAGGCTGCAGTAAAGGAAGACGTGCGCTGCTCGGCCAGGCATTATAGTACGCGCGCCTTCCCCAGCTGAAGCGGAATCGCGCATGCGTAAGTCAAGGCTCCAGTGTCCTGTCTTGTCCAAGTAGCCGGTACAGACCCGCGCCGCAAGACGGACGAAAGAGCCACAAGGACAAGACAGGCAGGACGTGCACCGCCATCATCACCAACTATGTGTAGCCCTGACGCACGACGCAGCGGGATGGCACATTGACGCCCCTGACAGAGGGAAGTAGATAGCATTTAATCCTAGATCTTGTATAGGATTTGGCTCTCCCCGGGACCACCTGTCAGGCCCCGGGGCCCACCTTGTGACTGCAGAGTCCTTGAACTATAAAAGGACTCGGCATACGACCTTGGGAAGGGATCGAAAAATTAGACTAGGACTCATACATGCTCTAGCAAGGCAATACACAAACACTCCCGTGAAAGTAGGGCGTTATGCTCTGGCGGCCCGAACCACGTAAAACCTCTGTGTTCACCATCTTGCTGCGCTCAATCTCTTGGGACTAGCCCTCATGAATCCAAAGAACCTCCGCGGGCTGCTCTCTAAGCAGGTCCGGGGGAAGTGTCGTTTAAGACCTTCGACATTTGGCGCGCCAGGAACGGGGCTTTTCCCCGAGAAGATTTCCACCAGCAGCAATGGTGAACGGCCATTCCAACGCCGGTACATCCAGGCCGCAGTCACGGCGACAGGCAGCAGCTGAGGACCATGCATCATCTCGCTCTAGAGCGAGATCCCGCTGTAGAGCAGCGAGGCCGGGACCTTCACATTGCCCCGCTGTCACCTCGCTGGCTGCAGGTCAGCACGCCGCACCATGGCGTACTCCAGCCGTGACGGGAGCTACAGCACCACCGGCAGCAAGCCCGGAGAGTGCGCTCGCAGCAGCGCACGCGCTACTCCACAATCCACCTGCTGGAGATGCTCCCCGGGGAGCAGCTCAGCAGTGGATCAACGACGTCAACCACCTCGTCACCGCTGCACTCAACGCACCTCCACCAAGGGAGACACATGCCCGCCGATGCATGTGTCGTTATCACGGACTCCAACCATCGACCGATGGACGGCGGACTCGCGATCAACCAGGATCTCGACAACAGACCTGAGAACCGGGCTGCAGTGCCGCAGGTCGGGAGAAGACTGTCGAGTTACCATCGAGCGACAGAGGGAACGGCGACGCAACCTTGAGGCGAACTACAGTGGGCTGGGCCCTGTTCCCCAGGCTCACGCCGTGCCACCGCCGAACCCGGCGTATGTTACGCCACCTCCATACCAGGCGTACGTCGCGCCTCCACCTCCACAGGCGTATGTTGCACCGCCCCAGCATCAGGTGTATGCAGGCCCACCTTCTCACCCGGGGTATGCAATGCCACTACCGGCGCCAGTCAGCCCCACCCAAGGGTGTGCGGCTCTGGCACCTCACCTCCGTTTTGTGGTCTGGCCACGAAAGTTCCGGCCACACATGCCGGAGAAGTACGACGGGAGTGTCAACCCGAGTGAGTTCCTGCAGATCTACCCCACAGCGATACTAGCTGCAGGAGGCGGCGAGGCCGTCATGGCCAACTACTTCCCCATCGTCCTGATTGGCCCAGCCCGGTCATGGCTCATGAACCTGCCCCAGGGGTCCATAACCTCCTGGGATGAACTGTGCCGACAGTTCGTGGCGAACTTCGGCAGTTCCTACAAGCGCCCCGGCACAGAGCTTGACCTCCACACCGTCAGACATCGTGCTGGAGAGTCGCTACGATCATTCATCCAGCGGTTCTCTCAGGATGGAACACAATCCCTCATATCGCTAGCGCATCAGTTATTTTTGCATTCAGGCAGGGTGTGAGGGAAAAGAAAATGCTTGAGAAGCTAGCCACGCATGAAGTGCGTGATGTCTCCGAGCTGTTTGTCCTGGCAGATAGATGTGCCAGGGCAGCTGAGGGACGCAACTCGCACTCCCAACCTTCCTCAGAGGTAAGGGGAGCCACGCCGACTGAGGAAGGAGCCTCTGCAAAAAGCAATGGCAAGAAGAAGAAGAAGGGCAATGGAAAGAACAAGCCAAAGCCCGGAGCCCATGCAGTGGCAGCCGCGGCTCCCGGCGGAGCCCGGCCGCCGCGCCGAGACAAGCGCCCTCGGCAGTCACCTGAACCCGAGGAGCCTGACTTCAAGTGCCCGGTGCACCGCAGAAATAGCCATAGCGCTAGCAAGTGCCGGGAAGTGAAGAAGTTCGTGGTGCGCTTCCGTGAACAAAAGCAGAAGAAGCAGCGCCAGGAGGGCGCACCTTCTCGCCAGAGGGAGGGCAAACAGAAGGTCGATCCCGAAAAGGAGGATGACAGTGAGATGGGGTTCCAGGAACCCCAGAGGGCGGTGAAGGCCGTCTTCGAGTGTGGCGACTCCGACTCCAGCAGCGATAAGGAGCACCGCAAGACTCTCCACGTCATCTACGGGGGAGCCACGGATCCCACGTCCCAAAATGCAGTGAAGACTCTACAATGAGCAGTGGCTGCAGTGGCCCCCGCTCCGAGCCTGGCTCCCCACCACAAGTGGATGAGCACGGCAATCAACTTCGACGCCGCTGACTGCCCGAAGAACATGGCGGGAGCAGGCGTGCTCCCACTGCTGGTGTCCCCAACCATTGCCAATGTGAAGGTCTTTCACGTGCTGATTGATGGTGGGGCAGGCCTAAACCTCATCTCCACAGCGGCCTTCCGGAAGCTACAGCTGCCGATGTCTCGGCTCACACCTTCGAGCCCGTTCTCAGGTGTCGGACCGGTGCAGATCCTCCCGTACGGAAACATTCACCTCCCGGTGACCTTTGGGACCCCAGAGAATTACTGTACGGAGAGCATTTTGTTCGACGTGGCAGACGTCGACCTCCCCTTCAACGCAATCATCGGGAGGCCGACGCTCTACAGGTTCATGGCCGTAGCCCACTACGGCTACCTCGTCTGAAGATGCCGATGCCTTTCGGTGTCCTCAGGATCAGAGGGGACTGCTCAGCTGCAGTATCCGCCTTGGAGCAGCTCCAGGCGCTCACAGCCGGGAGGGCTCCGACTTCAGGGGGCATGAAGGAGAGTCAACCAGAACAAGGTCCGAAACAGCGGCACCCCGTGTGCAACCAGTCGACGACGACGTCCCAGTAAAGGTCGTCAGGATTGGTTCTGAGGCTGCCCAAACAACCCATATCGCGGGGAACCTGGACAGCAAATAAGAACTCGCGCTCGTCACCTTCCTCCGGGACAATGTCGATGTGTTTGCATGGCAACCATCACAAATGCCCGGGATCCCTAGGGAGGTGATTGAGCACCATTTGAGGATATACCCTGATGCCCGACCGGTGTAACAGAAGCCCAGGAAATAGTCCATTGAGCGGCAGAACTTCATTTGTGAAGAAATCAAGAAGCTGCTCGATGCTGGTTTCATCCGGGAGGTCTACCACCCACAGTGGTTGGCCAACCCTGTTGTTGTCCCCAAGGCTGGCGGGAAGCTCCGAATGTGCATTGACTACACCAACCTTAATAAGACATGCCCAAAGGATCCATTCCCTCTTCCTAGGATAGATCAAATAGTAGACTCAACATCAGGCTGTGATCTTCTATGTTTCCTAGATGCGTATTTCGGTTTTCACCAAATACCAATGTCTAGGGAAGATGAGGAACACACTGCTTTCATAACAGTAGATGGCATGTATTGTTATGTCTCCATGCCTTATGGACTCAAGAATGCTCTCCCCACCTTTGTGCGTGCAAAGCATAAGACATTTGGGGACCACATTAGAGACCTGGTAGAGGTGTATCTTGATGACATCGTGGTAAAAATTAGAGCCCGCACATCCTTATTAGACGACCTGGCCCAGGTCTTCAGCAAGCTGCGCATGACGCGCACAATGTTGAACCCCGAGATGTGCGTCTTTGGGGTTTATACAGGGAAGCTCCTCGGTTTCTTGGTCTCACATCGAGGAATTGAAGCTAACCCAGAGAAGATCAAGGCAATAGAGCTGATGCTACCGCCTGCCCGTATCAAGGATGTGCAGAAGCTTGCAGGGTGTTTGGCGGCCCTCAGCCGGTTCATCTCAAGACTGGCTGAGCGAGCCCTGCCCTTCTTCAAGATTCTGCGGAAGTCGGGTCCCTTTGAGTGGACCGAGGAAGCGGAAGCGGCATTCCAGGAGCTCAAGAAGCATCTGGCGACGCTACCCATTATGGTGGCGCCAGAACCCGGAGAACCGCTCCTGCTATACATCACCGCAACAACGGAGGTGGTCAGCATGGTCTTGGTTGCAGAGCGGCCGGAGCTACTGCCGCAACAAGCACCATAAGGAGCCCCAGAGGGGGAGGCTGAGCCTCAGGGGCCGGACCCAGAAGAGAACCCCCCCCCCCCTGCTGTGTGCTCCAGCAACCAAGTGCCCTCTGGGTCACAGCCCCCGGAGGTCTGACTAGACCCTGGGAGCCACATTCCCCAGGTTGCAGACGCATTGCAAGGAGCCTCGGACCCCCTAGGGAGGGTTCAAACTTCCCAACGGCTAGTCTACTACATCAGTGAGGTCCTCCATGAAGCAAGAACAAGATACTTGGAGGTACACAAACTGTTGTATGCAGTACTCATATTGTCGAGGAAGCTCCGGCATTACTTCCAGGCTCACCGGGTTTCAGTGGTGACCTTTTTCCCACTAAAAACCGAGCTCCACAGCCCCAACTCGACTGGCAACATTTCCAAATGGGCAGCGGAGCTGGCGGAGTTCGAGCTGGAGTTCCTACCTCGACATGCAGTCAAGAGCCAAGCACTAGCGAACTTCCTGGCAGAATGGACTCCATCGCCAAGCAACCCAGGGGGCCCGGACAACGGAGAAACGGTGCCCAAGGCCCCAGTTTTCACCGAACCTCCCTAGACGCTCTACTTCGACGGCTCCTCGCGAAAGCAGGGGGCCGGGGCCGGGGTCCTGCTCCTCACCCCGACTGGGGAGCAGTTCAAGTACATGGTGCGCCTCGACTTCAAGGCGACAAACAACATGGCAGAATATGAAGCCCTAATCTTTGGGCTAAAGACTGCCCTGACTCTCAATGTCCGTCAACTTCTGGCTAAAGGTGATTCCCAGTTGATCATCAAGCAAGCCAAAGGGGAGTGCAGCTGCAATGACCCTCAGCTTGCAGCATACTTGCTGCATGTCCGAAAGCTGGAGAAGGACTTTGAAGTCTTGGACCCGAGCCATGTACCCCGAGCCGAAAACTCAATCGCAGATGACCTGTCAACAAAGGCCTCCACAGGGGCCCCAGTGCCCAAAGGAGTCTTTGCAAGGACATTACCGCGACCAACCGCCCGAGCAGCCGAACCGGGCGAAGGGGGCGAGCCCAGCACCTCGAAGCTTGCAGTCCCAGCGGCGTTGCTACCATGGAGCCTGCCAAGGATCGTATGCGCCACCGGGAGCTCCGAGCTACCGGGCGCCCAAGATCCAGAGGCTCAAGTAAGTCCCTGTCGGTTGTTTTGATCCGGCAGATCTCCCGACACTACTAAAGTGTTAGAGGAGTTTGAGGTTTGGTATGGGCGCGCGGAGATTCCAGAAGGTGAGATGTTGAGTGACACAAGAGACACAAAGATTTACGTGGTTCGGGCCGCCTGAGCGTAATACCCTACTCCACGTGGTGTGTTGGTGTTGTATTGGATGTATGAGCTCAACGTCAGTTGAGAGTGTAAAGTCAGTGTGTCTCCGGAGAGTGTGTCCTATGTATCGTCGGCCTGTACTTTTATAGTACAAGGGCAGGCCGTTACAAGTTAGCCTGGCCTGACATGTGGCCCCGACGGTTACTGATATTGATACACATTCAACAAATTTAATTGCCCTTAATGACCGAGTTATGGGCTTTGACAACACCGTTACTAGTAATTAAGGTCGTCCGATCGTGTGTCATAAATATAGTATTAATGACACTTGATCGGGTCTTGAAGTCCTTGATTCCCCTTTGAAGATCTGGAGCCGTTGTGGAGTCTTCCGGAGGTTAGAGGCTGAAGATCCAACGGTTGGACACGTGGCAGTGCCATAGCACACTGTGGGGAACAAATAGGTCCGGTGTTACCCGACACGTGTCAGTTCCGGAGCTTCCCTCGGTCTGGGGTTAGGTCTGGGGGTGCCATTTCGGTTCATAGCCCAGAGCTTCCCCCTTGTGGGCGGTAGCTCCGGTTTGATAGTACACGTGGCGACCCTGGGACTAACCATGTTGGAGAAGCGTGTCCGGTTATGTCTGACATGTGGGCCTCCAAAGGCCTTCAAATCAAGTAGATGACTTTCCCTTGAGATCTTTGCAATCCCAAGGAGTATATGGTACTCAGGTTACCGACAGTGGCCCCCTGGGCCCACCTCTGGGGAAGACCCCTTGGGTGAAGTCATTCCGCCGGAGGTGGGTCCATCCTTCGACTTTTGAACTGAGTCTTCAAAGGTCTTCGGATGTGCTGTTGGCGATAGTTTGGAGTTAAATCCTCGCCGCGTGGCATATCCCGTGTGCGGCAAATGAGATCTTTAGCGTGCAGATCTCACGCAATTGAAGGTCGCCGGTTCCCGATACGAAAATCATATCGGTTCGCGCGCCTTGTCAGGCCGCCGCCTTCGGGCTTCCCGCCTCATGATGACAACCGTTTGCCTGGGTAAGAATCTCGACTTGATCGTTGGGGTGGTCCCGGGCCCTCTTGTCATCGGTTGGGTGGAATTTTTGAGTAGTATCTTCGAATTCCTTGCGGTTTCCATCCAAGCGTTGCGAGGGCTTACTTAAGGAGGAAAGCGCGCACCGTCTGGAGTTATTTACGCCTCTCATCTGATCTTGCACTCAAACTCCCAACCTGTGCTTGCTTTTCCTCTCTTGCCTTGCTGTGCTGCGATGGAGTTGGGTCTTCGCGAGAGTCGTTTGAAGACCGAAGGTGACTTGAAGAAGGTCTGGGCCCTCATGGGATGGTCCCCGGACTTCTTCAACCGTCGGGTCCGCGCCGGAAGAGAGCTCCCGTTCGAGAAGGAGCACACCAGCGAGATGGTGTACTTCTCTTCGTACGCCATGGTGGGGTTGATCCCACCTTTTTCCTCCTTTTTCTTGATGTTGCTAGACTTTTATGGTCTGCAGCTATACCACCTTGGCCCCCACTCCATTCTTCTTGTGTCTATCTTCATCCACTTCTGTGAAATGTGGGTGGGCATCCCCTCCTGCATTGAACTTTTCCGGACCTTCTTCACCGTCCATACCACCGGTAGGAGTAATGAGTACCTTGGCTTCTATTACTTCGTGAAGCGCAAGAAGTGCCCATTCAAGTACCTCCGGTTGTTTCCCTCTGGAAAGTGGGATGATTGGAAGAAGGACTGGATAGTCATCCGGGTGGAGGAGCACGAGAAGCTGGAGCTGCCCGAAGGCCTCCCCAACATCGACACTGCAGTCTGGAGTGAAGCTTCGGTGCTGTCGGATGCCTTCAACACTACTCTGACCAGGATCCGCCAGTGCGTGGAGGGAGGTTTAACTCCTCATGCGGTATTTTGCAGCTTCCTGGTCAACAGGTGGGCACCGCTGAAGAGGAGAGAAAAACTCGCTTGGGCCCTCAACAGCGTGATGGACGACGACTGGGTCGAGACCGGACTGAAGTCTAACATGGCGGGGGCAACCTTGGAGTTACATCTCAAAAAGTTCCAGCACGGCATCGACGTTGCGGGAGATGACTTGACCCCGCCATCAGCCTTTCTCCCTCTGAACGTGGAAGTAGAGTTCAGTAGGGAGCTCCGACGGACGATGCCGGTGCTTGACGACCTTGGTGTTGTCGAGAGAAGATCGACCTCCAGGGTGATTGTCGGTACCCTGGGTACCAAATACTCCTTGGGATTGCAAAGATCTCAAGGGAAAGTCATCTACTTGATTTGAAGACCTTCGGAGGCCCACATGTCAGACATAACCGGACCCGCTTCTCCAACATGGTTAGTCCCAGGGTCGCCACATGTACTATCAAACCGGAGCTACCGCCCACAAGGGGGACGCTCCGGGCTATGAACCGAAATGGCACCCTCGGACCTAACCCCAGACCGAGGGAAGCTCCGAAACTGACACTTGTTGGGTAACACCGGACCTATCTGTTCCCCACAGTGTGCTCCGGTGCTGCCACATCTCCAACCGTCAGATCTTCAGCCTCTAACCTCCGGAAGACTCCACAACGGCTCCAGATCTTCAAAGGGGAATCAAGGACTTCAAGACCCGATCAAGTGTCATTAATACTATATTAATGACACACGATCGGACGACCTTAATTACCAGTAACGATGCTGTCAAAGCCCATAACTCGGTCATTAAGGGCAATTAAACGTGTTGAATGTGTATCAATATCAGTAATCGCTGGGGCCACATGTTGGGCCAGGCTAACTTGTAACGGCCTGCCCTTGTACTATAAAAGGACAGGCCGACGATACATAGGACACACTCTCCGGAGACACACTGACTTTACACTCTCAACTGACGTTGAGCTCATACATCCAATACAACACCAACAAACCCCTTGGAGTAGGGTATTATGCTCAGGCGGCCCGAACCACGTAAATCTTCATGTCTCTTGTGTCACTCGACATCTCACCTTCAGGAATCTCCGCGCGCCCATACCGAACCTCAAACTCATCTAACACTTTAGTAGTGTTGGGAGATCTGCCGGATCAAAACAACTGACAGTTGGCGCGCCAGGTAGGGGCCTGGAGATTTCAAGAATGGTGAACTCAACCGCTGGATCATCCAATGGTCATCCCGCTGTTCAAGCTATTGTGGGTAATCCCTCCAATATGCAGCCACCAGCAGGAACCACGGTTCCAGCAGGAGTCACACTTCCACCACCGCCGCCTCCACCAGCAAATCAAGCTGGACAACGCGATGGTGCACCGGCGTCAATCACTGCGTCGGCGAATCTTGACAACCCGGAACACGTGCTTCAAGCAGCATGTGCTCTTCTTCAGCGCCCACCACCTCCGGGCGCATCCCGGGATGCAATGGAGCAGTGGAGGGCCGATGTGGAACACTTGGTTGCAGCAGCAGCCGACCGCATCAGCAACCAGGGTCCTCCTCCTTCAGGACGGGCCCCGTCGCAGCGACGGACCTTGTCTGGCAGACTTGGTCCGCACGTTTCCAACAACAGGAGACGTGTTGCATCACAGCAGGTGACGTCGTTGCCCTCCGGGGCACGACGCACTCACACGGTATCAAGGCTTTCAACTCATGACCTCCGGGCGGAGCTTGATCGCCGATATCGCCAAAAAGACGGCCGAGTCCATATTGAGCGTGCTCGTGAAAGACGAGAAGCTCAAGACATTCCTGCTCCTGAAGGAGTAGGAGGAGGCTGTTCAGCCCTGGCCATGCATCTGCGTATGGTCAGGTGGCCACAGAAGTTCCGGCCTCACCTGCCGGAGAAGTTCGACAGGACCGTTAATCCTGTCTAATTTCTTCAGATTTACTCCACTGCTATCTTGGCAGCTGGAGGAAATGAGGCCGTAATGGCCAATTATGTCACAGTGGCTTTAACTGGGACCGCCAGGTCCTGGTTTATGAGCCTTCCACCCAACTCCATCCGCAGTTGGGAGGAGTTGTGTCGGCAGTTCACCGCCAACTTCAGGAGTTCTTACACCCAACCAGGCACCGAACTGGACCTTTTTGCAGTTGTGCAAAAAGGAGGAGAATCCCTGCGATCATTCATCCAGAGATTCTCTCAGGTACGAAACACTATCCCTTCTATCTCAGCGCCTCTATCATCGTGGCATTTAGACAGGGAGTGCGGGATAAGAAGATGCTGGAGAAACTGGCGATCAAGGAGATTACCAGTGTCACGGAACTCTTCAGCTTGGCTGACAAATGTGCCAGAGCTGCGGAGGACCGTGAAATGCACTCCAAACCAACTCCGAAGGATCACAAGAAATCCTCCAAAGGAGAAGCCGCTACCTTCGGGAGTGGCAAGAAGAAGAAAAAGACCAGCGGCAAGAAGAAGTCGTCGGCCGGTGCATCCAATGCTGCAGCTGCTACAGCTCCGGGTGGCCGGGGGCCATGCCCCGAGAAGCGACCTCGACCGTCTTCTGAAGACGGTAGCAAACCCAAGGTGTGGTGTCCAATTCACAAAACGGACAGCCACAGTTTGGAAGACTGCCGGGAGGTCCAAAACCTTGCTGAGCACTACAACAAGCGACGGGAAGAAGCTCCTTTCTGACAGAGGGAAGGAAAACAAAAAGTTGATGAAGCTCCAGCTGAAGAGGAGTTAGGTTTTCAGGATCCCAAAAAGGTCTTGAAGGCTGTCTACACCTCCGTCGACGACGATTCCGACGTCTCTGACAACGAGCGTCGGAAGACCATGAACACCATTTTTGGTGGATCATGGGACATCACCTCCCGCCGTGTCATCAAGACTATGCGTTGGGACATGGCTGCTGTAGCTCCTACAGCCAGGGCGGAGCCTCATCAGAAGTGGATGGACACAACCATCACTTTTGATGCTTCGGACTGACCTCGAAGCATGGTTGGAGCAGGTCAGCTACCTTTGATGGTATCTCCTACCATCAATAACATCCAGCTCCACCATGTCATGGTAAACAGAGGTTCGGGGCTCAACCTCATAAGCTTCGAAGCTTTTACCAAGCTTCAGCTCCGACCTTCGGATCTCCACCCCTCCCGACCTTTCTCCGGAGTAGGTCCGGGAGCCATTACCCCACTCGGAGCTATTACCCTCCCCGTTACCTTCGGGGCCCGGGAGAAGTATCGCACCGAGAAGTTGGTCTTTGACGTTGCTCAGATCAACTTACCCTTCAATGCCATCTTGGGTAGGCCTGCCTTGTACAAATTCATGGCAGCTGCTCATTATGGTTACCTGGTGTTAAAGATGCCAACACCAGTAGGCGTTCTCTGGATCCGCGGTGATCGTACTGCCGGAGTAACTGCTCTAGAAGAACTCCATGCGCTTACTAGGGTGCAAGAGGAGGACTCCAGGCAGGAGCAAGCTCCAAAACCCCCGAGCATTCGTTCGTGAGGCTCGACTTCTGCACCTCGTGTGCAGCCAAGTGGCGACACCGACATTCACGTCAAAGTCGTCCAAATCGGTTCCGATGCCGCTCAGACCACCCGTATATCGGGGGGATTGAACGACAAATAGGAACTCGCGCTCATCGCTTTCCTGCGGGATAATGTCGACGTGTTTGCCTGGCAACCGTCACAAATGCCTGGGATCCCCAGGGAAGTGATTGAGCACCATCTGAAGATCTACCCCGATGCCCGGCCTGTGCATCAGAAGCCTCAGAAGCAATCCATAGAGCGACAGAACTTCATTCGACAAGAAGTGAAGAAGTTGCTCGAAGCTAGATTCATCCAAGAAGTCTTCCATCCAAAATGGCTGGCAAACCCAGTCGTTGTGCCCAAGGCCGGCGAGAAGCTTCGGATGTGTATCGACTACACAACACTAAATAAGGCATGTCCAAAAGATCCATTCCCATTACCTAGAATAGATCAGATAGTGGATTCCACCTCCAGGGGTGAATTACTGTGTTTCCTAGACGCATATTCTGGGTATCATCAAATCAGAATGTCTAGGGAAGATGAAGAGCATACCTCTTTCATCACAGTAGATGGATTGTAATGTTATACAACCATGCCATTTGGTCTCAAGAATGAAGCTTCAACCTTTGTACGAGCTATGTACAAAACCTTTGAAGAACTCATTAGAGACATAGTGGAAGTGTACGTCGACGACATCGTGGTCAAGGTCAAGAACAAGGAGTCACTCCTTGACACCTTGCAGGCTGTCTTCGAAAAGCTGCGGGTCACCCGCACAAAGCTAATTCAAGACAAGTGTGTCTTCGGGGTTAGCTCCGGGAAACTTCTTGGTTTCCTGGTAAGTCACCGGGGCATAGAAGCTAATCCGGTGAAGATCAAAGCCGTTGAAGACATGCGGCCACTAGCCCGCATCAAAGATGTCCAAAAGCTAACTGGATGTCTAGCAGCCCTCAGCCGATTCGTTTCAAGACTGGCGGAACGGGCACTCCCCTTCTTCAAGTTATTAAGGAAGTCCGAACCATTCCAATGGTCTGAAGAAGCAGAAAAGGTGTTCTAGGAGCTAAAACAGCTCCTCACCACCCTACCAATTCTAGTAGCTCCGAACCCTGGTGAGCCTTTGCTGCTTTACATTTCAGCCACCGACGAAGTCGTCAGTATGGTCCTTGTTGTGGAGAGACCAGAACCATCCCATACTCAGGAGTCCAGACCCCTTCAGGAGGGTCTTCACCGAGCCTCACTGGACCCTCTACTTCGACGGCTCCATGCAAAAGCAGGGGGCCGAAGCTGGAATCCTTCTCCTCGCACCAACCGGAGAGAAGGTAAAATACATGGTACACCTTGACTTCAAGGCGACCAACAACATGGCGGAATATGAAGCACTCATTTACGGACTAAGGGTGGCATTGTCATACAGTGTCAAGCAGCTGCTGGTCAAGGGAGATTCACAACTCATCATTAAGCAAGTGAAGGGTGAATGCTCCTGCAACAATCTCCAGCTAGCTGCTTACCTCCTTGAAGTCCAGAGGCTTCAGAAGGACTTTGAAGTCCTAGATCTCCACCATGTCCAGCGTGCCCACAACACTGAAACCGACGAACTCTCGACGAAAGCGTCAACCGGAGCTCTGGCTCCTGACGGAACTTTTGTCCGGAGGTTGTCAAAACCCACAGCTCAGCCTGCCGAACTGAGCGAAGGGGGCGAGATCAGCATCCCGAAGCTGACGGTCCCGATGGCCCTGTTACCATGGCAGCCATCAAGGGTCGTAGGTGCTGCCAGAAGCTCCGAGCAACCCAGCACACAAGACTCAAATGCTCAAGTTAGTTCCGATGCATGGATCTCGGAGATCCAGAACTACTTGAAAGACAACATCCTTCCTGACGATGATGTATCCGCTGACCGGGTAGTTAGATTGGCTAAAAGATACATGTTGGTAGAAGGGGATCTCTACCAGCGCGGTTCCAATGGCATCCTAATGCGGTGCATCACAAGGGAAGAAGGATGCGAGCTCCTTGCAGAAATCCATGGAGGCGAGTGTGGGAACCACGCGTCTTCCCACACGCTGGTTGGTAAAGCCTTTCGGCATGGCTTCTACTGGCCTACAGCACTCCAGGATGCAACTGAGCTGGTGAAGAAATGTGAAGCATGTCAATTTCATGCAAAGAAAATTCACACACTGGCTCAGCCCCTACAAATGATACCTCCTACATGGCCCTTCGCTGTGTGGGGGATGGACATCTTGGGACCTTTCTCAAGAGCCGTCGGAGGTTACAAGTTCCTGTACGTTGCCATTGACAAGTTCACCAAGTGGCCGAAAGCAACTCCAGTTGTGACAATCAACAAGCAATCTGCTATCAACTTTTTGCAGTCCATTGTATGCATATTTGGAGTCCCAACCAAAATCATCACTCATAATGGGACCCAATTCACATGCTCTGCATTTCAAGGATATTGCGAAGACCTCGGCATTCAAGTTTGCTACGCCTCCGTAGCTCACCCAGCAAGCAATGTGTAGGATCGAAGAGCACGTGAAAAGCTACCAGAGGAGGGTGAATGGTAGATTTAAAAATCTTACGCAGCGGAAACAATTAAATCTCAACCCCTTTGACAGAAAATCGATCTCTTAAAGAAATCGTGTGTGAGACTAATCTAAATTTGTTTCTCTATGAAAAAAGTGATGGATATCAGAGAAAATCAAGTCACAAAGATAACACAAAAGGAATCACTCAAATCCGTCGAGAAAAACTCAAGCTACGATCGAAAGATCAAACACAGGTCAAACTGCCCTACCCGAGAAAAAACAGTTCTGGGATGCTGCAAAGAAACTCGTGTAGATCAGAAACCACAAATCCAATGACCGTGAAATTTTGACATATGATATATAATCAAGTTGTGAAGACAACCCAAAAAGAATCACATCAATTGGATCTGTAAAACTCGAGTTATGATAAAACCACCGACGAAAGGTAGTGCTGTCCAGAAACTCGACAAGTAAAACTTGTCTGGAACAAGTCGGACGAACAAGGCACAAAAGTTCCTTCAAACTATGAATTTTATTCAATAGAACACAAGAGGAACAGCCCCAAAGTCATGAACCACGAGCTCTGGGCTCCCTTGCTTATATAACCATCCCTTAGGCCAACCCAATATCAACTAGGACTCCAATCCTACTCAGATCACGAATCGTAACTTTCCATAACTGCTCAAGATTCTTCTATACGCAGATAGAAGCAATCTTAAGACTTCCAAACACCTTAGAAACGTATACCACATTCCTAAACAACTCAAATTCGTGACCCAAACAAAATCCTATCATAACCAACTCAAATCTTTCCATATTTGAGTCAAACCCGACTCACCCGCAGCCTGAGTCCATAACCTAGTCGGTTGGACCTTTCCGACCAATTCTTTACGCCCACATCTCTTCATCACGTCTCGGAACCATGTAGCCACGTCCATGCACTCCTTGCACACGTGCAAACATCTTCCAATGACGTCCACGATACCTTCATATGCATTGTTCTTGATTCAATCATCCTGCGCGACCTCCTGATCAGCTCAACAACAGTTCCTCCCGAACTTGGTTGTTGGAACCTCATCTCCTCCCTGAGACTAGTCCAATGGATCCCGTCACCAGCCATGTCTTGAACTCAAGCAACACCTGCACATGAATAAACAACCAATCCATACGAGCCCAAGTCCTCGACTTGACTCAAGTTAGTTCCGAACACAACACCTTACGTGAGAGCCTCACATAAGCATGTTGCAAAACCACAGTAACACGATATCATCCATATCAACCAAAACACACCAAAAACTTAGCAAATGAATACTAAGAAATCTTTCCAACAATGTAAAGCAAGTAAGAAACATTGCAAATGAAAAGCAGAAGCACTACGGTCAAGTTCCGAACCTTGCCAGAGCAACCCGAACCTTGAGCCGAAGCTAACAAAAGCTAGTAGAACCTAGCGCCGGAGCTTACCAAAACTAGTACAACCAAGATCCCGCCGGAGCTTACAAAACTAGCAGGACTTAGCGCCAGAGCTAACCAGAACTAGTCGGAACTAGTAAACCCAAAAGCCGGAGCTCGACAAAGTACGTCGAAGCTTAGAAAAAGCATGCTGGAGCTATCAAATATATGCCGGAGCTATCAAAAACATGCCGGAGCTAAAGATAAAGCTCACCGGAGCTAACCAAAGCTAGTCGGACCTAGCATCGAACGTAATCGGAGCTACCCAAAACAAGCCGGACCTACCGTCGGACCTTGCCGTAGCTCAGAGCTAGAGTCGGACCTTGATAAAAAGGTGTTTTGGTGATATTCAAAACTTTTATCATCAAAGCCAAGTGTATTCACTACAAGCCAATGTATTCAGCACACATAGGTCTTACAATCTCCCCCTTGATGAATGCATTGGCAACACCATTTAAAATCCGAACATTAGTTTATTCACATAAAAGTTTTGAAGGCAATTTCTCCCCCTTTGTAAATCAAAAGTAAAATGAGAGGAAAAATTATCCCATATTATCTTTCCCCCTTTATTATCTCTCCTTATGCACATATTCTCTTTCTCTTCATGCTTATCTCTCCCCCTTTGACAATGTATTCAGCAAGTCATATAAACAAATTATCTCTCCCTCTTTAGTTTTTATGAGCATATTATAACATATTCATATAAACAAAGCTCATCCAAGTCATACTATGAAGTACTTTACATTATCACATCAATGAAATACATAAAGTAGTGTAAGCCATGCTAGAGATCATATGTAATTTTCAATTTAAGCAAGTCATGATATCACAAACTTAACTATTTCAAAACCTGAAAGCATGACACTAGTTGCTGCATTTTATTATTTTTCAAAGCATGAATTTAGATCATATGATATTTGCAAGAGATTATATGCACATCTGCCTTATTCTAACCAACCAAGCCAAGCCTATGTCATTTGACAATCAGAAGCTTAAGGACATGGTTTTAGTCATACACAACTTCTTCCAAGTTCATATCTAAATGCAATGACAAGCCATCTCAAAAGAAGAAGTGCGATGCATGCATATTCTCTTGATTTTTTCTCAATTTATTTTTGTTCATAAAAGCTCAACATGGGAGTTGATTACTTGATGAATTCTTAATGATTAAAAGCACTTGTGAACATGTAACAAGTTCAAAACAACAAGAAAGTTCGACCATGACCAGTTTTAGTGTAAGTAATTATTCCAATTACTAGACATGGCAAAAACTACAAAATGTATAACACGAGTAATGTAGTAAGAACTTTCAGCATGTAAAAGGAATCAAAAAGTCATATATGTATGAAATACTATGCTCATATTATTTTAATTTCAGATTAACACATAGACTTCCCAAGTTTCAAAAACTCCCCCTCAATTTAAGCCATGAGGATGCATAACCCCTATTTCACTACGAATGTAACAAAAACGAGTGAAATCCAAAGGTTTTGTAAAAATGTCAGTCAAATGTTGTTCGGTATCTACATGGTGAAGCACAATGTTTCCTTTTTCAACGTTATCTCGGAGAAATTGATACCTAATGTCAATGTGCTTAGTTATAGAATGCTGCACAGGGTTTTTAGCAATCCAAATGGCACTAGTGTTATCACAGAACAGTGGAACACTATCTAGATCAACCCCATAGTCCTTAAGTGTTTGAACAATCCAAAGAATTTGTGAGCAAGCACTAGCAGCAGCTACATATTCAGATTCGGCTGTGGATTGTGCAACTGAATTTTGTTTTCTAGAGGACCAAGCAACAAGAGAATTACCAAGAAAATGACAAGCACCGGAAGTACTTTTCCTATCAATCCTACAACCCCCAAAATCAGCATCCGAAAAAGCTTTCAAAGTAATGGTTGAGGAAGGAAGAAAAATGCCAAATTCTTGAGTTCCATGTAAGTACCTGAGAATCCTTTTGACGGCTTGACGATGTGAAGCACGTGGGGAAGCTTGAAACCGTGCACAAAGACATACGCTGAATTGTATGTCCGGTCTTGATGTTGTGAGGTACAAAAGTGATCCGATCATGCTTCTATATTCTTTTTGATCCACGGATTCACCATCTTCATCAAGTTCAAGTGTTGTTGCTGTTCCCATTGGTGTCCGAAGAGGCTTGCTTTTGTCCATGTTGAAGCGCCTTAGGAGGTCTTTGGTATACTTCGTTTGATGCACAAAGGTACCCTCCTTGGTTTGCTTGATTTGCAGCCCCAAAAAGTAAGTGAGTTCACCCATCATACTCATTTCAAATTCAGAACTCATCATTGCTTAAAACTTGGACACAAGATCATGAGAAGCACAACCAAAGATAATATCATCCACATACACTTGAACGAATAATGAGTCATTGCCATGCTTAAGCACAAAAAGAGTTTTATCAACCTTGCCCATGGTAAACCCCTGTTCAAGTAAGAATGTTTTTAACCTATCATACCATGCTCTAGGGGCTTGTTTGAGACCGTATAAGGCTTTGGACAGTTTGTAAACATGATTAGGAAAATCTGGATTTTCAAAACCCGGTGGTTTTTTTGACATAAACCTCCTCATCTATGTAGCCATTAAGAAAAGCACTTTTAACATCCATTTGATATATCTTAAAACCTTTAGATGCTGTAAAAGCTAACAAAATTCTTATGGCTTCTAATCTAGCGACAGGAGCAAAAGTTTCATCAAAATCTAGACCTTCAACTTGAGTGAAACCTTGAGCAACCAACCTAGCCTTATTCCTAACCACAACCCCATCTCACTTTGTTTATTTTTAAATACCCATTTAGTTCCAATTAAAGTGTGACCTTGAGGTGGAGGTACAAGTTTCCAAACATTATTTCTTTCAAAATTTTCTAACTCTTCTTGCATGGCAATAATCCAAGATTCATTAGTGAGTGCGTGTGATATATCTTTGGATTCAAAAGAAGCAACAAAAGCAGAATGAGCATGAGAGTTTGGATCGCAAAACCTGGACCGTGTGACTCGTTCGTGCAAGCTTCCAATCATCTGTTGTGGGGGATGATCTTTGTAAAAACATCGGGGAACAGATGTCTCACAAGCTTCTTCTTCATTAGGTTCATCGTAGATTGATGAGCTTGTGACTTGTGGACGATCAGGACCAGCATAGGTGATAGCCGGAGCTTGTTCAATGTCCGGAGCTGGACACGTGTCAACTTCGGAACTACCAGGCGGTATCACCGGCTCTTCTTCATCTTCGAAAATACCCTCCCCCTGAGGATACGGATCTGGTCCTGCAACACCGGAGCTAGTACCTGGGCTAGCTTCATCAAAAGACACTTCACAAGTCTCCACAATTTTGTTAGTGTCATGTAAAAGATCACGATAGCCTCTAGTATGAGATGGATAACCAAGAAACATGCCATCAATGGATCTAGGTTCAAATTTATCAAGATTACCATGTTTCTTAACAAAGCATTTGCAACCAAAGTCCCGAAAGTGCGTAACACTAGGCCTATGTCCAAACCGGAGCTCATATGGTGTTTTACCTAGCTTAGCACGCAAGAAAACACGATTTGAGACTTAACAAGCGGTTGCTAACGCATCAGCCCAAAATTTCCTAGGAGTTTGATATTCATCAAGAATAGTCCTAGCCATCTCAACTAAGGTTCTGGTCTTTCTTTCTACAACACCGTTTTGTTGAGGTACATATGGTGAAGAGAATTGATGATCTATTCTATTTTCAGCACAAAAGTGATCAAAAGATTGATTTTTAAATTCAGTTCCATTATCACTTCTAATTGCTTTTAATGATCCTGGGTGATCAATTGATAATCTAAGAAATAAAGTTCTAAAGTGACTAAAAACTTCATTCTTAGACGCCATAAAGTAAACCCAAGAGTATCTAGAATAATCATCAACAATAACAAGAACATACCATTTACCTCCGAAGGATTGAACACGTGAAGGTCCTACGGTGTCAAGATGCAAAAGTTGACATGGTTCAGTTGTCATGATCATTGTGAGAGGAGTATGGGAACCTGCAACCATCTTAGCATGTCTACAAGAAGAGCACACAATTTCTTTGTCCCCTTTAAGCTTAGGCAGCCCACGTATGCGATCAAGAGCACTAACACACATTAGGTGATCAAAGCCTACGTGACCAAGTCTACGATGCCAAAAATATAAGTCCTTTGAATCATTAGCAACTAGACACCTATGCTTAGAGGAAGACATATCAAAATCAGCTTTAAAAACTCTTCCAAACCGAGACATGTTAAAAATAAGCTCACTATTTGAACCTACAACTTTGCAGCAGTTTTTATTCAAAATAATTTCTAGATTTTCATCTAGCAATTGTGAAACAGAAAGCAAGTTGTATTTCAAATTTTTGACAAGTGCCACATCCTTCAAAGTGTAGTGATCATTTACTCTAACCGAACCCTTAGCAATTATAGGAGTTGAAGAATTATCGGCAAAAGTAACATTTTCTACACGTGACACAAAAGAGAGGGAGGAGAACCAATCTTTGTTACCGGTCATGTGGCGTGAGCAACCTGAATACACAATCCAAATGTTCTCCTTCCTCAAACGTGTAACCTACATAAAAGCACAATACGTCGATGACTCAATACTGGGGTTAGTCAAAAGGCATTTAGGAATCCAGTACTGAGTCACGCGACGTGCAGCAGGAAAAACACGCGAAAGCTGAGAAAAAGCAGCAGGTTTACGAGTCAAAGTTTGAGATTTTTTATTCTTAACTACTGACCTATAAGGTGTTACTTGTGTAGCACAAAAATCAGTAGCTCTGGAGGCAAAAACAGAAGATCCGGAGGTAAACTTTGAATGTTTTTGACTCAAAACAGCAGGTTGTACATTCGGTTCAATGTGTGCAGCAAATTTTGCATGAAAGTTATGAGATCTAGCAACCATTCTTTCCCTTTTCTGTTGTTTAGCTAGTCTATAACAAAAATCTATGACATGACCATCTCTACCACAGAAGGTAAAATGAAATTTAACTTTGTGTTCATGTCTAGATGAGCAAGCAATATTTTTATTTCAAACCGAATGAGACAACACTCCTGCAGATTTGAAAACCACTCCTTTTTGTTTAGGAACTGTTTGAATCAAACCACTTCCTAATGACTTTACAATTTTAGGTGGATGTGCCTTAGCATGAGCATGAGAATCAAAACCTAAACCATTTTTATCATTGCAAGACTTGGAAGAATTCAGCAGCAAGTTTAGGTTCTTATTCCCATTACAAAACCGATCTAATGTCCTATGCATGTCATCAAGTTTATTGGACAGATCAAGGCAATTTTCACATGAAGTTTTTCCTTTTAGTTTGCAATTGGAACAAAATTTAACTTCATGAGAACTTAAAGCATTGTTCAATATAGAAATTTCATTCATAGCATCATGTAGTTTCTTATCAAGATCATCACAAGTAGAACAATGCAAATCAATTGTGGAACAGCTAGCATCTTTCAAGTTTTTATCATTAAGTGCAGCAAGCTCTTTGTTCTTTTCAATTTCTTCATCAAGTCTATCTAGAGTGGAGGAGTGTGCACTTCTTAATGTGGACAATTGTTCATAGATTAAGTCACATGAGGGACATGCATGATCACTAGGAATCAAAGTTTTTAAATGGTTAATTTCAGATTCTAGTGATTCAATTTTAGCAGCATTATCCCTAAGCTTTTTGTCCTTTTTCTTGACAATAATAGTTGCATGAGAAATAGCATCACACATTTCATTGCAGGTAGAACATACCTCATCGTCTTCACTGTTGTGTTCTGCATCCTCCTGACTTGATCTTGATCTTGTTTTGCCCGCCATGAAGCATAAGTTGGCCAGATCGTCATCATCTTCATCACTTTCAAAGTCCACGTCACTTGAACTGAACTCTTGAAGCGCGGTGATGAAACTGTTGATCATCTTGCGTCCTATGGTACCTTTCTTCTTCTTGTTGGAATTTCCAAAGGAGGTCCGGACCTTGCTTTGTTTTTCTTCCCGGGTGGTCGGACCTGAAAGGTTAGGGCATTCTGTACGAAAGTGTCCTGTTTTACCACATTCAAAACAGCGTTGAGGTCTGGAGCTTCCTCTCCTTCTAGTTCTCACATTTTGTAATGCTTTTGAGAATCTAGTAGAGATGAGTGCCAACTCCTCTTCTGGAAATTCTTCGATCTGCTCAAGGGTTAGTGAGGACAACAAAGCAAGAGTATTGCAAGATGATGATTGGCCGGAGCTAGACATGTCACATTGTGAAATAAATGCAATAGACTTATTTTGGTTCTTACGTGCTAGGATGTCAATTTCATGAGTTTTTAGTTTAGAATAGAGTACATCTAATGTAAGAGAACTCATGACAGTAGATTCACGAATAGATGTGACTTTCATCTCCCAAATTGACATATCTAATGCACTTAGCAATTGCCTAGCATTTTCAGCATCTGAAAAATTAACATTGACACTACGCAAGTTGCTGAGAATTTTATTAAAGCGAGCAAAAAGGTCATCGATAGACTCACCTGGTTGCATCTCAAAACGCATATATTACTTTTTGAACATATCTTGTTTTACCTCCTCGATTGTGTTGGAGCCTTCATGATAATCACAGAGAGCTCTCCAAACATCGTATGCTGATCGGAGGTGCGCGACACGATCAAAGTCGCTTTGAGTGAGTCCTTGGATGATCAAGTTTCGGGCTTTGTTGTTGTTGTCGACGTCCCGTAGGTTTGTGGCCGTGACTTGATAATGAGGTGGCACTTCATAAGGCTTATACACCTTCTCCCATATTGCAAAGCCTTGTGCCTGGATGAAAGCCTCCATGTGTGCCTTCCAAACCTGAAAATCAATACCAGCAAACATACAAGGTTTGGCGGAGTACTTCTCCATGATGATTATTCAAAAACACGTACAAATCACAAAGATTAGAGCACCGTGGCTCTGATACCAATTGTAGGATCGAAGAGCACATGAAAAGCTACCAGAGGGGGGGTGGATGGTAGATTTAAAAATCTTACGCAGCGGAAACAATTAAATCTCAACCCCTTATGCAGGAAATCGATCTCTTAAAGAAATCGTGTGTGAGACTAATCTAAATGTGTTTCTCCGTGACAAAAGTGATGGATATTAGAGAAAATAAAGTCACGAAGATAACACAAAAGGAATCACTCAAATCCGTCGAGAAAAACTCAAGCTACGACCGAAAGATCAAACACAGGTCAAACTGCCCTACCCGAGAAAAAACAGTTCTGGAATGCTGCAAAGAAACTCGTGTAGATCAGAAACCACAAATCCAATGACCGTAAAATTTTGACATATGATAGATAATCAAGTTGTGAAGACAAACCAAAAGGAATCACGTCAATTAGATCTGTAAAACTAGAGTTATGATAAAACCACCGACGAAAGGTAGTTCTGTCCAGAAACTCGACGAGTAAAACTTGTCTGGAACAAGTCGGACGAACAAGGCACAAAAGTTCCTTCAAACAATGAATTTTATTCAATAGAACACAAGAGGAACAGCCCCAAAGTCATGCACCACGAGCTCTGGGCTCCCTTGCTTATATAACCAGCCCTTAGGCCAACCCAATGTCAACTAGGACTCCAATCCTACTCAGATCACGAGTTGTAACTTCCCATAACTGCTCAAGATTCTTCTATACGTAGATAGAAGCAATCTTAAGACTTCCAAACACCTTAGGAACGTATCCCACATTCCTAAACAACTCAAATTCGTGACCCACACGAAATCCTATCATAACCAACTCAAATCTTTCCATATTTGAGTCAAACCCGACTCAGCCGCAGCCTGAGTCCATAACCTAGTCGGTTGGACCTTTCCGACCAATTCTTTACGTCCACATCTCTTCATCATGTCTCGGAACCATGTATCCACGTCCATGCACTCCTTGCACACATGCAAACATCTTCCAATGACGTTCACGATATCTTCATATGCATTGTTCTTGATTCAATCATCCTGCGCGACCTCCTGATCAGCTCAACCACAGTTCCTCCCGAACTTAGTTGTTGGAACCTCATCTCCTCCCTGAGACTAGTCCAATGGATCCCGTCACCAGCCATGTCTTGAACTCAAGCAACACCTGCACATGAATAAACAACCAATCCATACGAGATCAAGTCCTCGACTTGACTCAAGTTAGTTCCGAACACAACACCTTACGTCAGAGCCTCACATAAGCATGTTGCAAAACCACAGTAACACGATATCATCCATATCAACCAAAACGCACCAAAAACTTAGCAAATGAATACTAATAAATCTTTCCAACAATGTAAGGCAAGTACGAAACATTGCAAATGAAAAGCAGAAGCACTACTATCAAGTTCCGAACCTTGCCAGAGCAACCCGGACCTTGAGCCGGAGCTAACAAAAGCTAGTAGAACCTAGCGCCGGAGCTTACCAAAACTAGTACAACCAAGATCCCGCCGGAGCTTACAAAACTAGCAGGACTTAGCGCCGGAGCTAACCAGAACTAGTCGGAACTAGTAAACCCAAAAGCCGGAGCTAGACAAAGTACGTCGAAGCTTAGAAAAAGCATGCCGGAGCTATCAAATATATGCCGGAGCTATCAAAAACATGCCGGACCTAAAGATAAAGCTCACCGGAGCTAACCAAAGCTAGTCGGACCTAGCATCGAACGTAACCGTTGCTACCCAAAACAAGCCGGACCTACCGTCGGACCTTGTCGTAGCTTAGAGCTAGAGTCGGACCTTGATAAAAAGGTGTTTTGGTGATATTCAAAACTTTTATCATCAAAGCCAAGTGTATTCACTACAAGCCAATGTATTCACAACACATAGGTCTTACACAATGGCCAAGTCGAGAGAGCAAATGCTGAAATCCTTAAAGGACTCAAAACGCGCACCTATGAGCGCTTGAAAAAACATGGAGCCAACTGGATTGAAGAGCTTCCGCCCACTTTATGGGCCAACAGGAAAACTCCAAACCGGTCAACTGGAGAGACACCCTTAGTCCTGGTGTATGGAGCTAAAGCAATCCTTCCTCCGGAAATCACCTTGGGGTCACTCCGGGTCCGGACCTTCGAGGAAGCCACGCAGGACCAGCTCCGGTGTGAAGACCTAGACCTCCTTGAGGAGGGAAGGTGCCAAGCAGCTGTTCGGAATGACCGATACTGCCAAGCCCTTCGGCGCTATCATCAGCGGCATGTACACAACCGACAGCTCGAGGAAGGCGATCTGGTACTATGGAGAATACAATCCAGAGAAGGGTTAAACAAACTCTCCCCCAGCTGGGAGGGACCCTTCCGAGTGATTAAAGTATCCCGTTCTGGAAGCGTTCGCTTGGCTACCGAGGATGGGACACCTCTCCCAAATCCTTGGAACATTGAGCACCTCCGTAAGTTCTACACTTAATATCACGGAGTGAGTCTGTAGTAACTTGAGGTGTATGTTATAGAGTCATTGTACAGAGTCGGGTAGTTCCTCCGGGAGAAGAGCCGGACCTTTCCCGAAAGGTCCGCAAAGTTCATGCAACACTTGTCGCAGTCTCAGGACTAAAAGTGTGGCTAGCTACCCAGGGTCAAACGAGAAATTAAACACGCTTAGCCTGGTTCCGTACCCTAAGAGTGTACTTGTTTCCCCTGTACCCCGGACCTATAATGAAAGACATCTTCATGTGAAACAGACTCCACGTGCATTTATTTTGTACAGGTGTAGGATCGAAGAGCACGTGAAAAGCTACCAGAGGGGGGTGAATGGTAGATTTAAAAATCTTACGCAGTGGAAACAATTAAACCCCAAACCCTTTCGGCAGAAAACGATCTGTTAAAGAAATCGTGTGTGAGACTAATCTAAACATGTTTCACCGTGACAAAAGTGATAGATATCAGAGATAATCAAGTCACGAATACAACACAAAAAGAATTACTCAAATCCGTCGAGAAAAAATCAAGTTATGATCGAAAGATCAAACAAAGGTCAATCTGACCTACTCGAGAAAAAACAGTTCTGGAACGCTGCAAAGAAACTCGTGTAGATCATAGACCACAAATCCAATGACCGTGAAATTTTTACATATGATAGATAATCAAGTTGTAAAGACAAACCAAAAAGAATCACGTCAATTGGATCTATAAAACTCAAGTTATGATAAAACCACCGGCGAAAGGTAGTGCTGTCCAGAAACTCGACGAGTAAAACTTGTCTGGAACAAGTCGGACGAACAAGGCACAAAAGTTCCTTAAAACTACGAATTTTATTCAATAGAACACAAGAGGAACAGCCCCAAAGTCGTCTCCACGAGCTCTGGGCTCCCTTGCTTATATAACCAGCCCTTAGGCCAACCCAATATCAACTAGGACTCCAATCCTACTCAGATCACAAATCCTAACTTTCCATAACTGCTCAAGATTCTTCTATACGCAGATAGAAGCAATCTTAAGACTTCCAAACACCTTAGGAACGTATCCCACATTCCTAAACAACTCAAATTCGTGACACACATGAAATCCTAACATAACCAACTCGATACTTTCCATATCGAGCCATAACCGACTCCGCCGCAGCCAAAGTCATCAACCGGTACGATCTGATCCTTCCAACCAGATCTTTCCTTCCTTATACCATCTTCGGAACCATGTTGCCACGTCATGCACCGCATGCATACGTGCGAACACCTTCCTTCGACGTTCAGTAACCTTCATATGCACCGCCCTTGATTCAATCATCCTGCGCGACCTCCTGATCATCTCAACCACAGTTCCTCCCGAACTTGGTTGTTGGAACTTCATCTCCTCCCTGAGACTAGTCCAATGGATCCCGTCACCAGCCATGACTTGAACTCAAGCAACACCTGCACATGAATAAACAACCAATCCATACGAGCCCAAGTCCTCGACTTGACTCAAGTTAGTTCCGAACACAACACCTTACGTGAGCACCTCACATAAGCATGTTGCAAAACCACAGTAACAAAATATCATCCATATCAACCAAAACGCACCAAAAACTTAGTAAAAGAATATTAAGAAAACTTTCCAACAATGTAAAGCAAGTACGAAACATTGCAAATGAAAAGCAGAAGCACTACGGTCAAGTTTCGGATCTTGCCAGAGCAACCCGGAGCTTGAGATGGAGCTATCAAAAGCTAGTAGAACCTAGCGCCGGAGCTTACCAAAACTAGTACAATGAAGCACCTGCCGGAGCTTACCAAAACTAGTAGATCCTAGCACCGGAGCTTACCAAAAACTAGTCAAAACTAGTCAACCCAAAACCGGAGCTAGACAAAGTACGTCGGAGCTTAGCAAAAGCATTCCGGAGCTATCAAATATATGCCGGAACTATCAAAGACATGCCGGAGCTAAAGATAGATCTCACCGGAGCTAACCAAAGCTAGTCGGACCTTACCAAGAAGTCGCACCTAGCATCTAACGTAGCCGGAGTTACCCAAAACAAGTTGGACCTATCGTCGGACCTTGCTATAGCTCGAAGCTAGAGTCGGACCTTGATAAAAAGGTGTTTTGGTGATATTAAAAACTTTATCAACAAAGCCAAGTATATTCACTACAAGCCAATGTATTCAGCACACATAGGTCTTACAATCTCCCCCTTGATGAATGCATTGGCAACACCATTTAAAATCCGAACATTTGCTTATTCACATAAAAGTTTTGAAAACAATTTCTCCCCCTTTGTAAATCAAAAGTAAAATGAGAAGAAAATCCAAAAAATTATCCAAAAAAATATCCCATATTATTTCTCCCCCTTTATTATCTCTCCTTTTGCACATATTCTCTTTCTCTTCATGCTTATCTCTCCCCCTTTGACAATGTATTCAGCAAGTCATGAGCATATAAACAATTTATCTCTCCCCCTTTAGTTGTTATGAGCATATTATAACATATACATATAAACAAAGCTCATCCAAGTCATACTATCAAGTACCTTACATTATCACATCAATGAAATACATAAAGTAGTGTAAGCCATGCTAGAGATCAAATGTAATCTTCAATTTAAGCAAGTCATGACCTCACAAACTTAACTATTTCAAAACATGAAAGCATGACATTAGTTGCTGCATTTTATTATTTTTCAAAGCATAAATTTAGATCATATGATATTTGCAAGAGATTATATGCGCATCTGCCTTATTCTAACCAACCAAGCCAAGCCTATGTCATTTGACAATCAGAAGCTTAAGGACATGGTTTTAGTCATACACAACTTCTTCCAAGTTCATATCTAAGTGCCATGACAAGCCATCTCAAAAGAAGAAGTGCGATGCAAGCATATTCTCTTGATCTTTTCTTAATTTATATTTGTTCATAAAAACTCAACATGTGAGTTGATTACTTGATGAATTCTAATGATTAAAAGCATTTGTGAGCATGTAACAAGTTCAAAACAGCAAGAAAGTTCGACCATGACCAGTTTTAGTGTAAGTAATTATTCCAATTACTAGACATGGCAAAAACTACAAAATGTACAACACGAGTAATGTAGTAAGAACTTTCAGCATGTAAAAGGAATCACAAAGTCATATATGTATGAAATACTATGCTCATATTATTTTAATTTCAGATTCACACATAGACTTCCCAAGTTTCAAAAACTCCCCCTCAATTTAAGCCATGAGGATGCATAAACCCTATTTCACTACGAATGAAACAAAAACGAGTGAAATCCAAAGGTTTTGTAAAAATATCAGCCAATTGTTGTTCGGTATCTACATGGTGAAGCACAATGTTTCCTTTTTCAACATTATCTCGGAGAAAGTGATACCTAATGTCAATGTGCTTAGTTCTAGAATGTTGCACGGGGTTTTTAGCAATGCAAATGGCACTAGTGTTATCACAAAACAGTGGAACACTATCTAGATCAACCCCATAGTCCTTAAGTGTTTGAACAATCCAAAGAATTTGTGAGCAAGCACTAGCAGCAACTACATATTCAGATTCGGCTGTGGATTGTGCAACTGAATTTTGTTTTCTAGAGGACCAAGCAACAAGAGAATTACCAAGAAAATGACAAGCACCGGAAGTACTTTTCCTATCAATCCTACAACCCCCAAAATCAGCATTCGAAAAAGCTTTCAAAGTAACGGTTGAGGAAGAAGGAAGAAAAATTCCAAATTCTTGAGTTCCATGTAGGTACCTGAGAATCCTTTTGACGGCTTGACGATGTGAAACACGTGGGGAAGCTTGAAACCGTGCACAAAGACATAAGCTGAATTGTATGTCCGGTCTTGATGCCGTGAGGTACAAAAGTGATCCGATCATGCTTCTATATTCTTTTTGATCCACGGGTTCACCATCTTCATCAAGTTCAAGTGTTGTTGCTGTTCCCATTGGTGTCCGAAGAGGCTTGCTTTTGTCCATTTTGAAGTGCCTTAGGAGGTCTTTGGTATACTTCGTTTGATGCACAAAGGTACCCTCCTTGGTTTGCTTGATTTGCAGCCCCAAAAAGTAAGTGAGTTCACCCATCATACTCATTTCGAATTCGGAACTCATCATTGAAGCTTATTCTTCATTAGGTTCATCGTAGATTGATGAGCTTGTGACTTGTGAACGATCAGGACCAGCAGAGGTGATAGCCGGAGCTTGTTCAATGTCCGGAGCTGGACACGTGTTAGCTTCGGAACTACCAGGCAGTATCACCGGCTCTTCTTCATCTTCGAAAATACCCTCCCCCTGAGGATACGGATCTGGTCCTGCAACACCGGAGCTAGTACCTGGGCTAGTTTCATCAAAAGACACTTCACAAGTCTCCACAATTTTGTTAGTGTCAAATAAAAGCACACGGTAGCCTCTAGTATGAGATGGATAACCAAGAAACATGCCATCAATGGATCTAGGTTCAAATTTATCAAGGTTACCATGTTTCTTAACAAAGCATTTGCAACCAAAGACCCGAAAGTGTGTAACACTAGGCCTATGTCCAAACCGGAGCTCATATGGTGTTTTACCTAGCTTAGCACGCAAGAAAACACGATTTGAGACATAACAAGCGGTTGCTAACGCATCAGCCCAAAATTTCCTAGGAGTTTGATATTCATCAAGCATAGCCCTAGCCATCTCAACTAAGGTTCTGTTCTTTCTTTCTACAACACCATTTTGTTGAGGTACATATGGTGAAGAGAATTGATGATCTATTCTATTTTCAGCACAAAAGTGATCAAAAGATTGATTTTTAAATTCAGTCCCATTATCACTTCTAATTGCTTTTAATGATCCTGGGTGATCAATTGATAATCTAAGAAATAAAGTTCTAAAGTGACTAAAAACTTCATTCTTAGACGCCATAAAGTAAACCCAAGAGTATCTAGAATAATCATCAACAATAACAAGAACATACCATTTACCTCCGAAGGATTGAACACGTGAAGGTCCTACGGTGTCAAGGTGCAAAAGTTGACATGGTTCAGTTGTCATGATCATTGTGAGAGGAGTATGTGAACCTGCAACCATCTTAGCATGTCTACAAGAAGAGCACACAATTTCTTTGTCCCCTTTAAGCTTAGGCAGCCCACGTATGCGATCAAGAGCACTAACACGCATTAGGTGATCAAAGCCTACGTGACCAAGTCTACGATGCCAAAAATATAAGTCCTTTGAATCATTAGCAACTAGACACCTATGCTTAGAGGAAGACATATCAAAATCAGCTTTAAAAACTCTTCCAAACCGAGACATGTTAAAAATAAGCTCACTATTTAAACCTACAACTTTGCAGCAGTTTTTATTGAAAATAATTTCTAGATTTTCATCTAGCAATTGTGCAACAGAAAGCAAGTTGTATTTCAAATTTTTGACAAGTGTCACATCCTTCAAAGTGTAGTGATCATTTACTCTAACCGAACCCTTAGCAATTATAGGAGTTGAAGAATTATCGGCAAAAGTAACATTCTCTACACGTGACATAAAAGAGAGGGAGGAGAACCAATCATTGTTATCGGTCATGTGGCGTGAGCAACCTGAATCCACAATCCAAATGTTCTCCTTCCTCAAACGTGTAACCTACATAGAAGCACAATACGTCGATGACTCAATACTGGGGTTAGTCAAAAGGCATTTAGGTATCCAGTACTGAGTCACACGACGTGCAGCAGGAAAAACACGTGAAAGCTGAGATAAAACAGCAGGTTTATGAGTCGAAGTTTGAGGTTTTCTATTCTTAGCTCTTTTAGCACAAAAACCAGTAGCTCCGGAGGAAAAAGCAGCAGTTCCAAAAGAAACAACAGAAGGTCCGGGAGCTCTCGGAGCTATCGGTACTATCGGAGCTGCTTTTGCGGATTTCTTACCAGAAGGTCCGGAAGCTACCTTTTCAAATTTCTGACTCACTAAAGCAGGTTGTGTTTTTCTAATTGCATGAAAGTTATAAGATCTAGCAATTTTTCTTTCCTTTTTCGGTTGTTTAGCTAGTCTATAACAAAAATCTATGACATGACCATCTCTACCACAGAAGGTACAATGAAATTTAACTTTGTGTTCATGTCTAGATGAGCAAGCAATATTTTTATTTGAAACCGAATGAGGCAACACTCCTGCAGATTTGAAAACCACTCCTTTTTGTTTAGGAACTGTTTGAATCAAACCACTTCCTAATGACTTTACAATTTTAGGTGGATGTGCCTTAGCATGAGCATGAGAATCAAAACCTAAACCAGTTTTATTATTGCAAGACTTGGAAGAATTCAGCAGCAAGTTTAGGTTCTTATTCCCATTACAAAACCGATCTAATGTCCTATGCATGTCATCAAGTTTATTGGACAGATCAAGGCAATTTTCACATGAAGTTTTTCCTTTTAGTTTGCAATTTGAACAAAATTTAACTTCATGAGAACGTAAAGCATTGTTCAATATAGAAATTTCATTCATAGCATCCTGTAGTTTCTTATCAAGATCCTCACAAGTAGAACAATACAAATCAATTATAGAACAGCTAGCATCTTTCAAGTTTTTATCATTAAGTGCAGCAAGATCTTTGTTCTTTTCAATTTCTTCATCAAGTCTATCTAGAGTGGAGGAGTGTGCACTTCTTAATGTGGACAATTGTTCATAGATTAAGTCACATGAGGGACATGCATCATCACTAGGAATCAAAGTTTTTAAACGGTTAATTTCAGATTCTAGTGATTCAATTTTAGCAGTATTATCCCTAAGCTTTTTTTCCTTTTTCTTGACAATAATAGTTGCATGAGAAATAGCATCACACATTTCATTGCAGGTAGAACATACCTCATCGTCTTCACTGTTGTGTTCTGCATCCTCCTGACTTGATCTTGATCTTGTTTTGCTCGCCATGAAGCATAAGTTGGCCAGATCGTCATCATCTACGTCACTTTCAAAGTCTACATCACTTGAACTAAGTTCTTGAAGTGCGATGATGAAGCTGTTAATCATCTTGCGTCCTATGGTACCCTTCTTTTTCTTTTTGTTGGAATTTCCAGAGGAGGTCCGGACCTTGCTTTGTTTTTCTTCCCAGGTGGTCGGACCTGAAAGGTTAGGGCATTCTGTACGAAAGTGTCCTGTTTTACCACATTCAAAACAGCGTTGAGGTCCGGAGCTTCCTCTCCTTCTAGTTCTTACATTTTGCAATGCTTTTGAGAATCTGGTAGAGATGAGTGCCAACTCCTCTGCTGGAAATTCTTCGATCTGCTCCAGGGTTAGTGAGGACAACAAAGCAAGAGTATTGCAGGATGATGATTGGCCGGAGCTAGACATATCACGTTGTGAGACAAATGCAATAGACTTGTTTGGGTTCTTACGTGCTAGGATGTCAATTTCATGAGTTTTTAGTTTAGAATAAAGTACATCTAATGTAAGAGAACTCATGACAATTGATTCACGAATAGATGTTACTTTCATCTCCCAAACTGACATGTCTAATGCACTAAGAAGTTGTCTAGCATTCTCAGCATCAGAAAAATTAACATTGACACTACGTAAGTTGCTAAGAATTTTGTTGAAACGAGCAAAGAGGTCATCGATAGACTCACCCGGTTGCATCTCAAAGCGCATATATTCCTTTTTGAACATATCTTGTTTTACCTCCTTGATTGTGTTGGAGCCTTCATGATAATCACATAGAGCTCTCCAAACATCGTATGCTGAACGGAGGTGCGCGACATGATCAAAGTCGCTTTGAGTGAGTCCTTGGATGATCAAGTTTCGGGCTTTGTTGTTGTTGTCGACGTCCCGTAGGTTTGTGGCCGTGACTTGATCATTAGGTGGCACTTCATAAGGCTTATACACCTTCTCCCATATTGCAAAGCCTTGTGCCTGGACAAAAGCCTCGATGCGTGCCTTCCAAACCTGAAAATCAATACCAGCAAACATACAAGGTTTGGCGGAGTACTTCTCCATGATGATTAGTCAAAAACACGTGCAAATCACAAAGATTAGAGCACCGTGGCTCTGATACCAATTGTAGGATCGAAGAGCACGTGAAAAGCTACCAGAGGGGGGTGAATGGTAGATTTAAAAATCTTACGCAGCGGAAACAATTAAACCTCAAACCCTTTCGGCAGAAAAATGATCTGTTAAAGAAATCATGTGTGAGACTAATCTAAACGTGTTTCACTGTGACAAAAGTGATAGATATAAGAGAGAATCAAGTCACGAATACAACACAAAAAGAATTACTCAAATCCGTCGAGAAAAACTCAAGTTATGATCGAAAGATCAAACAAAGGTCAATCTGACCTACTCGAGAAAAAACAGTTTTGGAACGCTGCAAAGAAACTCGTGTAGATCATATACCACAAATCCAATGACCGTGAAATTTTGACATATGATATATAATCAAGTTGTGAAGACAAACCAAAAAGAATCACGTCAATTGGATCTATAAAACTCGAGTTATGATAAAACCACCAACGAAAGTAGTGCTGTCCAGAAACTCGACGAGTAAAACTTGTCTGGAACAAGTCGGGCGAACAAGGCACAAAATTTCCTTCAAACTACGAATTTTATTCAATAGAACACAAAAGGAACAGCCCCAAAGTCGTCTCCACGAGCTTTGGGCTCCCTTGCTTATATAACCAGCCCTTAGGCCAACCCAATATCAACTAGGACTCCAATCCTACTCAGATCACGAATCCTAACTTTCCATAACTGCTCAAGATTCTTCTATACGCAGATAGAAGCAATCTTAAGACTTCCAAACACCTTAGGAACGTATCCCACATTCCTAAACAACTCAAATTCATGACACACACGAAATCCTAACATAACCAACTCGATACTTTCCATACCGAGCCATAACCGACTCCGCCGCAGCCAAAGTCATCAACCGGTACGATCTGATCCTTCCAACCAGATCTTTCCTTCCTTATACCATCTTCGGAATCATGTTGCCACGTCATGCACCACATGCATACGTGCGAACACCTTCCTTCGATGTTCAGTAACCTTCATATGCACCGCCCTTGATTCAATCATCCTGCGCGACCTCCTGATCAGCTCAACCACAGTTCCTCCCGAACTTGGTCGTTGGAACCTCATCTCCTCCCTGAGACTAGTCCAATGGATCCCGTCACCAGCCATGACTTGAACTCAAGCAACACATGCACATGAATAAACAACCAATCCATGCGAGCCCAAGTCCTCGACTTGACTCAAGTTAGTTCCGAACACAACACCTTACGTGAACACCTCACATAAGCATGTTGCAAAACCACAGTAACACAATATCATCCATATCAACCAAAACGCACCAAAAACTTAGTAAAAGAATATTAAGCAAACTTTCCAACAATGTAAAGCAAGTACGAAACATTGCAAATGAAAAGCAGAAGCACTGCGGTCAAGTTCCGGACCTTGCCAGAGCAACCCGGAGCTTGAGCCGGAGCTATCAAAAGCTAGTAGAACCTAGCGCCGGAGCTTACCAAAACTAGTACAATGAAGCACCTGCCGGAGCTTACCAAAACTAGTAGATCCTAGCACCGGAGCTTACCAAAAACTAGTCAAAACTAGTCAACCCAAAATCGGAGCTAGACAAAGTACGTCGGAGCTTAGCAAAAGTATTCCGGAGCTATCAAATATATGCCAGAACTATCAAAGACATGCCAGAGCTAAAGATAGAGCTCACCGGAGCTAACCAAAGCTAGTCGGACCTTACCAAGAAGTCGGACCTAGCATCTAACGTAGCCGGAGTTACCCAAAACAAGTTGGTCCTATCGTCGGACCTTGCTATAGCTCGGAGCTAGAGTCGGACCTTGATAAAAAGGTGTTTTGGTGATATTAAAAACTTTTATCAACAAAGCCAAGTATATTCACTACAATATTCAGCACACATAGGTCTTACAACAGGCTCAACATTTTTTATTTTTCTCTTTCTTGTCTATAACAAGGAAGTGCAATTCTTAAGAAATTTTAGTTTGACTGGTTCATATACGATTCGAGCTGTATTGTCGATTCTTCTAGATTCAAATATTGTTTATGGCCCACTCGCCTGAATGCCGCCAAGCCAACCTAGGGCCAGAGTGTGCTATCGACTTAGCCTGGTCAAGCACCCTAAGTACGCCACTCTACCTACACCCCGGCAAGCCGAAGTAAGACGGGTCCAAGTACAATTGGATCTAGAAGAAAAGACAATGCATTCGGTTGTATTCAGAATCGCGTTTGACCTAAAACTCTCTTGGGAATCGTAAGCCGCGACGAAGTTATAGGCAAGGAATGAATTTTACTATTTTTCTTGGCTTCAGTGTGCAGGAAAAATAAAAAATCCATGTTAATGGAGAAAAGCCGGAGCTAACCAAGCTCCGGTAAAGCTAGGGGGGCCAGCCGTCGACGCAAAATAAATGATGGTGAGAAGACCCCGCAAGCGGAGTCTGCTACCAACAAACTACACGTTGGTAAAGGTCACTGCCGGAACTACTAAGCTCTGACACCCCGGAGGACTAACTATCGATGCTCTACGCATTGATAGGGACTATTGCCGGAGCTACTAAGCTCCGACGATAGACAATGCCGGAGCTTCTAAGCTCCGGCAACCTCAGGGGGCCTTCACTATCGAAGACTTCGGACCTACACTCTACAAGTTCGAAGCAAATGAGTCTTCAACAAAACACAATATCCTCTTGGTACATGTTCACAATCAAATTGTGTACATCTACCAGGGGGCCAAGTGAAGACAAAAGTGTTGAAGACAAAAAGTGAAATTCACAAAAATTTGGGGATTTCATTCATCTGGAGACAAGGGATTACAAAATTGAGGAAGAAAAAGAAGGAATACAAGTGGGAGCTACGGAGATGGTCCTAGACCCTATGGAAGAACTGGGCGACCTTCTGAGCAACCTCTGACACATTGGCTCGGGCGGCTTCACCTTCTCCTTCGACGGGACCTTCAAGCACTGGGTCCAGAGGGAATTGGGGATTCCAGCTGGTGTAGCACGTCAGCACAAACTCTGCGACGTTCTTCGCCAGGGATTGCCCCTCAACCTCCAACTGGTCCGCGATGACGTCGCCCACCTTGGAGAGTTTAATACCCGCCGAGCTCAGCGCTTGCAACGCCAGGTCCGGCTCCGGCTCCGGATCATCCGGACGCACGGGACTGAAGCCCATCGGTGTCAGCGCGTCGTTGGCCTTGCCCAGGAACTCCCAAACCTGTAGGGAGTCCGCAGCCCTCAAGCCCTTCAGTTCTTCCAAGGATCTTTTGGCCGCCACCAGTTCAGAATTCTCGCGAGCGAGGCGCTCAACTTCTTTGGCATTTTGCTGAATCTTTTCAGCAACTCGCTTCTCGAGTTTTCCGAGCACCTCCTCCCGGAGGTAGATCTTGTTCTGGCGGTCAACCAGGTCCTTCTCCCCGCCCCTTACTTTCTTCTCCCTGGCAGCGATGGCACACTCTTGCTCGTAGAGTTCCTGCCCTCGCACCCATGCCTTCTCCTCCTCCTCAGCGCAGCGCTCTTCCAATTTCTTGGAGCACTCTTCGAGGACCTTGTCAGCCAGAGCCACCTTTTCGGTGAGCTCCTCCTCCCTCCTCAAGACGTCATCCCGCAGCTCTAGGAGTTTCTGCTCTTCATCTTCGAGCCTTTTCTCCCTCTCCTCAAGTGCCTCCCGGCGCTTGATGAGAGTAGTGTTAATGGCCTCAAGCCTTTCTTGACGTTCATCAGCCGCACTATTAGCTGCTTTGGTCTGCTCATAAATGGCCCGGGATTGAGCGTCGAGGGCGCGAGTCAAGCTCTCCCTGTCATCCAATAACTTGCCCCAGTACTCCAGGCGGACCTTCTCCTACTTGATCCATTCTTTGTCATCTGCCAGCCTTGACTGCACCAGCTTGGTCTCGAAGTAGAGCCGATTACGCCACCTCCTAAGGGTTTGGCGCTCCTCTTCAAGAGCCTTGTTCTCGTGGAAGAATGCCAACTGAACTTGACGCAGACTCGAGCAGGCGTTGTCAATAGACAATGACAACGGGATAGGATCCGGACCTGCTGGGGTCTCCTCCGCTGGTTCCAGCGGGTTTTCAGTTACAAAAATTGGGTCCCACTCCACAAGAGTGGTCCCCTCAGCCTCCACGGCACCAGGGCCGTCCTCCAGGATGGCCTTAGTCGCCATCAAGGAGGGTCCCGCTGATGAAGTTCCGACCTCCGGAAGTGGTTCCGAAGGACCAGCCGCCAGATCTTCGTTCGTCCCCTCGGGCAGGGGGCCAGCGACTTCATAAGAGCACTCCGGCTCAGCCGCAGGTACCTCCGGCGTCGTCACTACCGGAGCAGGAACTGCTTCTGGCTCCGGCCTGGGCACCTCCTCTACTGGGGGCTCGAGCGCTGACGCCTTCGCAACGACCGGCTCAGGCGTCGGAAGATCTTCAACAACAGTCGGCCCTGCAGCCGGAGCTTCAATGGCAACCGGCTCGGGAGTCGGAAGGTCTTCAACATCAACTGGCCCTGCGGCCGGAGCTCCAGCAACGACCGGCTCTACGGCCGGTGCTTCAGAGGTACCCGGCCCAACCGCTGGGACTTCCTCAACATCCGACGCGCACGCCGGGACTTCAATTACCTCCGGCTGAACCGTCGGGGCTTCGATAATTTCCGGCTCTGGGGCCGGAATTATTGCTTCCTCCAGCTCAACGGCTGAAGCTTCCATCATCTCAGCACCCAAACCTGGAGCTTCAACCTCAGGGGTAGGTGCCGCTGGCGCATCTTCTCTCCCGTGGTCCGGCGCTACCACGGGAGTCTCGGGGGATGAGTCGAGGTCCATGACCACGACAGCTGGCGCCGGAGCTGCAGAGCCGGAAAGAAGTGCCCGTGACTGCAACGAGTTCCGGGGGGCCTTCTGGAGCTTCCACACCGGCGGCGGCTATGGTCAGCCCAGAACGCCCGGGAAAGAGGTTCCGCGCAAGCTATGCGGAAGCCTCTCGAGGTAATTTTTAATCTTTACCTCAGACAGTTGTTTTTTTGTAGTAACTATTTTTTAAATTTTTTCATCCTTCATCTGCAGCGTTCCCAAGAAGAGGAGTGAGGCTCCACCCTCAGCCACAGCAGCTGAAGTTATGAGGGCGGAAGCCTCTGCTCCTGTCCCGGTGCCGCCCCAAGTGGTGGCTAAAGCTGCGGCAGCTCCGGCGCCAGCTGTCGTGGTCATGGACCTCGACTCATCCCCCGAGACTCCCGTGGTAGCGCCGGACCACGGGAGAGAAGATGCGCCAACGGCACCTGCCCTGGAGGTTGAAGCTCCGGGTTTGGGTGTTGAGATGATGGAAGCTTCGGCCGTTGAAGCAATAATTCCGGCCCCAGAGCCGGAAATTGTCGAAGCCCCGGCGGTTGAGCCGGAGGTAATTGAAGTCCCGGCGTGCGCGCCGGATGTTGAGGAAGTCTCGGTGGTTGGTCCGGGTACCTCTGAAGCAACGGCCGCAGAGCTGGTCATTGCTGGAGCTCCGGCCGCAGGGCCGGTTAATGTTGAAGACCTTCCGGCTCCTGAGCCGGTTGCCGTTGAAGCTCCAGCCGCAGGGACGGCTGTTGTTGAAGATCTTCCGGCGCCTGAGCCGGTCGTTGCGAAGGCGTCAGCGCTCGAGCCCCCAGTAGAGGACGTGCCCAGGCCGGAGCCAGAAGCAGTTCCTGCTCTAGGAGTGACGACGCCGGAGGTACCCGCATCTGAGCCGGAGTGCTCTGATGAAGTCGCTGGCCCCCTGCCCGAAGGGACGAACGAAGATCTGGCGGCTGGTTCTTCGGAACCACTTCCAGAGGTCGGAACTTCATCAGCGGGACCCTCCTTGATGGCGACTGAGGCCATCCTGGAGGATGGCCCTGGTGCTGTGGAGGCTCAGGGGACCACTCTTGTGGAGTGGGACCCAATTTTTGTAACTGAAAACCCGCTGGAACCAGTGGAGGAGACCCCAGCAGGTCCGGATCCTATCCTGTTGTCATTGTCTATTGACAACGCCTTCTCCAGTCTGCGTCAAGTTCAGCTGGCATTCTTCCACGACAGCAAGGCTCTTGAAGAGGAGCGCAAAACCCTTAGGAGGTGGCATGATCGGCTCTACTTCGAGACCAAGCTAGTGCAGTCAAGGCTGGCAGATGACAAAGAATGGATCAAGCAGGAGAAGGTCCGCCTGGAGTACTGGGGCAAGTTATTAGATGACAGGGAGAGCTTGACTCGTGCCCTCTACGCTCAATCTCGGGCCATTTATGAGCAGGCCAAAGCAGCTAATAGTGCGGCTAATGAACGCCAAGAAAGGCTTGAGGCCATTAACACTACTCTCATCAAGCACCGGGAGGCACTTGAGGAGAGGGAGAAAAGGCTCGAAGATGAAGAGCAGAAACTCCTAGAGCTGCGGGATGATGTCTTGAGGAGGGAGGAGGAGCTCACCGAAAAGGTGGCTCTGGCTGACAAGGGCCTCGAAGAGCGCACCAAGAAATTGGAAGAGCGCTACGCTGAGGAGGAGGAGAAGGCCTGGGTGCGAGGGCAGGAACTCTACGAGCAAGAGTGTGTCATCGCTGCCAGGGAGAAGAAAGTAAGGGGCAGGGAGAAGGACATGGTTGACCGCCGGAACAAGATCTACCTCCGGGAGGAGGAGCTCGGAAAACTCGAGAAGCGAGTTGCTGAAAAGATTCAGCAAAACGCCAAAGAAGTTGAGCGCCTCGCTCGCGAGAATTCTGAACTAGTGGCGGCCAAAAGATCCTTGGAAGAACTGAAGGGCTTGAGGGCTGCGGACTCCCTACAGGTTTGGGAGTTCCTGGGCAAGGCCAACGATGCGCTGACACTGATGGGCTTCAGTCCCATGCGTCCGGATGATCTGGAGCCGGAGCCGAACCTGGCGTTGCAAGCGCTGAGCTCGGCGGGTAGCAAACTCTCCAAGGTGGGCGACATCATCGCGGACCAGTTGGAGGTTGAGGGGCAATCCCTGGCGAAGAACGTCGCAGAGTTTGTGCTGACGTGCTACACCAGCTGGAATCCCCAATTCCCTCTGGACCCGGTGCTTGAAGGTCCCGTCGAAGGAGAAGGTGAAGCCGCCCGAGCCAATGTGTCAGAGGTTGCTTAGAAGGTCACCCAGTTCTTCCATAGGGTCTAGGACCATGTCCGTAGCTCCCACTTGTATTCTCTCTTTTTCTTCCTCAATTTTGTAATCCCTTGTCTCCAGATGAATGAAATCCCCAAATTTTTGTGAATTTCACTTTTTGTCTTCAACACTTTTGTCTTCACTTGGCCCCCTGGTAGATGTACACAATTTGCTTGTGAACATGTACCAAGAGGATATTGTGTTTTGTTGAAGACTCATTTGCTTCGAACTTGTAGAGTGTAGGTCCGAAGTCTTCGATAGTGAAGGCCCCCTGAGGTTGCCGGAGCTTAGAAGCTCCGGCATTGTCTATCGTCGGAGCTTAGTAGCTCCGGCAATAGTCCCTATCAACGCGTAGAGCATCAATAGTTAGTCCTCCGGGGTGTCGGAGCTTAGTAGTTCCGGCAGTGACCTTTATCAACGTGTAGTTTGTTGGTAGCAGACTCCGCTTGCGGGGTCTTCTCACCATCATTTATTTTGCATCGACGGCTGGCCCCCCTAGCTTTACCGGAGCTTGGTTGCTCCGGTGATGCTCGTTTTCAATGGTTAACATTGATTACAAGCCACCTAGGGGGAGTCGAAGCTTAGTTAGCTCTGGCTTTTCTCCATTAACGTGGATTTTTTATTTTTCCTGCACACTGAAGCCAAGAAAAATAGTAAAAGTCGTTCCTTGCCTATAACTTCGTCGCGGCTTACGATTCCCAAGAGAGTTTTAGGTCAAACGCGATTCTGAATACAACCGAATGCGTTGTCTTTTCTTCCAGATCCAATTGTACTTGGACCCGCCTTACTTTGGCTTTCTGGGGTGTAGGTAGAGTGGCGTACTTAGGGTGCTTGACCAGGCTAAGTCGATAGCACACTCCGGCCCTAGGTTGGCTTGGCGGCATTCAGGCGAGTGGGCCATAAACAATATTTGAATCTAGAAGAATCGACAATACATCTCGAATTGTATATGAACCAGTCGAACTAAAATTCTTAAGAATTGCACGTCTTTGTTATAGACAAGAAAGAGAAAAATAAAAAATGTTGAGCCTGTAAAAAATAAATGCACGTGGAGTCTGTTTCACATGAAGATGTCTTTCATTATAGGTCCGGGGTGCAGGGGAAACAAGTACACTCTTAGGGTACGGAACCAGGCTAAGTGTGTTTAATTTTTCGTTTGACCCAGGGTAGCTAGCCACACTTTTAGTCCTGAGACTGCGACAAGTGTTGCATGAACTTTGCGGACCTTCCGGGAAAGGTCCGGCTCTTCTCCCGGAGGAACTACCCGACTCTGTACAATGACTCTATAACATACACCTCAAGTTACTACAGACTCACCTCCGTGATATTAAGTGTAGAACTTACGGAGGTGCTCAATGTTCCAAGGATTTGGGAGAGGTGTCTCATCCTCGGTAGCCAAGCGAGCGCTTCCGGGATGGGATACTTTAATCACTAGGAAGGGTCCCTCCCAGCTGGGGGAGAGTTTGTTTAACCCTTCTCTGGATTGTATTCTCCGTAGCACCAGATCGCCTTCCTCGAGCTATCGGTTGTGTACATGCCGCTGATGATAGCACCGAAGGGCTTGGCGGTATCGGGCATTCCGAACAGCTGCTTGGCACCTTCCCTCCTCAAGGAGGTCTAGGTCTTCACGCCGGAGCTGGTCCTGCGTGGCTTCGTCGATGGTCCAGACCCGGAGTGACCACAAGGTGATTTCCGGAGGAAGGATTGCTTCAGCTCCATACACTAGGAACAAGGGTGTCTCTCCAGTTGACCGGTTTGGAGTTGTCCTGTTGGCCCATAAAGTGGGCGGAAGCTCTTCAATCCAGTTGGCTCCATGTTTTTTCAAGCGCTCATAGGTGCGCGTTTTGAGTCCTTTAAGGATTTCAGCATTTGCTCTCTCGGCTTGGCCATTGCTTGCTGGGTGAGCTACGGAGGCGTAGCAAACTTGAATGCTGAGGTCTTTGCAATATCCTTGAAATGCAGAGCTTGTGAATTGGGTCCCATTATCAGTGATGATTTTGTTTGGGACTCCAAATCTGCATACAATGGACTGCTAAAAGTTGATAGCAGATTGCTTGTTGATTGTCACAACTGGAGTTGCTTCCGGCCACTTGGTGAACTTGTTAATGGCAACGTACAGGAACTTGTAACCTCCGACGGCTCTTGGGAAAGGTCCCAAGATGTCCATCCCCCACACAGCGAAGGGCCATGTAGGAGGTATCATTTGTAGGGGCTGAGCCAGTGTGTGAATTTGCTTTGCATGAAATTGACATGCTTCGCATTTCTTCACCAGCTCAGTTGCATCATGGAGTGTTGTAGGCGAGTAGAAGCCATGCCGAAAGGCTTTACCAACCAGCGTGCGGGAAGACGTGTGGTTCCCACACTCGCCTCCATGGATTTCTGTGAGGAGCTCGCAACCTTCTTCCCTTGTGATGCACCGCATTAGGATGCCATTGGCACCACGCCGGTAGAGATCCCCTTCTACCAACGTGTATCTTTTAGCCAATCTGACTACCCGGTCAGCGGATACATCATCGTCAAGAAGGATGTTGTCTTTCAAGTAGTTTTGGATCTCCAAGATCCATGCATCGGAACTAACTTGAGCATTTGAGTCTTTCGTGCTGGGTTGCTCGGAGCTTCCGGCAGCACCTACGACCCTTGATGGCTGCCATGGTAACAGGGCCATCGGGACCGTCAGCTTCGGGATCCTGATCTCGCCCCCTTCGCTCAGTTCAGCAGGCTAAGTTGTGGGTTTTGACAACCTCCGGACAAAAGTTCCGTCAGGAGCCGGAGCTCCGGTTGACGCTTTCGTCGAGAGTTCGTCGGCTTCAGCGTTGTGGGCATGCTGGACATGGTGGAGATCTAGGACTTCGAAGTCCTTCTGAAGCCTCTGGACTTCAAGGAGGTAAGCAGCTTGCTGGAGATTGTTGCAGGAGCATTCACCCTTCACTTGCTTAATGATGAGCTGTGAATCTCCCTTGACCAGCAGTTGCTTGACACCGTATGACAGTGCCACCCTTAGTCCATAAATGAGTGCTTCATATTCCGCCATGTTGTTGGTCGCCTTGAAGTCAAGGTGTACCATGCATTTTACCTTCTCTCCGGTTGGTGCGAGGAGAAGGATTCCAGCTTCGGCCCCCTGCTTTTGCATGGAGCCATCAAAGTAGAGGGTCCAGTGAGGCTCGGTGAAGACCGGAGCCTTGTGTTCTGGCTTCTGCTCGCTGGAGCCCCCAGGGTTTGATGGAGAGGGAGTCCATTCCACCATGAAGTCTGCCAATGCTTGACTCTCGATTGCTTGCCTTGAAATGAATTTGAGATCGAATTCGGCCAATTCCGCTGCCCACTTTGCAATATTCCCAGTTGAGTTGGGATTATGCAAGATTGCTCGAAGTGGGTAAGAAGTCACCACTGAGATCTTGTGAGCTTGGAAATAATGGCGAAGCTTTCTGGAGGCAATAAGAACTGCATAGAGCAGCTTATGCACCTCTAGGTATCGAGTCTTGGCGTCATGAAGTACTTCACTAATGAAGTACACTGGGTGCTGGATGGTCCGGACCCTCCCGGAGGGGCCCGGAGCTTCCTCTTCATTGATCTGGATCCTCCCAGAGGGGTCCAGATTTTCTTCGGAGACTTTCGGGTCCTTGCTGGAGGAACCCGGAGCTTCTTCAGAAGCGACCTGGACCCTCCCGGAGGAGTCTGGGTCTTCTGAAGTAACTTCTTGTGGATTCAAGTCTGGGAGCTGGGACCCAGACTCGCTTTCAGGAACCTCCAGACCCTCCTGAAGGGGTATGGACTCCTGAGTATGGGATGGTTCTGGTCTCTCCACAACCAGGACCATACTGACGACTTCGTCGGTGGCTGAAATGTAAAGCAGCAAAGGCTCACCAGGGTTCGGAGCTACCAGAATTGGTAGGGTGGTGAGGAGCTGTTTTAGCTCCTGGAACGCCTTTTCTGCTTCTTCATACCATTGGAATGGTTCGGACTTCCTTAATAACTTGAAGAAGGGGAGTGCCCGTTCTGCTAGTCTTGAAATGAACCGGCTGAGGGCTGCTAGACATCCAGTTAACTTTTGGACATCTTTGATGTGGGCTGGTGGCCGCATGTCTTCAATGGCTTTGATCTTCGCCGGATTAGCTTCTATGCCCCGGTGACTTACCAGGAAACCAAGAAGTTTTCCGGAGCTAACCCCGAAGACACACTTGTCAGGATTTAGCTTTGTGCGGGTGACCCGCAGCTTGTCGAAGACAGCCTGCAAGGTGTCAAGGAGTGACTCCTTGTTCTTGACCTTGACCACGATGTCGTCGACGTACACTTCCACTATGTCTCTAATGAGTTCTTCAAAGGTTTTGTAAATAGCTCATACAAAGGTTGAAGCTGCATTCTTGCGACCAAATGGCATGGATGTATAACAGTACAATCCATCTACTGTGATGAAAGAGGTATGCTCTTCATCTTCCCTAGACATTCTGATTTGATGATACCCAGAATATGCATCTAGGAAACACAGTAATTCACACTCGGAGATGGAATCCACTATCTGATCTATTCTAGGTAATGGGAATGGATCTTTTGGATATTCCTTATTTAGTGTTGTGTAGTCGATACACATCCGAAGCTTCCCGCCGGCCTTGGGCACAACAACTGGGTTTGCCAGCCATTTTGGATGGAAGACTTCTCGGATGAATCCAGCTTCGAGCAACTTCTTCACTTCTTGTCGAATGAAGTTCTGTCGCTCTACGGATTGCTTCTGAGGCTTCTGATGCATAGGCCGGGCGTCGGGGTAGATCTTCAGATTGTGCTCAATCACTTCCCTGGGGATCCCAGGAATTTGAGACGGTTGCCAGGCAAACACGTCGACATTAGCCCGGAGGAAAGCGATGAGCGCGAGTTCCTATTTGTCGTTCAATCCCCCCGATATACGGGTGGTCTGAGCGGCATCGGAACCGATTAGGACGACTTTGACGGGAATGTCGGTGTCGCCACTTGGTTGCACACGAGGTGCAGAAGTAAAGCCTCGCTGACGAATGCTCGGGGGTTTTGGATCTTGCTCCTGCCTGGAGTCCTCCTCTTGCGCCATAGTAAGCGCATGGAGTTCTTCCAGAGCAGTTACTCCGGCAGTACGATCTCCGCAGATCCGGAGAACGCCTACTGGTGTTGGCATCTTTAACACCAGGTAACCATAATGAGCAGCTGCCATGAATTTGTACAAGGCAGGCCTACCCAAGATGGCATTGAAGGGTAAGTTGATCTGAGCAACGTCAAAGACCAACTTCTCGGTGCGATACTTCTCCCGGGTCCCGAATGTAACGGGGAGGGTAATAGCTCCGAGTGGGGTAATGGCTCCCGGACCTACTCCGTAGAAAGGTCGGGAGGGGTGGAGATCCGAAGGTCGGAGCTGAAGCTTGGTAAAAGCTTCGAAGCTTATGAGGTTGAGCCCCGAACCTCCGTGTACCATGATATGGTGGAGCTGGATGTTATTGATGGTAGGAGATACCATCAAAGGTAGCTGACCTGCTCGAACCATGCTTCGAGGGCAGTACAAAGCATCAAAAGTGATGGCTGTGTCCATCCACTTTCGATGAGGCTCCGCCTTGGCTGTAGGAGCTACAGCATCCATGTCCCGACGCATAGTCTTGATGACGCAGCGGGAGGTGATGTCCCATGATCCACCAAAAATGGTGGTCATGGTCTTCCGACGCTCGTTGTCAGAGACGTCAGAATCGTCATCGACGGAGGTGTAGACGGCCTTCAGGACCTTTTTTGGATCCTGAAAACCTAACTCCTCTTCAGCCGGAGCTTCGTCAACTTTTTGTTTTCCTTCCCTCTGTCGGAAAGGAGCTTCTTCCCGGCGCTTGTTGTAGCGCTCGGCAAGGTTTTGGACCTCCCGGCAGTCTTCCAAACTGTGGCTGTCCGTTTTGTGAACTGTATACCACACCTTGGGTTTGCTACCGTCTTCAGAAGACGGTCGAGGTCGCTTCTCGGGGCGTGGCCCCCGGCCACCCAGAGCTGCAGCAGCTGCAGCATTGGATGCACCGGCCGACGGCTTCTTCTTGCCGTTGGTCATTTTCTTCTTCTTGCCACTCCCGGAGGTAGCGGCTTCTCCTTTGGAGGATTCTTGTGATCCTCCAGAGTTGGTTTGGAGTGCATTTCACAGCCCTCCGCAGCTCTGGCACATTTGTCAGCCAAGCTGAAGAGTTCCGTGACACTGGTAATCTCCTTGATCGCCAGTTTCTCCAGTATCTTATTATCCCACACTCTCTGTCTAAATGCCACGATGACAGAGGCGCTAGAGATAGAAGGGATAGTGTTTCGTACCTGAGAGAATCTCTGGATGAATGATCGCAGGAATTCTCCTCCTTTTTGCACAATTGCAAAAAGGTCCAGTTCAGTGCTTGGTCGGGTGTAAGAACTCCCGAAGTTGGCGGTGAACTGCCAGCACAACTCCTCCCAACTGCGGATGGAGTTGGGTGGAAGGCTCATAAACCAGGAACTGGTGGTCCCAGTTAAAGCCACTGGGAAATAATTGGCCATTACGGCCTCATTTCCTCCAGCTGCCAAGATAGCAGTGGAGTAAATCTAAAGAAATTCGACGGGATTAACGGTCCCGTCGAACTTCTCCGGCAGGTGAGGCTGGAACTTCTGTGGCAACCTGACCATACGCAGATGCATGGCCAGAGCTAAACAGCCTCCTCCTACTCCTTCAGGAGCAGGAATGTCTTGAGCTTCTCGTCTTTCACGAGCACGCTCAATATGGACTCGATCGTCTTGTTGGCGATATCGACGATCAAGCTCTGCCCGGAGGTCATGAGTTGAAAGCCTTGATACCGTGTGAGTGTGTCGTGCCCCGGAGGGCAACGACGTCACCTGCTGTGATGCAGCACATCTCCTGTTGTTTGAAACGTGCGGACCAAGTCTGCCAGACAAGGTCCGTCGCTGCGACGGGGCCCGTCCTGAAGGAGGAGGACCCTGGTTGCTGATGCGGTCGGCTACTGCTGCAACCAAGTGTTCCACATCGGCCCTCCACTGCTCCATTGCATCTCGGGATGCGTCCGGAGGTGGTGGGCGCTGAAGAAGAGCATGTGCTGCATGAAGCGTGTGTTCCGCGTTGTCAAGATTCGCCGATGCAGTGATTGATGCCGGTGCACCATCGCGTTGTCCAGCTTGATTTGCTAGTGGAGGCGGCGGTGGTGGAAGTGTGACTCCTGCTGGAACCGTGGTTCCTGCTGGTGCCTGCATATTGGAGGGACTACCCCCAACAGCTTGAACAGCAGGATGACCATTGGATGATCCAGCGGCTGAGTTCACCATTCTTGAAATCTCCGGGCCCCTACCTGGCGCGCCAACTGTTGGTTGTTTTGATCCGGCAGATCTCCCGACACTACTAAAGTATTAGAGGAGTTTGAGGTTCGGTATGGGCACGCGGAGATTCCAGAAGGTGAGATGTCGAGTGACACAAGAGACACGAAGATTTACGTGGTTCGGGCTGCCTGAGCGTAATACCCTACTCCACGGGGTGTGTTGGTGTTGTATTGGATGTATGAGCTCAACGTCAGTTGAGAGTGTAAAGTCAGCGTGTCTCCGAAGAGTGTGTCCTATGTATCGTCAGCCTGTCCTTTTATAGTACAAGGGCAGGCCGTTACAAGTTAGCCTGGCCCGACATGTGGCCCCGGCGGTTACTGATATTGATACACATTCAACACGTTTAATTGTCCTTAATGACCGAGTTATGGGCTTTGACAGCATCGTTACTGGTAATTAAGGTCGTCCGATCGTGTGTCATTAATATAGTATTAATGACACTTGATCGGGTCTTGAAGTCCTTGATTCCCCTTTGAAGATCTGGAGCCGTTGTGGAGTCTTCCGAAGGTTAGAGGCTGAAGATCCGACGGTTGGACACGTGGCAGCGCCGGAGCACACTGTGGGGAACAGATAGGTCCGGTGTTACCCGACACGTGTCAGTTCCGGAGCTTCCCTCGGTCTGGGGTTAGGTCCGGGGGTGCCATTTCGGTTCATAGCCCGGAGCTTCCCCCTTGTGGGCGGTAGCTCCGGTTTGATAGTACACGTGGCGACCCTGGGACTAACCATGTTGGAGAAGCGGGTCCGGTTATGTCTGACATGTGGGCCTCCGAAGGCCTTCAAATCAAGTAGATGACTTTCCCTTGAGATCTTTGCAATCCCAAGGAGTATATGATACCCAGGGTACCGACAGTCCCAATGCATGGATCTCGGGGGTCCGGGACTACTTGAAAGACAACATCCTTCCCGAAGAACATGCCCTGGCAGAAAGGATAGTCCGCATGGCTAAGAGGTACACGCAGGTGGAAGGAGATCTCTACCGGCGTGGCGCCAACGACATCCTGCTGCGTTGCATTACCCGGGAGGAGGGCTGCGACTTGCTCATAGAGATCCATGGAGGCGAGTGTGGGAACCACGCGTCATCCCGCACGCTGGTCGGAAAAGCCTTTCGGCACGGCTTTTACTGGCCGACAGCACTCCAGGATGCTGCCGAGATGGTCAGGAGATGCAAGGCGTGCCAGTTCCATGCCAAGCAGATCCACACACCAGCTCAGGTGATGCAGATGATCCCACCCTCATGGCCATTCGCTGTATGGGGGTTGGATATCCTGGGACCCTTTCCCAGATCCGTCGGAGGATTCCGGCACCTCTACGTCGCCGTAGACAAGTTCACCAAGTGGCCGGAAGCCGCCCCAGTCGTCACCATCAACAAGCAGTCAGCAGTCAAATTCATCAAGTCGATCGTCTGCCGGTTCGGGGTCCCGAACATAATCATCACTGATAACGGGACCCAGTTCACAAGTGCAGCGTTCCAGGAATATTGCGAGGACCTTGGTATCCAAGTCTGTTATGCATCTGTCGCTCATCCAGAGAGCAATGGACAGGTCGAGAGGGCCAATGCAGAGATCCTCAAGGGCCTCAAGACTCGCACATTCTCACGCCTTGAGAAGCATGGTGCAAACTGGGTAGACGAGCTTCCGTGTGCACTATGGGCTAGCCGGACATCAACCAGCCGGGCCACGGGGGAAACACCTTTCTTCCTGCTATACAGGGCAGAGGCCGTCCCCCCCCCCCCCAGAAATTACCAGGGGCTCCCCCCGTGTCCGGGTGTACGACGAAGCCGCGCAGGACCAGCTCCAGCGTGAAGACGTGGACCTCGTCGACGAGGGACGAGTGAGAGAGGCTCTCCGAAATGCACGGTACAGGCAGACGCTCCGGTGCTACCACCAGAGGACCGTGCGGAGTAGGGAGCTAAAGGTAGATGACTTGGTGCTGCGTCGCATACTTTCCCGGGAAGTGGCTAACAAACTCTCCCCCAGATGGGAGGGCCCCTTCCGGGTTACGGAGGTATGCCGCCCTGGGTGCGTCTGCCTAGCCACGGAGGATGGAGAGCGACTGCCCAACCCTTGGAACATCGAGCTCCTCCGTAAGTTCTACCCCTAGACCAGCATTAGGATAGTTTTCTTTCATTGTAAAAGGTACATGGTGCCTAGGAACGGTACTTAGGGCAACTAAGGCTCCGCGGACGAGGCTCTGAGTGCACATTTCGCTTAGCCTGGTCCAGAACCCTAAGTAGGTGCACTCGACTTCCTTTGTCGCCCGAGTCGGGTCGTTCCCCTTGTAAAACTTGTCCCATCTTATGGGAGACCGCAATGAAAGATTGTTGTCCTACCCTATATAGGGTTCCTCATTCAAAAAATTATCTTTAATTTTTTATGATATTGCTATACGTTCGCTGTAGCTCGTGATCTATCATGAGCGCTGTCATTTTTCCCTGCTCTAGCAATAGTGGGAGCCTTGCTGTCTGGTGGCAGGTGGGGTAGCTTGAGGTACCTGCAATGTGCCTGGGGCCTCGGATGTTCCCATACTCGGGAGTAAGTGTCTCCAGATGGTCTCCCCCGGGAAAAGCTTACGCCGAGAGGGAGGTCCAGGGGCACAACCTGCTTAGCCTGGTCCTGTACCCTAAGCCTGTGTGCCCTGCCTCCCCAGCGCTACAACTGAGTACTGGGGGCCAGATGGACCACCCTTAAGTAGTATGAATAGCGAGCTCTAGGTGCAGACGCACTGAATTACCCAAGCCCCATGAGTCAGCCCAAGATCGTAAGTCAAGCGACACTAAAAAGGAGCAGGGAAACAATGACCAGCGGACAGAATTACTTCTCCTGTTTTTTTATCTATACGCAGGTCTTCAAGGAGTTATCCCGGCGATAACCGTCAGAGTACCCACGAAGATGGTGGGCACCGCCGGACCGAAGCTCCGGTGGTACCCCCAAGGGGCCCGCCGTCAATGTTTCACAGAAGATGGTGGGCACCGCCGGACCGAAGCTCCGGCGGCACCCCCAGGGGGCCCACCGTCGACATCCCTGCATACTCATTTACAGCAATGCAACCTACGCATCCTAAGCTCCCCTGCAACCGTCTGCCCTAACTTCTAGGTATCTGACAGGTGTGCCCATAACAACTGGCCACACCTGTCAGGGGGCCACACTCTGGGGGGCGGCAGGTCCTGGAAGCTAAGGAGCAACAAGCAACTAGAAGATATTGCTGGAAATAAAAGCATGCTGAGTATAAGAGGCACCACAGGCAGATTTTTTGTTCCAAAATAAAAAGTTTGCCACCACAAGCAACCATAGACAAAAGCTGAAAGAAACACAAAATGGGGAGCCCTCAGCCGCTCCGCTGGAACCTTGAGGTGATAAGCGCCACCGCATCCGAGACTTTAGACTTGGCAGCCTCTTCCCTCTCGGCGATGGGCCCCTCGAGGACCGGCTGCAGAGAGACATCAGGGTACCAGCTCCGGTAGCAGGCCAGGATGTGCGTCGCCACCTCCTGCACCAGCATCCTCCCTTCTGCCTCCAGCTGGTTGTCGATGATGGCCCCCAGCGAACGCATCCTCGAGCTGGTGGAGTCAAGTGTCGGGAACACCTGGCTCACCTCCTGCACTGGTTCCCCCACGCACACAAGGCTGAAGCTGAGCGGCACCAGAGCCGAGTCGGCGCCACCAAGGAACTCCCAGACCTTCCGGGCCTCAGCAGAGCGCGACGCCCGGAGCTCCTACACCTCCTGCTGGGCCGCCGCCAACGCCTGGGGCCGCCGTCCAGGAATCGCTTCTCCTTGGCCGCCAGGGCCCTCTCGCGCTCGCTGACCTCCCGCTCGCGGCGGCTCAAGTCACCCTCCTTGAGGGCGATGTTGAACTCGCGGTCAAGGAGGGCCTGGTGCTCGGCGAGCTGGGCTTGCTCCGCTTAAGCCAAGGCAGCATCCTGGCGGTCTAGCTCGGCAGCGCGGACCCTCGCCCCTTCCTGCTGGAGGACGAGCCAGCGGGAGGTCGCCTCCACCTCAGCCTGCTTCCCCGCCAACTCCTGCTCCCGTTCGGCAAGAGCAGCTTCTCGGCGAGACAGCAGTTGCTGAAGGTCCTCGCAGGACTGGAGGCGGGAGCTGGCCTCAGCCTGGAAAGCCGCGGTGTCCGCCTTCAGCTTCTAGGTGACGACGTCCAGTTGAGCGATGATCTCGCGCTCCTGCTCGAGGATCTTCATCTCCTCCCGAACAACAGCCTCCCGCTGAGCCGCTCGGCTCTTCGCCAGCCGGGTCTGGGCCTCCAGGGTCCTCGCCCATTCCCGGAGCCAGTCATCCTCGTCTTCAAGCTGCCCTTTCTCCCGGGTGAGGGCCGCTTGAGCCTGCCAGAAGCCGGAGTAGGCCACGGCCATGGCCTCAGACAGAGGGAGGGGCTCCACCGTAGCAGCGGGTCCCTGCCTCCCCACTTCTTCAATATCGTCCTCCATTTGGAGGACCACTGGGGAGACGGGGACCAGAGCTCCCCCAATCGGAGAGGGCGGGGGGGGGGGGGGGGGGATCACCGCCATAAGCAGGCGCGTCGCCCCCAAGGGCCCCCTCCCTGGCGGCAGCACCCGGGGCGTCGGCGCCAACCGACGTAGCGGGGTCGGACGGCGCGGCAGCATCGGCCAGCACGGAGTAGCCAGTGGATGCGGAGTCGTTGGCGGGTGCGGCAACAGTCACTGGCGTGTGCGGCTGGGCTTCAGCAGCTGCTGTGGGGGTCTCGGGCACGGAGGCCCAGGGCACCCCGACGGCAGCAGCCCAGTGTGTCGGAGCAGGGCCCGAGGCCGCAGAAGAGCACCGCAAGCCGGCTGGAGCGGCATACCGCCCAGCAGAAGGGCCAGCGGGCGGAGGAGTAGCTGTAGTGGTGCTGAAATCAAGCAAACCCGAATCATAAGGAAATTACAGGGTAAGCACACAACAAAGAGCACCCAAGATAAAATCTATGCCGACTTGCCAGGGGATGTTGAAGTTCCACCGCTTCCCGAAAAGGGTGTGGGGGGTTCGGACCCCCCGAACCTGCGGCGGGAGCCGCTGAGTGTGCTGGGGGCCCCAGTGGTGGGGGAGTCGGCGGCACCCCCGAAGTCGGGCGCTCCTCCGATCGGCGAGGGAACGCTGGGGTCCCATCAGCGTTGAGGAGCCTCCCCCTCTTGCGCGTCGAGGACTCGGGCGGTAGAGTGGCGCCATCGGCGCCCCCCTGTCGACGAATGCGGCAGGGCTCCGGCATCCTGACGAGGAGCAGAAGGGGCCGGCGGCAGCCACCGGGCGCGCTTCTTGGGGGTCAGGTCCGACACCAGAACTGGTGCTTTCCCTTTCCCTTTGTCAACAAAGGAGCTGTCATCTCCCCTTTGACGGTGCTGGGGCCCGCCTGAGGCATCGTCGCTTGAAGGATCTTCGTCACTTGAGGGAGTCCCGCCTCCCTCAGTGTCCTCGACGATGTTGACCCCCCGGAACGGGTCCCCGATCTGGCGATGTGCCAGCCCGGACTCGTCGAGTGTCGGCATCGTCTTCAGCAGCTGCCTCCTTAGCTTGGAGTCTGAGCACAAGGGGCGGCAGGCTGCCGAAAGAGCCAGCTCCCTGGGGGAGATGTCGTCGAGGCAGACCCGGGACAGCATGTCGTGCAGCTGCTGCTCGCCCAGGTTGGAGTCAGGGCCGGTCTCGAGCCGGGTGCAGTCCGATAGGCCGATAAACATCCACGCCGGGCGGGTGCGGCGCTGGAGCGGAGCTATGCGGCGGGACATGAAGTCCCTCAGCACCATGGAAAACGACAGCCCGTGGTCCGCCAGCATCTAGATCCTCTCCAACACCGGGTTGAACGCCTCCTCCAGCTTTGGGCGCTCCTCCCAGAATGACCGCTCGGAGTAGGGGATCCCAGTGGGGAGGCACATCCGGTTGTGGGCTTCGACCTTGGCGATCATCCAATCTTCGCGCCACTGCTCCCATCGTGCAGAGTTGAAGGAAGCAATGTACCTCGAGGAGACCTTGGTTTGGTGATAGAAGTAGTAGGCGCCGAGATGCTCCTTCGAGCTTCTGCCGGTGGCCCTCAGTACAAAAAAGTACCTGAAGAGCTTCACTGACGGCATCACCCCCACGAACATCTCGCAGAGGTGAGCAAAGACCGCTAGCATGGCGATCGAGTTCGGTGCGAGGTGGTGGAGTTGGAGGCCGAAGGTCTCCAGGAGCATGACCAGGAAGGCGGATGCAGGCGGGACGAAGCCGGCCAGCACGTACGACGAAAAAAGCACCATCTTCCCGGTGGAGAGGCTTAGCGGCAGCTTCTCGGGACGGAGTCACTTCTCCTGCTCAGGAGCGTGCCAGCCGAGAAGCCGGCGCATGGGGGCCAGGTCAGTGGACCTGGACAGCCGGGACTTGGGCAGGATGCTCGCCATGAGGATCGAAGGAGGAGGCTCTGGAAGGGGAGATCGGGAGCTAGAGCACAAGAACTGGGCTTGGGGCAAGAAGGCACGAGCGCAAGGATGCAGAAGCGGAAGAAAGGACCCTTAGAGGGAATGGTCTCTTTTTATTCACCTCTGCAAGCCAACAGACGCAGCGTGTGAATCGCCATGGCCTCAGTAGAAGAGCAACAGACCCGCACAGGCAATGACATGAGGGCCCGAGTCGCTCGACAAAGAAGGTGAGCCGGGTGGCCAACTCTGCGGGAGGTAACTCGGCGTTTCTGAAAAGGCAAAAGCAGCGGAAGTGCAGGAGCCACCTTGGGAACCACCGTGGTTAAAGCACGATTGAAGGCGGAAGTCACGTCGCTCGACGCCTGTCCAATGCCCCCCGCTTACTTGGAGGAGACGCATCGCCACAACGGCAGGGACGTGTCGCCCGTGGAACTACCCCGAATTGGAATCGAAAGAGTTGTGTGGGAAGATAAGGAAGAAGACCTCACCTGCTGTATCGACGACTCTCCTGAGGTGGGCTCGGGGGCCACTGTCGGTACACCGCAGACTGGGTACCCCCGCGCACAAGGAGAAAACGGCTATGGACTCGAACTCTACTTGAGAGGACGAATCCGAGGCTGCCACGTTGTGGAGAGAAGGACCAGATCCTTCCTGTCCGCCGGGGTAAGCTCCTGGCTGCCGTGTGGCCGGCAGAACTGGACCCTCGCCTCCCCGCTCAGGCGGGCTCCGGGGCCGCCACGTGGCCAATCGGAACCTCGGGGCCAGGCCCACTTCCTCACAGGGAGAGGCACCAGAACTACCATGTGGCCTGTACCATCAAGTGACTCCCCACAGAGGCAGGCTCCAGCGCAACCACGTGGCGGACGGCCAACTCAGTGCGGTAGGAGGCCGCGGTAAAGGAAGACGTGCACTGCTCGGCCATGCATTAAAGTACGCGTGCCTTCCCCAGGCAAAGCGGAGTCGCGCATGCGTAAGTCAAGGCTCCAGTGTCCTGTCTTGTCCAAGTAGCCGGTACAGACCCGTTCCGCAAGACGGACGAATGAGCCGCAAGGACAAGACGGGCGGGACGTGCACCGCCATCATCACCAACTATGTGTAGCCCTGGCGCACGACGCGGCGGGACGACACATTGGTGCCCCTGACAAAGGGAAGTAGATAGCATTTAATCCTAGATCTTGTATAGGATTTGGCTCTCCCCGGGACCACCTGTCGGGCCCCGGGGCCCATCTTGTGACTGCAGAGTCCTTGAACTATAAAAGGACTCGGCAGACGACCTTGGGAAGGGATCAAAAAAATAGACTAGGACTCATACACGCTCTAGCAAGGCAATACACAAACACTCCCGTGGAAGTAGGGTGTTATGCTCCGGCGGCCCGAACCACGTAAAACCCTCTGTGTTCACCATCTTGCTGCACTCAATCTCCTGGGACTAGCCCTCGTGAATCCAAAGAACCTCCGTGGGCTGCTCTCTAAGCAGGTCCAGAGGAAGTGTCGTTTAAGACCTTCGACAACGGCCATTAACGATCACCACCTCCACGTAGCACCACACAACAACCCATCAATGGTACCAACAGCTAGTACCTGGAAGCATAGACATCTCAAAAGGGCAGCGCTCCCTCGCCATCTTGGTCTGTTAGGCGATTTGGTGTGAGCGAAATGGTAGAATCTTCCAAGCAAAAGAGAATAGTCTCCGAGCGATTGTACAAGCTGGTATAAAAGACGAAGCCGCGCTTCGGTGCCAAGCCGGGGCAAGGCATTTACAGAGGGTACACTCTCAACAGAGAAACATCGCCACTTAGTTCTTCTTCCTCCGCGCAACTCGCGCTCTATGTACCCTTGAAAATATTTGCTGCTCCTTCTTAGTATAATGCCCTTTGGGGGTTTTTGAAAAATTAATTATTGTTATTATTGTCGTTATTATTATTAGAGGCTGTCTAGATTTCAGCTGCTTGAAATTTAAGAAAATTTCAAGCACTGAATAGTTAGTAGCTAACTACTATTATTAACAACTAATCTTTAGAATTAATCATTAATCCTTAACTTTATAGGTTAATCAATTACAAAATTATTCATTTTATTATTTACAATTAACATAATCCTTATAAATTAAGGATTAACAAAAAAAACTTACAATGTCGGCGCTCATCCCTGCCAGTGCCGCGAGTGTCATCTGACACTAGCGGCCGGATCAGGCACCTGTCATCTATTATTATTATTATTATTATTATTATTGTTATTATTATTATTATTATTATTATTATTATTATTATTATTATCCACTGTTGGTTCCTACAAGCTGCAGCAGCACGCAGGCAGCTGATGATCATGAAAAGACACGCAATTGAAGATCAAAGTGCTGCTACTATGACGACGTACGTACGGATGTACTACACATCATCACGAGTGGGCCGTGACAATGATAAGGCACGGTACTTGTCTACCTTTCTGGGATCTTTTATTTATCATTAGTTAATTCATTTTTAAACTAATTAATGATAAATAAAAAGATTCGAAAGAATTATTAATTATCTTCAAATCAAGATTGCCAGTGGATGGGAAACTTCGGCGAGAACAGTTAGTTGTACGAGCGAGTTCATGGCCGCCAGGGCCCGTGTCATGATTCTGATGTGATCCAATAATTCATGGCTCCACGAAGCTGCACAGGTCACGAGTGATGAGAAGCGAGTACGATGTGCATGGGCTGCACAAACACTGGAGGTTGCAAATGCTGTAATACCAATATATATGGATCAAATAACAAAGGCGAAATATAGAGGGATCAAAATCTAATATTTTTATATGGATCTGGCCCAAAACGACGTACCTTCGGGAAACCAACAGCACAGTTCGCTTGTTCCTCCTTTTTTTTACATATAAAGACAACACAGATTTTCAACGCACTGTTGATGATCTCAGTGGGCCTGTCTTTATCTTTACCACAATTTGCTGGCCCATCTATGCTTTTATTTATTTATTTATTTATTATCTTCATAATGAATAGAAACAAGTGATGGACTTCATTACTCCAGATCAAGGAAAACGTTTTTGGTAGACGAAAAATATAGGAGGTTGCTGATAAAGCGGAAATTTCCGAAATTTCGAATGCAAATTCAAACATATTTGAATGATTTTTTTTTAAAAAAATGAATGAATTTTATCTGTTTTTGCAAACAAATTTGCTAAGCAAGTCATTGTCAAGGTTGGCGGCAGATCATCAGCTGTGTAGCGAGTCTCCTATCTCTCTGTCGGTGCCACCAATTCCACGCGCATTGAATGCCACGTCGTCGCAGTCGCCTACTCCGCGTGCGCGGGCAATGTAGCTCGTGGCCGCCTTTACATCTATCCACTTGTGAGCTGACCTGCTGCGCGGCGCCATAGGCACGTCGTTGCTATCAAGACTTCAATTCGTCCATATATTTCTCCCATGGTCTGGCCCCTGCTCCACGAGACGCCATGACCATCTACAGGCAGCTGAGACCTGCAGCGAGCTTTAACGTCAGGATCACTGGCGCTATGATCGTTTTCAGCTTGATTGCTTGCGGACGTGTGTTCAGCGCCTCCGCGGTTTTTTATTAATGGAACAAAGTTGTAGGAGATGTACACAGCTATTCAAAACATAATATAACCACTTAGGCTCACCCATCCATAATAATGGAGATCAAATATCACAAGGAACAAAGTCAAGATCACCAAATAAAAACAAGTCCAAGCTTTCATTTTATTTCCAAATTCCATCCAAATTTAGCAAGACCTCCATGATCACCATCTTTAAGAGTCTATAACCATTTTTCATATTCGCTTTCACCGCCTCTTCTAGGCTACAACAACCATGTGCCGGTATAATAGGTTATTCTGAAAATTACCTGTAAAAAGGTGTTAGACATCACATTATTGAATATCATATCATTAATATTCAACCATATTATCCAATGTAGAGCTTCAGCACCTAATAAAATCTTATTTCTAAGCTTCGACAAAAACCATGAAGCCAATATCCAAACATATTTGAAGTACTAGAAAGGGAGTTGAATTTAAATGTCATACACATGGTATTCCATAAATCTTGCAAAATGACAATTGAGTAATAAAATGATACTTCCTAACAACAACACAATTTAAGGCTATCTTGTCGGCTTCTTTTTGCAGGCTTATCTCTTGCGAGAGCAACACCTTTCATGAGATACGAAAAAAAAAGGTCAGTTTTTGACGGTACTTTGATTTTCCAAAGCGGACATTTAGATGGAACAACTCCATTTTATTTCAGACATATACATACAGCATACCGAGAAAGTACCACTACTATGTAGGTTCCAAACAAAAGTATCTTTGTCATCCTTTAGATTGATCATCATTTCTTATGACACAAGATCATACCAAGCAAGCAAGATAGTGTCCACTAATGCCCTTCCGAATAAAACATTTAGTGGAACAATGCTTAAAACTTGAGCATCTGTTGTGTTCTTCTTCCTCACAATATTATATAGATATGGATACATAATTCGGAGAGGTTCATCACCAAGCCACGTGTCTCACGAAAATCTAATTTTAGAACCACTATGAAATTGGAAAGATTCTCTTTCTAAGAATTGGTCTTTAACTATCACAAGTTCGGACCAAAATTAAGAGTCTCCCATCTGTTTTTTTAACCTGGGTTAAAGTTCTGACAAGTATTTCCTTCTTAGAATGTTTTGCCAAATTCTCTCCTCATTAATAAGTTTAAACAACCATTCACCGAAAATACACTTGTTTTGGGTGTCAAGATTTTGGATACCAAACCCACCTTAGGTGAACACAGTCTACTCTGTTTGGTGAGCCTATGCTTGTTTGTGTTCATCGCATTACTAAAAATATCTGGAGCGATAGTAGTCTAATATTTGAAAAAGAATGCGCATTCCCTGTGGACTTCGAAAAAGGAAAGCATTTTATTCCACGTAATATATAGTATTTTATTCATTCAAGTTTATCTGTACACCCATGTCAGATGCACATCATCATTACCCATACATGTTGCCAAACTTTATTCATCATTACTACTACAAACTTTTTTTTATCATCACACGCACGCAAGTTTGTTGTCGCTGCTTCGTCGTTCAAGCGCGCCTTCAAGGGCAGAAGGTGATCTCGTAGTTGGTACCGGCGGGGCACGTGTAGATGGTGTTGCGCGTGTCCTTGGGGTACGTTATCGTCTGCGGGCACCGCTTCTTGAAGTACTCGGTGCCGTTGTTCGGCCCGCAGCTGCTGATCTTGCCGTCGCACGGGTTGCCGCACCCGGCCTTCCGCCGCTGCTCCGATGGGCAGTCGAACGTGATCTCCTGCACCGGGCACGACGGCCCGCCGCGGGCGCACTGCTTGGCGCCGCCGGTGGGGAGGAACGACATGGGCACGTTGAAGCCGTGGACGAGCGAGATGTCGAAGTAGTCGACGCCGCCGCCCTGCCGCTTCTTCCCGAGCGAGTACTCGGCCAGCGTGATGGGCTCCGCCCCGACCTTTTTGCACACCAGCGTGCCGCCGCAGTCGCCCGTCTGGCACTGCCCCAGCGTCCCGTTGATGATGAAGCCGCACCCTGTTCGGCCCCATACGCGGCCGTTCTGCGTGCCGGCAGGCACGTCGATGAACCACGAGTCCCCGGTGTTGAGCTGCGTGCCTCCGCCTGGGATGGCCGCGGGGTGCACCGTGTAACCGCACTTGTTGGTGACCACGATGGTCACGGCGTCGGTGCACGCCGCGGCGACCAGGAAGAGCGCGAGGAGGCGAAGAGCGGATGCCATTTTGTTGTGCTGTGGAATGGAACGACGTGAGATGGATACTTATTGTAGCGGCAATGGATAAGTCTTCTCTTCAAGTCAACATTAGCATGCGCGAATTTTCTTCAAATCTTCCATGAGTCGGGTAAGGCGCATCTCATAACAGTGTTCATTTTAGTCTCGTGCGACGAAGCTATCCAAAAAAGTGAGCTCAAAGTACAAAGCCTGTCAATCTCACAAGTGTCTTCTTTACATCTTGCACGGTCTTTGCAGCATAATTCTGATTACTAGTTTTGACCACATCAATAAACAAAAAGCAGCACGATTGGGAGTATCACGAAAACTATTTCTTGGACAACTCTCCACGTTTTTGTATACAAGCATATTGTTTGCTCAAAATAAACTTATTTTGGTTCTAGTGACTGAATGAAGAATTAGCTAGAGATGGTACAACCTGGAAGGTCTTTACCTGGATCATGCAAAACCACAAATTAAACATATTTTTTGAAAAGGAGTAAGCAGCAGGGAGGTCCTACTGCTATTAAATTCCATTAATCATGAAGTAAGTTACAGATATCAATTTTTATGTCCATAGGCTGAGGCCAACAATAGAGTAAGAGCAGTCTAAGAAAAGGAGGCCAGCCATTCAAGGAATGCATGCCTACGAGCTTGGGAAAATCTAGAGGCCTGCAGTTTACATTCTGATACGAAAAGGCTTTTCAATCTAGCCAGGTTTGGCTCTGTCCTTCAAAAATATGTGCATTGAATCCCTAGTGAGCTTTGAGTGAGAGGCAGAGCTCCCGAAGCCAACCGCCGGTGGCCACCCGGCCCCGGCGTCCACCCCCTCCATCGGCGGCAGTCGTCGGCCTGCTGTCTGCCATGGCCTCCTCGCCCTACCCGGAGCCCCTGACCGCGGGCTCTCTGGACCTTCCGTTGCGGACCTCGACTCCTCTGCCAGACGTGAAGGCTTCTCCACAGCTGGAGCCCGCCCCCCGGTCGTCGCGGGTATCGGATCCGCTACTGGTACACACTTCACTGCCCTCTCTGCCTTCCCCTGTGGAAAGCATTCCATCGCCTGCTCTGCCTTCACCCGCCACTCTGGCGAGGCTCGCTCGGATGCCTCGCCGCTCCTCCTGCACCCCCTTCACCTCCCTCTGTAGTCCGTTCTCGTCAGTGGATGACCCTGCCTGTCGCGGACACATATCCTCTGCAGTAACTGCACTGCAGTTACTGCGACTGACATGTGGGCCCCATGCCTTACGAACCCACATGTCAGCCGCAATAACTGTAGTGCAGTGCAGTTACTGCAGAGGATGTGGATGCGCCCGTCGCCCCTCCTCTGGGGATGAGCGCGAGTTCTCCCTCCTCCCGATCATTCACGACCCAGTCTCAAAATCCGACGAGGATACCCCGGCCCGCCGCTCTACTCCTAGGGTCGTGCTGCCGCCGAACCCCCCTTCCACCGCATTTGCCCAACCGGCCCCCTGCCACTTGGCCTCTTACTCTTCGTCGCTTTTCTCCACAACGTTCACGGCAATGCCTCTCACCTCGGGATGCCCGATTCCAGCCTCCCCACCGGTGTCCTCGGTGGCTACATCTGCCTCTACTGCTCCTCTAACGGGCGCCGCCCGTGGCTGTTCCATCTCCTATGCCGAGGTGACTGATATCCCCGCGATCCTCGGTCGCCCTGTAACCTCGGATGTTGGAGCGGACTCGACCCCTTGTACGATCACCTCTGCCTTCAATGCGGATGACACCGCTGCGGTTGCTCCTGCCAAGTCCACTCGCGCTGAGCATCGCCTACCTACTCCGAGTCATGGGCCTATGTCCCATCCTGCCCACTCGGGCGGCGCACGCCATACATCCCGTCATAATTCGCCCCTGTCCCCAGCGGTCAGGTTGAAGCGCTCGGCCCAAGCGCTTAAGGCAACCATCTTCGCTGGCCTTCTGCCAACCCCCCTCCTGCTTCGTCCTCTCAGGTTGCATCATCCTCCGGCCTCTCAGGTACGGACGATGATGATGCTGGATGGACAAAAGTCTTACCAAGGCAACATGTGCGCCCCTCACCACATACCGCCATGCCTCTAGGCTGTAGCTCCCGCCCACCCCTCTTGCCCGAACTACAAAAGGCCTTCCAGGGCCGTTGTTTCAAATGCCTTGCCTCGGATCACCTGGTTTCCACCTGCAAGGAACCCCCTCATTGTTTCTGTTGTCTTTCTTCCGGCCATAGGGCTGCTCACTGCCACATTCCGCCTGGCCCTGACGGTCACCTCCCTGTTCACCACAACGTCCTTTATCCGAATACGGATATCCAGAGCCACCTCTCCTTCCCGCCCCTCCCCACCACCCCGTACCGCCCACCACCAAAGATGTCCTGCTACCTCCCGGGTCAGGCTGACTCCCGTGCGCGCCATGGACAGTCGACGTTCCTTGTCTAGGGCATTGCAACATTCGACTTCTGACACCTCCACATGCACGCTTTGACACTAACGCCCATGTCAGGTGGCTGTCGTGCGGAGCCGGCTGCGGCCGCCGATGCCATCCTCCATCAGCTCAGAATTTGGTGCCATAACAACCTAGTCACTAGCCTGAACCCCACGCACTGCTCATTCGGTACGACCTCCCAGAACAGAGGATCCGGGCTGCCCAGGCTGAATCCCTCGCGGTGGAGGGGAGCGCCATGTTCTCAAAGCCTGGAACCCCTACCCAGCACACCAAATCTGCTGACCTTACCAGGTCACAGTGTTCATCGAACACCTCCCGCTCCACGCGTGGTCGGCGGAGAGCATATGACAGATTTTGGGCAATGTTTGCATCTTCGACCACATATTGGAGGACTCCTACCTCCAAGGGCAAATGGAAGTCTTCAGCTTTGTTGGGTGGATGCAAAACCCTGACCTGCTCTCCAGGATGAAGACAATCACCTTCTTTTCAGAGCGGGTTGGATGCTCTGGCTCCAGTGACGACCCTCCGAGCATGGAGGAGATGGCAATGCCACCGGAGGGGCGCCAGATTGACATCCTCATCCACCTTGTTGGCTACTTCAATCACTCTCCGCCCCGCTCCCCCTCACTGACTTCCTCAGTGGCGAGCGGAGAATTCCCCTCTGACCCTAAAATGGAGGACTCCCAATACCATCCTTTCACCTGACAACGCAGGGTGGTCGATGGTGCCCACCAGATTCCCTTGAGGCCTGGGAGGGGATCCTGCCATGAGGACCATCCTCCGATTGATCGACACGAGGGTGACCCGAAAGATGATGACTACTACAACCTTGGAGCTGGCCACTGGCATTCCAACATCCAAGCTAGAGGAGGCCCGACCAACGACCTGGCTCCCTGTCGCCTCACATCATGAATGCCGCCATGACTTGTGGGTAATCAGCAGCGCGACGATCGCTCCACCCAGAATGTGGTCATCCCGATCAGAATGGTGGGCGTCGAATCCCCTCTCTCTGGACGATCAAGGGGCTGCTCCCACGATGGGAAGTCTCCTTCTGCGACCACAAACAGCTTTGGCAGGAGCAGCCGAGCAGCACAATCCCCTCGTGTCCTCCCCGCTGTTCCCCAACGTGGATGTGGTGGTAAGGGGTGTCTGCCTGATCCGACTAGCGACCCTATGTTAGACCCCCCCTGCAGGCCTTATCTCCTGAACCGACGGATGGCCTTCATGTTGGCATTAGCAACTCGGCCCTGGCCTCCCAAGAAACTGAGATGATCCTCTTCGCGGTGCTGAACCCCCTTGCTGCTATGGCTCAGGTTGATGGTTCGGCCCCTACTCTGCAGGGCCTGCTGCAGCCCGCTATGGAAGGTGGGCCTACCATCAACACCATGGCCCATGCCGAGGAGGTGGGCCATACGCGTGGCCTAGGCCCGAGGGGAGTTTTTAAACTCCATCTTCCCGCCTCCGGTTGCCCTGCTCCTTCCAGCTCCACCTCAGGCGAACGCAGGCTATCCTTTTCCTTGGAGCCAACCCGCTGCAACACCAGACTAGCGGAAAACCCAACGCTCATCTCAACAGCTCAACGAGCCACCATCTGCCTCATCAAGTAGCTGGACGTGGTGTCCGACAAGGACCGCGTCAGAGAGGAGGCCATCGCCAAGTACCTGAAGATGTTCAAGGCCCCGCTATCAACCCAAGCAATCTGAGCCATCCACAGGGCGGTGGGGATGCACGACACTGCGGTGATTGCTGCCTCTTTGGCCATGGCAGCTGGGGAGGTGATGGCCCAGACGTCCAATGCCTGATGGCCCCCCTCCTACGTCTTACCCCAATGTCATCTCAAGCAGTAATGATAAGGTTACAAGTCAAGGGTTTTTGGACTATGATTGTGTGTGGGTGTCTTGTTGTCTGGCCCACTCTAACAGTTTGGCACATAGGATGTGTATCTTCATGTTTACCTGTTGTATGTATATCCAGTGGTAGCTCCCTAGAGTTGGCCACCACTGTTATCAATGGTCCAAATGAATGATCAACTACCTGTCCTCCCTTGAAATGTACGTGGATTGAACACCGCAGGGCGAAGAGAAGTGGTCCGTCATATGATCAACTTAGTAAACCCCTTTATCGCCCGCCTCCAGGAGACCAAGACGCCATGGATCCTGGAATTCCACGAGAGATCACGGGACAACGCTTGATTGGAACGTGCTGCCTGCCGGCAGGCGGCACCTAGGGAGGCACCCTTGTGGCCTGGAACAGTGATGTCGTCTCGGTCAGTCAGAAGATCATCAGAGACTTTTCGATGTCCATCATTTTCACGCGGCCAGCCTCCCATGTCGACCACATGTTGACTGTGGTCTACGGCCCGACAGACCACACAACAAAGGATGACATTTTGGAGGAGTTGAGCAGCTTGTAACCACCGGATGCCATTGCCCGGTTATGTGCAGGTGATTTCAAACACATCAGTGATGTAAGGGATAGAAGCAACACCAACATTGACAGATGCATGATGGGAAAGTTCAGAAGGACGCTGGACCTGTTTGAGTTGATAGACCTTCCCCTCTAAGACTAGAAATACATGTTGTCGGTACCCTGCAGACGGGGTACCCTCGCAAACAAGGTGAAAACACCTAGGCACGTCCGGTGGCGCCATGTGTCTCGAAGGTGCCAGACCCCGGCCTTCCTCAAGGACAAGCTCCGACATTGCCACATGAGCCTAAAAGATGGAACTCGGCTCCTCCGGTAAGGCGAGCTCCACGATATGCCACGTGTAGGGACGGGAACCCACCCAACCTTGGGGGAGAGCTCCAATGTAGCCACGTGGCTTGGAGCACCAGGCCAGCCCCCCCCCCCCCCCCCCCCCCCCCGCCCCACAAGGAACGGCTCGGAGCTGCCACGTTCCCCGAAGAGCCCCGGAGCTGCCACGCGTCATGAAGAACCGGGACTGGCCTCCCCCGCAGGGGCCAGCCCCGACGCTGCCACACGTCCTACAACTTGCCATGGGCGGTAAGATGCGGGAGTTAAGGGATGGTGCACCCTGCCCAAGTCAAGCATTGAAGACGCGCACCCACCTCCGGCGCACAACGCGGAGCACGCCAATTGTCAGAGACTGTTGTGACCAATCGCATCACCGTGAAGGCGCTGCAGGCCTATCCCACCTAGACAAGTGAGTAGCTTGCGGCAACAAGACAGGCTGACGGGACACCTTCTTCCATCGTCAGCAACGACGCGTGGGCTACTAGAGAGAGGCAGCAATACGGCGAGTCTTCACTGCCATAGTCACAGGAAGCTTATGCGAGAAGCATAGATCTTTAGGATAAGATTGCCTCGGGACCACCTGTCGGGCCTCAAACCCCACTTGTAAGGCGTTTGGCCTTAGCTATAAAAGGACCGGACCGCCACCGTTACAAAAAACCCAACATCGAATCCCCGATACACAGACACATCCACACACACACTAGCAATACAATCCAACGTGGAGTAGGGTGTTACACTCCTTGCAGCCCGAACCACGTAAAAACCATTGTCTCATACACTCTCATACGCGCGTACACTTGATTGAGGCCTAAGCCCCGCCAAACAAGAACTTCCGCGGGCTGCTCCTTAGCAAATCTTGGAGAAGTGTCGCATAAACACTTCGACATTTGGCGCGCCAGGTAGGGGCATTTTCCCTCAAAAATGTGGTAGCTCTTTCACCACCATGGTATTCCCAAAGCCTTCGAGTAGCAGCAAGATCAAGCTGCAAAAGGTCGACCAGCGTGTCGATGAAGACATGAAGATGGAGTTCCAAAGGATGGAACGCATTGTGGAAACGGTTCACCAGACTGTAAACTTCGACCTTAACAGCGACCACGAGCGTCGCAAAGCACTCCACATCACCTGTGGAGGATCTTGGGAACCCGCATCCAGGAATGCGGTCAAGACCGTGGTTTGGGCGATGGCTTCAACAACCTCTACTCATGCTCTGGCGCCGCATCACAGATGGATGGAGACGTCGATCAGCTTTGACGTCTGTGACTGCACTGAAAACAAGGCGGGAGCCGGGCTGCTGCCCCTCCTCGTCGCCCCCACCATCGCCAACGTAAAGTTCTACCATGTACTGGTAGATGGTAGGTCTGGCCTCAACCTCATCAGCGGTGCCGCCTTCGACAAGCTGAAGATTCCCGTGACTAGGCTTGCCCCATCAAGACCATTCTCGGGGTAGGGCCAGGGAGTATTATCCCGTACGGCAGCATCCACCTCCTGGTGACCCTCGAGACACCCGATAACTTTAGGATGGAGAATATATTATTCGACGTTGCGAAGTTTAGCCTCCCCTACCTTGCCATCATCAGCAGGCCAGCCCTGTACCGGTTCATGGCTGTAGCCCATTACGGCTACCTCGTCCTCAAGGTGCCGACTCCCTATAGCATCCTCAAGATCTGCAGATATCGCCCCGCTATGGTGACAACTTTGGAGAAGCTCCGAGCGCTGGCAGTGGCCCCTGCACCTGCCCTGATCGACGCTAGATCGAGTCAGCCCCTGCCAGACTCACGCGCACACAGTCGCACCGCTACACGATAGGTGCAACCCTCTGACGATGATGACATGTCCATCAAGACAATCCAGATTGGCTCTGATGCTGCTCAGACCACCCGTATCGCGGAGAGTCTGGACAACGAGCAGGAATCGGCGCTCACCGCTTTCCTATGAGCTAATGTTGACGTCTTCGCCAGACAACCATCGCAAATGTCAGGCATCCCCAGTGAAGTGATCAAGCACCGTCTGAAGATCTACCCCGACGCCCGGTGAGCACAACAGAGGCCTCATAAGCAGTCCATCGAGCGGCATAACTTCATCAATGAAGAGATCAAGAAGCTACTCGATGGTGGTTTCATATGGGAGGTCCACCATCCCAGATGGCTAGCCAATCCTGTTGTGGTCCCAAAGGCTGGCGGTAAGCTTCAGATGTGCATCAACTACACCAACATCAACAAGGCATGTCCTAATATCCTTTCCCTCTCCCTAGAATAGATCAAATTGTAGATTCAACCTCGGGATGCGATATGTTATGCTTTCTAGATGCATATTCGATGTTCCACCAAAGCCCAATGTCTAGAGAGGACGAAGAACATACCACATTTATAACTGTAGATGGCCTTTACCGCTATGTCTCCATGCCTTACGGTCTTAAGAATGCCCTCCCCACCTTTGTACGTGCCATGCATAAAACATTTGGGGACCTCATTCGGGACCTAGTAGAGGTATATGTCAATGATATTGTAGTTAAAATCCAGACACATACATCATTGCTAGAGAACCTCGCCCTAGTCTTTGGCAGACTACGAACCACACGCACAAAGGTCAATACCAACCAGTGTGTGTTCGGAGTAAAAGCTGGGAAGATCCTCGGTTTCTTGGTCTCACACCGAGGGATTGAGGCCAACAAAGAGAAGATCAAGGCAGTGGAGCTGATGCGGCCTCCAGCCCACATCAAGGACGTGCGGAAGCTTGCAGGATGCTTGGCAGCGCTCAACCAATTTATCTCTAGGCTGGCTGAGCGGGACCTCCCGTTCTTCAAGCTCCTGCATCAGTTTGGACCATTCGTCTGGACCGAGGAGGCAGAGAGGGCATTCCACGTGCTGAAGCAGCAGCTGATGTCGCTGCCCATAATAGTGGCACTGGAGTCCAGGGAGCCCCTATACCTACACATCGCCACCACAACGGAGGTGTTAAGTATGGTTTTGGTTGGAGCGGGCTGGTCCCCAGCAGCCCTGACGGACGGAATGGGGCCCTACCACTGATTCTGAGCCCCAGGGCTTGGAGCTCGCAGGGGGCCCTAACAACAGGGTTACCTCTGGGTCCCAGCCCCTAGAGGATGCCTGGGTCCCCTTAGGGGGCCCCGAAGAGCAAGGAGCCTCTAGGTCCCAGCCTCCAAAGGATGATCGGGTCCCCCTAGGGGGCCCCGGAGAGCAATGAGCCTTTGGGTCCCAGCCCCCAGAGGATGACCGGGTCCCCCTAGGGTTCCCTAGAGATCAAGGAACCCTTGGGTCCCAACCCCCAAAGGATGCACCGGGCCCTGGGGACGTGGAGTCTCTGAGCCTGGAGCAGATAGAAGAGGACGTGCCACTTTCTCCATGGAGATCCCGAACTGTCCAACGCCCGGTCTACTTCATCAGCGAAGTCCTACATGAAGCAAAAACAAGGTACCTTGAAATGCACAAGCTGCTCTGTGCGGTACTATTTGTGTCGAGGAAGCACCACCATTACTTTTAGGCACACAGAGCTTCAGTGGTGACTTCGTTCCCACTGGGGGCGGTGCTGCGCAGCCCTAACAACATAGGCAATATCACCAATTGAGCGGCCAAACTGGTGAAGTTCGAGCTCGACTTTATACCGCGACACGCAATCAAGAGCCAAGCGCTAGCGGATTTCGTCGCCGAGTGGACTCCCTCACCAAGCAACCCAGGGGGCTGGGAAATCAGCGAGTCAGAGCCCAGGGTACTGGTGCTTACCAGACCTCACTGGACACTCTTCTTCGATGGATCCTCACGGAAGCAAGGAGCCGTAGCCGGCATATTGCTCACCTCGCCAACAGGAGAGCAGTCCAAGTATGTGGTGCGTCTGGACTTTAAGGCGACCAACAACATGGCGGAATATGAAGGCCTCATCTTTGGACACACAACTTCATAGGGTCTTGGTGTCCAGCAGATGATGGTAAAGGGAGACTCGCAGCTGATCATCAAGCAGGTCCGGAGAGAGTGCTACTTCAACGACCCCCAGCTCCTAGTGTACCTGCTGCACATTAAGAAGCTGGAAGCTAGTTTTGAGGCCTTGGACCTATGCCATGTGCCGCGTGCCGACAACTCCATCGCTGATGCCCTATCAACCATGGCATCCACGGGAGCTCGGTTCCTGATGGGGTCTTTGACAGGAGGTTGGTGCGGCCAATCGGTAGGCCTACGGGGCCTAATGAAGAAGGCGATCCCAACACCACAGAGCTGGCGATCACGACAGCCCTACAACCATGGGGCCCGCCGAGGTTCTTGTGCATCGCCAGGGACCCCGGATCACCCAGAAGCTCAGGAGAGTCCCGATGCATGGATAAAAAAGATCTGAGACTATATGAAGGACAACTTCCTTCCGGAGGATCATTATCCGCTGAGAGGATCGTGAGGATGGCGAAACGCTACATGCTGGTAGAAGGTGACCTCTGCTGGTGTGGCGCCAATAGTGTTGTGCTACGGTGCATAACTCGGGAGGAAGGTTGCGACTTGCTCATAGAGATCCACGAGGGAGAGTGCGGGAATTACGCATCTTCCTGCACGCTGGTTGGCAAAGCCTTCCGACATGGCTTCTACTGGCCAACAACACTACAAGACACTGTCAAGCTAGTCAAGAGATGCAAGGCGTGCCGGTTCCACGCCAAGCAAATTCACACTCTCGCACAGACGCTGCAGATGATCCCGCCCTCTTGGCCTTTCGTGGTCTGGGTGCTGGATATCCTGGGACCCTTGCCCAGGGCAGTCGAAGGGTACTAGCTCCTTTACGTTGCTGTAGACAAGTGCACCAAGTGGTCATAGGAAGCCCCAGTGATCAACATCAACATGGAGTCTGCAGTCAAGTTCATCAAGTCGATTGTCTGTAGGTTTGGGGTCCTGAACATGATCATCACCGACAACGGGACCCAGTTCACTAGTGCGACTTTCCAGGACTACTGCAAAGACCTTAACGTCCAAGTTTGTTATGCATCTGTGGCTCATCCAAAGAGCAACAGTGATGAGATCATGCATATTATCATTGCACAAATAAACATGGCACAATGTTTATTTGTTTGGGATCCTGGCTCAAGTGAATGTGCACTCTTATTTGATGGACAAGATCAAGATGGCGCACTATGTCGTCCACCACCTTGGCCTCCTCCATTCAGGCATACAAAAAGATTTGATGGCGTTGCACATTTGGACCAACACATTAGAGAAGATGAACTTGAGTTGAGGGCTGATAGGAAAATTGGTCTCGATCTTCCGAAAGGTAATGGATACGTCGATTCATGTGGAGATCTCGACGTTGATGATTCGAGGCTCTCGAGTAGAACACGAACAACCCCTGCAATCACTACACCACCGCTCCGTTGGTTATCAACCGTGTTTCACACGATTGACCTCACCAAGAAGGCTAATCCCTGCAAGTGCAACCGAGAACACAAGCAAGAACAAGGTAGACACGATCTGAAATCGCAAAGTTGGGGTTTCACAAACCGAAGAACGGCGATATTATTGATCTAAGCAAAACCCAATTGTTCATGGCGGCTAATATGGAGTATATATAGGTGGGAGGACGTCCAAGGGGGTGTTAGGGTCGTGACCTAACCCTAAGACACGAAAATAATGGACTTAGACTTGATACAAGGCCCAATGGCCCAATACGGTGGCACAGCACCCTGACAGATTCTGTACTTGATTTTGTTTCGACGATTCCGGACGACTCCGAACGTATTTTGACATGGGACCGGCGCCATTGGAAAGTTTATCCTCTCCCCTTTCCGTGCATATGTAGAACGTCCAAAAAGGAGTTTGTATGCATCCTGGGCGTGCGTTTTAGTGCGTACTGCTCCTGGACTCCGAGTTGGATACGATTTGGAGTTTGGTTCGGTTTTCATCTTCTTTGAACGAATTATCAGGTCTTCCACGTCCCTAATACTTCCTACAAGTACTCCTTGAACCTCTCCATGGATCCTAATCACAATTAAATCATTATGTCGCAATCTATGCTCAAAAACATAAAAGGAAATATATAAGAACGAGTTCACCTCTGAAATTAATTGTTGTGTATGAACTCTATTGATTGCATCTTGTATGTTCAATGGAGTGTTGTTTGTATCCATAGAAGTGATGTCCTCATCATCCTTCTCTTCTTGAATTGGAGTCGTTCTCGACTCAAGTTCATCTTCTCTAATGTGTTGGTCCAAATGTGCAACGCCATCAAATCTTTTTGTATGCATGAATGGAGGAGGCCAAGGTGGTGGACGACATAGTGCGCCATCTTGATCTCGTCCATCAAATAAGAGTGCACATTCACTTGAGCCAGGATCCCAAACAAATAAACATTGTGCCATGTTTATTTGTGCAATGATAATATGCATGATCTCATCATTCTCCCCTTCTTTATGACAAGCCGTCCTCGGCTTGCTCGTATGTCGAGGAAAAAAGATTGCTTTGGGGGTAGAATGAGTGTTGTCCATAATGCACAACCGCAGTGAATAATGCTTTTGTTGTCTCTGCTGCAAGGAAAAAATACTATAAAAACTTGACAAGACATTATTAGCGTTAGTACATCCATTCATTTCACCATATTGTTGCAGCACAAAAGGAGCTTGCACATTTGAACATATGTAAACTTTATGCACTATAAATTCACCACTATCTTCATAGTTGCCTATAACATGAAAATTATTTCTACTTAATAAAGGCAATTCAGATTGAGAAAATATTATCTTCTCTACGATATCTAGATCACAAAGAGTGTCAAATTCAATATAGCCCAAAGTATTTAGAGAAGATAACAATTTCAGCTCATCCCTTTGACATGTAGTTGGGACCAAATGCTTAATTTCAGCACAAGTGAGTGATGAAGTATCAAATTCATTTGGTTGTTCTAGCATAGGTACAAGATAATTATCAGCACACAACTCATTTTTGTTGTAAGAATCAGTAGGAAAATCAACTAATGGTAAAGGTGTATTATGAAAAGGTTCATCTTGTTGTTGCTCATCGATAGTATGATTGGTAGCAAAATTCAGCACATCTGAAAATGTCATACCTTGGTGAACTGTATAGCATTGTCCATTAACACTACTCTCATTTTCAGCAAGAAATTCAAATGCATTATGAGTTGATTCATCAAAAAATTCAGAAGAGTTGTTCAACACCTCACTCTCATTTGCATCTACATTTATTTGTTCATGTTCCTGCAAAAGGTTAGACAAAGGAGGAGGTACAACAAGAAAATTCTTCTCAAGTTCATGTATTTCATCTTTGCAATTAGATACATTAGCAAAAGTTTCTCGCATAAAATTTTCATATCTTTCCATGTTCGAGGTTTTTCTATATCGCTTAAGTTGTCCCACCAAGTTAATGCAAGATCAACTAACGCACTAGAAATATTTCTAATCTTTCTCCTCTCACACATATGCAATTTTCCAAAAAATTTATCCAACTCTATTTCCCAAGCAATATATTCATCGTAACCAAAACCATCATAAGAATGAAGAGATGGGAGAATGTAATTACTTCTTGTGTGTAAGGATAGAAACGCCCAAGAGGGGCGGTGAATTGGGCTTTCTTTCAAATTTTAAGACAATTAAAAACGAACTACTTAAGCCCAATTCCCAATGCGGTTCTAGCTATGCAATCAACGTAGATATAACTTGAAGTAAAGATTGCAAAATGTAAAGAGAGGGAGAGGAATGCAAACGCTAGGGGACACGGAGATTTATCCCGTGGTTCGGCAAGATCGCAAGGATCTTCCTACATCCACGTTGTAGCACCCACCGAAGGGTTTTGCCACTTCCAATGTCACGGAGACAATGTAGTCTTCACTAATCTTCTCCGTTCGCCATCTCCGGCAAGGTGGAGCTCAAGCCTTGTACAACCGTCGATGTTCCGGGCTTCCACACACACCTTGGCAAGCTCCGGAACGATCTTCTTCAACTTCTCACTAGCCTAGAGAGTTCAATCACAGAGAATGAACGCACACAAGCTTCTCTCTAGCCTATTACAAATGATCTAAAAGTGTGGAAATGTATGCTCTATGGTCTTGATTGCTCTTGGATGTGTAGTGTGCTTCAGGTGATCAAGACTTGTCGAAATGACCGGGTTGGAGGGGTTTTATAGCCAGCTTAACCGAAATAGCCGTTGGAAAAGTAGGCTGACAGAACTTTTCTGTGCACACCGGATGATCCGATGTCTCCCCTCTAGTTATCATCGGTGTAATTACTTTGGCTGACGTCATTGTGTCAGATATTACCGTTATTAGACCGATGTTGCCCCAGTCTTCTCATCGGATACTCCGGTGGCTCTTCCTCCAGAATTTGCTTGATCTTGATGCTTACTGGAGTGATTAACCGATGTGTGTAATTCTGCACATCTGATGATCCGGTGCTTCACTTGTTCCATTTGTACTGCAAACTGTATTGATGCACCGATGTTGTTGAGCCCTTCACATCGGATGATCCGGTGAGTTCATTTGTCTGAGGTCTTTTTCTTCAGTTGAATCAACTCGACCAATGTTTTCATTTTGGAAATCATCGGTTGATCCGGTGAGTTGATTTTGCTTGCTTCGAGTTGTTTTGATTGAATCTTTTGTGTCTTTCTCGAATGACCTCTTAGACATTTGTTCCACACGGCTCTCTTATGACTCTTAGGCATTGTATGATGTCAATTTTTGATTGAGTGACTTGGACATAGAGCCTTCACGTCTTGTCTTTATCTTATGAATTTTGATCTCAAAAGTTGAGTATCTATGGGTCTCCAATGACATAATCATTTCATCTTAGTTAGTGTTAATGGGGACCTTGCATTCACAAATTCATTAGTAAAGTTCAATGGTTGTCATTAATCACCAAAACCATACAACATGAGGGGGGCCTAGATGCTTTCATTGTGGAAGGTGTTGTAAAGGTGGTCTGAATGTCATGTGAATCCTTGGTTGATGTTTGATTTTTAGTGAGCAACTTCATCGTCGTCTTCATCATGTCCATCATCTCAGCATATAATGCATGATTCTTGCTTTTACCTGACATTGTTAGTAGTAAACAGAAGACAACACAAAAAATATGCTATCCCTATCAACTACAAAGGATAATGGCAAAGTGGAAGTGGAATCACACACTCTCAAGCGTCTTACCACGCTCTTACAAGTGTTCTTACCGACACTACAGGTGGCAAACGGTGGACGGTATGAAGAAACCAATGAAGCGTGGGATGATTGCAAAGGTGTATCGATTCTACTCAAGAGTAAGGTGTAGCTTGGATGGCACTTTCTATGTAGCAAGGATTAGCAACAATGAAATCAGATAGTAAAGTTGAATAAGTGTCCAAAGTATTTGTCAAAGTTGCTGGCCTAAATGTGTTCCTAGTAATTCAAGCTAGCAAGACATGAGACAAAACTAGATGACACAAAGAATGCAAGCACTTCTGTTTTTTTGTTGTTTTTTTCCTCTTTTTTGTGCGGCTTTTCTTTCTTGTTTTGCACTTGCCTTTTTCTTTTTTCTTCTTTTTTTTTTCATAATGTGCTGCAAGGGAAGAACACAATGAAAATCAATCCAAGATATCTCGTGTGTCTGTCGCAGATTTTCTGTTCAATCTTCCAAGGACAAATAGGCACACTTATAGGCTCTAAATCGGAAAACTTAGAAAAGAAAGATTGTAGATATATCTCTCCTCTTTAATTTAAATATATGGAAGACCTATTTTGAAAAATAACAATAGGAGATATTGCCCCCGAAATACAGACTGTTCAGAATTTTTAGGTCAATAACAGATTCCGATCCAATGCAATTTAGACATCGATAACTATATTTTCTGGGCAAATTATGAATACGAAAGTTATAGAGCACTTCTTAAGCTTTCCAGAAAGTACAAGAACACCAAAATCTGAATTCGTATAAGCGAGATATGATGAAAATACCAAACTGTCCAGAGGTGAATCTAATCTGAACGTGATGACGTGATTCAAAAGGATGAATCAACACAATGCAAAACTCAAACTAAGACTAAAAACACTTCTAAACCAGCAATATGACTCAACCACGGACATAAACTCAACACAACCAAACTGAATAACAAAGTTGCAAATGCTCAATGTGGTTTGGACAAAGTAATGAACAGATCTACTAAACTGTAAGTTTTTTTTGTGGCTTTTTTGTGGACTCTAGGTATGAAAAACAAAACTAATGTATTGGATAGATGAATTACCTAACGGGAAATCTAGAAATCTGATACCAATTGATAGGAAAATTGGTCCCGATCTTCTGAAAGGTAATGGATACGTTGATTGATGTGGAGATCTCGACGTTGATGATCCGAGGCTCTCGAGTAGAACACGAACAACCCCTGCAATCACTACACCACCGCTCCGTTGGTTATCAACCGTGCTTTACACGATTGACCTCGCCAAGAAGGCTAATCCCTGCAAGTGCAACCGAGAACACAAGCAAGAACAAGGTAGACACGATCTGAAATCGCAAAGTTGGGGTTTCACAAACCGAAGAACGGCGATATTATTGATCTAAGCAAAACCCAATTGTTCATGGAGGCTACTATGGAGTATATATAGGTGAGAGGACGTCCAAGGGGGTGTTAGGGTCGTGACCTAACCCTAAGACACGAAAATAATAGACTTAGACTTGATACAAGGCCCAATGGCCATATACGGTGGCGCAGCACCCTGACAGATTCTGTACTTGATTTTGTTTCGACGATTCCCAATGACTCCGAACGTATTTTGACATGGAACCCTCGGCATTGGAAAGGTTATCCTCTCCCCTTTCCGTGCATATGTAGAACGTCCAAAACGGAGTTCGTATGCATCCTGTGCGTCCGTTTTAGTGCGTACTGCTCCTGGACTCCGAGTTGGATACGATTTGGAGTTTGGTTCGGTTTTCATCTTCTTTGAACGAATTATCAGGTCTTCCACGTCCCTAATACTTCCTCCAAGTACTCCTTGAACCTCTCCATGGATCCTAATCACAATTAAATCATTAAGTAGCAATCAATGCTCAAAAACATAAAAGGAAATATATAAGAACGAGTTCACCTCTGAAATTAATTGTTGTGTATGAACTCTATTGATTGCAGCTTGTATGTTCAATGGAGTGTTGTTTGTATCCATAGAAGTGATGTCCTCATCAAACAGTCAAGTCGAAAGGGCCAACGGTGAGATCCTCAGAGGCCTCAAGACACACACGTATAACAGCTTGGATAAGCATGGTGCCAAGTGGGTTGATGAACTCCCCTGTGCGCTATGGGCAAGTCGGACATCACCCAGCAGCGCCACAGGAGAAACACCTTTCTTCCTGGGTGTATGGGGCTGAGTCCGTCCTCCCCCGAGAGATCGTAGTGGGCTCGCTCTGAGTCCGAGCATTCAATGAACCATCATAGGACCAACTCTAACGAGAAGATGTCGAACTCATCTACCAAGAAAGGTGGCATGTCACCATCCGAAAAGCACGCTACCGACAGGCGCTCAGGCGCTACCAGGAGCGGTTCGTGCGGAGTAGAGAGTTCTAGACAGTTGACCTGGTGCTGTGGCGTATACTTTCTTGAGAAGGGTCGCACAAACTCTCCCCCAGCTGGGAGGGCCCCTTCCAAGTAACACAAGTATTCTGCCCCGGGTGTCTCCGCCTGGCCACAGAAGAAGGAGAGCCCCTCCCCAACTCTTGGAACATATAGCACTTCTATAAGTTCTATCCCTAAGCATATAGTAGGACAGTGTAGGGTGTCATGGTGCCAAGGAACGACACTTAGGACAACCAAACTCTAGGGGGGACAGGTCCAGAGTTTTCAGCCGTTTAGCTTGGTCTCGTACCCTAAGCATGAACACTAAGTGGGGCGTTGCTTATTGTAAAGCCAGACCCCTCCTATGAACGCCAATTTGAAAAAAATCACTGTCTTACCATATGTTTTCTCTTATGTTCACTTAATTACCTCTTAATTTTGTGATCGATCAGGCTAGTCTTGTTCTTTCGTATATTATCTTCATATACCTGGTGATGTTTTTTCTATATCACCCCTAGTAGAGTTATGCAACCCTGCTGAAGGTGAACTTGTTTGAGGTACCTGTAGGGTGTTTTGGGACCTCGCGGCTGCTTTCTTACTTGGGGTCCTGTGGTGCCAAATGGTCCCCCACGAAAGGCCTACGCTGAGCTGGAGGTCTTGTACCCTAAGCGTGCGCACTTTGCCTCCCAGTTCTACGGCTAAGTACTGAAGGCCAGGATGCTCACATCCCGAGTAAGGTGAGAGCTGGACCCCGAGCGCTAACGCACTGAATTGCCCGAACCTCGCATACCAGCCCAGGACTGTAAGACATGGCAATACTAAAGAATAGGAAAAGATTACCAACAAGCAAAAAATATGCACCCCTATTATGTGTGCAGGACATACAAAACAGGTTATGATAGTGGGCAACACCGGAGCACCCAGCTCCGACACCTCCCAGGGGGCCTGCCGTCGACAAATCTATGACGATGGTGGAGACACCAGAGCATATAGCTCCGGCACCTCCCAAGGGGCCTACCGTCGACGTCCAAGCATGTTGACGACATCAACAAGAGCTGATAAGTGAGTACACTCTCCTGCCCCGCTCTTGTTGCTAACAAGGTTCTCTTTTGGTATCCTGTACACCAGGGGCCTGCCGTCGATGCAGCTACGACGATGGTGGGCGACGCAAGATCATTCAGCTCTGACACTCCCGAAGGGCCTGCCTTCGATGCTTCTGTGAAGATGGTGGACGACGCCGGAGCATCCAGCTCCGACACCTCCTAGGGGGGCTGCTGTTGACGCATCTACGACGATGGTGGGCGACGCCGGAACATCCAACTCCAGCACCTCCCATGGGGCCTGCTATCGACGACTTTATGACGATGGGGGGCAACGCCAGAGCAGCCAGCTCCGGCACCTCTCACGGGGTCCGCCGTCAACGCATCTACGACGATGGAGGGCGACGTCGGAGCATCTAGCCCCGGCATCACCCAAGGGGCCTGTCGTCAACGTCCAAGCGTGTTGACGATAGCAACAAGCGCTGATAAGTGAGTACACTCTCCTACCCCACTCTTGTTGCTAACAAGGTTCTCTTGATGTATCCTGTACACCAGGGGCCTGCCGTCGATGCATCTACGACGATGGTGGGTGACGCCAGAGCAGTCAGCTCTGGCACCCCTCGAAGGGCCTGCCGTCGACCTTTTGCGAAGATGGTGGACGACGCCAGAGCATCCAACTCCGAAACCTCCCAGAGGGCCTGCCATCGATGCATCTACGACGATGGTGGGCGACGCCGGAGCATCCAGTTCCAGCACCTCCCAGGGGCCTGCCGTCGACGCATCTATGACAATGGTGGGCGACGCTGGAGCATCCAGCTCCGGCATCACCCAAGGGGCCTGCCGTCAACGTCCTAGCATGTTGACGACAACAACAAGCGCTGATAAGTGAGTACACTCTCCTGCCCCGCTCTTGTTGCTAACAAGGTTCTCTTGTGGTATCCTGTATACCAGGGGCTTGCCGTCGATGCATCTAAGACGATGGTGGGCGACGCTGGAGCAGTCAACTCCGACACCCCCCGAAGGGCTTGAGGTCGATGCTTCTACGAAAATGGTAGACGACGCTGGAGCATCCAGCTTCGACACCTCCCAGGGGGCCTGCCGTCGACGCATCGACGATGATGGTGTACGATGCCAAAGCATCTAGCTCTGACACCTCCCAGGGAGCCTGCCATTGACGACTCTACGATGATGGTGGGCGACACCGGAGCATTCAGCTCCAACACATCCCAGGGGCCTACCATCGACGACTTTACGACGATGGAGGGCAATGCTGGAGCAGCCAGCTCTGGCATCTCCTAGGGGGCCTGTCGTCGACGCATCTACGATGATGGTGGTCGACGCAGGGGCATCCAGCTCCGACATCACCCAAGGGGCCTACCATTGATGTCCAAGCATGTTGACGACAACAATAAGTGCTGATAAGTGAGTACACTTTCATGCCCCACTCTTGTTGCTAACAAGGTTTTCTTGTGGTATCTTGTACACCAGGGGCCTGCCGTCGACGCATCTACGATGATGGTGGGTGACGCTAGAGCAGTCAGCTCCGGTATCCCCGAAGGGCCTGCCGTCGACGCTTTTGCGAAGATGGTGGATGACGCTGGAGCATCCAGCTCCGACACCTCCTAGGGGGCCTGCCATCGACGCATGTAGGACGATGGTGGGCAGAACCTGAGCATCCAGCTCCGACACCTCCCAGGGGGCCTGTCGTCGACGACTTTACAACGATGGAGGGCGACACCGGAGCAGCCAGCTCCGACACCTCCTAGGGGGCCCACCGTCGACGTATCTACAATGATGGTGGGCGACGCCGGAGCATCCATCTCTGGCATCACCCAACGGGCCTTCCGTCGACGTCCAAGCATGTTGATGACATAAACAAGCGCTGATAAGTGAGTACACTCTCCTACCCTGCTCTTGTTGCTAACAAGGTTCTCTTGTGGTATCCTGTACACCAGGGGCCTGCCGTCGACGCATCTACAACGATGGTGGGCAACACTAGAGCATCCAACTCTGGCACCTCCTAGGGGGCCTGCCGTCGACGACTCTATGACGATGGCGGGCGACGCCGGAGCATCCAGCCTGACACCTCCCAGGGAGCCTGCCATCGACGACTCTACGATGAGGAAGGGCGACACCAGAGCAGCCATCTCCGTCATCTCCCAGGAGGCCTGTCGTCGATGCATCTACGACGATGGTGGGCGATGCCAGAGCATCTAGCTCCGGCATCACCCAAGGGGCCTGCCGTCGACTTCAACACTCAGACAAAGCTCGACGCTCATGGAATGGACACACCGAGGCCAACCACTCATGCTCCCAACTCCGTTGTGGACCAGTCGAAGACATCCTACGCTCAAATGGTAGGCATAGCCAACAACGTGGCCACGCCTACCAGGGGGCCTCTAAGGGGGTTCCATAGGCAGGACATCAACTAGCGACATCGGCCGTGTCAACTGTGCAAGCGTTGGTCCCTCAAAAGCGAACGACAACATCGAAAGCTCTTCAAGACCTTACACAGAGAAGGAATTGAGGCAACAATTTTGGAATCATAAGACAAGCCAACAAGCAAAACAACATGGATTCAAATTCATTAACAATTATTTATACAAAGGAGACATCCCCGGTTACAAAAGCACTCCCCTGGGTGCCGCCGGTCTCAATCCCGCTAGAACAAAGAGGTCACCTTCTTGGAAAAGGTCCTGGACTTTGGCTTTCGCCTCTTCCTCTCGCTCATCAAGGGGGCCTTTCTGCACCGGCTCTAGCGGGATCATCGGGTACCAGCTCCGGAAGCATACCAAGACATGGGAGGCCACCAGTTCAGCTAGCTTCCTTCCTTCAACCTCCAACCACCTCGCAAGGACAGTGTTCACTGACCCCAACGTCGAGCAGAGGGTGTCTAAAGCCAGGAGTAGCTCGGCCACCCCATGAGACGGCTCCCCGCGCAGCACGGGACCAAGGCCAAGGGGTTCCAACACCGCCCAGTGCGGGCTAGAAATTCTAGATCCCTTAGGCCTCGATCGCACAGGAGGCCTGGAGGCTCTCCGCCTATCTTCGCGTAGCTTCCTCCCGGTCGACGAGCTCCTGAGCATGGCACTTCAGATCCTCATCGTGGCGCTTTATGGCGAGATCCGAGTCGTGCATAACCCGGCGCTTCTCCTCCAGGCTCAGGGAGACCTCCTCCTCCTTCACCGCGGAGTCCCGTTCCGCATCAGCAATGACAACTTCACAACGGACCAACTCGAGCCACTGATCCTCGCACAACTTCAGACGGGCATCGGCGACGGCATGGGCCTTCAATGCCTTCACCTCGAGCTCTTTTTTCTTGGCGTCAAGCAACTTCACCAAGCGCCGCTCCTCCGCAAGCTAATCCCACTCTCGGGCGAAAGCATCCTGCATCTGGGGCAAGATGGACTGGGCCGCGGCAACTTCATCAGTGAGAGGGATCAGCATTACCGTTGCCACGGACGGCTGCCTCTCCGCCTCTTTTGTCAACTCTGTGGCACACACCAGCACCTGGGGACCAGATGGCTCCCCGACTGGAGCTCCAGGAACCACTGTGTCGCTGCCCGGTGCTGAAGTCCCCTCCTCTATTGCAAGGGCATCACCAGCCGCCGGTGGCGAGTCGCCATCTTGCGCGCCAATAACATCAGGCGCCAGCGCTGCATCAATGATGGGCGGGTCAACTTCGCTAAGGGAAGCCGCCACGACCATGGTAGCAGCCTCCTCGCCTAGCAGCTCCTCGCCCAGCACCACCTTGCCTGGCACCACCTCTACCCCATCTGCCTCGACGAACGGGGGTGCTGAGGCATCGACTTCACCGAAGGCCGGTGCACCTTCGGGTGTAGGATGCAGCGCAGCAGACCCCATTCCAGCTCCGGGAAAAGTAGGTGCTACCAAGCCCAACCACGGAAGCACCAAGGGCACCAAGTCGGCTGACGACACCCTAAAAAGCCAAAGATAAAACTTCGTTGGAGCGAAGAAGAAAAGAGGACAAATAGCAGGGGAGAAGTTTCGGCTTACTGGTGGGTCAGACCGCACCAGTGACCCTAGCCTCCCACCCCACGTGGTAGACTGAGGTCGCCAGGACCTGACAAAAAGGTCGGCACTGCCGTCTCCGGCACTGTCGGTACCCTGCAGACCGGGTACCCCCGCGCATAGGAGAAAACCGCTAAGGACTCTGCCTCTGCCTAAGAAGCCGAATCCGAGGCTGCCACGTAGAGGAGGGAAGGACCCGATCCTACCTCCCCGTCGGTGGAGGCTCCCAAGCTGACACGTGGCCGGCAGGGCCAAGCCCACGCCTCCCCGCTGAGGAGGGCTCCGGAGCCGCCACGTGGCCAATCGGGACCTCAGGGCCAAGTCCGCGCCCGCGCTGGGAAAGGCACTGGAGCTACCACGAGGCCTGCAGGGCTGAGCCCCCACCCCTCCATAGGGGTGGGCTCCGAATGCGCCACGTGGCCTGTTCCGTCAAGTGCTTTACTTCCCGCAGAGGCAGGCTCCGGCGTAACCACATGGTGGATGCCCAACTCAGTGCGGTAGGAAGCCGCAGTAAAGGAATGCGTGCGCTGCTTAGACAGACATTAAGTATACGCGCCTTCCCCAGGCAGGCTGAGCCGCGCTTACGAAAGTCAAGGCTCCAGTGTCCTGTCTTGTCCAAGTAGCCGGTATAGACCCATGCCGCAAGACGGACGAATGGGCCGCGAGGACAAGACGGACGAGACATGCACCGCCATCATCACCAACTATGTGTAGCCCTGGCGCACGACGCGGTGGGATGGCGCATTGACTCCCCTGACAAAGGGAAGTAGATAGCAATTAATCCTAGATCTTCTATAGGATTTGGCTCACCCCAGGACCACCTGTCGGGTACTGGGACCCAGCTTGTGACTACAGAGTCCTTGAACTATAAAAGGGCTCTACAGACGACCTTCACAAGGGACGGACAAAAAATTAGACCAAGGCTCATACACGCTCAAGCAAGGCAATACACAACACTCCCGTGGACGTAGGGTATTACGCTCCGGCGGCCCGAACCACGTAAATCCCCTGCGTTCATCATTCTGCTGTGTTCGATCTCCTGGGACTTGTGAGGACCGGAATCCACACATCCGAGGATCTCATTGGGTGGTGTCGTGCGATGCGACACCCAACAGTATACAAGAATAGAACCAGAATAAAATACAAGACCAAGTCTTTTATTTAATACACAGCGGAAGTTTTTACAATACTATAGGAAAAAGAAATATATATATATCATAGCTACGCTCTTGGCACTAGCTATGCAAAAGCAAAGTTATCCATGTCTGGGATACTTTGCACTAGCAACACGCAAACTATGGCGGCGTGCAGGGTTCCCACTCGGTTGTACACCCTGGAGGGGGTGTTGCCTCATCGTCAAACCCATCCTCAACAGAGTAACCTGCAAAAACTCGTTAACTGCAAACGTGAGCATAAGGCTCAGCAAGACTAACCCGTCTCACTAGACATATGCAAGGTGGATGCTAAACATAGGTAAGTTGAAGCATAAATGTCTCGCCTACAAGTTGATCCTTATAATCAAGTTTTAAGTAGCAAATGACATTTCCCAAGCACGGCACATCATGGGCTTCACAATCAAACAAGAAACGCTTTACCAATGATATGACATGCTCGAGACACATAATGCTATTACAGCTAAAGTATGGGGAAATTGAAAATCTTTAATTATACTATCTCTAAACCAAACAAGGTTGCAAAGTAATTATAATTCAATACCATATGACTTTTCTGACTTCTTTAGTATTTACTACGTCACCGCTCAGTGAACAAGTGGTACTCTATTACTGCGAGGGACAGTGATTGCAATCAAGACACACCCGGACAACACGACACATACGTCGTTCGGAAGTGTCAGCGAGCACACCTGTACCTACATAACACTTCAGTACTAGGCGTATATGGCCACCTTTCACAAGAAACTCGAATGCTGAGCCCGTCTCACCTTCGCAAACAGAAGGTCTCCGCACGGAACACCTCATGTGTCCGCCGACCGATTTACACCTTACTGTCCTCAACCCACCCCTATCGATGGTGAGTTAATGGGTCTCGACATCCCAGTTATCAAGTTACATCAGTTTATTGGATTCCATATGTCCATTATATTGCCGGTACAATTCAAGCTTGTCCGAAGGGGCTGCATACGGACGGGCCTTAATCGACACAGGCAGGGCTATGCGATCGAGACTCAATTCTCGCCGCTTCCTATCCATTCCCTGCCCGGTCTCAATTTCATTATATTAAGCCATTTTCTATTCAACCAATCCTGTGAGATACATCTCTCGCGAGTAGATTCCAACTACTCGACTTCTACCGTATCTCATATGCATTTGCGAAGCAGTTACTACAGGTCAACTGTAACTCGTGCCAAATAAACCCTGGGATTTTTGGTCATGCATGTGGAGTATCATTCACCCTAAACGTAATGCACAATTCATATACTACTCATCATAGTGATAAAGCAAAAGTTTATAAACGACTTAAATGCAAACCGGGGCTTGCCTTGTTGCAGGTCAGGTTCTGAGTTAGAATTTGGAAGATGCTCTTCCAAGGCCTCTGACTCCTCCTCGACTTCGGTTACTATACGATATGCATAAAATACGGTATGAATGACTTTGAAAATATTTAATATCAAGACCAGGATTTTAATTTATGGTGACCATTATAGGATAATTAGTTATTTGGCTTGGGAACGTTGAATTAGGTATTTAGGGAATACTATAGAAGTTCTTGCAAAGAACAGGAGATGATCAAAGTAGAGTGTGGTCTCTAAGATTATGGCAAGCAAATAACTTCCACAATTTTTAGAGATGAAACTGTAGCTTGAATATAGCCATCAGTTGATAATCAAGATAGAGAAAATTGTCCTGGTCCTAGCAAAAGTGGTTTCATAAATTTCTAAGCGTTGGTGAAGAATTTATTGAGTTTCTAAGTTGACAAGAATTTCTGGAATTGTCTTGTAATTGAACTTTTAAGCATTTAGTCAATATTCAGTTTGAAATTGAATTAAGACTAGAATATGAGGTCCATTAAATCCAAGATTTTTACAGGAGCTAAGGTATGACTAAGGGAAGATTCAGTCCAAATTTGGGCCATAATAAAGCATCTGCATATCTGTGAAAATTCAATAACTGAAAATGGTATTTGAATTATACAGAGGTTAAAACAGGTGCAATGGCTCCCAAATTTTTTCTGGTAGTCAAGAATAGGACAATAAATTTTATGTGAATTTTGGGGATTTTTCCAGGGAATACTTCATACGGAAAAATTGCATTTTACTTGGGAAAGATTAATTTCTACAGAATTAAATATTGATTTTAACAGAGCCTAATTGGTACTGAGCGAAACTAGAGCTCAAGGGCTTTCAAACAAAATTTGTTTGAATGAATTTGGAGTACTCTACAGAAAGATATTCAATTTAGAAGTTTGGACAAATTTCTGGAATTAAATACATCCCAAAGACCACGTGGCGCATTCTGGTTGAGGCAGCACCGGGGTCCACAGAATTAAAGCGCGCAGCCACACTAGATCTCAGCCGCACCGTGATCCCGCAGTGAACGGCAGGTGGGACCCGATGGGGTCATCGTCTACCTCGGGCCGGTGCTCGCGCGGAGCAGCACCCGCGGCGGTGGCTCGCCGGCCGGCTAAACCAACAGACCAGACTCGCGGAATCTTGCCGCCTGGGGGTTTTTGGGGTCGCTGAGCACGATGGTGAGGTCAGTGGGTCCTGAAGCTCGCCGGAAAAGGTCGTGCGACGGAGGCGGCGGCGATGAGCGCTCGGGCAACATAGAACTCGCTCCAGAGTAGCTCAAATCACTTGGGAATTTCTCCAAAACCTTTCTGGGATGATAGAGTTCAAGGATCTGGGCGTAGAAGGGGAGTGAGTTGCCGGGAATCACGAGTTCGACGGTGAACTGAGGTTTTCTCACCGGCGGCGAGCAAAACTCGAAATTTAGAGCCGTTGCTCGATGATTCTTAATGGTTCTTGCTCAGACAGGAGCGCTAGGGCCTATAGAAACTATCTCTAAGCAATTGCAAAGGATGATTACTTGCAGAAAAGGAATCGACATGAAAACTTAGCTAGTTATCTACTTTCGACCATAGGGGAAACGAACAATAACTCGCTCAAGCTTCAACGATAAGGGAAATGGTTTGTACCATGAGCTAGAGTTTGATCAGGCGCACCTTTTTGCTCTTTGGAGCTTGGCTTGAAACAGCGCGTAACGGCGGCACACCGCGGAGCAGTGGCAAGCGGCGGCGATGGCGCGCGGCGGAAGAAAAGTCGCGAGGCAGTGGAGCTGCGGTCGGGGATGAGGAGTGAAGGGAGCTTCGGCCGGCCTTTTATAGGGCCGCGGCGAGCAGGCAGGCAGCTCGCTGGAGCTGCATGCGCGCGCGCGGTGTCGAGCGGAGGTGCGTCGGTACAGAGATGGCGGGGTCGAGCTGATCCGTTCAAAGAGGAGCTGACATGTGGGGCCCACTGTCCAGTGATACTCCCCACAGTTCAGTTACTAATTCATTTAAAAATAGAAGATCAACCCCAAAAATCATGAAATTTTGTGGAGATGGCAAATGAATTATTCTGAACACAATGGTGAACTCAAATCTTATGTTTAAAGAAGTTGGAGAAGAATTAAAAATTCAGATTTGAATTTGATTCAAATTTGCCAAGCACCTCAATTAAAATAGTAGATGAGTTTCTAAAATCTTGAAACTTTGTAAGCATGCTATTGAGGAATTTAGGAGCTCATGGAAAAATTTAGAGCCCTTAATTTGAATATTTGGGTTAGAGCTTATTAGGGCTTCATTTTGCATTGCTTACTAAATCTTATCCAAAAATTCTTATTCTTAAAAAGGGTGAATATAATATAATTTGGATTCATGGTGAAGTCCAATACCCATGTTAAAAGAATTTAACAATGAGTGCAAGAAAAGTTTTGGATGGCATAGTTTATGTGCACCATTATATTGGATATCTAAAATAGTTGATCACAAAACCCATATGAACTTAACATGCCATAAAAGTGGGGTTTTACATTCCTCCCCCCTTAAAAGAATCTCGTCCCGAGATTACAAAAGAAGGTAAAGGAAAAAGGATCTATCGAACATATGCCGCTAACAAGTCCGGATAGTTCGTTCTAAGATACTCCTCGCTTTCCCACGTGGCTTCTTCCGCACTGTGGTTGCTCCACAAAACCTTATAGAAATGCAAGGTGCGACTTCTTGTGGTGCGAGTCTTTTCATCAATGATCTGAGTTGGATGCTCGGAATAAGTGAGATCTGGTTGGAGAGCTTCCAAATCCTCTATACGGATATCAGCTGGAGCCTCAAGACATTTCCGCAATTGGGAAATGTGGAATACATTGTGGACTCCTGAAAGTGACGTTGGTAACTCCAATTGATATGCCACAGGTCCGCATCTTTCGATTATTGCGAACGGCCCAATAAAGCGTGGAGCTAGCTTCCCTTTTACCCCGAAGCGATGGATACCCTTCATAGGGGATACCCGGAGATAAACTTGATCTCCAACTTCGAAGTGAAGAGGTCGACGTCGTTTGTCCGCGTAGCTCTTCTGACGAGACTGAGCAGCTTTGAGATTCGCCTGAATAGTGCGAACTCGATCCTCGGCTTCATTTACTAAGTCGATGCCGTACACTGCCCGTTCACCTGATTCGCACCAGTTCAAGGGCGTGCGACACTTTCGGCCATAGAGAGCTTCATATGGCGCCATCTGGATGCTAGCCTGGTAACCGTTGTTGTATGAAAACTCCGCCAAAGGTAGATGATCATCCCAGTTCTTACCCTGGTGGATGGCACAGGCACGAAGCATGTCTTCTAGCACTTGATTCACCCGTTCGGTCTGACCATCGGTCTGAGGATGATAAGCTGAGCTCCGAATCAATTTGGTCCCCAGTGCATCGTGGAGATGCTCCCAGAATCGCGAAACAAATACAGCTCCACGATCTGAGATGATGGTACAGGGTACACCATGTAGACATATTATTCTGGAGATATAAATTTCCGCATATCGCTTTGCATCGTATGCCACGCTGACCGGTATGAAATGAGCCGATTTGGTCAATCGGTCAACGATCACCCAAATGGAGTCGTGTTTATGGAGATTGGGAGGCAACCCAACAATGAAATCCATACTGATATCCTCCCATTTCCAAGCCGGTATGCTTAAAGGTTGAAGCTGTCCAGCTGCCTTCATATGGTCAGCCTTTACTCGCCGACACGTATCACACTCGGACACGTATTTAGCTACTTCTCTCTTCATCCGAGTCCACCAGAATTTCTTCTTCAAATCTTGGTACATCTTGTTGCTTCCCGGATGAATGGAATACTTGGACAAATGAGCTTCGTCCAGTATCTTCTTTCTAAGTTCCATGTTTCGGGGTACCACTATACGGTCGTTAAACCAGATGGTACCCTCTTTGTCACTATGGAAACATTTCATTTCCCCCTTTATCATTCTTTGTCGAATATGTGACATTCCTATGTCTTCCTGCTGAGCTGCTACAATATCCTCCCTGATGGTAGGAATGAGAGCTAGGTTGTAGAGTGCTCCATATGGAACCAAGTAAAGACTCGGTCCTTCTTCTCCTTCCATTGTGGTGAGGGAAAGATTGTTGACATGGGACTTGCGGCCCAGTGCATCTGCGACTACATTCGCCTTGCCTGGATGGTAGTGGATCTCAATCTCATAATCCTTGATCAATTCTAACCATCACCTTTGTCTCATATTCAAATCCTTCTCGGTGAAGATGTATTTTAAGATTTTGTGATCAGTGTAGAGGTGTACTAAATTACCCAGTAGATAATGCCTCCACATCTTCAATGCTAGCACCACAGCAGCGAGTTCAAGATCATGAGTCGGGTAATGCTGCTCATGATTCCGAAGCTGCCATGATCCATACGCGATCACTCTTCGCTCCTGCATTAACACACAACCCAAACCAATCCCAGATGCGTCGCAAAAGACATCAAATGCTTTGGTTGTGTCTGGTTGGGCTAAAACTGGTGCCGTGGTGAGGTGTTTCACCAATGCTTTGAAACCTGCCTCACATGCCTCGGTCCATACATACTTCTGCCCTTTCTTCAGAAGTTCTGCCATTGGTTTAGCTATCCTAGAGAAATTGGGGATGAACCTCCGGTAATATCCAGCTAAACCCAGGAAACTTCGGACTTCATGTACAGACTTTGGAGACTCCCATTTAAGGACTTGGTGGATCTTACTTGGATCAACTGCAATCCCTTCTGCTGATATGATGTGCCCTAAAAATGGCACCTGGTTGATCCAGAATTCACACTTGCTGAACTTAGCATACAGCTGATGGTCCCGTAATCGCTGAAGCACAATATGCAAGTGTTGAGCATGTTCTTCTTCGGATTTTGAATACACAAGTATGTCGTCAATGAAGACCACGACAAACTTGTCCAATTCCGGCATGAATACTTTGTTCATGAGATACATGAAATGAGCCGGGGTGTTGGTTAATCCGAAGGACATAACCAGATACTGATACAGTCCATACCTTGTTGAGAATGCTGTCTTGGATATATCTTCTGGTCGGATTCTAATTTGATGATAACCAGAACGAAGATCCATCTTCGAAAATACTTTAGCACCCACCAATTGATCGAAAAGAATATCAATGCGCGGTAGTGGATACTTGTTCTTGATGGTGACAGCATTAAGTGGACGATAGTCTACACACAGCCTCAAGGTCTTATCTTTCTTTTCTACAAACAGTGCAGAACAACCCCATGGTGATGAACTTGGACGAATAAAACCTTTGCTCTCAAGTTCAGTTAATTGTTCCTTCAGTTCTGCAAGTTCCTTGGGTGCCATCTTGTAGGGTGGTCTTGAAATTGGCACTGTTCCTGGTGCAAGTTCAATCTTGAACTTTATATCTCTTTCTGGGGGCATACCAGGAAGATCTTCAGGAAACACGTCGGGGTATCCACATACTACCAGAATATCCTTTAGTTCCATAACCTCGGTATTGAGAATAGATGGTTCCAATGGAATGATGTTCTCAAGATTGAGAACTTGGGGTTGATGGAGTGGAGAGTTTAGATAAATCTTTCTAGGAATGATATCGAGAATAGCACCATGGTACTACAACCATGCCATTCCTAAGATGATATCTAGCTTTTGATGCTCTAATATCAGAAATGAAGTAAGATATATGGTCCCATCTAGGTTAAGTGGGATTCCAGGAACCAATTTATTTGTTACCGTTTTCGCGGCTGGAGTGCTAATCACATATGGAGTTTTTGTGGGGATTATTGGTAATTGACTGTTGAGGACAAAAGATATACTAATAACATTATGCGAAGCTCCGGAGTCAAAGAGTATGACTACGGGTTGATCGAAGATAGAGAACGTACCCGTGAGCACGGGTGCGCCTTCCAGAACGTCCTCGATGGCGAGGTGGTGGACGTTGCCGGGTCTGGTGGCTAGCTTCTTGGGCTGGTTGCGGGGTTGGTTGGCCCCATGGTAAGATGATGGCCCTCCGCCTTGTCGATCCTGAGGGCAGTCCTTGGCGAAATGTCCCGTACGCCCACACGTGAAACACGTGTACGGGGTTTGGCCAGTACGAATGGGAGGACGGAATCCCGGTGCACGTGGTGTAGGTGGGAGTGCACGTGGGATCATCCCCTGCTGCTGTTGTGGCCGGAATCCGCCGTTGTTGAACTGACGACCACGGAACATTGGTGGTCGTGATGGCGGCTGCCACCTCTGGCCGGATGGTGATCGATACACCATACGGTACTTCTGAGGAGTACCACCTCCGCTGCTCTGCGGAGCACCCCTCTTCTTTTTATCGGAGGACAGCTCACGCGTGGCATCCTCCTGCATTATGGCAGCATTGACGATGTCGTTGAAGTTGCCGCGGTTGAACAGGACCAGCTTGTCCTTCAACTTGGAGTTCAAACCCTTGTAGAAGCATTCACGCTTCTGATCCTCGGTATTCACTTGGTCTTGAGCGTATTGGGCCAAGTGATTGAATGCTTTGGAGTACTCGTATGCACTCCTTCCTCCCTGTCTTAGCTCCAAGAACTCTTGAAGCTTCCTCCTCATAATTCCGGGAGGAACATGGTAGGCGCGGAACGCCTCCCGGAACTCGGCCCAGCTTATGACATGGCCGGTGGGGCGTGCTGCAAGGTAATTGGCCCACCACGCACCGGCAGACCCCTGGAGTTGCTGTGCTGCAAACAGCGCTTTTTGCGGTTCGGTTATGTTGAGTAAACCGAACTTCCCTTCAATGGAGCGGAGCCAATTGTCCGCCTCCAAAGGTTTGTCAGCCTCCCTGAAGACCGGTGGATGCGTTGATGCGAAATCAGAGTAGGAACTCTGATATTGATGACGCGGTCCATCATCCTGTCGTCCCCCTCGACGGGACGAGTGCTGCACCAACGTCCGCAGTAACTCGGTTTGCTCGTCGCGCGAGCCGAGCACTGCAGCGAGAACCTCCACGAGACTCCTGGGGAGTGTGGTTGGAGGTGGTGGAGGTGGTTGCGTCTGAGGCGTATTCTGCCCCGGGGGTGGTGTGTCATCCCCCTATCCTCCACTAGATCCTCCCACCTCTGAGGCTGCACGAGTACGCACCATACTTCAATACAACGATTAACACGGTAAGTCCCATTGCCTCAAGTTCATCCTCCCTTAGAAATGCGGTAGATAATAATAGACGATGCATAACATTTACATATATTGATAAAGCATAAACTTTATACAAAATATATCATCTCATGACCAAGTTTACAGTAGTAAACCAAAAATGATGGACTCCCCTTATGGAAATACATCTCTACCATACTTGGTCTTCTTGACATGTCATACTCATCTAATTATCTAGACATCACTACCATTACTCTTAATATGACACAAACATGGTCACAAAAGAGAAACACTAGCAACCATTTAACTATATGTTGCCCTGTGTTGGCGGAAGTGCTACCACATCTCACTTCAATACGCCCTACTCGACGTATTCAAGTTCCTCTGGGTCTTCTTCTTCCTCTTCATCTTCAGGGCTAGGCACCACTCATACGGGTGCTGGAGTAGAAGTTGATACATCATTCAACATCAACGTCTTCTTGGCAGCCATAGCTTGCCAATCTGCCTGTATCATAAACATCCCCCAGGCCTCATTCTCCTGCTGAGCCTGCTCACAGCTGGTCTTCCAGCTCTGAGCCTGCATCCTGGACTTATCCCGGTCCACAGTCACTGCGTTCAACTGAGTGTCCCCATGGTGTCCATAATGTAGGCTTGCCCCTAACTCAGTCTCCATTTCTAGAGCCTCCTGGCGAGACGCGGCTAAATCCCTTACAGCGTCATGCCATTGATTCTCCCTGATATTCAAACGATGGTTGAGAGGAGCTATCATATCCCTAAGTCCGTCATTTGCCCACTCAAAGTGATCTGCTCGAGCCATGGCTTGCTTCAGATTGTCCGTCAATTCTTTTATACATGCCCTTTGATTTCCCTTCTCGCGATGGGATGCGGCTGCATACACCGCTAAAGCAGTCGTGGAAGTTTCGCCACGATTTTCTACCTCCATAAGCAAACGGGTTGCCCAAGCTTCGGAAGCCCTGCCGGTAACTGGAAAGAATTCATATGGAGTACCCACCAGACTATTGCCATGGAGTTTGCAGAATCTCCCTATGGCAACACTTGCGGCGTAGCTCCACGTTTCTTCCAATATTAACCCTTTAATCTTGATGGAGAATGGAGCCCATCCGAGATGCGGTGGACCAGCAGGCACATCAACATAGATGGTGCAACTCCACATACCGCTTTCCTGGAATTTCTTGCCCCAATATTTAGGCCACTTCCGGTAGCCAAATTGGCAAAGCAATTTCACAAACACGTCCGGAAAACCGGCGTGTGCGGTACACGTTGAGAACACCCATCCATTTGGTAACTGAATTCTTGGTGCTGCCATCTGTGGACAAGCATACCAGGATATCAATACACAGTATAAGTATTCAACTTAATCACTGATAATCTTGGATCAAAGAAACTATCCATTATCAAATGATCCAAGAAAGCTGCAAACTGGAAGTGGTCACAGTTCTGTTCCAGCCGACCTGTCTGCATTAACCCGTAAGTTTCATACAGAAGAAGTCAGAACTAAAATTTATGTTGAATACAAAAGTTGTAGTACACTTCAAAAACTTTCCAGATTGTACTCATACAGCTACTGTTGAACTAGTATGAACAATCTATACCGGTTTTGAGTTGACTCAAGGGTTCTGGAAATTTTGACAGAACCTCCCCTGTATATGGGCTTATCTCCACATTCTATACAGGTTTATCATGATAAGATATTGAGGTAATGTCAAAATAAACATTGAGTAACATCATGTTAACAATCCAGAACTAAAGAAGTTCCACCACGAAAACCTTGTTATGTAGGTATTATGCATCAATTCACAATTATGTGCAAACTGTTCCAAGTTCTGGACTGCAGGAACCAAATTTGCGACAAATGGAATTAGGCATAGCTATACCCAGATCCAGGTCAGGAGCGACAAATAAAGTTGATAGATGACTTCCTAAGCTTTCCAGAAATGTATATGTGTAACCATATCACTGTTCTGGATTATTAGTTATAACTATCCAAACTTAACAGTAAAACTGACTGGTTTGCATCAGCAGTCATGCAGTTCACTGTGCTGACTTCCCAATTTGGTTTAAACTCCAATTAAAATCAGGAAAGACTTCCCATAACAAACTCGTAAATCTCCACCTACCCTTCTCAAACATATATCCCAATAAGGCAGTGGACTTTTCTACAGTGAGTTATGGCAAGAATACAGAAACGGGTACAAAGGTGGGTTCATATGGAGTAATTACAGTAAACCCCAGTTTTCAACAGATTAACAAGCTTTTCTGTCTTTATGGTCAACAGGAAAGTTGGAGAGGTCTTCACGAGCTTTCCATCCATGTAGGATACTCTTATGTTATCTAATTTCTAACCAAGATTACAACCTGGCGAAGTTGAGCCACTTCAACCAGAAAGCAAGAATCTTGGTTCTATCTACCTTATCAAGTTGGAGTTTCTTTTTTTTTATGAGCCCGAAATTACCAGCATCTGATAGTCGGACTTTCTCAAAACACAATGCAACCATTCTGTCGGTGGGGAGGGTCTAGTATCATGTTTGATACTGACGGTACTACGTGCCTCACGAAAGGAAATTCTATCTGGTACATCCGGTTACGTCTATAGGTGGTTCCTATATCGTTCTCTCGCAAACGGTTTCTACACGGTCCTCTACCGAAATTAGTGTCCCTGTAGAAAGCAAACAATCCCCTGGCACGGGCACACCGTACGGCGGTAGGGAAACAGAACAGGTAACCACAATATACAATTATATTTGAAAGTAAAAGCATACGACTCTGGAGTGAGTCGCCCTCGAGCGAGGTCATGCCTCGAGCTACATGGCTGTAAATACATCTGTACAGCAAAGACTCCCGTACGATCCGGCTTATACACGCTCGGGCATACGTGTTCGCATGTTCTCATAGATATGAGAACACACTATCGGGTTACATACCACCCGACGGGGTTTTCCTCTAACTTTGTGTCACGCTGGGGTACCGCGTGTCATATGTTCTCAGAAACATGGAAAGTTTCAAAGACTCATATTGACTTTCCGTGCCAAGCCACGGAAATTTCACATACCACCTCTCGTATGCTGAGCTTACCGAGATTGATCCGCTCTCGGTGGCGTACCTTACCTCTTACCTGATGTTGGAGCGTCGTTACAGAATATAATAACACATAGTTAGTTTACCACCTTTATAACTTATACTAGTAATACTCCTTATAAAGGCATATAACTAATTCCTCATTCAAGTTCCTAATTTTTGAAAATATGTTCTTTTCAGGTACACTGTTCCCAATGATGCTCTGATACCATGTCTGTGAGGACCGGAATCCACACATTCGAGGATCTCATTGGGTGGTGTCGTGCGATGCGACACCCAACAGTATACAAGAATAGAACCAGAATAAAGTACAAGACCAAGTCTTTTATTTAATACAAAGCGGAAGTTTTTACAATACTATAGGAAAAAGAAATATATATATATATATATATATATATATATATATATATATATATATATATATATATATATATATATATATATATATATATATATATATCATAGCTACGCTCTCGGCACTAGCTATGCAAAAGCAAAGTTATCCATGCCTGGGATACTTTGCACTAGCAACACGCAAACTATGGCGGCGTGCAGGGTTCCCACTCGGCTGTACACCCTGGAGGGGGTGTTGCCTCATCGTCAAACCCATCCTCAACAGAGTAACCTGCAAAAACTCGTTAACTGCAAACGTGAGCATAAGGCTCAGCAAGACTAACCCGTCTCACTAGACATATGCAAGGTGGATGCTAAACATAGGTAAGTTGAAGCATAAATGTCTCGCCTACAAGTTGATCCTTATAATCAAGTTTTAAGTAGCAAATGACATTTCCCAAGCACGGCACATCATGGGCTTCACAATCAAACAAGAAACGCTTTATCAATGATATGACATGCTCGAGACACATAATGCTATTACAGTTAAAGTATGGGGAAATTGAAAATCTTTAATTATACTATCTCTAAACCAAACAAGGTTGCAAAGTAATTATAATTCAATACCATATGACTTTTCTGACTTCTTTAGTATTTACTACGTCACCGCTCAGTGAACAAGTGGTACTCTATTACTGCGAGGGACAGTGATTGCAATCAAGACACACCCGGACAACACGACACATACGTCGTTCGGAAGTGTCAGCGAGCACACCTGAACCTACATAACACTTCAGTACTAGGCGTATATGGCCACCTTTCACAAGAAACTCGAATGCTGAGCCCGTCTCACCTCCGCAAACAGAAGGTCTCCGCACGGAACACCTCATGTGTCCGCCGACCGATTTACACCTTACTGTCCTCAACCCACCCCTATCGATGGTGAGTTAATGGGTCTCGACATCCCAGTTATCAAGTTACATCAGTTTATTGGATTCCATATGTCCATTATATTGCCGGTACAATTCAAGCTTGTCCGAAGGGGCTGCATACGGACGGGCCTTAATCGACACAGGCAGGGCTATGCGACCGAGACTCAATTCTCGCTGCTTCCTATCCATTCCCTGCCCGGTCTCAATTTCATTATATTAAGCCATTTTCTATTCAACCAATCCTGTGAGATACATCTCTCGCGAGTAGATTCCAACTACTCGACTTCTACCGTATCTCCTATGCATTTGCGAAGCAGTTACTACAGGTCAACTGTAACTCGTGCCAAATAAACCCTGGGATTTTTGGTCATGCATGTGGAGTATCATTCACCCTAAACGTAATGCACAATTCATATACTACTCATCATAGTGATAAAGCAAAAGTTTATAAACGACTTAAATGCAAAACGGGGCTTGCCTTGTTGCAGGTCAGGTTTTGAGTTAGAATTTGGAAGATGCTCTTCCAAGGCCTCTGACTCCTCCTCGACTTCGGTTACTATACGATATGCATAAAATACGGTATGAATGACTTTGAAAATATTTAATATCAAGACCAGGATTTTAATTTATGGTGACCATTATAGGATAATTAGTTATTTGGCTTGGGAACGTTGAATTAGGTATTTAGGGAGTACTATAGAAGTTCTTGCAAAGAACAGGAGATGATCAAAGTAGAGTGTGGTCTCTAAGATTATGGCAAGCAAATAACTTCCACAATTTTTAGAGATGAAACTGTAGCTTGAATATAGCCATCAGTTGATAATCAAGATAGAGAAAATTGTCCTGGTCCTAGCAAAAGTGGTTTCATAAATTTCTAAGCCTTGGTGAAGAATTTATTGAGTTTCTAAGTTGACAAGAATTTCTGGAATTGTCTTGTAATTGAACTTTTAAGCATTTAGTCAATATTCTGTTTGAAATTGAATTAAGACTAGAATATGAGGTCCATTAAATCCAAGATTTTTACAGGAGCTAAGGTATGACTAAAAGAAGACTCAGTCCAAATTTGGGGCATAATAAAGCATCTGTATATCTGTGAAAATTCAATAACTGAAAAAGGTATTTGAATTATACAGAGGTTAAAACAGGTGCAATGGCTCCCAAATTTTTTCTGGTAGTCAAGAATAGGACAATAATTTTTTCGTGAATTTTGGGGATTTTTCCAAGGAATACTTCATCTGGAAAAATTGCATTTTACTTGGGAAATATTAATTCCTACGGAATTAAATATTGATTTTCTCAGAGCCTAATTGGTACTGAGCGAAACAAGAGCTCAAGGGCTTTCAAACAAAATTTGTTTGAATGAATTTGGAGTATTCTACAGAAAGATATTCAATTCAGAAGTTTGGACAAATTTCTGGAATTAAATACATCACAAAGACCACGTGGCGCATTCTGGTTGAGGCAGCACCGGGGTCCACAGAATTAAAGCGCGCAGCCACACTAGATCTCAGCCGCACCGTGATCCCGCAGTGAATGGCAGGTGGGACCCGATGGGGTCATCGTCTACCTCGGGCCGGTGCTCGCGCGGAGCAGCACCCGCGGCGGTGGCTCGCCGGCGAGCTCGCCGCCGGCTAAACCAACGGACCAGACTCGCGGAATCTTGCCACCTGGGGGCTTTTGGGGTCGCTGAGCACGATGGTGAGGTCAGTGGGTCCTGAAGCTCGCCGGAAAAGGTCGTGCGACGGAGGCGGCGGCGATGAGCGCTCGGGCAACATAGAACTCGCTCCAGAGTAGCTCAAATCACTTGGGAATTTCTCCAAAACCTTTCTGGGATGATGGAGTTCAAGGATCTGGGCGTAGAAGGGGAGTGAGTTGCCGAGAATCACGAGTTCGACGGTGAACCGAGGTTTTCTCACCAGCGGCGAGCAAAACTCGAAATTCAGAGCCGTTGCTCGATGATTCTTAATGGTTCTTGCTCAGACAGGAGCGCTAGGGCCTATAGAAACTATCTCTAAGCAATTTCAAAGGATGATTACTTGCAGAAAAGGAATCGACATGAAAACTTAGCTAGTTATCTACTTTCAGCCGTAGGGGAAACGAACAATAACTCGCTCAAGCTTCAACGATAAGGGAAATGGTTTGTACCATGAGCTAGAGTTTGATCAGGCGCACCTTTTTGCTCTTTGGAGCTTGGCTTGAAACGGCGCGGAACGGCGGCACACCGCGGAGCAGTTGCGAGCGGCGGCGATGGCGCGCGGCGGAAGAAAAGTCGCGAGGCAGTGGAGCTGCGATCGGGGATGAGGAGTGAAGGGAGCTTCGGCCGGCCTTTTATAGGGCCGCGGCGAGCAGGCAGGCAGCTCGCTGGAGCTGCATGCGCGCGCGTGGTGTCGAGCGGAGGTGCGTCGGTACAGAGATGGCGGGGTCGAGCTGATCCGTTCAAAGAGGAGCTGACATGTGGGGCCCACTGTCCAGTGATACTCCCCACAGTTCAGTTACTAATTCATTTAAAAATAGAAGATCAACTCCAAAAATCATGAAATTTTGTGGAGATGGCAAATGAATTATTCTGAACACAATGGTGAACTCAAATCTTATGTTTAAAGAAGTTGGAGAAGAATTAAAAATTCAGATTTGAATTTGATTCAAATTTGCCAAGCACCTCAATTAAAATAGTAGATGAGTTTCTAAAATCTTGAAACTTTGTAAGCATGCTATTGAGGAATTTAGGAGCTCATGGAAAGATTTAGAGCCCTTAATTTGAATATTTGGGTTAGATCTTATTAGGGCTTCATTTTGCATTGCTTACTAAATCTTATCCAAAAATTCTTATTCTTAAAAAGGGTGAATAGAATATAATTTGGATTCATGGTGAAGTCCAATACCCATGTTAAAAGAATTTAACAATGAGTGCAAGAAAAGTTTTGGATGGCATAGTTTATGTGCACCATTATATTGGATATCTAAAATAGTTGATCACAAAACCCATATGAACTTAACATGCCATAAAAGTGGGGTTTTACAGGACTAGCCCTCGTGAATCCAAAGAACCTCCGCGGGCTGCTCTCTAAGCAGGTCCGGGGGAAGTGTCGTTTACGACCTTCGACATTTGGCGCGCCAGGTAGGGGCGAGGCGCCAGGTAAGCCGCGCAGGACCAGCTCCGGCGTGAAGACCTGGACCTCGTCGACGAGGGACGAGTGCGAGCAGCTCTCTGAAATGCACAGTACAGGCAGGCGCTCCGGCGCTAGTATCAGAGGACCGTGCGGAGTAGGCATCTAAAGGTAGACGACCTGGTGTTGCGCTGCATACTCTCTCGAGAAGGGTCTAACAAACTCTCCCCCAGGGAGGGTCCCTTCCGGGTAACAGAGGTTTGCCGCCCAGGATGCGTCCTCCTAGCTACGGAGGATGGACAACAGTTACCCAACCCATGGAACATCGAACACCTTCGTAAGTTCTACCCCTAGACCAGGGTCGGGGCAATTCTATTTCATTGTAACGGTTACACATTATCTCAGGATAGCACTTAGTACAGGGGATGGGGCCCTGAGTGCACATTCCGCTTAGCCTGGTCCAAAACCCTAAGTAGGTGCACTCAGCTCCACCTAACACCCAGGCCGGGTTATTCCCCTTGTAAAGTCTGCTTCATCTTATGAGAAACTACAATGAAAGAATGTTGTCCTGCCTGGTATAGGGTTTGTCAATTTAAAAATTATCTTTAATTTTTATGATGTTGCTGTAAGCCCGCCATAGCTCGTGATCTATCATGAGCGCTGTCGTTTTTCCCCTGCTTTAACAATAGTGGGAGCCTTGCTGTCTGGACTGCAGGTGGGGTTGCTTGAGGTACCTGCGATGCGCCTGGGGCCTCGGTTGTTCCAATACTCACGGGCCTGTGTCTCCAGATGGTTCCCCCCGGAAACGGCTTACGCCGAGCGGGAGGTCCAGGGCCACAGCCTGCTTAGCCTGGTCCCGTACCCTAAGCCTGTGCGTTCTACCTCCCCAGCGCTACAGCCAAGTGTTGGGGGCCAGATGGACCACCGTTGGGTATTCTGGACAACGAGCCCTGGGTGCAGAAGCACTGAATTACCCAAGCCCCACGAGTGAGCCCAGGATCGTAAGTCAAGCGACACTACAAAACGAGCAGGGGTAATGTGACCAGCGGACAGAATTACTTCTCTTTTTTTGATCTATGTATAGGTCTTTGAGGAAGTTATTCCAGCAACCACCGTCAGAGTACCGCGAAGACAGTGGGCACCGCCAGCCTGAAGCTCCGGCGGCACCCCCAGGGGGCCCGCTGTCGACCTCTCGCCGAAGATGGCAAGCACCGCGGAATTGAAGCTCCGGCGGCACCCCCAGGGGGGCCGCTGTCGACATACCTGCATACTCAGCTATGGCAATGCTACCTACAAATCCTATGCTCCCCCTGCACCGGTCCACCCTAAACCCTAAGTGTATCACAGAAGTGCCCATAACAACTGGCCACGCCTGTCAGGGGGCCATACTTTGGGGGACGGCAGGTCCTGGAAGCTAAGGAACAACAAGTAGCCGGAAGACACTGCTGGAAATAAAAGCAAGCTGAGTATAAAAGGGCACCACATACAGATTTTTTATCGCACAAATAAAGAGTTTGTCATCACAGCCAACCACAAGACAAAAGACAGAAAGACAAAAACTTAAACAGATGCCCGGGGAGCCCTCAGCTGCTCCGCTGGAACCTTGAGGCGATGAGTGCCACCGCATCCAAAACTTCAGACTTGGCGGCCTCTTCCCTCTCGGCGATGGGCCCCTCGAGGACCGGCTGCAGGGAGACGTCGGGGTACCAGCTCCGGTAGCAGCTTCCTCCTCAACTCGGAGTCCGAGCACAAGGGGCGGCAGGCCGACGGAAGAGTAAGTGCCTCAGCGGAGATGTCGTCGGGGCAGACCCGGGCCAGCATGTCAATCAGCTGCTGCTCGCCCAGGTTGGAGCCGGGTGCAGTCCAACAGGCCGGTGAACATCGACGCCGGGCGGGCACGGTGCTGAAGCGGGGCTATGCGGCGGGACATGAAGTCCCTCAGCACCATGGCAGACGATAGCCCGTGGTCCGCCAGCATCTGGATCCTCTCCAGCACCGGGTTGAACACCTCCTCCAGCTCTGGGCGCTCCTCCCAGAATGATCGCTAGGAGTAGGGGATCCCGGTGGGGAGGCACATCCGGTCGTGGGCCTCGACCTTGGTGATCATCCAATCTTCGCGCCACATCTCCCACCTTGCCGAGTTGAAGGAAGCAATATACCTCGTGGGGACCTTAGTCCGGCGCTGGAAGTAGTAGGCGCCGAGGTGCTCCTTCGAACTCCTGCCGGTGGCCCTCAGTACAAAAAAGTACCGGAAGAGCTTTACCGACGGCATCACCCCCACGAACATCTCGCAGAGGTGCGCGAAGACCGCCAGCATGGCGATCGAGTTCGGTGCGAGGTGGTGGAGTTGGAGGCCGAAGGTCTCCAGGAGCATGACCAAGAAGGCGGATGCTGGCGGGACGATGCCGACCAGCACGTACGACGAGAAGAGAACCATCTCCCCGACGAAGAGGCTCAGCGGGAGCCTCCCAGGACGGAGCCACGACTCCCGCTCAGGAGTGTGCCAGCCAAGAAGCCGGCGCATAGGGGCCAGGTCGGCGGGCCTGGACAGCCAGGACTTGGGCAAGATGCTCGCCATGAGGGCTGAGGTTGGAAGCTCTGGACGGGGAGACTGGGAACTAGAGCGCAAGAACTGGGCTTGAGGTGGAAACACGAGCGCAGGGATGCAGAGGCGGGAGAAAGAACCCTCAGGGGGGAAGTTCTCTTTTTATGCACCCCTGTAGGCCAACAGGCGCAAAAGTGTGGATCGCCGCAGCCCCAGTAGAGGAGTAATGAACCCAAATGGGCAATGACATGAGGGCCCGGGTCGCTCGACAAAGAAGGCGAGCCGGGCAGCTAGCTATGCGGGAGGTAACTCAGCGGTTTCCGAAAGGGCAAAAGTAGCGGAAGTGCAGGAGCCACCTTGGGAACCACCGCAGTTAAAGCACGATTGAAGGCAGGAGTCACGTCGTGCGGCGCCTGTTCAGCACCTTCGCTTACCGAAAGGAGACACGTCGCCTCAACGGCAGGGGCGTGTCGCATGGGGAACTGCCTTGAAGCGGAATTGGAAGAGTTGCGCAGGAAGAAAAGGGAGAAGACCCCACCTGCGGTATCGACGACTCTCCTGAGGTAGGCTCGGGGGCCACTGTCGGTACCCTGTAGACCGGGTACCCCCGCGCACAGGAGAAAACCGCTAAGGACTCCGCCTCTGCCTAAGAAGCCGAATTCGAGGCTGCCACGTAGAGGAGGGAAGGACCCGATCCTACCTCCCCGTCGGTGGAGGCTCCCAAACTGCCACGTGGCCGGCAGGGCCAAGCCCACGCCTCCCCGTTGAGGAGGGCTCTGGAGCCGCCACGTGGCCAATCGGGACCTCAGGGCCAAGTCCGCACCCATGCTGGGAAAGGCACTGGAGCTACCACGTGGCCTGCAGGGCTGAGCCCCCACCCCTCCATAGGGGTGGGTTCCGAATGCGCCACGTGGCCTGTTCCGTCAAGTGCTTTACTTCCTGCAGAGGCAGGCTCTGGCGTAACCACGTGGCGGACGCCCAACTCAGTGCGGTAGGAAGCCGCAGTAAAGGAATGCGTGCGCTGCTTAGACAGGCATTAAGTACACGCGCCTTCCCCAGGCAGGCTGAGCCGCGCTTACGAAAGTCAAGGCTCCAGTGTCCTATCTTGTCCAAGTAGCCGGTACAGACCCACATCGCAAGACGGACGAATGGGCCGCGAGGACAAGATGGATGAGACGTGCATCGCCATCATCACCAACTATGTGTAGCCCTGGCGCACGACGCGGCGGGACGGCGTATTGACTCCCCTGACAAAGGGAAGTAGATAGCAATTAATCCTAGATCTTGTATAGGATTTGGCTCTCCCCAGGACCACCTGTCGGGTACTGGGACCCAGCTTGTGACTACAGAGTCCTTGAACTATAAAAGGGCTCTGCAGACGACCTTCACAAGGGACGGACAAAAAGTTAGACCAAGTCTCATACACGCTCAAGCAAGGCAATACACAACACTCCCGTGGACGTAGGGTATTACGCTCCGGCGGCCCGAACCACGTAAATCCGCTGCGTTCATCATTCTGCTGTGTTCGATCTCCTGGGACTAGCCCTCGTGAATCCAAAGAACCTCCGCGGGCTGCTCTCTAAGCAGGTCCGGGGGAAGTGTCGTTTATGACCTTTGACAAGCACCGACTCTTGGATGACCCAGGTCGGCATGGCCACCTGCGCAGACCCCTTTCCGCCTCCTCCGGAACCAGAACCGCCGCTAGAATCAGAAACCAAGTCTACGACGGGAGCTCCGGCCACTCTGGCTCCATCGCGATGAGAAATTGGGGTATCGTCCCCCTGCGTTAGCTTCCGCTTCTTCGACGCAGTGGTGGCGGAACCCACTGCCAGAGTGCAGGAATGCTTTCCTGGCGCCAGAACCGGCGCTAGCTGGCTGTCCCCCACCCTAACGAAGGATGTTGGGTGCCCTACCTCCGCCCTTTCTGGAGAATGGGAAGAACACCCCGACCTTGGTTCCATCATGGCGCGGCACCGTGCCAGGACTGCCGAAGCCCCAGACGTCTCTTCGGGGTGCAGGCGGGTAACGCTGAACACCTTGACCACCAGCATCGAGCTCAGCAGTTTGTCCCTTAAACCAGGGGTCATGAAGAGCGGCTGGCAGTCATCCAGGATGGAGATTTGCTCATCGTCGATCGTGTCGAAGGTCACCACCTTCAACATCCCCTCCAGAGCCAATCAGCACTGATCATGGGTTCCGGTGTAGTACCAGGCCCCGTACGCACGCCTCTGGAGAGGGGCGTTGCAGCGGCGCAAGAAATCTGCCACCACCATCATGGAGGTCTAGCCTTTGTCCGCCAAGAGCCGGATCCGCTTCAATATCGACCTGTAGTCCTCTGTCAACCCCTGGAAAGCTTCTAAAGTGGTGGGGTCGGAAGTCGGACCTTCAGAAGTCATCTTCAGCGCAGGATGGGCCTCAATCTGCACGATCGACCAATCTTCCCTCCAGGTGCTCCACTTGCCCCCTTTAAGCAAAGGGAGGTAATCCCGGGAGGTATTGTCTCGGTGTCAAAAGTAGTAGGCACCCACTTGGGTCATCGCACTCTTTCCGGTGGTCTTCATCACGAAGAAGAACCAAAACATCTCCATGGTTGGCCGGCAACCCATGAACTCGTCACAGAAGTGGACGAACACAACAATCAAGGCAAAGGAGTTCGGCAACAGGTGGTGAAGCTGCAGCCCGTACTCCTCCAGCATTGCGAGGAAGAACTACGATGGTGGGAGTCCAAGTCCCGCAGACACGTAGGCGTTGAAGAGGACAGTCTTGTCTTTGTGCAGGTCTTCAAGAGTGGGAGATCCACTGCGGATCATCCACGCATACTCCACTACCAACCAGCCAAGCAGTCGCCTCATCGGCAACAGGTCATCGACCGACTGGAAGCAAGAAGGTGGCAGTGGGGAAGCCATTGGAGCAGGCGAAGGTGAGAGCTCTAGCTGAGGGGTTAAGGCTCGGGCGCTCGAAGAAGAAGGCGAAAACTCAGGCTGCAGGGTGCGAGTAACGAAGGAACCGTCCACCTAACAAAGGTTTCCTTTTTTATCACCCCCACGACACCTGAGTACTTTGTGCGTATCACAAAGGTTCGGTCCGCACCACTCAACGCATAGCACACATGACAATGGGCCCTACGCCCCCTGTCAGAAGCATTGCCTGTTGGTATTTCTTAACATCACAGAGTTATCCGCAAGCACACGAAAATACCGTTGTAGCACTTCCCCTTAAAAAGTATTCCCAAGGGTATCGAATCCAAAGAACGTATGTGCTAATCTTTCGAACTAGCTCACCCAAGGACACAAAGTTGTTTGGTAGGCAAGGAACAGAGAGGAATTCAAAGTATTGATCTTAATTCAAGGTAGTTTGCAGTAGATGCTTGCTTCGAGCACTGGCTTACTCCTAGCAATACTAGGACGACTCTCGCCAAGAGCCTATGGCATAGCCGAACATGGAGGATTACGAAGGACAGATAGGGTTGTCACCACCTACTTCCTACCTCTTCAATCCGTGGGTCTATGAGATATCCACTGATGATTTATAACCTAAGCACCATGCTTACGTTTTAAATCACTACTCTAGTTGCTTCGAACACAAAGCTACAACTAGAGCCTCTAATGAATTAAAACAGTGAACCCACAAGTAACTACTTGTGAAAACTACTAAGAATAAAAGATCAAACTTGTATTGAATTCTCAAAGGCTTACTTGATTGAGTAAAATCTTTGTAGGGGTACAAGTGTAGAAGAGTGACTTGACAAGCCCAAGCCTTCTTCTCCTAGACTCTTCACCACACTCTCCTTCTACTTTGGTAGCCTCTAGGACTACTCTAAACCTTTGGAGTGTAACACTATTCTCAACATTTGGTGTGTGTGAGAAGTGAGGTGAGGGGGTCTATTTATAGGTGGAGAAGGGTCGGTTCCCGCCATAATTAACGCGTGAATCAGTCACCATCGACTCCAGGGAGTCGGGAGGAGCCAACACGTGTCATTTGACTGAGTTTGGCGCCAGGAAGAGGTCGGTCGAACCCCTGGTTCGGCCGACCTGGTCAAGGCTCCCCTCGGGGAGTGCTTCCTCCAGGTGGCTTCCAGGTGGGCCCCCTTGATGTATATCGGTGCAACACCGTTGGATCTCCTCGTATTCTTCTATTTGTGGGCCATTTGATCCATGTGTTGCCACGTGTCATCGCCTGATTCATTGAAATCCATTTTCATGGATTCATCCCTGCATGTTTTGGTATTTTGGGTAATAATTCACCTGCATACAAATAAACACCAACATTTGTGGAATTGGGTTAGTGTATAACCCTACCACTATGTTTTGTGTTTCTTTTATGCACATTATGAGGTGAATTGACGGTCAAAATGTTGTACTTAAAGACCGTCAACAAACTCCCCCACACTTAGTCCTTTGCTCGTCCTCAAGTGAAGGCAAGAACTAGAGTGTTGTCATGAATTTGCTATAAGGTAGAAAATAAGGATACTAGATATTTCAACTTATTCTTGAATTCATGGATCCCCTTTGTGTATGTGGCTACCACATCAATATTGGGTGTTTGAAAAGTGGAACGGTTAGAATGAAGTTCCCTTGGATCATTCTCTACTGAAATGATTAGGCAGTTGCTATATTTGAAAGTCATAGGAACTTTTGCCCTTGCCTTCTTGATTGGAATCTCTCAAATCTCTCAAAGTGTTTGAGTCCTCACCATGGCATGTTTTGCCAATTCTTGTCCCTATACTAAAAGTGGCTATATCTGGAGCTTGGTAGGGATGAATGTGACACACATTTGCAATTCATATGTTACTAAGTCAAAAACTTTATCCTATGAGAGACTTATGCAATGAACAAAGTGAAGGGAAAATTCTTGTGCACATGAATGGAATGGAGGGGTGAGGTGATAACTCCCATGAATTTGCTCTCTTTTAATGATGAAACATGGCTACTTTTTTTGAGCACTCTTACTCTTTTTCAAGAGTGGATGCTTTTCTTTTTCTTTTTCTTGTAGCCATGTCTTCTACTCCTTTTTATTTTTAGAGAGGCTTTCATTTGTATGTATGGAGTTTCTTTTTGGCGGATGGGTAATCGATGGATGCAAACTCTCAATGTGAGAAATTTTGCATGAATGGAGTGCACAAGAGTTTTCAATTCAAAAAGTTCATGCATGTCACTCAATTGGGTCACGAGTTTGACAAAGTTCGATGAAAAGCAAAGTGGCATATGCTTGTTGTTTTCAATGAATGTATCATATGGCCTTGGTAGGTATATAAATTTCCAATGAGAGGTTTAGGCAAAGTTCAAGACTTCAAATAGTTACAGATGTCAAAATCAATTTCAAGCAAAAGGATGATTTCTAGAGAACTCATTTACCATATCACACTAGTCAAATACCTAGATGATGTGTTTTCCTATTGAATTATGGGAATCATAAACAAGGTAATGAATTGAAATATAAAGTATTCAAATTTTCAGCTTAAGCAAATTCTTGGCTACCAAATTTTATTTCAATTTGTTGAGTTGATTCATTTTAGTTATGCAATGGAAAATATGAAATCAACTCAAACAGCAGGGTAGTGCATAAAAGTGGGGATAGGAAATCCAAACCGATTTTCTGGAGCGAAACAGAGTCATACGGAGCAGAGAACAGGTCGGCCGACCTCCTATTGGCTCTGTTGTGGCTCTGTTTCGTCGGGTCGTTTTGCTTATTCGGTCGCGACGTGTTTTGATATGCAACGTTAATTTTTCACGTCGGGATTTTGTGACTTGGGGACATGTTTCCCCCACACTTGTTTCCTAAATTCTTTATTCAACAAAATAAACTAAAGGGGGAACTTTACCGGTGTTAGATGAACCGGTAAGTTCACTTTATTGAAATCAAAATATGGGGATGCTTACATTATTTAGCCTAGCTATAGAAACAAATATTTGGAAAAGAATAAAATCCTAAGTAGTAAGCATCCTTGTTGACCATGACGAGGATGGGAGGAAGATGATGATTCAATTAGTTGTATAACTTTCCTCTCTATTTCCGTCCTTTAAATAGGTGGGGAACGACGCATTTAACCGAGGATTTGGTGGAGGATATCGAGGAGGATCAACACGAGAAAATAGAACACGAACGGCGCGAAGGGAGAGTCGGCGTACCCTAGGGTTCGGCCGAACCCCTTCTGGCTCCGTTCGGGCCACATTTTCTCGGGTCAATTAAATGGGCCTCATAGATGAAGAATTGGATGGGCCCATTAGTTGGACGTGGAGAATTTAAACAGAATTGAAAGAAATGGCATGGAAATCGATTAGATTTACCATGTCAAAATCTTTTTCTGTATCCTTTTGGGAATCGAGAAATAATTTGAGTCGGTGCCCATTCACTTTGAATAGTTGACCGTCATCACCTTGGAGTGTGATTGCTCCATGGGATGAAGTCTCTACTACAGTGAAGGGTCCTTCCCATTTCCTTCTAAGCTTCCCATGTCCAAAGAGTTTAACCCTAGAGTTAAAGAGTAAAACTTTATCTCCAGGTTTGAACTCTTTCAGCATAATCCTCTTATCGTGCCATCTTTTGGTTCTTTCTTTATAAATCCTGGCATTGTGGTATGCCTTATCTCTCCATTCCTCCAACTCAGAGATTTGCTTCAATCGGTGATTTCCAGCTTCGTTAAGATTCATGTTCCACCGCTTGATGGCCCAATACGCTCTATGTTCCAATTCTATGGGAAGATGGCAAGTCTTCCCATAGACAAGTTGGAAAGGAGACATGTCGATAGGTGTCTTGTAGGCAGTACGATATGCCCACAATGCATCGGGTAGCTTTTGCTTCCATCCCGTTCCCATTTCCAAGACAGTCTTTTGCAGAATATTCTTAATTTGTTTATTAGATGTTTTTGCTTGACCACTTGTCTGTGGGTGGTATGGGGTAGCAATGTTATGCTGGACTCCAAGTTCCCTTAAAAAGTTCCGGAAGGTCTTATCTATGAAATGAGACCCTCCATCACTTATGACCATACGGGGAGTTCCAAAGCGTGGGAAATGATCTCATGGAACATTTTTCTTGCTTGCTTAGAATCAGCATTCTTGCATGGCAATGCTTCTACCCATTTTGACACATAATCGACGGCAACCAGAATATACTCGCAATCATAAGACCTAGGAAAAGGTCCCATGAAATCAATACCCCATACATCAAATAATTCCACTTGGAGATTGTATGTTAGAGGCATCGCATTGCGAGCAGAGATTCCTCCATGCTTCTAGCATTTCCAACATCTGCGAATGAATTCCTTGGTATCTTCATAAATTTAAGGCCAATAGAATCCACTCTGCCAGATCTTTGCCTGAGTATGGTAAACACCGTAATGACCACCATAGGGGCCAGCATGGCATTTATCTATAATTTTGGTGCCTTTGATTGATGCGATGCACCTTCTAAGAAGGCCATCTGTAGGATCGAAGAGCACGTGAAAAGCTACCAGAGGGGGGTGAATGGTAGATTTAAAAATCTTACGCAGCGGAAACAATTAAACCCCAAAACCTTCGGCAGAAAAACGATCTGTTAAAGAAATCGTGTGTGAGACTAATCTAAACATGTTTCACCATGAAAAAAGTGATATATATCAGATATAATCAAGTCACGAAGACAACACAACAAGAATCACTCAAATCTGTCAAGAAAAACTCAAGTTATGATCGAAAGATCAAACAAAGGTCAATCTGCCCTACCCGAGAAAAAAAACAGTTCTGGAACGCTGCAAAGAAACTCGTGTAGATCATAGACCACAAATCCAATGACCGTGAATTTTGATAGATGATAGATAATCAAGTTGTGAAGACAAAACAACAAGAATCATTCAAATCCGTCGAGAAAAACTCATGTTATGATCGAAAGATCAAACAAAGGTCAATCTGCCCTACCCGAGAAAAAAAACAGTTCTGGAACGCTGCAAAGAAACTCGTGTAGATCATAGAACACAAATCCAATGACCATGAAATTTTGACAGATGATAGATAATCAAGTTTTGAAGACAACCTAAAAAGAATCACGTCAATTGGATCTGTAAAACTCGAGTTGTGATAAAACCACCGATGAAAGGTAGTGCTGTCCAGAAACTCGACGAGTAAAACTTGTCTGGAACAAGTCGGACGAACAAGGCACAAAAGTTCCTTCAAACTACAAATTTTATTCAATAGAACACAAGAGGAACAGCCCCCAAGTCATGTACCACGAGCTCTGGGCTCCCTTGCTTATATAACCAGCTCGAAAGCCAAGTCAACTCAAATCAGGAACCTAATCCTACTCTGTTCACGAATCGTAACTTTCCATAACTGCTTAGGGTTCTTCTATACACAGATAGAAGCAATCTTAAGACTTCTAAACACCTTAGGAACGTATCCCACATTCCTAAACAACTTAAATTCGTGACACACACGAAATCCTATCATAACCAACTCAAATCTTTCCATACTTGAGTCAAACCCGACTCAGCCATAGCCTAAGTCCATAACCTAGTCGGTTGGATCTTTCCGACCAACTCTTTACTTCCACATCTCTTCATCACTTCTCGGAATCATGTAGCCACGTCCATGTACTCCTTGCACACGTGCAAACATCTTTCAATGACGTTCACGATACCTTCACATGCATTGTTCTTGATTCAATCATGATGCGTAACCTCCTGATCAGCTCAACCACAATTCCTCCTGAATTTGGTTGTTGGAACCTCATCTCCTCCCCGAGACTAGTCCAATGGATCCCATCACCAGCAATGTCTTGAACTCAAGCAACACCTGCACATGAATAAACAACCAATCCATACGAGCCCAAGTCCTCGACTTGACTCAAGTTAGTTCCGAACACAACACCTTACGTGAGAACCTCACATAAGCATGTTGCAAAACCAGAGTGACACAATATCATCCATGTCAACCAAAAATGCACCAAAGACTTAGCAAATGAATACTAAAAAATCTTTCCAGAGATGTAAAGCAAGCATTGCGGTCAAGTTCTGGACCTTGCCAGAGCAACCCGGACCTTGAGCCGGAGCTAACAAAAGTTAGTAGAACCTAGCACCGGAACTTACCAAAACTAGTATAACCAAGCTCCCGCCGGAGCTTACAAAACTAGCAGGATCTTAATAAAAAGGTGTTTTGGTGATATTCAAAACTTTTATCGTCAAAGCAAGTGTATTTACTACAAGCCAATGTATTCAACACACATAGGTCTTACAATCTCCCCCTTGATGAATGCATTGGCAACACCATTTAAAATCCGAACATTGGCTTATTTACATAAAAGTTTTGAAGAAAATTTCTCCCCCTTTGTAAATCAAAAGTAAAATGAGAAGAAAATCCAAAAATTATCCCATATTATCTGTCGGTACCCTGGGTACCATATACTCCTTGGGATTGCAATGATCTCAAGAGAAAGTCATCTACTTGATTTGAAGACCTTCGGAGGCCCACATGTCAGACATAACCGGACCCGCTTCTCCAACATGGTTAGTCCCAGGGTCTCCACGTGTACTATCAAACCAGAGCTACCGCCCACAAGGGGGAAGCTCCGGGCTATGAACCGAAATGGCACCCCCGGACCTAACCCCAGACCGAGGGAAGCTCCGGAACTGACACGTGTCGGATAACACTGGACCTATCTGTTCCCCACAGTGTGCTCTGGCCTGCCACGTGTCCAACCGTCGGATCCTCAGCCTCTAACCTCCAGAAGACTCCACAACGGCTCCGGATCTTCAAAGGGGAATCAAGCACTTCAAGACCCTATCAAGTGTCATTAATACTATATTAATGACACACGATCGGACGACCTTAATTACCTGTAACGGTGCTGTCAAAGCCCATAACTTGGTCATTAAGGGCAATTAAACATGTTGAATGTGTATCAATATCGGTAACCGCCGGGGCCACATGTCGGGCCAGGCTAACTTGTAACGGCCTGCCCTTGTACTATAAAAGGACAGGCCGACGATACATAGGACACACTCTCCAGAGACACGCTGACTTTACACTCTCAACTGACGTTGAGCTCATACATCCAATACAACACCAACACACCCCGTGGAGTAGGGTATTACGCTCAGGCGGCCCGAACCACGTAAATCTTCGTGTCTCTTGTGTCACTCGACATCTCACCTTCTGGAATCTCCACGCGCCCATACCGAACCTCAAACTCCTCTAACACTTTAGTAGTGTCGGGAGATCTGCCAGATCAAAACAACCGACAGTTGGCGCGCCAGGTAGGGGCCCAGAGATTTCAAGAATGGTGAACTCAGCCGCTGGATCATCCAGTGGTCATCCCGCTGTTCAAGCTGTTGGGGGTAATCCCTCCAATATGCAGCCACTAGCAAGAACCACGGTTCCAGCAGGAGTCACACTTCCACCACCGCCGCCTGCACCAGCAAATCAAGATGGACAACGCGATGGTGCACCAGCGTCAATCACTGCATCGGTGAATCTTGACAACCCGGAACACGCGCTTCATGCAGCACGTGCTCTTCTTCAGCGCCCACCACCTCCGGACGCATCCCGGGATGCAATGGAACAGTGGAGGGCCAATGTGGAACACTTGGTTGCAGCAACAGCCGACCGCATCAGCAACCAGGGTCCTCCTCCTTCAGGACGGGCCCCGTCGCAGCGATGGACTTTGTCTGGCAGACTTGGTCCGCACGTTTCCAACAACAGGAGACGTGTTGCATCACAGCAGGTGACGTCGTTGCCCTCTGGGGCACGACGCACTCACACGGTATCAAGGCTTTCAACTCATGACCTCCGGGCGGAGCTTGATCACCGATATCGCCAACAAGACGACCAAGTCCATATTGAGCATGCTCGTGAAAGACGAGAAGCTCAAGACATTCTTGCTCCTGAAGGAGTAGGAGGAGGTTGTTCAGCCCTGGCCATGCATCTGCGTATGGTCAGGTGGCCACAGAAGTTCCGGCTTCACCTGCCGGAGAAGTTCGACGGGACCGTTAATCCTATCGAATTTCTTCAGATTTACTCCACTGCTATCTTGGCAGCTGGAGGAAATTAGGTCGTAATGGCCAATTATTTCCCAGTGGCTTTAACTAGGACTGCCAGGTCCTGGTTTATGAGCCTTCCACCCAACTCCATCCGCAGTTGGGAGGAGTTGTGCCGGCAGTTCACCGCCAACTTCGGGAGTTCTTACACCTGACCAGGCACCGAACTAGACCTTTTTGCAGTTGTGCAAAAAGGAGGAGAATCCTTGTGATCATTCATCCAGAGATTCTCTCAGGTACGAAACACTATCCCTTCTATCTCTAGCGCCTCTGTCATCGTGGCATTTAGACAGGGAGTGGGGGATAAGAAGATGCTGGAGAAACTGGCGATCAAGGAGATTACTAGTGTCACGGAACTCTTCAGCTTGGCTGAGAAATGTGCCAGAGCTGCGGAGGGCCGTGAAATGCACTCCAAACCAACTTCGGAGGATCACAAGAAATCCTCCAAAGGAGAAGCCGCTACCTCCGGGAGTGGCAAGAATAAGAAAACGACCAACGGCAAGAAGAAGCCGTCGGCCGGTGCATCCAATGCTGCAGCTGCTGCAGCTCCGGGTGGCCGGGGGCCACGCCCCGAGAAGCGACCTCAACCGTCTTCTGAAGACGGTAGCAAACCCAAGGTGTGGTGTACAATTCACAAAACGGACAGCCACAGTTTGGAAGACTGCCGGGAGGTCCAAAACCTTGCCGAGCGCTACAACAAGCGCCGAGAAGAAGCTCCTTTCCGATAGAGGGAAGGAAAACAAAAAGTTGACGAAGCTCCAGCTGAAGAGGAGTTAGGTTTTCAGGATCCCAAAAAGGTCCTGAAGGCCGTTTACACCTCCGTCGACGATGATTCCGACGTCTCTGACAATGAGCGTCGGAAGACCATGAACACCATTTTTGGTGGATCATGGGACATCACCTCCCGCCGCGTCATCAAGACTATGCGTCGGGACATGGCTGCTGTAGCTCCTACAGCCAGGGCGGAGCCTCATCGGAAGTGGATGGACACAACCATCACTTTTGATGCTTCGGACTGCCCTCGAAGCATGGTTGGAGCAGGTCAGCTACCTTTGATGGTATCTCCTACCATCAATAACATCCAGCTCCACCATGTCATGGTAGACGGAGGTTCGAGGCTCAACCTCATAAGCTTCGAAGCTTTTACCAAGCTTCAGCTCCGACCTTCGGATCTCCACCCCTCCCGACCTTTCTCCGGAGTAGGTCCGGGAGCCATTACCCCACTCGGAGCTATTACCCTCCCCGTTACCTTCGGGACCCGGGAGAAGTATCGCACCGAGAAGTTGGTCTTTGACGTTGCTCAGATCAACTTACCCTTCAATGCCATCTTGGGTAGGCCTGCCTTGTACAAATTCATGGCAGCTGCTCATTATGGTTACCTGGTGTTAAAGATGCCAACACCAGTAGGCGTTCTCCGAATCCGCGGAGATCGTACTGCTAGAGTAACTTCTTTGGAAGAACTCCATGCGCTTACTACAGCGCAAGAGGAGGACTTCAGGTAGGAGCAAGCTCCAAAACCCCCGAGCATTCATTATCGAGGCTCGACTTCTGCACCTCGTGTGCAGCCAAGTGGCGACACCGACATTCCCGTCAAAGTTGTCAAAATCGGTTCCGATGCCGCTCAGACCACCCGTATATCGGGGGGATTGAACGACAAATAGGAACTCGTGCTCATCGCTTTCCTCTGGGCTAATGTCGACGTGTTTGCCTGGAAACCGTCACAAATGCCTGGGATCCCCAAGGAAGTGATTGAGCACAATCTGAAGATCTACCCCGACGCCCGGCCTGTGCATCAGAAGCCTCGGAAGCAATCCGTAGAGCGACAGAACTTCATTCGACAAGAAGTGAAGAAGTTGCTCGAAGCTGGATTCATCCGAGAAGTCTTCCATCCAAAATGGATGGCAAACCCAGTCGTTGTGCCCAAGGCCGGCGGGAAGCTTCAGATGTGTATCGACTACACACCACTAAATAAGGCATGTCCAAAAGATCCATTCCCATTACCTAGAATAGATCAGATAGTGGATTCCACCTCCGTGTGTGAATTACTGTGTTTCCTAGACGCATATTATGGGTATCATCAAATCAGAATGTCTAGGGAAGATGAAGAGCATACCTCTTTCATCACAGTAGATGGATTGTAATGTTATACATCCATGCCATTTGGTCTCAAGAATGCAGCTTCAACCTTTGTACGAGCTATGTACAAAACCTTTGAAGAACTCATTAGAGACATAGTGGAAGTGTACGTCAACGACATCGTGGTCAAGATCAAGAACAAGGAGTCACTCCTTGACACCTTGCAGGCTATCTTCGACAAGCTGCGGGTCACCCGCACAAAGCTAAATCCAGACAAGTGTGTCTTCGGGGTTAGCTCCGGAAAACTTCTTGGTTTCCTGGTAAGTCACCAGGGCATAGAAGATAATTCGGCGAAGATCAAAGTCATTGAAGACATGCGGCCACCAGCCTGCATCAAAGATGTCCAAAAGCTAACTGGATGTCTAGCAGCCCTCAGCCGGTTCATTTCAAGACTGGCGGAACGGGCACTCCCCTTCTTCAAGTTATTAAGGAAGTCCGGACCATTCCAATGGTCTGAAGAAGCACAAAAGGCGTTCCAGGAGCTAAAACAGCTCCTCACCACCCTACCAATTCTGGTAGCTCCGAAACCTGGTGAGCCTTTGCTGCTTTACATTTCAGCCACCGACGAAGTCGTCAGTATGGTCCTGGTTGCGGAGAGACCAGAACCATCCCATACTCAGGAGTCCAGACCCCTTCAGGAGGGTCTAGAGGTTCCTGAAAGCGAGTCTGGGTCCCAGCTCCCAGACTTGAATCCACAAGAAGTTACTTCAGAAGACCCAGACTCCTCCGGGAGGGTCCAGGTCGCTTCTGAAGAAGCTCCGGGTTCCTCCAACAAGGACCCGGAAGTCCCCGAAGAAAAATCTGGACCCCTCCGGGAGGATTCGGATCAATGAAGAGGAAGCTCCGGGCCCCTCCGGGAGGGTCCGGACCATCTAGAGCCCAGTGTACTTCATTAGTGAAGTACTTCATGACGCCAAGACTCGATACCTAGAGGTGCATAAGCTGCTCTATGCAGTTCTTATTGCCTCCAGGAAGCTTCGCCATTATTTCCAAGCTCACAAGATCTCAGTGGTGACTTCTTACCCACTTCGAGCAATCTTGCATAATCCCAACTCAACTAAGAATATTGCAAAGTGGGCAGCGGAATTGGCCGAATTCAATCTCGAATTCATTTCAAGGCAAGCAATCAAGAGTCAAGCATTTGCGGACTTCATGGCAGAATGGACTCCCTCTCCATCAAACCCTGGGGGCTCCAGTGAGCAGAAGCCAGAACACAAGGCTCCGGTCTTCATCGAGCCTCACTGGACCCTCTACTTCGACGGCTCCATGCAAAAGCAGGGGGCCAGAGATGGAATCCTTCTCCTCGCACCAACCGGAGAGAAGGTAAAGTACATGGTACACCTTGACTTCAAGGCGACCAACAACATGGCGGAATATGAAACACTCATTTACGGACTAAGGGTGGAACTGTCATACGGTGTCAAGCAACTGTTGGTCAAGGGAGATTCACAGCTCATCATTAAGCAAGTGAAGGGTGAATGCTCCTGCAACAATCTCTAGCTAGCTGCTTACCTCCTTGAAGTCCAGAGGCTTCAGAAGGACTTCGAAGTCCTAGATCTCCACCATGTCCAGCGTGCCCACAATGCTGAAGCCGACGAACTCTCGACGAAAGTGTCAACCGGAGCTCTGGCTCCTGACGGAACTTTTGTCCGGAGGTTGTCAAAACCCACAGCTCAGCCTGCCGAACTGAGCGAAGGGGGCGAGATCAGCGTCCCGAAGCTGACAGTCCCGATGGCCCTGTTACCATGGCAGCCATCAAGGGTCGTAGGTGCTGCCGGAAGCTCCGAGCAACCCAACACGCAAGACTCAAATGCTCAAGTTAGTTCCGATGCATGGATCTCGGAGATCCGGAACTACTTGAAAGTTAACATCCTTCCTGACGATGATGTATCCACTGACCGGGTAGTCAGATTGGCTAAAAGATACATGTTGGTAGAAGGGGATCTCTACCGGCGCGGTGCCAATGGCATCCTAATGCGGTGCATCACAAGGGAAGAAGGCTGCGAGCTCCTCGCAGAAATCCGTGGAGGCGAGTGTGGGAACCACGCGTCTTCCTGCACGCTGGTTGGTAAAGCCTTTCGGCATGGCTTCTACTGGCCTACAGCACTCCAGGATGCAACTGAGCTGATGAAGAAATGCGAAGCATGTCAATTTCATGCAAAGCAAATTCACACACCGGCTCAGCCCCTACAAATGATACCTCCTACATGGCCCTTCGCTGTGTGGGGGATGTACATCTTGGGACCTTTCCCAAGAGCCGTCAGAGGTTACAAGTTCCTGTACGTTGCCATTGACAAGTTCACCAAGTGGCCGGAAGCAACTCCAGTTGTGACAATCAACAAGCAATCTGCTATCAACTTTTTGCAGTCCATTGTATGCAGATTTGGAGTCCCAAACAAAATCATCACTGATAATGGGACCCAATTCACAAGCTCTGCATTTCAAGGATATTGCGAAGACCTCAGCATTCAAGTTTGCTACGCCTCCGTAGCTCACCCAGCAAGCAATGGCCAAGCCGAGAGAGCAAATGCTGAAATCCTTAAAGGACTCAAAACGCGCACCTATGAGCGCTTGAAAAAACATGGAGCCAACTGGATTGAAGAGCTTCCGCCCACTTTATGGGCCAACAAGACAACTCCAAACCGGTCAACTGGAGAGACACCCTTCTTCCTGGTGTATGGAGCTGAAGCAATCCTTTCTCCGGAAATAACCTTGGGGTCACTCCGGGTCCGGACCTTCGACGAAGCCACGCAGGACCAACTCCGGTGTGAAGACCTAGACCTCCTTGAGGAGGGAAGGTGCCAAGCAGCTGTTCGGAATGCCCGATACCGCCAAGCCCTTCGGCGTTATCATCAGAGGCATGTACACAACCGAGAACTCGAGTAAGGCGATCTGGTGCTACGGAGAATACAATCCAGAGAAGGGTTTAACAAACTCTCCCCCAGCCACTACAGGAAAAGCGACCATTTGCGACGGCTGTTTTTATTTGCGACGGCCAGCCGTCGCAAATAGATTAAATTGCGACGGCCCGCCTCTGGCCGTTGCAAATAAGATGGCTGTCGCGAATAAGAGCTTATTTGCGACGGCTTTCGGACCTGCCGTCGCAAATAAGCTGTTATTTGCGACGGCCAACCCTAGGACCGTCGCAAATAACAGAGCCGTCGCAAATAAACCCTTATTTGCGACGGTCGGTTAAACGGCCGTCGCAAATAGGATTTAATTGCGACGGCCGTAAGTCCAGGCCGTCGCAATTAATACAGCCGTCGCAAATTAGGGCTTATATCAGGACGCTCCACCCCGACCCTTCATTTTCCTCAACACCCCGCCGCCGCGCCCCCACCACCGCCGCCGCGCCCCCGCCGCCGCGCCGCGCTCCCGCCGCCGCGCCCCCGGCTCCGCCGCCGGCCCGCCGGCCTCGGCCCCGCCTCCGCGCCCGCCGCCCTCGGCCCCGCCTCCGCGCCCCCGCCACCGCCGCCGCGCCCCCGCCGCCGCGCCGCGCTCCCGCCGCCGCGCCCCCGGCTCCGCCGCCGGCCCACCGCCCTCGGCCCCGCCTCCACGGCCGCCGCCCTCGGCCCCGCCTCCGCGCCCGCCGCCCTTGGCCCCGCCTCCGCGCCCGCCTCTGCGCCCGCCGCCCTCGGCCCCCACCGGCTTCGCCTCCGCCTCCGGCCCGCCGCGCCACCGGCGTCGCCACTGCCGGCCCGGACCGCTGCGCCCCCGACCGGACCGCCGCGCCCCGACCTTGAGGTCAGTGATACTCCCCCCTGTTTTAGGGTTTTTTTTTCAGATGTAGCTAGCAATTTTGTTAAGAGGTAGTAGCAATTAGCTATAGTAGCTTAGAATAGCTTGTATAGTTTATTTAAGGATTGAATCACTTAATTATAGAAGATGTAATAAAAAGGGCATTTGCTAGTGCAGTTTATGCATACGGCGAAAGAACTTGAGTGTGTGTATGTATGGGAACGATGCCATGTAATAGGCCCCCGGCCCCCCGCCGCCCCTGCGCCCCCGGCCCCGCCGCACCCTCGCCATCGGCCCGTCGCGCCCCGACCCCGCCGCCCCCAGCGCGCCCACCGCCCCCAGCCCCCAGCTGCCCCTGCGCCCCCGGCCCCGCCGCACCCTCGCCATCAGCCCGCCGCGCCCCGACCCCGCCGCCCCCAGCGCGCCCACCGCCCCCAGCCCCCCGCCGCCCCTGCGCCCCCGGCCCCGCCGCACCCTCGCCATCGGCCCGCCGCGCCCCGACCCCGCCGCCCCCAGCGCGCCCACCGCCCCCAGCCCCCCACCGCCCCTGCGCCCCCGGCCCCGCCGCACCCTAGCCATCGGCCCGCCGCGCCCCGACCCCGCTGCCCCCAGCGCGCCCACCGCCCCCAGCCCCCCGCCGCCCCTGCGCCCCCGGCCCCGCCGCACCCTCGCCATCAGCCCGCCGCGCCCCGACCCCGCCGCCCCCAACGCGCCCACCGCCCCCAGCCCCCCGCCGCCCCTGTGCCCCCGGCCCCGCCGCACCCTCGCCATCGGCCCGCCGCGCCCCGACCCCGCCGCCCCCAGCGCGCCCACCGCCCCCAGCCCCCCGCCGCCCCTGCGCCCCCGGCCCGCCGGCCCCGCCGCTAGCCGCTAGCCGCGCCCCCGAGCCGTCGCAATTTAACTGGCCGTCGCAAATAATTGCCTTCATATGGATTGTTCAATCTTCGAATGATTGTTGATCGAATGAGTAGAAATTGTTGCTCGATCTTGATGTTAATTATGCTTAGTTGTTAATGATGTTGGTTATGCAAATTTGTTGATCATGTTATTGATTATGTAGATGTTAAGCATGCTTATGTTTTGCTTTAGTATTCTTAATGTTTATGTTCATTGCTGCTTATCGTTATTGAATTAAGTTATTAAATGTTCAAATTTTGATTAATTGTTATGTTTCTTTTAGCATGTTCAATATTCTTTATATATATAAATATATAAATATAAATATAAATATATATGTATATATATATATAAGCGGGTTAAAACGATAATGTATCAGAAGAAATATCAAAAGAGAGAGGAGATATTCTACGCCATATCGCCTGCGGCGAGCATGACAGCGGAGGAGAGGCCGGCAGCGGAGGACGGCCCTGACTATGAAACTTTCAACTCTGACCCACTTTTCTCCTCACTCTCGTTCTCTTTCCTCATTCGTAAATGATTTATAAATGAACATGAGCAACGTAACCTATAGCAATTGATTACCCGTTTCGGATCGGCACGTCTCACATGCCATTGGCATGTGAGACGTGCAGGTTCGGAATTGTCCCTTTTTGGACAGCCTCGGAGTGACCGAGGGGGCATGGCTTGTGACGATACGTGGGTCCGGATTTGGACGAGATTTCGGTGGCGTAACCCTGTTGTTCTCTGCTGCACCATTTTTGGGCGTGCAGTGGAGAACAGCGGGGTTATGCTGCCGAAATTTCGTTCGAATCCGGATCACGCGTCTCGTCATGAGCACGCTCCGCTCGGTCACTCCTGGGTGGGTTTAGGATCTATCTGCCTAGAATGTAGGGCCGTGACATAACACAACAATACATTAACGGCAATTTCTTTCGCATTAAACTGCAGAGTCAAACATGGGTGAAGACCGCAGTTGGATGTATACTGGCTGGAAGAGCAGAAATGGTGGTCACTCTGATGAGTGGTTTATCAAGTTAGATCAATTTTTGGATCGAGCATTTTCGTTGTCAACGGAAGATATGGTGCGGTGCCCATGTACAAAATGCCGAAACACTAAGTTTTTGAGAAGATTGGAGCTTTCGTTTCACTTATGTCGAAACGGTTTCACTCCACAATATGAAGTGTGGACCTTCCACGGCGAGACTAATTCTCGAGTCATAGCCGAAGTGGATGAGGATGATGATATAACAGAGGTTGATAGGATGGATGAGATGTTAGAAGCTCTTGAAGTGGAGGATCCTCTTACAAATGAGGCAGAGAAGTTCTTCGAGGAGCTGAAGAAATCACAAGAGCCGTTGCATGAACATACGGCTGTGACCGTACTTGCTTTCTTGACCAGATTTATGGCAATTAAGTCCAAGTACTTTTTTCCATCAACTGCTACAATGATCTCATGAAATTGATCTGCGATATCCTTCCACAACCTCACAAAGCGCCACCAGATATGTATCAGTCAAAGATCAAGATATCTGGTCTCGGTATGAAGTATGAGAAAATTGATGTGTGCCCAGACAACTGCATGCTATTCTGGAAAGAGCACGCCAATGAGAAGATGTGCTTGAAATGTGGTAAATCGAGGTATGTCGAAGTTGTTAATGACGATGGCGATAATGTGATGACAGATGTCGCACATAAGCAGCTTCGTTACTTGCCTATGACACCTCGGTTGAAGCGGATGTTTCTTTCAAAAAGAACCGCAAGACACATGAGATGGCACAAAGAAGGTAAACGTGAGAACAAAGAATTCTTGACGCATCCGTCCGACGGTGATGCATGGAAGGCGCTAGACCGTTTCGATCCAGACTTTTCTCGTGATGCGAGGAATGTTCGCATCGGATTAGCGACAGACGGATTCTCACCGTTCAGTACGAATGCCGCGCAATACTCATGTTGGCCTGTCTTTGTCATTCCGTACAACCTGCCACCTGCTTTTTGTACGAGGAACGAGTTCATGTTTCTCAGCCTCATTGTACCTGGACCTGATCATCCCGGGTCACGTCTCAACGTGATGTTAAAACCGCTGATCGAAGAATTGAAAGTCTTGTGGACAGGAGTCGAAGCGTACGACAGTTACAAGAAGCAGAAATTCAACCTTCGAGCTGCTTATTTGTGGTCCGTCCATGATTTGCCGACATACGGCATGTTTTCCGGATGGAGCACTCACGGTCGTCTGACGTGTCTGATATGTGCCTCAGACACGGATTGCTTTCGACTAACTCATGGAGGCAAAATATCTTACTTCGATTGTCACAGACGTTGGCTGCCCTCGAATCATATATTTAGGCAGCAGAGGCATGTCTTTCGAAAGAACACTGTTGTCACTAAAGGACCACCGAAGCGTCTCAACGGGTCAGAAATTTCTGATATGTTGGACAAACTGGTGCCTGATGAAGGTCATCCTGGATATTTCGTAGGTTATGGAGAGGAACACAATTGGACTCACATATGTGGACTTTGGGAGCTACCATATGTGAAGTCGTTGATTCTAATGCACAACATTGATGTCATGCATCAGGAGCGTAATATGAGCGAAAGTATCATAAGCACTTGCATGGATATGCCTGGCAAAACGAAAGACAATTATAAAGCTAGACTAGATTTAGCAGACATTTGTCACCGTCCAACTCTTGAAATCTCTGAAAGTGGTGGAAAGCCACGTGCTTCTTTCTGTCTTCGATCGAAAGAAAAGAAAGAAGTTATGAAATGGATGAAAACTTTGAAATTACCAGATGGTTACGCAGCTAGCCTGAAACGAGCCGTAAATGTTAACACAGGAAACCTCACTGGGTTGAAGAGTCATGATTATCACATTATAATGGAAAGACTCCTACCTGTTATGTTCCGAGGCTATCTAGATGATGCGGTGTGGAAGGTTTTAGCCGAGCTCAGCTATTTCTATAGACAGCTTTGTGCTAAAGAAATCAAGATCGGGATGATGGATAAGTTAGAGAAGGAGATACCCATACTTTTATGTAAGATGGAAAATTTTTTTCCACAGGGTTTCTTCAATCCAATGCAACATCTGCTTATCCATCTTCCATTCGAAGCTAAAGTTGGCGGTCCTGTGCAATATAGGTGGATGTATCACATTGAAAGAGCGCTACGATATATGAAACCAATGGTTGGCAACAGGGCAAGGGTGGAAGGGTGCATCGCTGAAGCATCTGCTCTTAAAGAAGTTGGATACTTTTCAAGTGTCTACTTTGCGGAAGAAAACAATATCAATACTTCGGCGATGCAGTACAATGTGGACGAAACACCCCCTCTAAGCGACCTTTCCATTTTTCAAACGAGAGGCACCACCGTTGGTAGCTACACGACCTACGTGCTATCCGAACAAGAAAGGACTGTTGCTTTACTCTACATGTACGCAAATATAGAAGGCATGCAGGAATACTTCGAGTAAGTGTTTCTCCTATGTTTATGCTAATCTACATATTTTGCTACACATGTACTCTAAAAGATGTTTTTTCATGTTCAGCGAGTTCCACAGACAATATTGGCCACATAGGCATCAACCTACGGCCAAACAAGTAGAAGCGATGCGAAAGGAAGGAATAAATGGGGGACAGAGTTTTCTATCTTGGTTTCGAGAATATGTAATATTCTCTCGTCTTCTATGTATTATAAATTATTATTATTAAAGAAGTATTATGTAATATTCTCTCATCTTTTATAACAGTGTCGGACTCACAGTGTCCATGAAGATTTGCGGCAGCTATCTTATGGATTGGTGAATGTTAGAAGCTATGGTCGATATGACGTAAATGGCTTCCGATTCCGTACAACTCATTTTGAAGCTCATCGTCCTCTTGCAGCAACATCAAATTCCGGTGTTGTGACGAGAGCAATGGACACTCAAGGGAATTTAACCGATTGTTATGGTATCATTAACAAAATCCTTGAATTTACTTTTACCGGAAATAAGACCCTTCGAGTTGTCTTCTTTGACTGTGACTGGTTTGATCGTACTCATGGAACTCGAGAAAACCAATTTGGAATGGTGGAAGTGAAACATAAGGACCGACTACGGGGTTACGATACATTTGTTCTTGCGCATCAAGTTGAAGAAGTGTACCAAGAAGAAGAGTTGCCAGACACTTTTATCGTCGAGCTTGGTGCAGGACTCGATCAATTAGTTGGAGATGTTGAAGACGTTGAAGATGTAGAGGCAGATGATACGCGAAAACGAAAATTAGAACAGGCCACGATGGAAGATCGTTGGGCTGGTTTAAGGAGTAGGGCACAGGCACATGACAATGATGTTGATGAATTTTGAAAGTGACTACAAGTAATGTTTTCTTGAAGATAGTAACATGAATTTTATATATTTTATTTGCATATTTACTAATTATCTAATTACAATAGGATGGCGTCAAAGAAGGGTAAGAAGGTGCCGCCGACGAGGGGGCTCTACCCCTCTAGACCTGAGGACGCTTTCGTTGGTGCCTCGTCGACTGGCAGCAGACGCTCTCAGCTGCTGGGGCACGTTCAGACCAGCTCTAGAGCTTCGTCACAGGTAAATGTCACTCGTTTTTGACAAATTCTTTAAATTCAAATTCACATTAAACTTACTTATGAATCATTTGAATGTTGTAGTCCTCACCGGCTGACTCAGAGGCTGCGGCGCCTTCGGTGAGCCAGCCTTCGGTGAGGCAGCCCTCGGCCAGCCAGCACTCGGCGAGGCAGCCCTCGGCGAGTCAGCCCTCGGCCAGCCAGCTCCCGGCTGGCGATGACTTTGTTCCTGAGGCCTTTGACTCGGCTGGTGAGGAGCCGTCTGGGTCACCTGACGTGGCGCCCCAGCAGACGCGGAGGACGAGGAGGACTCACTTTGTCAGTCCTCCCGCGGTCCCTTCATAGAGGATCGTGATTCGTCCAGTCGGAGACAGGTAATAAAAATTATAGTTTTCAATTTTAGTTTCTTTTGATTACTTGAGTAATGAATGAATGAATAAATATCTTACAGGAGTTGGGACGACTTGTATTTCACCGGTGAGAAACACCAGAGACCGGTGAACGGTGTCATCGGGTCTATAGTGCGTTTGCACTATCCCGGGGTCATCGACGGAGTGCCTGCTCTTTCGTGGGAGGACTACGCACGCGTCCATCACCAGGAGCAAGGCAACCTTCAGGAGGCCGTATGGGCCGATTTTATGGTAAGTATGTTAAAAAAGTTTCTAAGTTACAACTATTAAACTCTTTTAGTGCACATCTCTTCAATATATTCTTTATCACAAGCAAGATATACTTTAGAGGACCCGGACGACCATCACATGTTTGAGGATGCGAGGCGAGTGTTTCACTTCAACGCTGCCAAGGCGCTTCGACAAGCTTTGTCGAACGCCCGTGTTCAAATTATTAAGGAGCACTTGAAGGCGAACCAGCAGCACGTGTTACACTTCCGGCAAGAGAGCGAGAGGCACCTGACGGAGGAGGAGTACGCGCAGGTACGTGGAGTGTAGTAAGTATTTTTTTCTGATAATGTCCTCGATGGTACTTTTAACGACTTTCAACTATGTGCAGGGCCACGTGAGCTGGTTGCAGGGTCGGAACGATGCATTTTGGGCCCTTTGTCGCTACTGGGCTAGCGACGAGTTTAATGCTAAGTCCGGGAAGGCTCGAGACTGCAGAGGGGTGGAGGGGAAGAGCAGACACGGGCAAGATAACCACTTGCGTTTAGCTAAACGCATGGTAAGTGTGTGTAACTTATGTTTATATATTAATAATATATTGTTCGTACTAACATGTATTGACAGGAGCGCGAGACGGGGGTGCCACCCACCCCTGCTGAGGTTTGGAAGAGAGGTCACAGGGACCCTTCTCAGCCGACGGGGTGCAGTCAGGCTGCAGCCGAGCGGTTGGTAAGTTTAGAAACCATTCATATTACATATAACTATATAGATTGTTGAACTTACACGATTTTATTGTTTTGCAGGCTAAGTACGGGGAGGAGGCTAGGAAGATACACGGCGAGGATTTCGATTGGGAACGTCAACCGATCGATCCTCAAGCTGCGTATGCAACCGGTGGTGGAAAAGCACACGGAAGGTGAGTTTGCAAGTCATTTTATCGTTTTCAATTCAAAGTATTCAAGATATTTTAATTTCATATTACTGACTCTCTTTTTTATAGGCTCGCCATATTCGACGGAGTTGTCGACTCGAGGGCAGGTAGACCTGCGAGAGGCAGCTCCACGCAGGCTTCGGGTACGGGAGGTCGCCGCTCGCAGAGGGACATTGAGATGCAGTCCCTCCGAGAAACTGTAGAAGAAAATGAAAGGCGACATGAGGAGGAAAGGAGGGCGATGGAGGCCACGATCCAAACCCAGGCAGCAGCGTTGGCGCAGATGCGGGAAGCAATGGAGGTAACAATCTAAAAATTAAAATTCTCATTAATTCAGCTTAAATGACTTACTAATAGGTAGCATTTAATGTTTGCAATGACAGGCCATCGCTCGGGCGCAGGGTCTGGGAATCCAGCTACCGGTACTACCACCGGTCCTCCCAGGCGATCCTTCTTTAGCGGGTCAGGTAAGTCTCTATGTAATCCTTCTTCTCCAGCGTAATAAGATTGAGATAGATGAAAGAGACAGATAGTTAGATAGAAGAAAATGATTGAGATAGAAGAAAGAAAGAGATAGAAGAAAGGGAGACAGAAGAAAGAGTGAAAGATAGATAGAGTAGGATGGGAATGAAGAGAGAGTAAGATGTAGATGGAGATAGAGAGAGGGGAAGATAGAGGGAGGGAGATGTAGATGGAGATAGAGGGAGGAAGATAGAAGGAAAAGGATAGCAATAGAGAGATAGAGTGAGCAAGAATGATAGAGTGAGAGACAAAGAGAGAAATGAAAAGAGAGAGGAAGAGAGGGTGATCTAGATGAAGATAGAGGGAGAGGGAGGGAGAGAGATGTTGATGCATTTATATTCTAACTCTAAGTTTTATTAATTGCAGGGATCCGCGACGGCTGCACAAACGCCGTCGCCTTCGCTACCGCCGCCTGGATTGAGGCGCGACGACGACGACTTCGACTTCGGAGGTGGCTTCGGAGGTTAGATGGGCGAGAGTGAGCCCTTTTATTTACTTTGTTGATGACGATGTGAGATGTATTGGAATTTTAGTTTGTGATTGTGATGATGTTTGTGTATGCTGTGTATATACTGTGTATATTGTCTATATTGTGTTTGTTGTGATTCTGGCCATCGAGCCGGGTAGTGTTTTCTGTTTTTAAAAAAAAAATAAAAAACCTTATTTGCGACGGCTTTTTATACAGTACCGTCGCAAATAAGGGTACAAGCCGTCGCAATTAAACCACAGTTATTTGCGACGGCCTGGCCGTCGCAAATAATAATTAATTGCGACGGCCTGGCCGTCGCAAATAGAGTCGTGGGTCCCGGAGGAGGACACGTGGGCCCTGCCCTCTGAACTTATTTGCGACGGCCTGGCCGTCGCAAATAGTGGAACTTAATTGCGACGGCTACGCTGTCGCAAATAAGCTTTAAATGCGACGGCTAGGCCGTCGCAAATAAGGTCGCGGGGCCCACCAGCCCGCAGCAACAACTTGCGATGGCCTCTCCTAGCCGTCGCAAATAAGTTTATTTGCGACGGTGGCCGTCGCAAATAAGCTTATTTGCGACGACATATTTGCGACGGCCGAAAGCCGTCACAAATAAAGAAAGCCGTCGCAAATAGCTTATTTGCGACGACATCTGGCTTATTTGCGACGGCTTCGGCCGTCGCAAATCGTCGGGATTCCTGTAGTGAGCTGGGAGGGACCCTTCCGAGTGATTAAAGTATCCCATCCTAGAAGCGTTCGCTTGGCCACCGAGGATGGGACACCTCTCCCAAAATCCTTGGAACATTGAGCACCTCCGTAAGTTCTACACTTAATATCACGGAGGTGAGTCTGTAATAACTTGAGGTGTATGTTATAGAGTTATTGTACAGAGTCAAGTAGTTCTTTCGGGAGAAGAGCCGGACCTTTCCCGGAAGGTCCGCAAAGTTCATGCAACACTTGTCGCAGTCTCAGGACTAAAAGTGTGGCTAGCTACCCTGGGTCAAATGAGAAATTAAACACGCTTAGCCTGGTTCGGTACACTAAGAGTGTACTTGTTTCCCCTGTACCCTGGACCTATAATGAAAGACATCTTCATGTGAAACAGACTCCACGTGCATTTATTTTGTATAGGCTCAACATTTTTTATTTTTCTCTTTCTTGTCTATAACAAAGACGTGCAATTCTTAAGAAATTTTAGTTCGACTGGTTCATATACGATTCGAGCTGTATTGTCGATTCTTCTAGATTCAAATATTGTTTATGGCCCACTCGCCTGAATGCTGCCAAGCCAACCTAGGGCCGGAGTGTGCTATCGACTTAGCCTGGTCAAGCACCCTAAGTACGCCACTCTACCTACACCTCGGCAAGCCAAAGTAAGGCGGGTCCAAGTACAATTGGATCTGGAAGAAAAGACAACGCATTCGGTTGTATTCAGAATCGCGTTTGACCTAAAACTCTCTTGGGAATTGTAAGTCGCGACGAAGTTATAGGAAAGGAATGAATTTTACTATTTTTCTTGGCTTCTGTGTGCAGGAAAAATAAAAAATCCACGTTAATGGAGAAAATCCGGAGCTAACTAAGCTCTGACTCCCCCTAGGTGGCTTGTAATCGATTTTAAACATTGAAAACGAGCATCACCAGAGCAACCAAGCTCCGGTAAATCTAGGGGGCCAGCCATCGATGCAAAATAAATGATGGTGAGAAGACCCCGCAAGCAGAGTCTGCTACCAACAAACTACACGTTGGTAAAGGTCACTGCCGGAACTACTAAGCTGCGACACCCCAGAGGACTAACTATCGATGCTCTACGCGTTGATAGGGACTATTGCTGGAGCTACTAAGCTCCAACGATAGACAATGCCGGAGCTTCTAAGATTCGGTAACCTCAGGGGGCCTTCACTATCGAAGACTTCGGACCTACGCTCTACAAGTTCGAAGCAAATGAGTCTTCAACAAAACACAATATCCTCTTGGTACATGTTCACAATCAAATTGTGTACATCTACCAGGGGGCCAAGTGAAGACAAAAGTGTTGAAGACAAAAAGTGAAATTCACAAAAATTTGGGGATTTCATTCATCTGAAGACAAGGGATTACAAAATCAAGGAAGAAAAAGAGAGAATACAAGTGGGAGCTACGGAGATGGTCGTAGACCCTATGGAAGAACTGGGCGACCTTCTGAGCAACCTCTGACACATTGGCTCGGGCGGCTTCACCTTCTCCTTCGACGGGACCTTCAAGCACTGGGTCCAGAGGGAATTGGGGATTCCGGCTGGTGTAGCACGTCAGCACATACTCTGCGACGTTCTTCGCCAGGGATTGCCCCTCAACCTCCAACTGGTCCGCGATGACGTCGCCCACCTTGGAGAGTTTGCTACCCGCCGAGCTCAGCGCTTGAAACGCCAGGTCCGGCTCCGGCTCCAGATCATCCGGACGCACGGGACTAAAGCCCATCGGTGTCAGTGCATTGTTGGCCTTGCCCAGGAACTCCCAAACCTGTAGGGAGTCTGCAACCCTCAAGCCCTTCAGTTCTTCCAAGGATCTTTTGGCCGCCACCAGTTCAGAATTCTCGCGAGCGAGGCGCTCAACTTCTTTGGCGTTTTGCTGAATCTTTTCAGCAACTCGCTTCTCGAGTTTTCCAAGCTCCTCCTCCCGGAGGTAGATCTTGTTCCAGCGGTCAACCAGGTCCTTCGCCCTGCCCCTTACTTTCTTCTCCCTAGCAGCGATGGCACACTCTTGCTCGTAGAGTTCCTGCCCTCGCACCCAGGCCTTCTCCTCCTCCTCAGCGCAGCGCTCTTCCAATTTCTTGGCGCGCTCTTCGAGGCCCTTGTCAGCCAGAGCCACCTTTTCGGTGAGCTCCTCCTCCCTCCTCAAGACGTCATCCCGCAGCTCTAGGAGTTTCTGCTCTTCATCTTCGAGCCTTTTCTCCCTCTCCTCAAGTGCCTCCCAACGCTTGATGAGAGTAGTGTTAATGGCCTCAAGCCTCTCTTGGCGTTCATCAGCCGCACTATTAGCTGCTTTGGTCTGCTCATAAATGGCCCGAGATTGAGCGTCGAGGGAGCGAGTCAAGCTCTCCCTATCATCCAATAACTTGCCCCAGTACTCCAGGCGGACCTTCTCCTGCTTGATCCATTCTTTGTCATCTGCCAGCCTTGACTGCGCCAGCTTGGTCTCAAAGTAGAGCCGATTACGCCACCTCCTAAGGGTTTGGCGCTCCTCTTCAAGAGCCTTGCTGTCGTGGAAGAATGCCAGCTGAACTTGACGCAGACTGGAGCAGGCGTTGTCAATAGACAATGACAACGGGATAGGATCCGGACCTGCTAGGGTCTCCTCCGCTGGTTCCAGCGGGTTTTCAGTTACAAAAATTGGGTCCCACTCCACAAGAGTGGTCCCCAGAGCCTCCACGGCACCAGGGCCGTCCTCTAGGATGGCCTCAGTCACCATCAAGGAGGGTCCCGCTGATGAAGTTCCGACCTCCGGAAGTGGTTCCGAAGGACCAGTCGCCAAATCTTCGTTCGTCCCCTTGGGCAGGTGGCCAGCGACTTCATCAGAGCACTCCGGCTCAGCCGCGGGTACCTCCGGCGTCGTCACTCCCAGAGCAGGAACTGCTTCTAACTCCGGCCTGGGCACCTCCTCTACTGGGGGCTCGAGCGCTGACGCCTTCGCAACGACCGGCTCAGGCGCCGGAAGATCTTCAACAACAGTCGGCCCTGCGGCCGGAGCTTCAACGGCAACCGGCTCGGGAGCCGGAAGGTCTTCAACATCAACCGGCCCTGCGGCCGGAGCTCCAGCAATGACCGGCTCTGTGGCCGGTGCTTCAGAAGTACTCGGCCCAACCGCCGGGACTTCCTCAACATCCGGCGCGCACGCCGGGACTTCAATTACCTCCGGCTCAACCGCCGGGGCTTCGACAATTTCCGGCTCTGGGGTCGGAATTATTGCTTCCTCCGGCTCAACGGCCGAAGCTTCCATCATCTCAGCACCCAAACCCGGAGCTTCAACCTCTGGGGCAGGTGCCGCTGGCGCATCTTCTCTCCCGTGGTCCGGCGCTACCACGGGAGTCTCGGGGGATGATTCGAGGTCCATGACCATGACAGCTGGTGCCGGAGTTGCCGCAGCTTCAGCCACCACTTGGGGCGGCACCAGGACAGGAGCAGAGGCTTTCTCCCTCACAACTTCAGCTGCTGTGGCTGAGGGTGGAGCCTCACTCCTCTTCTTGGGAACGCTGCAGATGAAGGATGAAGAAATTTAAAAAACAATTACTACAAAAAAACAACTGTCTGAGGTAAAGATTAAAAATTACCTCGGGAGGCTTCCGCACTAGCTTGTGCGGAACCTCTTTCCTGGGCGTTCTGGGCTGACCATAGCCGTCGCCGGCGTGGAAGCTCTGGAAGGCCCCCCAGAACTCGTTGCAGTCACGAGCACTTCCTTAGTCGAGGCCCTCCTCGACCGGGAAGGACCTCCGAACCTAGAGGCCTCAACTGGCCTTGGTGATGGAGTCGCATGCCCGGAGCTAGCACCCCGGGAAGACGCCACTGCGGGTACAGTTGCCGCAGTTGTAGAAGACCTCCCCCTCCGGGGAGAAGGAGTTGATGCAGAGGTTGCAGGCCTGACGGACCTTCCATCGGCATACTGCAGTTTCCTCTTCCGGCTCAAGGGTTCGTCCACCGGTTCCTTGCCCTTCTGACGACTTCGATCCCTGGCTTCGGGGCAGGGTCGGAACCACCTTCGGAAGCCCCAGGGATCATCACCCTGGAGGTCGATCTTCTCTCGACGACACCAAGTTCGTCAAGCACCGGCATCGTCCGTCGGAGCTCCCTGCTGAACTCTACTTCCACGTTCAGAGGGAGAAAGGCTGATGGCGGGGTCAAGTCATCTCCCGCAACGTCGATGTCGTGCTGGAACTTTTTAAGATGTAACTCCAAGGTTGCCCCCGCCATGTTGGACTTCAGTCTGGTCTCGACCCGATCGTCGTCCATCACATGAGGGCCCGGACCTTCTTCAAGTCACCTTCGGTCTTCAAACGACTCTCACGGAGACCCAACTCCATCGCAGCACAGCAAGGTAAGAGAGGAAAAGCGAGCACAAGTATGGAGTTTGAGCGCAAGATCAGATGAGAGGCGTAAAGAACTCCAGACTGTGCGCGCTTTCCTCCTTAAGTAAGCCCTCACAACGCTTGGATGGAAACAGCAAGGAAGTCGAAGATACTACTAAAAAATTCCACCCAGACGATGACAAGAGGGCCCGGGACCACCCCGACGATCAAGTTGAGATTCTTACCCAGGCGAATGGTTGTCATCATGAGGCGGGAAGCCCGAAGGCGGCGGCCTTACAAGGCGCGCGGAACCGATACGATTTTCGTATCGGGAACCGGCGACCTTCAATTGCGTGAGATCCGCACGCCAAAGATCTCATTTGCCGCACACGGGATATGCCACGCGGCGAGGATTTAACTCCAAACTATCGCCAACAGCACATCCGAAGACCTTTGAAGACTCAGTTCAAAAGTCGAAGGATGGACCCACCTCCGGCGGAATGACTTCACCCAAGGGGTCTTCCCCAGAGGTGGGCCCAGGGGGCCACTGTCGGTACCCTGGGTACCATATACTCCTTGGGATTGCAAAGATCTCAAGGGAAAGTCATCTACTTGATTTGAAGACCTTCGGGGGCCCACATGTCAGACATAATCGGACCCGCTTCTCCAACATGGTTAGTCCCAGGGTTGCCACGTGTACTATCAAACCGGAGCTACCGCCCACAAGGGGGAAGCTCCGGGCTATGAACCGAAATAGCACCCCCGGACCTAACCCAGACCGAGGGAAGCTCCGGAACTGACACGTGTCGGGTAACACCGGACCTATCTGTTCCCCACAGTGTGCTCCGGCGCTGCCATGTGTCCAACCGTCGGATCTTCAGCCTCTAACCTCCGGAAGACTCCACAACGGCTCTGGATCTTCAAAGGGGAATCAAGGACTTCAAGACCCGATCAAGTGTCATTAATACTATATTAATGACACACGATCGGACGACCTTAATTACCAGTAACGGTGCTGTCAAAGCCATAACTCGGTCATTAAGGGCAATTAAACGTGTTGAATGTGTATCAATATCTGTAACGGCCGAGGCCACATGTCGGGCCAGGCTAACTTGTAACGGTCTGCCCTTGTACTATAAAAGGACAGGCCGACGATACATAGTACACACTCTCTGGAGACACGCTGACTTTACACTCTCAACTGACGTTGAGCTCATACATCCAATACAACACCAACACACCCCGTGAAGTAGGGTATTACGCTCAGGCAGCCTGAACCACGTAAATCTTCGTGTCTCTTGTGTCACTCGACATCTCACCTTCTGGAATCTCCGCGCGCCCATACCGAACCTCAAACTCCTCTAACACTTTAGTAGTGTCGGGAGATCTGCCGGATCAAAACAACCGACATTATCTCCCCCCCTTTAAAAATTATCCCATATTATCTCTCCCCCTTTATTATCTCTCCTTATGCACATATTCTCTTTCTCTTCATGCTTATCTCTCCCCCTTTGACAATGTATTCAGCAAGTCATGAGCATATAAACAAATTATCACCCCCCCCTTTAGTTGTTACGAGCATATTATAACATATACATATAAACAAAGCTCATCCAAGTCATACTATCAAGTACCTTACATTATCATATCAATGAAATACATAAAGTAGTGTAAGCCATGCTAGAGATCAAATATAATTTTCAATTTAAGTAAGTCATGATCTCACAAACTTAACTATTTCAAAACCTGAAATCATGAAACTACGTTCTGCATTTTATTATTTTCCAAAGCATAAATTTAGATCATATGATATTTGCAAGAGATTATATATGCATCTGCCTTATTCTATCCAACCAAGCTAAGCCTATGTCATTTGACAATCAGAAGCTTAAGGACATGGTTTTAGTCATACACAACTTCTTCCAAGTTCATATCTAAGTGCAATGACAAGCCATCTCAAAAAGAAGAAGTGCGATGCATGCATATTCTCTTGATCTTTTCTCAATTTATATTTGTTCATAAAAACTCAACATGTGAGTTGATTACTTGATTAATTCTTTATGATTAAAGGCACTTGTGAACATGTAACAAGTTAAAAACAGCAAGAAAGTTCGACCATGACCAGTTTTAGTGTAAGTAATTATTCCAATTACTAGACATGGCAAAAACTACAAAATGTATAACACGAGTAATGTAGTAAGAACTTTCAGTATGTAAAAGGAATCACAGAGTCATATATGTATGAAATACTATGCTCATATTATTTTAATTTCAGATTCACGCATAGACTTCCCAAAGTTTCAAAAACTCCCCCTCAATTTAAGCCATGAGGATGCATAACCCCTATTTCACTACGAATGTAACAAAAATGAGTGGAATCCAAAGGTTTTGTAAAAATGTCAGCTAATTGTTGTTCGGTATCTACATGGTGAAGCACAATGTTTCTTTTTTCAACGTTATCTCGGAGAAAGTGATACCTAATGTCAATGTGCTTAGTTCTAGAATGTTGCACAGGGTTTTTAGCAATGCAAATGTCACTAGTGTTATCACAGAACAGTGGAACACTATCTAGATCAACCCCATAGTCCTTAAGTGTTTGAACAATCCAAAGAATTTTTGAGCAAGCACTAGCAGCAGCTACATATTCAGATTCGGCTGTGGATTGTGCAACTGAATTTTGTTTTCTAGAGGACCAAGCAACAAGAGAATTATCAAGAAAATGACAAGCACTGGAAGTACTTTCCCTATCAATCCTACAACCCCCAAAATCAGCATCCGAAAAAGCTTTCAAAGTAACAGTTGAGGAAGAAGGAAGAAAATTTCCAAATTCTTGAGTTCCATGTAAGTACCTGAGAATCCTTTTGATGGCTGGACGATGTGAAGCACGTGGGGAGGCTTGAAACCGTGCACAAAGACATACACTGAATTATATGTCTGGTCTTGATGCCGTGAGGTACAAAAGTGATCCGATCATGCTTCTATATTCTTTTTGATCCACAGGTTCACCATATTCATCAAGTCCAAGTGTTGTTGCTGTTCCCATTGGTGTCCGAAGAGGCTTGCTTTTGTTCATGTTGAAGCGCCTTAGGAGATCTTTTGTATACTTCGTTTGATGCACAAAGGTACCCTCCTTTGTTTGCTTGATTTGCAGCCCCAAAAAGTAGGTGAGTTCACCCACAATACTCATTTCAAATTCGGAACTCATCATTGCTGAAAACTTGGACACAAGATCATGAGAAGCACAACCAAAGATAATATCATCCACATACACTTGAACGAATAATGAGTCATTGCCATTCTTAAGCACAAAAAGAGTTTTATCAAACTTGCCCATGGTAAACCCTTTTTCAAGTAAGAATGTTTTTAACCTATCATACCATGCTCTAGGGGCTTGTTTGAGACCATACAAGGCCTTGGACAGTTTGTAAACATGATTAGGAAAATCTGAATTTTCAAAACTCGGTGGTTGTTTCACATAAACCTCCTCATCTATGTAGCCATTAAGAAAAGCACTTTTAACATCCATTTGATATAGCTTAAAACCAATAGATGCAGCAAAAGCTAACAAAATTCTTATGGCTTCTAATCTAGCAACAGGAGCAAAAGTTCCATCAAAATCTAGACCTTCAACTTGAGTGAAACCTTGAGCAACCAACCTAGCCTTATTCCTAACCACAACCCCATCCTCACTTTGTTTATTTTTAAATACCCATTTAGTTCCAATTAAAGTGTGACCTTGAGGTGGAGGTACAAGTTTCCAAACATTATTTCTTTCAAAATTTTCTAACTCTTCTTGCATGGCAATAATCCAAGATTCCTTAGTGAGTGTGTGTGATATATCTTTGGGTTCAAAAGAAGCAACAAAAGCAGAATGAGCATAAGAGTTTGGATCGCAAAATCTGGACTGTGTGACTCGTTCGTGCAAGCTTCCAATCATCTGTTGTGGGGGATGATCTTTGTAAAACCGTAGGGAACAGATGTCTCACAAGCTTCTTCTTCTTCATGTTCATCACAAATCGATGAGCTTGTGACTTGAGGATGATTTGAATCAGCATTGATGGTTGTCGGTGCTGGTTGAGAATTAACATCCAGAGCTGAACCAAAGTCTTTAGCTGCTGAATTTTTGGGCAGCAGCTCCAATTCTTCCTCATCTTCAACGAAAATGCTCCCCCCTGCAGATATGGATCTGGACCTGCAATGTTTGAGCTAGTACATGGGCTAGCTTCATCAAAAGAGACTTCACAAGTCTCCAGAATTTTGTTAGTGTCAAGTAAAAGCACACGGTAGCCTCTAGTATGAGATGGATAACCAAGAAACATGCCATCAATGGATCTAGGTTCAAATTTATCAAGATTACCATGTTTCTTAACAAAGCATTTGCAACCAAAGACCCGAAAGTGTGTAACACTAGGCCTATGTCCAAATCGGAGCTCATATGGTGTTTTACCTAGCTTAGCACGCAAGAAAACACGATTTGAGACATAACAAGCGGTTGCTAACGCATCAGCCCAAAATTTCCTAGGAGTTTGATATTCATCAAGCATAGTCCTAGCCATCTCAACTAAGGTTCAGTTCTTTCTTTCTACAACATCGTTTTGTTGAGGTACATATGGTGAAGAAAATTGATGATCTATTATATTTTCAGCACAAAAGTGATCAAAAGATTGATTTTTAAATTCAGTTCCATTATCACTTCTAATTGCTTTTAAAGATCCTGGGTAATCAATTGATAATCTAAGAAATATAGTTCTAAAGTGACTAAAAACTTCATTCTTAGACGCCATAAAGTAAACCCAAGAGTATCTAGAATAATCATCAACAATCACAAGTACATACCATTTACCTCCGAAGGATTGAACACGTGAAAGTCCTACGGTGTCAAGATGCAAAAGTTGATCCGGTTCAGTTGTCATGATCATTGTGAGAGGAGTATGTGAACCTGCAACCATCTTAGCATGTCTACAAGAAGAGCACACAATTTCTTTGTCCCCTTTAAGCTTAGGCAGCCCACGTATGCGATCAAGAGCACTAATACGCATTAGGTGATCAAAGCCTACGTGACCAAGTCTACGATGCTAAAAATATAAGTCCTTTGAATCATTAGCAACTAGACACCTATGCTTAGAGGAAGACATATCAAAGTCATCTTTAAAAACTCTTCCAAACCGAGACATGTTAAAAATAAGCTCACTATTTGAACTTACAACTTTGCAGTAGTTTTTATTGAAAATAATTTCTAGATTTTCATCTAGCAATTGTGAAACAGAAAGCAAGTTGTAATTCAAATTTTTGACAAGTGCCACATCCTTCAAAGTGTAGTGATCATTTACTCTAACCGAACCCTTAGCAATTATAGGAGTTGAAGAATTATCGGCAAAAGTAACATTCTCTACACATGACACAAAAGAGAGGGAGGAGAACCAATTTTTGTTACCGGTCATGTGGCGTGAGCAACCTGAATCCACGATCCAAATGTTCTCCTTCCTCAAATGTGTAAACTACATAGAAGCACAATACGTTGATGACTCAATACTAGGGTTAGTCAAAAGGCATTTAGGAATCCAGTACTGAGACACGCGACGTGCAGCAGGAAAAACACGCGAAAGCTGAGACAAAACAGCAGGTTTATGAGTCAAAGTTTGAGATTTTTTATTCTTAACTACTGACCTATAAGGTGTTGCTTGTGTAGCACAAAAATCAGTAGCTCCGGAGGCAAAAACAGAAGGTCCGGAGGTAAACTTTGAATGTTTTTGACTCAAAACAGCAGGTTGTACATTCGGTTCAATATGTGCAACAAATTTTGCATGAAAGTTATGAGATCTAGCAACCATTCTTTCCCTTTTCTGTTGTTTAGCTAGTCTATAACAAAAATCTATGACATGACCATCTCTACCACAGTAGGTACAATGAAATTTAACTTTGTGTTCATGTCTAGATGAGCAAATAACATTTTTATTTGAAACCGAATGAGACAATACTCCTGCAGATTTGAAAACCACTTCTTTTTGTTTAGGAACTGTTTGAATCAAACCACTTCCTAATGACTTTACACTTTTAGGTGGATGTGCCTTAGCATGAGCATGAGAATCAAAACCTAAACCAGTTTTATCATTGCAAGACTTGGATGAATTCAATAGCAAGTTTAGGTTCTTATTCCCATTACAAAACCGATCAAATGTTTTATGCATGTTATCAAGTTTATTGGACAGATCAAGACAATTTTCACATGAAGTTTTTCCTTTTAGTTTGCAATTGGAACAATATTTAACTTCATGACAACGTAAAGCATTGTTAATTTAGAGATTTCATTCATAGCATGTTGCAGTTTCTTATCAAGATCATCACAACTAGAACAATGCAAATCAATTGTAGAACAAGAAGCATCTTTTAAGTTTCCAATATTAAGTGCAGCAAGCTTTTTGTTCTTTTCAATTTCAAGTTCAAGATTATCAAGTGTGGAGGTATGTGCACTTCTTAGTTAGGACAATTGTTCATATATTAAGTCACATGAGGAACAAGAATCATCACTAGGAATCAAGGATTTCAAACGATTAATTTCAGATTCTAGTGACTCAATTTTAACAGCATTGTCCTGAAGCTTTTTGTCCTTTTTCTTAACAATAACAGTGGCACAAGAAATAGTATCACACATTTCTTCGCAAGTAGGACATACCTCTTCATTATCGCTGTTGTGTTCTGCCTCCTCCATACTTGATCTTGACTTGCCCGCCATGAAGCACAAGTTTGCCAAATCATCTTCATCTTCATCACTTCCAATGTCCACATCGCTTGAGCCAAGTTCCTAGAGTGCTGAGATAAAACTGCTCACCAATTGACATCCTGTAAAACCCTTCTTTTTCTTCGTATCTTTTGCAGAGGAGTGCTTCGTTCTTGTTTTCTTTTCATCCTGGGAAGTAGGACCTGAAAGGTTAGGGCAATCTGAACGAAAATGTCCTGTCTTACCACATTCAAAGCATCGTTGAGGTCCGGAGCTTCCTCTCCTTCTAGTTCTCACATTTTGCAATGCTTTTGAGAACCGGGTAGAGATGAGCGCTAGATCCTCCTCTGGAAACTCCTCAATCTATTCAAGGGTTATAGAGGACAGCAAAGCAAGTGTACCACAAGATGATGTTTGACCGGAACTAGGCATGTCACGTTGAGAAACAAAAGCAATAGACTTGTTGGGGTTCTTACGTGAGATTATGTCAATTTCATGAGTTTTTAACTTGGAATATACCACATCTAAAGTAAGTGAACTCGTGACAGTAGATTCACGAATAGATGTGACTTTCATCTCATAAATTGACATATCTAATGCACTTAGCAATTGCCTAGCATTTTCAGCATCTGAAAAATTAACATTGACACTACACAAGTTGCTGACAATCTTATTAAGGCGAGCAAAAAGGTCATCAATAGACTCACCGGGTTGCATCTCGAAGCGCATGTATTCTTTCTTAAACATGTCCTGCCTTACCTCTTTGATCGTGTTGGATCCTTTGTGGTAGTCACAAAGTGCTTTCCACACATCATATGCAGATCGGAGGTGTGCAACATGGTCGAAGTCGCTTTGTGTTAATCCTTGTATGATCAAGTTCTGAGCCTTGTTGTTGTTGTTGACATCTCTCAGATTTGTAGCTGTAACTTGATCGTTTGATGGCACTTCGTAAGGCTTGTATACCTTCTCCCATATTGCAAAGCCTTGTGCCTAGATGAAAGCCTTCATGCATGCCTTCCAAACCTGAAAATCAATACCAGCGAACACACAAGGTTTGGCAGAGTACTTCTCCATGATGATTAGTCAAAAACACGTGCAAATCACAAAGATTAGAGCACCGTGGCTCTGATACCAATAGTAGGATCGAAGAGCACGTGAAAAGCTACCAGAGAGGGGTGAATGGTAGATTTAAAAATCTTACGCAGCGGAAACAATTAAACCTCAACCCCTTCGGCAGAAAAACGATATGTTAAAGAAATCATGTGTGAGACTAATCTAAACGTGTTTCACCGTGACAAAAGTGATAGATATCATAGAGAATCAAGTCACAAAGACAACACAACAAGAATCACTTAAATCTGTCTAGAAAAACTCAAGTTATGATCGAAAGATCAAACAAAGGTCAATCTGCCCTACCCGAGAAAAAAAAACAGTTCTGAAACGCTGCAAAGAAACTCGTGTAGATCATAGACCACAAATCCAATGATCGTGAAATTTTGGTAGATGATATATAATCAAGTTGTGAAGAAAACCCAATAAGAATCACGTCGATTGGATCTGTAAAACTCAAGTTATGATAAAACCACCAACAAAAGGTAGTGCTGTCCAGAAACTCGACAAGTAAAACTTGTCTAGAACAAGTCGGACGAACAAGGCACAAAAGTTCCTTCAAACTATGAATTTTATTCAATAGAACATAAGAGGAACAGCCCCAAAGTCCTGTACCACGATCTATGGGCTCCCTTGCTTATATAACCAGCTCGAAAGCCAACTCAACTCAAATCAGGAACCTAATCCTACTCTGTTCATGAATCGTAACTTTCTATAACTGCTTAGGATTCTTCTATACGCAGATAGAAGCAATCTTAAGACTTCCAAACACCTTAGGAACGTATCCCACATTCCTAAACAACTTAAATTCGTGACCCACACGAAATCCTATCATAACCAACTCAAATCTTTCCATATTTGAGTCAAACCCGACTCAGCTGTAGCCTAAGTCCATAACCTAGTCGGTTGGACCTTTCTGACCAACTCTTTAATTCCACATCTCTTCATCACGTCTCGGAACCATGTAGCCATGTCCATGCACTCCTTGTACACGTGCAAACATCTTCCAATGACGTCCACGATACCTTCACATGCATTGTTCTTGATTCAATCATGTTGCGCAACCTCCTGATCAGCTCAACCACAATTCCTCCTGAATTTGGTTGTTGGAACCTCATCTCCTCCCTGAGACTAGTCCAATGGATCCCATCACCAGCCATGTCTTGAACTCAAGCAACACCTGCACATGAATAAACAACCAATCCATACGAGCCCAAGTCCTCGACTTGACTCAAGTTAGTTCCGAACACAACACCTTACGTGAGAACCTCACATAAGCATGTTGCAAAACCACAGTGACACGATATCATCCATGTCAACCAAAAACGTACCAAAGACTTAGCAATTGAATACTAAGCAATCTTTCCAAAGATGTAAAGCAAGCATTGAGGTCAAGTTCTAGACCTTGCCAGAGCACCCCGGACCTTGACCCGGAGCAAGCAAAAGCTAGTAGAACCTAGCACCGGAACTTACCAAAACTAGTATAACCAAGCTACCACCGGAGCTTACAAAACTAGCAAGATCTTAATAAAAAGGTGTTCTGGTGATATTCAAAACTTTTATCGTCAAAGCAAGTGTATTTACTACAAGCTAATGTATTCAACACACATAGGTCTTACACCATCGGCACATACTCGATAGAGGTAAGGGTCATCCCAAAGGTGTCTACAACTCTCATAAATGAGTTTCTTTTTGTTCTCCCCTAGTGGTACGTATCCCGTGACCATAAAGTTCACGATGTCTGCATACCAAGGGTGAGAGTCTGGCACCTTGGGGAGCATATCATCTCGTAGGAAGTCATTGATACGTATGTCCATGGTTTGTGTGACTTCCATACGTGAAGGATGATCTGCTACTGAATTCTCTACTTCTTTTTTATCTCTTATTTCCAGATCAAATTCTTGGAGTAGAAGAATCCATCGAATTAGCCTGGGTTTAGCATCCTTTTTGGTAAGCGGATATTTCAAAGCAGCATGGTTTGTGTAGACTATGACCTTTGCTCCAACCAAATAGGATCTAAACTTGTCGATAGCAAAAACTACTGCTAGGAGCTCTTTCTCAGTTGTGGTATAATTGAGTTGGGGTCCTGTCAGAGTTTTGCTAGTGTGGGCTATTGCGTGATGCTTTTTATCCTTGGTTTGGCCTAAGACCGCACCAACAGCAAAGTCACTGGCATCACACATGATTTCGAATGGCAGCATCCAATCAGGAGGTTGGATAATTGGAGCTGAGATGAGTGCCTATTTGAGTATATCAAATGATTTAAGGCATTCATCATCAAAATCAAAGGGAGCTTCTTTAGATAATAGGTTGGTGAGGGGTCTAGCGATTTTGGAGAAATCCTTGATAGATCGTCGGTAGAACCCCGCATGACCTAAAAAGTTGCGGATTCCCTTAATATTGATAAGAGGTGGAAGTTTTTCAATAACTTCAATTTTAGCTTTGTCTACCTCTATCCCTCTCTCGGACACCAAGTGTCCAAGAACGATGCCTTCCCGGACCATGAAATGGCACTTTTCCCAATTAGGCACAAGGTCCTTCTCCTGGCATCTTTGTAAGACCCTGTCTAAATTTTCTAGACAATGATCAAAAGTTTTTCCATAGACAGAGAAATCGTCCATGAAAACTTCCATGATATCCTCGATCATGTCTGAAAATATAGACATCATGCATCTCTGGAAAGAGGCATGAGCATTACACAGTCCAAAGGACATATGCCGGTAGGCATAGGTCCCGTAAGGACATGTGAACGTGGTCTTACTTTGATCATCGGGATGGATAGGAATTTGATGATATCCCGAATACCCATCAAGGAAACATAAGTAGGAGTGTTTTGCCAATCGCTCTAACATCTCATCGATGAAGGGCAATGGAAAATGGTCTTTCCTTGTTGCCTTGTTAAGTTTTCGATAGTCAATGAACATCCTCCATCCTGTGACAGTCCGTTGAGGAATTAATTCATTCCTTTCATTTTGAACAACCGTCATACCTCCCTTCTTAGGCACTACTTGAACTGGACTTACCCATTCACTATGAGGAACAGGGTAAATAATCCCGGCATGCAGAAGTTTCAAGACTTCTTTCTTGACAACTTCTCGCATCGCATTATTCAATCGTCTTTGAGGTTCCCTTGAGGGGACACTCTCAGGGTCAATAGGAATACGATGGGTGCATAACGCTGGACTAATTCCCTTGAGATCCTGAAGTGAACAGCTCTATGTCTTTCTAACATGGCTATGAGTTTGAGCGTTTCATCATCTGAAATCTTGTCACTTATGATGACAGGGGCTTCCAAATTGCCATTTAGAAAGGCATAACATAGGCCTGGGGAGGTAGAATCTTGAGCTTAATAGGAGGTTTTGGGGAGGGCTCTTCTTTTGGCAATTCAATTTCCTCTTGAAATTCATCCTCCTCTTGGACGAAGTATTCTTCTCCTTCAATTTCATGGGGTTCTAAAACTTGAAGAGTCCTAACCTCCTCCATTGGCTCATCTTGGATGGGAGATTCTGTAGATGTGTTCTTTGAGCGCAGAATAGGTATGGAGAAATTTCTCCCTCCAAGATTGATATTGAGGTTTCCTCCCAAAGGAACTTCCATGAGAAATTTCTCTATGGGAATCCCTATCATGATGTCGAAATCTTGGATTTCGAAAACGTGAAAATCTAGGAGAGCCTCAACATCTTTGTGTCTAACAGACACTTGTTGCAGAACCCCACATCCTTCAAGAATGGTTCCAAATGAATCTCGGAAGGATTAGCGTGTTGGTGCCAATGGCACGTCGCTAAGAATGGTAAGAGCACAAGAATCTGAAATGAGATTTGCTCCAACAGTAGGGTTGTATAGGATTCTCATTGGTGTCCCTCTAATAGAACATAAAATGGTAGCCAAAGGTGAGGTCATCTGAAGAATTTCGGGTGAATTCTCGACTTCAGCTGTCCACTCTTTGCTTAGGATAGAGGTCAACTCCTTGACCGTCTGACGGACGAACACCCCGTCAGGTGGTTTGGGTGGAGTTGGTGGCAATGAAGGTTTCCTATAGCAACAATACTTCGAGGTATTTCCATAATCTTCAAAAAGCTATTCCTCGAAGTAAAATGGAAACTGTGAGGGTTGAATTTCTTCTACCTTCGTAGTCTCAGGTTCGGAGAGGATTCCTCTGGCAAGGCTTGGGGTAAACAAGAAATGGGTTCATCCTTGTCCAAGTTTGTATCCTCTGTTCTTGACACAACTTCCTCTTGGGGAGGCTCATTAAGACCCATAATGAAGGAAGAATTTTTTTAGAATTTTGTCCAGAAGATCCTTGCCTTCTTTTGGAGTCTTATGGAGGAAAGATCCTCCAGCCGTAATGTCAAGATATAGGGCAGACTCTTTGTTTAATCCCATGAAGAAATGTTGCAAAAGCATTGGATCAGGGATTAACAAATCTGGGCCAGAATTTTTCAAAAGAGAAAATCTGTCCCAAGCTGCACCTATGGATTCCTTCTCCATCTGCTGGAAGCATAGTACTTCCTTTCGTAAGGAAACAATTCTGGCAATTGGAAAGAAAGCAAGACAAAATTTGTCTCATAATTCACTCCAATCACCGTTTGTCTTCCCAACGTAGTGGTTGTACCATTGTTTGGCTTTTTCCTTGAGGGAAAAAGGAAACAACTTCCATTTGAGAGTTTCCTGTGTCATACCTTTGATTAGAAGGAATGAACACAGTTGTTCGAACTCTCGTAGATGGTGGTAAGGGTTTTCACAATTCGTTCCTGAGAAGGATTGTTCCAGAACCATGGCTATAAAGCCAGGGCGAAGTTCATAGATGGTTGAACAAATAGGTTCTGCCGAAGGCGGTGGCTCACAAAACTTGCCCTTCAGAGCAGAGTAAGAAATAATGGTGGGTTGCTCCATTTATATGGTGGTGGTAAGGTAAGAATAAGAAAGGTAAGATGATAGATAAGGAGGGTATGATACGAGGGTGATCTTGGCTTGAAGATTAACAGCAACCATTCCCTGGCAACGGCACCAGAAATGCTTGTTGGTATTTTTTAACACCACATAGTTATCCGCAAGCGCACGGAAATACCGTTGTAGCACTTCCCCTTAAAGAGTATTCCCAAGGGTATCCAATCCAAAGAACGTGTGTGCTAATCTTTCGAACTAGCTCACCCAAGGACACAAAGTTTTTTGGTAGGCAAGGAACAGAGAGGAATTCAAAGTATTGATCTTAATTCAAGGTAGTTTGCAGTAGATGCTTGCTTCGGGCACGGGTTACTCCTATCAATACTAGGACGACTCCCGCCAAGAGCTTATGGCATAGCTGAACATGGAGGATTACGAAGGACAGATAGGGTTGTCACAACCTACTGCCTACCTCTTCAATTTGTGGGTCTACGAGATATCCACTGATGATTTATAACTATGCACCATGCTTACGTTCTAAATCACTACTCTAGTTGTTTCGAACACAAAGCTACAACTAGAGCCTCTAATGAATTAAAGCAGTGAACCCACAAGTAACTACTTGTGCAAACTACTAAGAATAAAAGATCAAACTTGTATTGAATTCACAAAGGCTTACTTGATTGAGTAAAATCTTTGTAGGGGTACAAGTGTAGAAGAGGGACTTGACAAGCCCAAGCCTTCTTCTCCTAGACTCTTCACCACACTCTCCTTTTACTTTGGTAGCCTCTAGGACTACTCTAAACCTTTGGAGTGTAACAATATTCTCAACTTTTGGTGTGTCTGAGAAGTGAGGTGAGGGAGTCTATTTATAGGTGGAGAAGGGTCGGTTCCCGCCACAATTAACGCGTGAATCAGTCACCATTGACTCCAGGGAGTCGGGAGGAGCCAACACGTGTCATTTGACCGAGTTTGGCGCCAGGAAGAGGTCGGCCGAACCCCTGTTCAAGGTTCCCCTCAGGGAGTGCTTCCTCCAGGTGGTCCCCCTTGATGTATATGGGTGCCACACCGTTGGATCTCCTCGTATTCTTCTGTTTGTGGGCCATTTGATCCATGTGTTGCCACGTGTCATCGCCTGATTCGTTGAAATCCATTTTCATCGATTCATCCCTGCATGTTTTGGTATTTTGGATAATAATTCACCTGCATACAAATAAACACCAACATTTGTGGAATTGGGTTAGTGTATAACCCTACCACTATGTTTTGTGTTTCTTTTATGCACATTATGAGGTGAATTGACAGTTAAAATGTGGTACTTAAGGACCATCAACATTGGCCAAGACGGTCAACCACCTGAATAAACAGCTGAAGCGGCTCCCATAAAGGTGGAACAAATGAAAGTGCTATAGCCGCATTGGGAACCATCACGGTTAAAGGCGTCGCAGAAGACAGATACTACAGCAAGCAAAGATCACGTCGCCACAGTCTCTCAACAGAGGAGGACGTGTGGCGACATTGGCAAAAGCGCCCACCGCTACGGCTGTCCAAGACAAAATTCAAAGCGCAGTGCGGGAAAACATGGAAAGAGCTCCACCTTCGAGCTACTCACCTCCCCCCAAGGTGGACCCAGGGCCACTGCTGGTACCCTGCAGACGGGGTACCCTCGCACACAAGGTGAAAATACCTAGGCACGTTCGGTGGCGCCACGTGTTGCAAAGTGCCAGACCCCGACCTTCCTCAAGGACGAGCCTCGGCACTAGCGTGAGCCTAAAAGATGGGACTCGGCTCCTCTGGTAAGGCGGGCTCCTGAGATGCCACGTGTAGGGATGGAACCTCACCCAACCTTGGGGGAGAGCTCCGGTGCAACCACGTGGCTCGGAGCACCAGGCCAGGCAACCCCCGCATGGAAGGGCCCGAAGCTGCCACGTTCCCCAAAGAGCCCTGGAGCTACCACACGTCGCGAAGAACAGGGACTGGCCTCCCCCGCAGGGGCCAGCCTTGACGCTGCCACATGTCCCGCAAATTGTCCTGGGTGATAAGATGCGGGAGTTAAGGGATGGTGCGCCATGCCCAAGTCAAGCATTGAAGACGCGCACCCACCTCTGGCACACACGCGGAGCACGCAAGCAGTCAAAGACCATTGTGACTAATCGCATCACAGTAAAGGCACTGCAGGCCTATCCTACCCAGCCTAGTGGGTAGCTTGCGGCAACAAGACATGCTGATGGGACACCTTGTGCCATCGTCAGCAACGGCGCGTGGGCTACTGACGAGAGAGGCGGCAAGACGGCGAGTCTTCACTGCCACGGTCAGAGGAAGCTTATGCAAGAAGCATAGATCTTTAGGATAAGATCTCCGGGACCACCTGTCGGGCCTCAGACCCCACTTATAAGGCGTCCGGCCTTAGCTATAGAAGAACCGAACTGCCACTGTTACAAAAAACCCAACATCGAATCCCCGACACACACACGCATCCACACACACTAGTAGTACAATCCATCGTGAAAAAGGGTGTTACGCTCCTTGCGGCCTGAACCATATAAAAACTACCGTCTCATACACTCTCATACACGCATACACTTGATTGAGGCCTAAGCCCCACCGAACAAGAACCTCCGTGGGCTACTCCTTAGCAGATCCGTGAAAAGTGTCGCATAAACACTTCGACACACGTGGTCCAACCAGAGAACCCAACCAACAATGGTCAGACTCGATCGGACTCTCAATCTCCAAACAACCACCTAGCTCCTTCCGCTATCTTCCTCCCTGTCAGACCACTACCCCTTCCTCTTGGCAAGACAGGACTGCTCAATATGGCCAAGAGCTTTCGAGTTTGAGTCTTTTTGGACTCGCGTTCCAGGTTACTCAGAGATAGTATCCAATGTTTGGACCACGTCAGTGGAGGCTGCATCACCGCTCAATGTCCTGCACCACAAGCTGCAACACACGGCAATGACACTACGTAAATGGAAAAGGAGATTGTTTGGGCAGTCATGAGTTCAACTAACATGGCCAACGAAGTGATCCGACAGCTGTATATTGCCCAGGAATACCGAAGCCTTACTCCAGCAGAATGTGCTCTCCGCGGTGACCTCAAGACCCCCACCTTGGGTATTGTTGCGGTCCAACGCTCCCGACGGAGACAAGCTTGTGGTGGTCCAACGCTCCCGACGGAAACAAGCTTCTCGCATCACATGGATAAAGGAAGGTGATGCGTACACATCCTTCTTTCACAGCTGGGCAAATGCGCGACGTAGTAAGCTGCACATCCCGCTTCTGAAAAAGCCCGATGGTAGCCTGGCTCATTGTCACGAGGAGAAGCACGACGTCCTCTTCCAGCATGCATTTCCAGTCGGCCCAGGGGACGACAATGAACCGTTTGGCCACTCTTAACTGGGAGGCACTCAACCTGCCCGTACTCCCGGACAACGCCCTCGATGCTCCGTTCCAGGAAGAGGAGATCCGACTGGCTATCCTCGATCTTCCGAAGGACAAGGCCCCGGGCTCGGACGGCTTCACCATGGATTTCTTCTCCACCTCATGGGACTTAATCAAATCGGACGTCCTCAACGCCTTCGACTGTGTTTACAACCAAACGACAACACCTCTGGGCAAGCTCAATACAGCGACCATCGTCCTTATCCCCAAGCAGATTCCAGCAGAGCAGCCTTCTGACTTCCGGCCCATAAGCTTAATACATTCTTTTGCAAAGATCCAAACAAAAGTTCTGGCACGCAGGCTCGCACCACACATGGACAGCCTGGTCTCCAACTCCCAAAGCGCCTTCATCAAGTCGAGATGTATACAAGACAATTTTATGTATGTTGCCAACCTTGCCAAGCAGTACCAACGGGAAAACAAACCCGTCTTGATGCTCAAGATCGACATTTCAAAGGCTTTTGATGCGGTGTCATGGGAATACCTCTTAGATATGCTTCAGGCTCGACAGTTTCCGGTGCGTTGGCGGAACTGGTTGGCAGCACTATTAGGCTCCTCATCCTCCTCAGTTCTGATAAATGGCACCCCGGGCAGCAACATCATCCACAAAAGAGGGCTCCGGCAGGGAGACCCCTGTTCCCCTATCTGTTTATCCTGGTGATCGACGCAACCCAGTGCATCCTCGACTTGGCCACAGAGAGCAAGGTCTGCTATCGCCCTGGAGGACCAGCACCCCCGGCTACAGACATCCTTGTACGCAGACGACACTCTCCTCTTCCTCAACCCCGTCAGACAAGACCTTGATCAAATCATGAGCATTCTGGGGCGTTTCGGGGATGCGAAAGGACTCCACATTAATGTTAAGAAGACTTCAGTGATCTCAATCCGCTGCTCCCAAGAATGTTTGGACGCTGTCCTTATGAATTTCTCGGTCCGCCGAGATGAACTGCCAGTGCAATATCTTGGACTGCCGTGACTCTCCGACGGCCAAAGCTTGCGCACCTTCGGTACATCCAAGACAAGAGCTGGTGTCGCCTAGCAGGCTGGCAGGGCCGTCATCTTTCTATGGGGGGCAGGAGAACGGTTAGAAGTGTGCTCAGCACCTTGACGACGTATGCAGTGACTGCCTTGAAGGTCCTGAAGAGATTCGTAAAGGAATTGGACAAGCAACGCCACCGTTTTCTCTAGTCTGGCACCTCAAACATGCTTGGTGGTCAAGCAAAAGTCTCCTGGGGTGCTGTTTGCCGACCTGCAGATTATGGAGGGCTCGGTATCCTAGAGCTTAACAAATTCTCCAGGGCCATGAGGCTGAGGTGGGCTAGGTTTGCATGGCGAGCGCCGGAACGACCCTTAATTTGCAGCGCTAACAAGGGTCACAATCAACAATGGCTCTACGACTGGCTTCTGGACAAGCAACTGGATCAGAGGTACTCCTTGCATATGCATTCCCGAACCTCTACAGGCATTCAAGGCGCAAAAACAGGACAGTCGCGCAAGGATTGCTAAACGACGCATGGATAACAGACCTCACCCACAACCTTTCTGCTGACTTATATTTTTTTAGATGATGATAAGTGATGACCTTCTCCTCTGAGGAAGTTATGATCAATTTATTACAAACGAGTACAAATACATATACTGTAGAATACCTGCATTTAATACTGTAAAATTCAGTCTGAAATTCGCTCCTACCGAAAATTGAACTCAGGATCTCAGTAGTATTAATACTTAACTACTAGGCCAAGCCCCATTTCACGCTCCAAGACTTGATATTGGAACTGATAAGGTCATTGGAGTCTCTCCAAGACTTCACGCTCCCGCCTGATAATTTGAACCCTTGTCAGATTACCTCGACCGCCACAACCAACGGAACCTACTCGGCTCGATCAGCCTACCGAGCCCAATTTGCTGGTTCAATCTGGTCGAATCTCCCTAAGCTCATCTGGATACCACGTGCACCGCCAGGCTGCAAATTCTTTACCTGCTGCTCCTTCGGGGCCGCATCTGGACAACGACAAGGTTGCAGGCGCGCGGATGGACCAACTGCTATTTCTGCCAACTGTGTCGCCAAGCTTGGAAACGGGTGTTCATCTCTTCGTGGATTGTCCCTTCACGAGAGAAGTATGGGAGAAGATCTCTCTTTGGCTTAGGCGGCCTTTGCTGGAGCCGGTCACCTGGGAACAGACGGCTAAAGTCCAAGAATGGTACGAAGGCGACCAGGCTGCAAATTCTTTACCTGCTGCTCCTTCGGGGCCGCATCTGGACAACGACAAGGTTGCAGGCGCGCGGATGGACCAACTGCTATTTCTGCCAACTGTGTCGCCAAGCTTGGAAACGGGTGTTCATCTCTTCGTGGATTGTCCCTTCACGAGAGAAGTATGGGAGAAGATCTCTCTTTGGCTTAGGCGGCCTTTGCTGGAGCCGGTCACCTGGGAACAGACGGCTAAAGTCCAAGAATGGTACGAAGGCATCGCCCAGTGAAACAGTCAGCAAAAGGATACCTTCTCCATGCTCATGCTAGTTTGCTGGAATGTCTGGCTCGATAGAACAAGCTTCCGGGCCGTATCAGCTGTCGGGCCGACTCGCCATGCACGTAACAGAGTACGGCCACAAAGGAAGCAACACGTACAAGTGAACCAGCAGAATGGTTCATCGAATAGTAGACAAGCTCGCCATGCAGCTGCCGTTCAACATTATAAGCCCAGTCAGCTGCACATAAAATTTTCGATGTGGTACTAAGTTCTGCAGCCAGGCGATGGCACTGGCACGCGCTGCCGCGCTGGCCGTGCTGGGCCGCAGTTCATGGGCCTGACAGCCGATTTTTTATTTAAATTCAAATGTGAACTTCAAATTTGTATATTTTCCGCAAATTTGGTCCAAATTTAATGATTTTTTTCTAAATTCTTATAAAAATATTCTCTGTCATTTGGAACTGTTATTGTCAAAATTGTATAGCCCAATTTGGTATATTTATGCAAATCTCCAAATTTGGTGTGTATGTACGTATTACATATATGATTCACTTTTTTGTATCTCTTCAAATAAAAATAATACTCAGCTGAAATTTTGTATGTATGCCCAAATTATACAATTGTACACACTAGAATTTTTTACAATTTATTTTCACACACTCACACATGTCTCACTTCACATTTCTTCTCATTTAACTCAAAAGCTTATATGAAGTATGACATTCACTCAAATTCAAAGGCACATTCATTCAAACAAAGTTCAAAAAATCTAAGAAAAATCTTGAAGGTTTGTACTATCATTAAAAAACCCTACACAAAATTTCACTCATAAAATCAATGTATAATTCAAGATATAAAAATGACAAAAACTACCAAAAATCCTTTTGTTTTTGTTTTTTTGTTCTGATCATTGTATGATATTTTTCAAACTCAAATTCAGTGGGCACATGAAATAAAACACCCTTATTCTTCAATTTTTGTTTTCAGATTTTTTGGATACTTTTGTCCATGTATTCCATAAAAAAATCAAAATTTATTTTTTTTGTTTTTATTCCCAACTGATGGGCTGCCCTACTAGCTACTACAGGTGGGCCGGTCTGCCTGGTGGGCAGCGCATTTGGTGGTGGGCTGGTCTGCATGGTGACCTTGTTGGTTGCAGCTGACTTTTTTCTTTTCTTTTTTTTTTCAATTTTTGAATTGTTGCAGTTATGCTAATGGGCGCTGTTCCCCGACCCGGCACGAAGGCGGCCCGTCGGGCCCCGTGCCGTGCCTGGGCCTAGAATTTCGTCCGCCGGTCCGGCCGGCCCAGCTCAAGCCTGCCCGACGTGCTTTTGGGCCCGGGCCATGCACGAACTGATCGTGCCGGGCTGACCCAGGTACGGCCAGAGTCCCACCTCTATAGTGGAGCAATTGTTCTAGGAGATAAAATCCCAAGCAGCCCTGTGGGGTTATGCGGGTGTACGTCCAATGGACACGTAGCTACCCCTCTGGTTTTTCCTTTCCTACGTTACTTGTAATCCAACCTTGTAGCCGTGTTTCTGCCAGGTACCCCTGGTACCAATGTAATTTTCTGCCTACTTAATGAATGACACCCACTGGTTTTTTCCAAAAAAATATGTGCATTGCGTATTTTCCAGATGGACCAAGCTGCTATGATGAATATTTCCATGAAAAATTCTTTGTCAGAGCTTTCGTGAGATCTCTTCATCATCTGAAAGAAGACAATGTGTGTGTCCCAGTGTAATCCAATGGTGCTCCAGCATTGTTGTGAAAACAAACATGTAAAGAATAAATGTAGAGCTGTCTCTTCCCTGAGCCTTGAGCATTGTACACAGGTGTAATCATCATTAGGCACTTCCATATTTTTCCTCTTCACAATATTTCCGGTGTTCAGTCTGTCCATGAGAAGCAGCCAAGTAAATACCTGTAATTTATTGCTGCACTTGGATTTCCAGAGATTTCTGAAAATAGATGGCGGCTGGATGTGGAAAACAATTTGTTGTAATACTTCTTAGAGTAATATTTCACTACAGGAATAACGGTCACTTACGTCGGCCAAAGCCGACGTAAGTAAGGCTTAAACCGACGTAAATAACTTAATTACGTCGGTTTTCCCTTAATTACGTCGGCATCCAGCCGACGTAGGCTTTTGGACGTAATTAAGGTGACTTACGTCGGCCACCGACGTAAGTTAACTTAATTACGTCGGTCTGCAGAAGCCGACGTAAGTTAAGTGCCGAGATGGGCCTTGGGCTGGGCCTGAGGACTTACGTCGGCTTGGGCAGGCCGACGTAAGTAAAGTGCTGTAACTTACGTCGGCCAGGGCAAACCGACGTAAGTTTAGTGGTTTAACTTACGTCGGTATCGCCTTACCGACGTAAGTTAACCTGGACTAACTTACGTCGGCCTGCCCATAGCCGACGTAAGTTAAGTTTTCGAATTTTTTTTTTAAAAACAGAAACTGACTACCTCGCTCGATGGCGAGAACACAGAACAAACAAATAATATCATACACAACATAACAGTTTCAATATATAGTTCAAAACATCAACAACAACACAATTTGCAACAATCAACATCAACAACCACCGGGCTACACGCTAGCCCCTCCATTACCTCCGGGATCTTCTCGGCACGTTCCGGATCCCTGCAAAAGAAACATAATCACTAGTAAGCATCAATGTCAACTCAGTGATAACATAAGAGGCCAATAACATCAGTGACAAAAGAAGGAAGCATGATGTAGTTTCAAATGAAGTAATGTACTATATCACTAGTTAAATGGAAGCACTAGCCCTTTGTTAACTCAGTGAACATCAGTTTCGACATAAGAAGGAAACATCAGCGATAATCACTAGCCCTTTTGTTAAATGGAAGCACTGACAACTTATTCACTATATACTAATCATTTCTACCATGGTCAAAAACTACTAAAGCTTGATTAGATACACTTAAAGAGAGTTTCTCACCTGCTCCAGTGTCTACACGCTACCCCCTCCACTGCCTCCGGGATCTCGACGCGTTCCGGAACCCTGCAAAAGAATCATAATTAGGATTAAATGTGATGCAAATAACTTTTTAACATAATGAAAAGGGAATCAAACTCCTAGGTATAGACAATATTACCTGCTCCGGTGTCTGCTGTGGCGGAAGCGTAGGAATCTGGATGTCCTGACCGCTTGGTCGAGCAAGAGCCTGCCATTGCAAGATATTAGCAGATATATGTTATTAAGTGTTGTGAAATTTAACTACGGTACTTTAAATTACTTACCGCCACCGTTGCTTGCATCTGGGCCATCATTAAGGTCGTCCTCTGCTGCTCCTCCCTTGCCTCCGCTCTCGTCCGCTCCAGCTCTGCCTGAGTTTGCGTCAGCGACTCCCTCATGGCCTGGAGCTCCAGCTGCGTCTGCGAGAGACGACCACTGGTCCCAGCGGTCGAAGCCTGCGACGATGAAGCGCCTCTCAAAGGTCGCGTCGACCTCGAGTCGACAACTCCATCGAAAATGGCAAACCTGCAAAAGAATGAAAACACTAAGTAGAAGAAGATTAATTGAAAAAGAAATGAAACACACGAAGAACTCACCGTCCGTGGGCCTTCCCGCCTCCGCTTGCGTACGCGGCTTGGGGGTCGATCAGCGCGCTTTCCCAATCGTAATCCGCACCGTGTATCTTCACGACCTCCTGCGCGTACTTTGTCTACAAAACAAATAAATCTTGTAAGTATGTCAATAATAGTATTAGTTATAATGAAATTGATGAATTTCGAAAACTTACCAGTCGGTCGGCTGCGACCTGACTACACTGCCCTGGCTGAGAAGGGTCACTTCCCTTGTGACCTCTCTTCCAAACCTGGGTCGGGGTCGGCTCATGACCCAGCTCTCGCTCCTGTACATCCGTGTTAGTGAGATAAATAATATATTAAGAACACATAAATAAAATAAAAAGGTACTTACCATGCGTTTAGCCAAACGCAAGTAGCCGTCACCGCCATAGTTGTGCTTGCCCTCGGACCCCATGCGGCACTGTCTAGCCTTCGTGGACTTGTTGATAAAAGCGTCGCTAGCCCAGTACCGACAGAGAGCTAAGTACGCCTCGATGTTACCCTGTAACCAGGAAATACTAACCTGCACATATTTCATTTTCATCAACGCGGTTAACATACGTAGATATTGTAAATATTTAACAATATTAAAAACTTACCTCCGCGTACTGCTCCTCTGTCAAGTAGGAGTCCGAGTCCTTCCTAAAGACACCCCTTTGCTGCTCCTGCTCCTGCTCCCGGGGGTGCCGCTTGTAGTAAGCGTTGACGGCCTGAATCCGGGCGTATGACAACGCCGCCGTCGTGAGCTTCCGAGCGTTGTAATGGAACACGCGTCTCGCGTGGTCCTCCATGCCCGGCTCCTCTACTTGGTACCTCAACTTTAAGCAAACAAATATTTAAGTGATATGCAATTAAGAATTCAAAGGAGTTGAAAAAACGAAACAGTTAAACTTACCATAAAATCATGCCACACAGCTCCCTGAACCGTGCCGTGCACCGGGTGAGAGACCCGAGCGTAGTCATCCCACGACAGGGCAGGAAAACCATCAATTACACCGGGGTAGTGCAACTTGACGATAGCACCGAGGACACTGTTAACCTGCCTGTGGTGCTTCTCGGCCCCCGTGAACGAGAAGTCGTACCAACATCTACAAAATATATTAAATCATTAAGTAAAGAAAAACAACATCTAATATTTAGTATACTATTTACAGTTTTTATACCTGTCTCCAACGGGGCGGATCGTGGTCCGCTGAGTAGTAACCGGAGGAGGAGCCGCAAAGTGGGTCCTCCTCGTCCGTCGCCTCTGATGCGACGCTGCCGCGTCCTGTGACCCTGAAGGCTCTGCAGACCCCCCGGAGCCTCCAGGAAGGCTAGTGGTAGAGGGCTGCCCAGGGAGGCTAGCGCTAGCCGGCTCCGAAGGGAGGCTAGCGCTAGAGGGCCCCCTAGCCTCTGAGTCGGGCTCCTGTAGCGGCCCCCTAGCCTCAGACTCTGACTCAGACTCAGAAGTCTCTGAGCCAGACTGCACAAAAGGAATAACTTTATTAATAATTAATAACAATTGCAATTTCAAAAATAACTTTATAGTAACTAAAGTTTACCTCTCTCCGCTGAAAGCACACGACAGCTGAGGGTGGAGCGTGTGCCAGAAAGAGCTCACGTCGACTAGAACGGAACGAGCTCCCTGAGCAAGGGTCTGCTGGCGGCTCAAACCCTCTCACTGGCTTCCCCTTCCCCTTCCCCTTTGACGACATCCTATTGCAAGGAATAAATGATTAATATACAAAGATAATATACAAAATTAATGTTAGATTAGTGAATAAAACGTTACTTCAAAATTCATCAACATCACGATCATGCACCCTACTCCTTAAACCAGCCCATCGATCTTCTTGTTGCGCATATCGTTTTCGTTTGCGCAAATCAGCAGGTTCGACTATGTCATCGATATCTTCAGATTCTGATTCTGATTCTGTTTCCGCTTCCGTGCCAGCCTCGATATCTTGAGCGTCTCCAACTAAGTTATCGAGTCCTACACCGGGCTCGACTGAGAAGGAGTCTGGCAACTCTTCCTCTTGGTAGACACAATCAACCTCAGCTTCGTCGTGATAATCATCATCTCCTGGAGCGTATAACCGCTCATGAGGATTCACCTTATGTACCACCCACCAAGCTTTGAATTTATTGCATGGATAAGGTAGATAGTACACTTGCTCTACTTGGTGTGCAAGAACTAATGAATCGAATCCTTTCAACCGTTCCTTGTGTTTTACTTCGACCATGCCAAATTCGTTTACTCGAATTCCACGAATGGAATCAAACCATTCGCAGTCAAAGAATACCGCTCGAATTGGCTTGTTTGCGACAAAAGTGAATTCAAGGATTTTTTTAATAATCCCGTAGTACTGCGTTTCATGATCTTGCGAATCGATTGCCCTCATCACAACTCCGGTATTACATGTTGCCGCGAGAGGACGAAGAGATTCAAATTGAGTTGTACGGAATCGATAGCCGTTGACGTCATATCGACCATAGCTTCTAACATTAACCACTCCACGGGATAGTTGTCGCAAATCTTCATGGACGTTGGCATCTTTTTGGCACTGTCCAAGATATGGAATTATTAGAAAACGTAAGCATTCTTAAGTTATAAGAAAACATTGTTAACATTGATTAGTTATCGAGAAAACGTTACATGATTTCGAAACCAGGAGAGAAAATTAGATCCCCCGTTTATTCCTTCCCGTCGAATATGTTCTATTTTCTTGCTCGTGGGTTGATGTCTATGTCTCCAATTTTGCTTGTCGAACATACTACACGACAAAGAGAACCTTTTAGAATACATGTGTCGGAAAAGATGGTGAAAAGCATAAGTGTAGGAGAAACACTTACTTGAAATATTCATTCATTTCTTCCATATTAGCGTACATGTAGAAGAATGCAGCACGCCTTTCTTTTTCGCTAACATCATACGAAGTGTAACTACCAACAGTAGTGCCTCTTGTTGCAAAAATGGAGAGATCGCTACAAGGAGGTTGCTCATCTATATTGTATCGCATTACCGAAGTATTAACATTGTTTTCCTCTGCAAAGTAAACACTTGAGAAGTATCCTACTTCCTTAAGAGTAAAAGCTTCGGCGATGCAACCTTCAACCCTTGCCCTGTTACCAACCATTGGTTTCAGATATCTAAGTGATCTTTCAATATGATACATCCACCTATATTGCACGGGACCGCCCACTTTCGCTTCAAATGGAAGATGAATTAAGAGATGTTGCATTGGATTGAAAAATCCCGGAGGAAAAATTTTTTCCATCTTACACAAAAGTACCGGAACCTCCTTTTCCAATTTATTCATCATCTCTGGCGTGATTTCTTTAGCACAGAGTTGCCTATAGAAGTGGCTAAGCTCGGCTAACACCTTCCACACTGCATCGTCAAAATAGCCTCGAAACATAACAGGCAGAAGTCTTTCCATGATTATGTGATAATCATGACTCTTCAACCCAATGAGCTTTCCCGTTTTCACATTCACGGCTCGTCTCAGACTAGCTGCGTAACCATCTGGGAATTTCAACCTTTGCAACCATTCGAGAACTTCTTTTTTCTCTTTAGGTCGAAGACAGAAAGGAGCGCGTGGTTTACCACCATTTTCGGAGAGCTCAAGAGTTTGACGGTTACAAAGCTCGGCAAGATCCTTTCGAGCCTTTAAATTGTCTTTTGTTTTGCCCGTCATGTCCATGCATGTGCTTATGATACATTCGGCCATGTTACGCTCTTGATGCATAACATCAATGTTGTGCCTTAGAATCAACGACTTCACATACGGTAACTCCCAAAGTCCACATATGTGAGTCCAATTGTGTTTGTCTCCGTAACCTTCGAAATATCCAGGACGACCTTCATCTGGCACCAATTTGTCCAACATATCAGATATTTCTGACCCGTCAAGACATTTCGGTGGTCCTTTAGTGACAACGGTGTTCTTTCTGAAGACATTCCTCTGTTGTCTAAACAAGTGATTCGGAGGTAGCCAACGTCTATGACAATCGAAGTAAGATATCTTGCCTCCATGGGTAAGTCGAAAGCAATCGGTGTCCGAGGCACATATCGGACACGTCAACCGACCATGAGTGCTCCATCCAGAAAACATGCCGTATGCCGGAAAATCATGAACGGACCACAAATAAGCAACTCGGAGGTTGAATTTCTGTTTCTTGTAACAGTCGTACGCTTCGACTCCTGTCCACAACATTTTCAACTCTTCGATCAACGGTTTCAACATCACGTTGAGACGTGACCCAGGATGATCTGGCCCAGGTACAATGAGGCTAAGAAACATAAACTCATTCTTCATGCAAAAGGTCGGCGGAAGATTGTACGGAATGACAAAGACGGGCCAACAGGAGTATGGTGCGGCGTTTGTGCTGAACGGCGTGAACCCATCTGTCGCCAACCCGATGCGAACATTTCTCGCTTCACGAGCAAATTCTGGGTCGAACCGGTCCAGAGCCTTCCATGCCTCACCATCGGACGGGTGCGTCATGACTCCATTGTTCTCACGCTCACCTTCTTTGTGCCATCTCATGTGTCTGGCCGTTTTTTTTGAAAGGAACAGCCGCTTCAACCTCGGTGTCACAGGTAAGTAACGAAGCTGCTTACGTGCGACTTCCGTCGTCACTGTATTACCATCGTTATTAACAACTTCGACAAACCTCGGTTGACCACATTTCAAACATTTGTTCTCATTGGCATGCTCTCTCTAGAAAAGCATGCAGTTGTCCGGACACACATCAATCTTTTCGTGCTTCATCCGGAGACCAGAAAGAATTTTCTTCGAGTTGTACATATCCTTAGGCACTTTGTTGGGTTGTGGAAGAGCATCTTTGAACAAATCGATGAGCATGTTGTAACAATTGTTAGAAAAGAAGAACTTAGACTTAATTGCCATAAGTCTAGTCACAAAATTGAGGATTGACATTTTAGTGTGTTCATGCAGAGCCTCTTCTGAATCTTTGAGACGTTTGAAGAACTCTTTAACCTCTGCTGTTTGAGTATCTTCTGTAAGCTCTGGTCGTATAGCTTCCAGCATCTCATCCATCATATCAACCTCTTGAGCATCATCATTGTCAGCTTCCACTTCTTGTACAACTTGAGAAGCTGTCTCGCCGTGGAAGTTCCACAACTCATAATGTGACACGTAACCGTTTCGACACAAGTGCAACGTAAGTTCCACTTTGTCCAAAAACGTTCCGTTTCGGCATTTCGTACATGGGCACCGCGCCTTATCGCTATTTGACAACGAAAAAGCTCGTTCCACAAAAGCTTCTGTCTTGGCGTACCACTCATCTGAGTGACCACCAGTTCTGCTCTTCCAACCAGTGTACATCCAACTACGGTCTTCGCCCATGTTTGACTCTGCAGTTTAACGCGAAAGAAATTGTCGTTAATGTATTGTTATGTTATGTGTCACGGCCCTACAACCTAGGCAGATAGATCCTAAACCCACCCAAGAGTGACCGAGCGGAGCGTGCTCATGACGAGACGCGTGATCCGGATTCGAACGAAATTTCGGCAGCATAACCCCGCTGTTCTCCACTGCACGCCCAAAAATGGTGCAGCAGAGAACAACAGGGTTACGCCACCGAAATCTCGTCCAAATCCGGACCCGCGTCTCGTCACAAGCCACGCCCCCTCGGTCACTCCGAGGCTGTCCAAAAAGGGACAATTCCGAACCTGCACGTCTCACATGCCAATGGCATGTGAGACGTGCCGATCCGAAACGGGTAACACATTGCTATAGGTTACGTTGTTCATTTTCATTTTGAGGTCATTTAAGAGAGAGGAAAGAACTAGAGAAAGACTGAGAGGAAAGTTGGTCTTAGATGACAATTCCATGACGGCTTTAGGGTTAGCTGCTGTAAATAGATCGGAGATGAAACCACTTTGTCGGGGTACGCCATCCACGCGCAGGTGCTTGCCATCCTCACCGTCGTCGTTCGCCTTCGTGCCCGTCTACACGCATACTTTACCTTACCACTAAATGGGCCTTGTCGGGCCTTGTCAAGTCGGTCCGAAGCCCATTTATGTATATATAGTTCTTAAACACTCAAGCAATCAAAATTAAAATTGTAACCATAATTCAAAAAAACTAAGCAATTCAAATAAACCTAAACATAACAATTATCCATTGTAATTCATCAATTTATCAACTCAATTCTAACATAAGCAATTGAATTCAATTAAATTAAACCTAAACATAAGCAATTCAATTCTAACCATAATTCTAAGCATAACAAATAAGCATAAAAATTCATCAATTGTAATTCATCAATTTATCGATTTAATTCTAACATAAGCATAGTAAACATTATTTGTGTATCTATATAATTTCTAATCAATTTCTAACATAAGCATAGCAATTCATCAATTTCTAACATAAGCATAGCAATTCACAATTTTCTATTAAGAGTAAACACTTGCAAATGCATGTGCAATCGACAATTTAGGAAAAATTTCAAGCAAATGCATGTGCAATAATTCAAAACAATGAGAGCAAGGGGAGTGGTGAGGAAATACTTGCAACGAGGATCGGCGGATGAGCCGGCGGCGGGGGCGCAGGGGCGGGGCCGGCGGCGGCGAGGTCTGGGGGCAGCGGTGAGGTCCGGGGGCGGTGGGCCGAAGGCAGGGCGGCGCGACGGGGCCGGGGGAGGCTGAGGGCGGTGAGGGCCGGGGCGGCGCAGGGGGCCGGAGGAGACGGGGGTGCGGCGAGGCCGGCGGCGGTGTGGGCGCCGCGGGTCAGCCGGAGCGGGAGCGGGGGCGGTGGGGCCGGGGCGCGGCGAGGCCGGCGGCGGCGTGGGTGCCTCGGGTCGGCGGGAGCGGGGGCGGTGGGGCCGGGTCGCGGTGAGGACGGCGGCGGCGTGGGCGCCGCGGGTCGGCGGGAGCTGGAGCGGGAGCGGGGGCGGCGGCGGCGGGGCCGGGGCGCGGTGGGGGCGTCATGCGCAGGCGGCGGGGAAGAGAAGAGAAAGCGGCGGGTAAGGAAGAAAAGAGAAGGGCACGCGGGCTAGGTTAAAATACATAACTTACGTCGGCTAAATACTCAACTTACGTCGGCGGACGTAACTTACGACGGCCATACTATTGGCCGTCGTAAGTTAACACTAAGTTACGTCGGCTCTTTTATTTACGTCGGCCTGTTGCTCTAGCCGACGTAAGTTAGTGTTAAAAGTTGTCGGTCTCCTTACTTACGTCGGCAGCCGACGTAGGTTAACGTACTTATGTCGGTTCCATGGCGCCGACGTAAGTTATTTAACTTACGTCGGCCAACCGACGTAACTTAAACTGGCCGATGTAACTCTTCGATATTCCTGTAGTGTTTGGTTGATCTCCAAGTGTAGGTCCATTGATCTATTGGATTCTCCATGAGCTGTGTCGAGTTTAACACCTGTCTCAATTCCTGCAGCTCTTGAAATGCCTCCTGAGAGAATGGCAGGAAAAAGTGGTGATCTAATTCATGGAGACCAAAGAAGTCTATGCATGAAATATCCTTCTTATTGGAAAATGTAAATAAGTTGGGGAACTTTTCTTAAGAGGGGAGTAATGCCATTTATCGCCCCAGAAGAGAGCAGTGGAGCCATCTCCTACTCGACAGGAAGCTATGGACTTGAACTTTTCATCAAGCTTGAGCACATGGCGCCACTAGAAGGATCCTTTTATAGCAGAATTCGATGGTGTTTTACTACTAGGGTAATAGGAATTCCATACCAAGTTAACCCATGGGACTGTCCTTTTGTTGTAAAATTTATCTAGGAATTTAATCAACAAAGCATCGTTCTGTTGTCTTAGGTTAAGTATCCCTAGGCCCCCTTTGTTCTTTGGCTTGGTGCATTTTCCCCATGCTACTAATGATCTTGTAGGATCGAAGATCACGTGAAAAGTTATCAGAGGGGGTGAATAGTAGATTAAAACTTTTTTAGCGGAAGCAACAAAAATCCCTCGGCAAAAATTTAATCCGATGGAGAAACCGTGTGCGCGAGTGTTTCCAATATTTTCAAAATGTGACAAATTAGTGTAGACCATAGAGAATCAAGTTACAGAGACACTACAACAAGAATCACTAGAAAATGTCGAGTAAAACTCAAGTTATGACCGAAACCCTGAGCCACAGTCAATCTGTTCTAACACAGAGCAAACAAATCTGATACGCTACAAAGAAACTCGTGTAACTCAAAAACCACAGAACCAATGACCGTGTAATTTTTAGAGATAATAGAGTATTGAGTTGTAAAGACAACACAAAAATCTGTAAAACTCGAGTTACGATAAAAAAATAAAGAAGGGTCGGGCAGCACAGAAACTCCACAAGAAAGACTTGACAAAAACAACTCGGACGAACAAGGCACAAAAGCTCCTCTAAACTACAAAATTTATTGATCAAAACACAACAGGAACAACCCAAAAGTCGCGCACCACGAGCTCTGTCCTCTCTTGCTTATATAACCAGCTCTTAGGCCAACCCAATCCTATCTAGGACTCTAATCCTACTTAGCTTCAACTGAAACTTTCCATAACTGCTCAAGACTCTTCCATACGCAGATAGAAGCAATCTTAAGACTTCCAAACATCTTAGAAATATCCCAAACATTCCTAAAACAACTCAACTTCATGCTCATCATGAAATCTAACCAAAACAAACTCTAAACTTTCCATATATGAACCATAACCACCTCAGCCGCAGCCTGAGGTATAATCCAGTCGGTTGGACCTTTCTGGCCATATATTTACATCCATATGTCTTCATCATGCCTTGGAACAATGTTGCCATGCCTATGCACCTCTTGTACACGTGCAGACACTTTCCAACGACGTTCAAGATATCTTCATATGCATTGTTCTTGACCCAAACATGTTGCGTGACCTCCCGATCAACTCAACCACAATTCCTTCCAAACTTGGTTGTTGAACCTCATCTTCTTTCTAAGACTAGTTCAATGGATCCCATCACCAGCCATGTCTTGACCTCAAGCAACACCTGCACATGGAAAAACAACCAAATCTTCTAAGCACAAGTCCTCGATTTGACTCACATCTGTCTGATAATTACAACACCTTATGTGAGCACCTCACATAAGCATGGTGCAAACCATATCAAAAATGATATCAGCCATAACCACCAAAACACACCAAAAACTTAGCAAATGAATACTAAGCAAATCTTCCCATAAGCCAAAATCAAGTTCGGAACATTGCAAGTTAAAACAGAGCAAAACAGAGCAACCGAACTCAATATAAAACTCTGCGTAGTAATTGTTACTCCCGATATGCATTGAGAAAGTTCGAACAATCCAAAACCATCAAGGGTAACATTACTCCAAAAGACACATTGAAAAGATCAACTGTGTCGACTCACTTGTAGCTCACGTGACTGAAAGTTCGGACAATCCGAAGCGAGAAACACGTGCGAGTCACATGAGGAGAAGTTCAGACAATCTGAAGCGCGTGTTTCTGCAATATTCAGAACTTTGAATGTGAACCCTCACTTTTATTCTAATTGCCAATGTATTCAACACACATAGGTCTCACAATCCCCCCTTTGATGAATGCATTGGCAACACCACTTAGAATCCGAATATTGTCTCACTCACATAAAAAGTTTTGAAAACAATTTTCACCCCTTTTGAAAATTTAAAATCAAATAAGAAGGAAATTTCAAAAACAAATTTTCCCCATGAGAAGGACGTGTAAAACACTTGTGAATGTGCAATGTGTGACATATTTCTTCCCCTTTGACAGTGTATTCAACAAGGTACAAAAGAGAAATTTAGTTGTTTTATGAGCATAATATGAGATATACATAAAAAAACTCATCCAAATCATACTATCAAGTAACTTACACTATCACATCAATAAGATACATAAATAGTGTAATTCATGCTAGAGATCAAGTGTTATGTTTCAATTTAAGCAAGTCATGTTCTCACAAACTCAACTATTTCAAAACTTTAAAGCATGACACATGTTGCTGTTTTTATTTTCATTATCATTTAAAGCACACATTTTGACCATATGGCATTTGCAAGAGATTATATGCCGCATCAGCCTTATTCTAACCAACCAAGCTAAGTCTATGTCATTTGACAATCAGAAGCTTAAGGACATGATTTTAGTCATACACAACTTCTTCCAAGTTCATATCTAAGTGCAATGATAAGCCATCTCAAAAGAAGAAGTGAGATGCATGCATATTCTCTTGATCTTTTTTCATTTTTATGTGATCATAAAAGCTCAACATGTGGATAGTTGATTGATTAATTTTTCATTATTAAAAGCACTTGTGAGCATGCAACAAGTTCAAAACAGCAATAAAGTTTGATCATAACCAGATTTAATGTAAGTAATTATTCTAATTACTAGTCATGGAAAAAACTACAAAATGTGTAACACGAGTAATGTAGTAAGAACTTTCAACATTTAAAAGGAATCACAAAGTCATATATATATGAAATACTATGCTCATATTGTTTTAAATTCAGATTAACACATAGAGTTCCCAAGTTTCAAAACTCTCTCTCAATTTAAGCCATGAGGATACATAAGCCCTATTTCACTACGAATGAAACAAAAATGAGTGAAATCTAAAGGTTTTGTAAAAATGCCAGCCAATTGTTATTCTGTATCTACATGGTAAAGCACAATGTTTGCTCTTTTAACATTATCACGAAGAAAGTGATACCTAATGTTAATGTTCTTTGTTCTAGAATGTTGCAAAGTGTTTTTAGCAATGCAAATGGCACTAGTATTATCACAAAATAAGGGAACACTATCTAGATCAACCCCATAGTTCTTAAGTGTTTGAACAATCCAAAGAATTTGTGAGCAAATGCTAGCAACAGCTACATATTCAGATTCGGCAGTGGATTGTGCAACTGAATTTTGTTTTCTAGAGGAACAAGCAACAAGTGAATTACCAAGAAAATGACAAGCACTCGATGTACTTTTCCTATCAATCCTACAACCCCCAAAATCAGCATCCGAGAAAGCTTTCAAAGTTACGGTTGAGGAAGAAGGAAGAAAAATGTCAAATTCTTGAGTTCCATGTAAGTACCTGATAATCCTTTTGATAGCTTGACGATGTGAAGCACGTGAGGAAGCTTGAAATCGTGCACAAAGACATATGTTGAATTGTATGTTCGGTCTTGATGCTGTGAGGTACAAAAGTGACCCAATCATGCTTCTATATTCTTTTTTGATCCACGGGTTCACCATCTTCATCAAGTTCAAGTGTCGTTGCTGTTCCCATTGGTGTCCGAAGAGGCTTGCTTTTGTCCATGTTGAAGCGCTTAAGAAGGTCTTTCGTATACTTCATTCGATGCACAAAAGTTCTTTACATCGTTTGCTTGATTTGCAATCCCAAAAAGTATGTGAGTTGTCCCATCATACTCATCTCAAATTCTGAACTCATCATAGCTGAAAACATGGACACAAGATCATGAGAAGCACAACCAAAGATAATATGATCCACATACACTTGAACGAATAGTGAGTCATTGCCATGCTGAAGCACAAAAAGAGTTTTATCTACTTTGCTCATGGTAAACCCCTTTTCATGTAAATTTTTTTAACCTATCATACCATGCTTTAGGGGATTGTTTAAGACCATACAAAGCTTTGGACAGTTTGTAAACATGATTACGAAAATCTAGATTTTCAAAGCCGGGTGGTTGCTTAACATAAACCTCCTCATCTATGTAGCCATTAAGAAAAGCACTTTTCATATACATTTGATATAATTCAAAACTGTTAGATGTAGCAAATGATAATAAAATTCTTATGGCTTCTAATCTAGCAATAGGAGCAAAAGTTTCATCAAAATCTAGACCTTCAACTTGTGTGAAACCTTGAGCAACCAACCTAGGTTTTTCCTAACCACAACCCCATCCTCAATTTGTTTATTTTTAAACACCCATTTAGTTCCAATTTAACTGTGATCATGAGGTGGAGTACAAGTTTCCAAACATTATGTCTTTCAAAATTTTATAACTCTTCTTGCATGGCAATAATCCAAGATTCATTAGTGAGTGCGTGTGATATATCTTTGGGTTCAAAAGAAGCAACAAAAGAAGAATGACCATGAGAGTTTAGATCAATAAACTGGACCATGTGACTCGTTTGCGCAAGCTTCCAATAATGTGGAGGGTGACTTTTGAGGATCCAGAGGGGAGTAGACACTTCACAAACTTCTTCTTCATGTTCATCACAAACCGACGAGCTTGTGACTTGAGGATGATCTGGACCAGCAATGGTGGTCGCCGGTGCTGGTTGTGAATCAAAATGAGGAGCTGGAACAATGAAATTAGCTTTTGAAGTTTCGGGCAGCAACACCACTCCTTCCTCATCTTCAATGAGAATACTCTCCCCCTGCGGATATGCATCTTGACCTGCAATATTAGAGCTAGTACCTGGGTTAGCTTCATCAAAAGAAACCTCACAAGTCTCCACAATTTTGTTAGTGTCAAGTAAAAGCACACGGTAGCCTCTAGTATGAGATGGATAACCAAGAAACATGTCATCAACAGATTTAGCTTCAACTTTATTAAGATTACCATGTTTCTTAACAAAGCATTTGCAAACAAAGACCCTAAAGTGTGTGACACTAGGCCTATGTCCGAACCGAAGCTCATATGGGGTCTTTCCTAGCTTAGCACGCAATAAAACTTGATTCGAGACATAACAAGCGGTTGCAATTGCATCAGCCCCAAATTTCCTAGGAGTTTGATATTCATCAAGCATAGTCTAGCCATATCAACTAAGGTTCTGTTCTTTGTCTCTACAACACCATTTTGTTGAGGTACATATGGTGAAGAAATTTGATAATCTATTCCATTTTCAGCACAAAAGTGAACAAATGATAGGTTTTTAAATTCAGTTCCATTATCACTTCTAATTGATTTTAAAGATCCTGGGTGTCAAGTGAAAGCCTAAGAACCAAACTTATAAAGTGACTAAAAGCTTCATTCTTAGATGCCATAAAGTACACCCAAGAGTATCTAGAATAGTTATCAATAATGACAAGCACATACCACTTACCTCCAACAGATTGAGCACGTGAGGGACCTACGGTGTCAAGGTGTAAAAGTTGTACTGGTGTTGTTGTCATGGTCATTGTGAGTGGAGAATGTGAACCTACAATCATTTTAGCATGTCTACAAGAAGAGCAAACTATTTATTTGTCACCTTTAAGCTTAAGCAACCCACGTATGCGATCAAGAGCACTAACACGTGTGAGGTGATCAAAGCCTACGTGACCAAGTCTACGGTGCCAAAAATATAAGTCTTTTGAATCATTAGCAACTATACATCTATGCTTAGAGTATGACATATCAAAATCAACTTTAAAAACTCTTCCAAACCGAGACATGTTAAACATAAGCTCACCATTAGAATCTACAACTTTACAGCAATTTTTAGTGAAAATAATTTTAAGATTTTCATCTAACAATTGTGAAAAAGAAAGCAAGTTGTATTTTATATTTTTAACAAGTGCCACATCTTTCAAAGTGTAGTGATTATTACCTCTAACCAAACCCTTATCAATTATAGGAGGTTAAATTTCTTTAGCAAAAGTAACATTCTCTACACGTGACACAAAAGAGAGGGAGGAGAACCATTGTTTGTTACCAATCATGTGGCGTGAGGAACCTAAATCAACAAGCCAAAAGTTCTCCTTCCTCAAGCGTGTAACCTACATAGAAGAACAATACATCGATGACTCAATACTGGGGTTAGTCAAAAGGCATTTAGGAATCCATTACTGAGTCACACGACGTCCAGCAGGAATAACACGCAAATGCTAAGATAAAACAGCAAGTTTATGACCCAAAGTTTGAGAATTTTGTACCCAACTACTGACCTATGATGTGTAGCACGAAAATAGTAGGTTTGGAAGCAAAATTTGCATGTTTTTGACTCATCACAGCAGGTTGCAAGCTCCTAACATTTGGTACAGCACATGCAACAAGTTTTGCTGGATTCTTACGTGATATAGCTAGCATTCTTTACTTATTTTCTTGTTTATCTAGTCTATAACAAAAATCTATGATATGACCATCTCTACCACAATAGGTGCAATGAAATTTTACTTTGCGTTCATGTCTAGATGAGCAAGCAACATGTTTATTAGCAACCGAATGAGATAACATTCCCACAGACTTAAAAACCACCTCTTTTTGTTTTGGAACCGTTTGAATCAAACCACTTCCTAATGACTTAACAACCTTAGGTGGATGTGCCTTAGCATGAGCATGACAATCAAAATCTAAACTAGTTTTATCATTGCAAGACTTGGAAGAATTCAACAGCAAGTTTAGGTTCTTATTTGCATTACAAAACCGATCTAGTGTCCTATGCATGTCATCAAGTTTAATGAATAGATCAAGTCAATTTTCACATGAAGTTTTTCCTTTTATTTTGCAATTAGAACAATATTTAACTTCATGAGAATGTAAAGCATTGTTCAAAACAGAAATCTCATTCATATCATCTTGTAGTTTCTTACCAAGATCATCACAAGTAGAACAATGCAAATCAATTGTACAACAACTAGCATCTTTCATGTTTTTATCATTAAGTGCAACAAGCTTTTTGTTCTTTTCAATTTCAAGTTCAAGTTTATCAAGAGCATAGGTATGCACACTTCTTAAGGAGGACAATTGTCCATATTTTAGTTCACATGAGGAATGAGAATCATCACTAGGAATCAATGACTTTAGATTATTGATTTCAGATTCTAGTGATTTAATTTTAACAGCATTGTCCCTAAGTTTTTTGTCCTTTTTTCTTAAGTATAACAGTGGCACAAGAAATAGCATCACACATTTCTTTGCAAGTGGGACGTACCTCTTCGTCGTCGCTGTTGTGTTCTGCCTCCTCCATATTTGATCTTGAGTTGCTCGCCATGAAGCACATATTTGCCAAATTCTCTTCATCTTCGTCACTTCCGATGTCCACATCGCTCAAGCCAAGTTCTTGAAGTGCAAAGACAAAATTGTTTACTAATTGGCGACCTGTAAAACCCTTCTTCTTCTTGTTGTTGTTTGCAGAGGAGGATTTGATGTTTGTTTGCTTCTCATCATGAGGAGTAGAACTTGAAATGTTAGGGCAATTTGTGTGAAAATATCCAAACTCACCGCATTCGGAGCACCGCTGAGGTCTACCACTTCCTCCCCTTCTAGTTCTCACATTTTACAATGTTTTCGAGAACCGAGTAGAGAGAAGTGATAGTTTCTCCTCTAGAAACTCTTCAATCTATTCAAGGATTCGAGATGATAGGAAAGCAAGTGTACCACAAGATGAAGATTGACTAAAACTAGACATGTCACTTGTGAAAAAAATGCAAGAGACTTGTTGGAATTTTTACGTGATATTGTGTCAAGTTCATGAGTTTTCAACTAGAATATATAACATCTAAAGTAAGTGTACTCATGACAGGAGATTCACGAATAGATGTAACTTTTATCTCCTAAATTGACATGTCTAATGCACTCAACAATTGCCTAGCATTTTCAGCATCTGAAAAATGAAGATTTAACATTGACACTACGCAAGTTGGTGAGAATTTTATTAAAGTGAGCAAAAGGTCATCGATTGACTCATCGGGTTACATCTCGAAGCACATATATTCTTTCTTGAACATATCTTGCCTTACCACCTTGATTGTGTTGGATCCTTCGTGATTGTCACATAGTGCTTTCCACACGTCATAAGCAGATCGGAGATGTGCAACATGATAGAAGTCGCTTTGAGTCAATCCTTGTATGATCAAGTTCTGCGCCTTATTGTTGTTGTCGACGTCTCTCATGTTTGAAGTTGTGACTTGATCATTTGGTGGCATGTCGAAGGGCTTGTACATATTTTCCCATATGGTGAAGCCTTGCGCCTGTATGTAAGCCTCCGTACATGCCTTCCAAACCTGAAAATCAATATCATTGAACACACAAGGTTTTGCGGAGTATTTCTCCATGACGATTAGTGAAAACACGTGCAAATCACAAAGATTAGAGCATCATGGCTCTGATACCAATTGTAGGATTGAAGAGCACGTGAAAAGCTACAAGAAGGAGGGATGAATGGTAGATTAAAACATTTTCAGCGGAAGCACAGAAAACCCCTCGACATAAAATTAACTTGATAGAGAAACCATGTGTGCGAGTGTTTCCAACATGTTCAAAATATGACAAATTAATGTAGATTGTAGAGAATCAAGTCACACAGACACGACAACAATAATCACGAGAAAACGTCGAGTAAAACTCAAGTTATGACCGAAACCCTGAGCAACGGTCAATATGTTCTAATAAAGAGCAAAACATATCTGCTATACTGCAAAGAAACTCGTGTAACTCAAAATCACAAATCCAATGATCATGAAATTTTCACAAATGTATTGAGTTGTGGAGACAACACAAAAATAATCACATCAACTGGATCTGTAAATATCGAGTTACAATCAAAACATTGAAGAAGGGACGAGCAACGCAAAAACTCGACGAGAAAGACTCGACGAAAACAAGTCGGACGAATAATTTACAAAAGCTCCTATAAACTATGAATTTATTTATCAAAAAACAAGAGGACAACCCCAAAGTCGTATACCACGAGCTCTGGCCTCCCTTGCTTATATGACGAGCCCTTAGGCCAACCTAATCCTAACTATGACTCTAATCCTACTCAGTTTCAACCAAAATTTTTCATAACTGCTCAAGACTCCTCCATACATAGATAGAAACAATCTTAAGACTCCCAAACACCTTAGGAACGTCCCAAACATTCCCAAAACAACTCAACTTCGTGCTCACCATGAAATCTAACCAAAACAAACTCTAAACTTTCCATATACGAACCATAACCACCTCATCCATAGTCTGAGGCATAATCCAGTCGGTTGGACCTTTCCGGCTACATCTTCACGTCCATATCTCTTCATCACGCCTTAGAACAATATTGCCATGTCCATGCACCCTTGCACACGTGCAAACACTTTCCAACAACATCCACGATACCTTCATATGCAATGTTCTTGACCGAAACATGTTGCATGAACTCCCAATCAACTCAATCACAATTCCTCCCAAACTTGTTTGTTGAACCTCATCTTCTCCATAAGAGTAATTTAATGGATCCCCTCACCAGCCATGTCTTGACCTCAAGCAACACCTGCACATGAACAAACAACCAAATCTTCCAAGCACAAGTCCTCAACTTGACTCACATTAGTCCGATAACCACACCACCTTATGTGAGCACCTCACATAAGCATGTTGCAAACCATATCAAAAATGATATCATTCATAACCACCAAAACACATCAAAACATAGCAAATGAATACTAAGCAAATCTTTTCATAAGCAAAAAGCAAGTTCAAAATATTGCAAGTTAAAACAGAGCAAAACAGAGCAACCGAACTCAATATGAAATCTATGCGTAGTCACTGTTACTCCCGATATGCTTTGAGAAAGTTCGGACAGTCGAAAACCATCAAGGGTAATGTTACTCCCAAAAATATATTGAAAAGATCAACCGTGTCGACTCACATGCAGCTCATGTGACTGAAAGTTCGGACAATCCAAAGCGAGAAACACGTGCGAGTCACATGAGGAAAAGTTCGGACAATCCGAAGCAGGTGTTTCAGCAATATTTAAAACTTTGAATGTAATTCCTCACTTTTATTCTAATTGTCAATGTATTCAGCACATATAGGTCTCACAGGTCTCATTCTGCTCTCTTGCCTAAAGCCATTCCAAAGGCAATCTTGCTTTATCAATTTGATCCAGAACAGCAGCAGGGACATTAAGTGTACACATGGTATATGTCGGCATTGAGGAGAGCACTGTATTGACATTCTCAAGCTGTCCAGCCTGGTTTACAAATTTGGATGTGGCTGATAGTCTCCGTTCAAATTTGGTAATCAATCCTTCAAAATCTCTTATTTTCGGTTTAGTAATGCCCGTTGGGAGGCCTAGGTATGTAAATAGGAATTTCTGAACTTGGCACCCAAAGACCCCTGCTAGTAGCTCTGCTTCATGATAAGTCATGTTTATAGGCACTAGGCAAGACTTGTTATAATTGATCTGTAAACCTGTGGACTAAGAGAATGAGTGAAGAATTCCTTTAAGGAGGAAGAACAACTCCTTCTGAGAAGCTTTCATGACCAGCAGAGTATCATCTACGTATTGAATTATGGGGAAATCTTCCTCTAAATGTTCTCTGATCGGTTTAGATAGAACATGCATTTGCATTGCTTTATTGATGATGTATTGAAGTAATTTCGCAGCTATCACAAAAAAGAGTGGTGATAGTGGGTCTCCTTGATGAACTCCTTGTTTGCATTTAAATGGATTGCCTGGCACACCATTTAGAAGGATGCTAGATGAGGCTGATGCTTAAATGTTTCTGGTCCATGCTATCCATTGTTCTGGGAATCCAAGCTTGTTCAGCATCAACAGAATTGCATTATGTTCAATTGTGTCAAAAGTTTTTGCGAAATCCAATTTTAAAACAATTACTTTTCCTTTTAGATTTGTGACATTGATACAAATACTCAAATATCCATGCCAGACAATCTTGGATTGTTCTACTCTTTATGAACCCATACTGATTGGAATGAATAATTTTCCGTATGATTGTTTGCAGATGGTTGGCCATCAGTTTGGTCAGTATCTTGAGCGTGCTATTCATCAAGCAGATCGGCCTATATTCGCCAATTGTGGTAGGATTGCGTACCTTGGGAATCAACGAGATAAGGAGCAATTTATGGCCTTGATGTCCAGGTTTCCTTTAAAGAACTGCCTGCAAAGATTGTAAATATCATGCTTGATAATAGACCAACATTTTTTAAAGAAAACTCCATTGAAACCATTTTGACCCGGAGCCCTCTCAGCCGGCATCTCCCTGCCTATTTGATCAACATCATCTCTAGTGAAAGGCTGAGCAATCCAGTTTAACTCTGTGTGATGCTGCACCAGGTCAGTTAGATTAAAGAGCGTAGCAGGGTTCAGTGTAGTCCCCATACGTTTCTTAAAATCTGCCCAAAGCATTTCGGAGAGGATCTCAAGGAAGAGCTAGAGAGTAGGTCAAAACACTGATATTATACTATACCTACAAAATAAACTACCCCCTCCTTATCATAATAATTGTCATTTTGAACAAAGTTTCTAGTCTTGTCCAAAACGAAAATTATTGTGGAAAGGGGAAGTAGTTTTCTGATAGATTCAAACCAAGAAAGTCAGTCAAGGGCACAAAAGAGACTCTCTTTTGTTCATAGTTAGGGATCACCACATGACATACAAATTCTTTGATAATAGCTCGTGTAATAAAGATAATATTATAGAGAAAAATAATCTTAGTGATAGAGATAACGTTATGAAGGAAAAAAATCTGAGTAAGCAATAAGAAGAATAGGGCACATCCTAATCTTAGAAATATATTATATTCTTCTCTCTATTTTTTCTTTTATGCATCCTATAATTAGATGCCTGAGATTTTAAAAACAATTTGGTCTATTTTATTGATTTTTTTTACCGGGGACAATCCCACCTCCATTTCTCATAGAAAATAGAGATCAGTAAATTTCTTACAACCCGGGAGGAGCAGTTTCCGCTCTCCAACTGCTACTAAGTCTAGCATCCTCAGAATAGCAAACCACATCGACATAAACCATCACTAGCACTACCAGGGCCCAGTGAGCAAAAAGCACCCTTTCAGAGGGGAAAAACTAGTTTTAGTACGCAGTACATCAGCAGGTAAAATAGCAATACGACCAAGAATCAGAATCCCTACGGTCTGCCAACTCAGTTCCATCATCATCCTTCTATGCGTCAGCATCAACAGCTCCATCTTCAGTCTTCTTATTCTTACTTACCCCCCCCCCCCCCCCCCCCCCCACCCAGCTGCCAGCTTGTTCCTTCATCACCGCAATGGCCGATTTCATCAGACGATCGATTCCAGCTTTCACCATCACCCTCAAGTCCTCTTTGAGCAGGTCTGTCCAAAATTTCATGAAAGCGCATGAATGACAAATTATTTTCCAAGGGTGATTGATTATTTTACGCTTAAAGCATGCATCATTCCTCGCTTTCCAAATCGCCCAGCAAACTGCCGCTAGACCGAACATATAAAGATCTTGTCCCCCAGGTAAAACATAAGGTATCCACACCCAGAACTGAATAAAAGATGAGGGTTTATTTGCACAACCAAAACTTTGAGCAATTACAGACCAGATCACAATAGCTACTGAACATTCAAAAAATAGATGATTAACAATTTCTTTTTCTTCACAAAAATAACACTTATCACTTCCAGTCCAATTTTTCGTCAGGAGGTTGTCTTTGGTCAATATTGCATCATTGAACACTAACCACATAAAAGTTTTAACCTTCGGTGGGATTTTAGTTTTCCAAAGTTTCGTGAAGTTAGGTCCAGACTCCCTACGTGTCAGCCTAGCATACAAAGACTTAACAGAAAAACTGGTTGTATTAGTCCACCTCCATTTTACCTCATCCCTCCTAGCACACAGGGTGACCTCATTCAATCTACCAGCAATATCATACCACATTTCATGCAAAAAATTTGGCAAATGAATCTTAAATTCTATCACCCAGTCTAGGGTATAACACTCATGCACAGATATATCCTGGTTTGTAATTAGCATATATAAAGTAGGGTATTCAGATTTAAGAGTTTTGTCAGCAAGCCAAATATCACTCCACAATCTTATATTTTTCCCATTTCCAACTACAAATTTCCTCCCTTTCAGATAAAATTTCCTGACCTTTAATAGGTCCTTCCAAACGGGGGAATCAGCATGTTTCATTTTAATAGTTCCAATAGGTTTCTCACCTATGTACTTAGCCCTGACTATGTCCTGCCAAAGTCCCTCCTCTGATTCATATTTTCACCACCACTTACATAGCAAACAAATGTTCATCAGTCTTAGTCCTTTGATTCCTAACCCACCTTTGCATTTTTTCTTACATACCTTTTCCCATTTGATTAAGTGATATTTCTTTTTCATCCCACCCCCTTGCCATAAAAAGGTCCTTCGATTTCTATCCATGATCTCTATCACAGACTTGGGCAAGAGAAACATTGACATGTGGTATGTAGGTACACTAGACAAACTAGAATTAATAAGAACAATACGTCTAACCATTGTAAGGAGGCCTCCCTTCCACCCATCAATCTTTTTCTTCAATTTATTTATCACAAAGTTCCAATCATCTACACTAGGCCTCCCTGTGCTAATTGGAACACCTAGATATTTAATGGGAAATGAGCCAATCTCACAATCAAAAAACTGTGCATACTTTAAAGCAAGTTCATTATCACCACCAATTACCATGACCTTGCTTTTATCAAAGTTAATTTTAAGACCAGACATGCATTCAAAAAAGTATAACAAAAGCTTAAGATTTCTAGCAACATCTCCCCCCTCTTTAATGCATAAAATGGTGTCATCCGCATATTGCATAATAGGCACACCACCCGGGATCAGATTATCCGCCAGACCTCTGAAATTCCCATTAGACAAAGCCAAATTGACCATTTTGTTAAAGAATTAGCCACAAAATTGAATAAGAGTGGGGATAAAGGGTCCCCTTGTCTGACCCCCTTGTAACTTCTAAAATAAGGCCCTACTTCATTGTTCAATTTGACACTTACTGTCCCATTTTCCACCACCATCTTAATCCAATTACACCAAACTTCACAAAAGCCCCTGGTTTCCAAACATCTAAACAAGAAGGACCAATTGACCTTGTCATAAGCCTTTTCAAAATCTAATTTAAGCACCACACCCACCAGTTTTTTCTTTTTTGTTTCATGAAGAATTTCATGTAGAGCTAAAATTCCATTCATAATATTTTGTTTGGAAATAAAAGCAGATTGGGCTCTATTGATAACTCTATGTGCAATTGGTTCCAGTCTAATTGTGAGCACTTTGGTAAACCACTTGTATAAGCAGCTAAGTAGGCAAATGGGGCGATATTGTTTAATAGATTCAGCAATTTTAACCTTAGGAATCAATGTTATCATTCCAAAATTGATTCTAGAAATATTCAAACATCCCTTATGAAAATCATGGAAAAGCTTCATACAATCCCCCTTAATGATGTCCCAGCAGTGTTGAAAGAATTCAATAGGAATGTTGTCGAGTCCTGAGCTTTATTCTTTTCCATCTCCAAAAGGGCAGACTTGATTTCAATCTCCTCAAAAGGTCTAACTAGAAGAGAATTTTCCTCTTCAGTCACACACTCCTTATCCCCCCAGATATTATCATCCAATTTAAACATGTTATCTTCATTTCTCCCAAACAAATTCTTATAATATCCAGTGGCATACTTGATTAGATCCTCATTTGCACTTATCAAATTATCATTATCTTTAAAGGTGAAAATGGTATTTTTCCTTTTCCTACCATTAGCTATTCTATGATAGAATTCAGTATTCAAATCCCCCTATAATAACCATGTTTCATGGCTCCTATTAAACCAATATATTTCCTCTTCCTCAAGGATCTTAAGGAGTTCAGTTTGAAGTTCAGTTTTACACCAAATCTTCATCAGATAAAACACCCCTATGGTTTCTAGGGTTTGCAACAGACCATTAATATCCTTTTTCCTACATTTAATCAGTCCTGCTCTATTATAGCTCCAGCATTTAAAGTATTTTTTAATCTTTTTAAGCTCAAAAAGCACCCTCCCTAAAGAATCTTTATCCTTAGTAGGTTTGTTCCAAATTTTCTGTACTAAAGGGAGAAAAGTATCCTCCTTGAACCAGGAAGTTTTAAATCTAAAATCAACTCCACTTTTATGGGATGGTTGGGAAATAGTTAATATCAAAGGGCTATGATCAGACATTGTTCTAGGTAATTTCTTAACAACCATTAAAGGAAACAATATTTCCCAATCCATACTCATTAGAATTCTGTCCAGCACCTCTAAAGTAGGATTTGTCCTGTTATTGGACCAAGTGAACCTCGGTCCAGACCCACTCATCTCCCTCAGGCAATGCATATTAATAATACTGTTAAATAGGTCAGAAAACCTATTAGAGGAAAAAGGCTTATTTTTTCTGCAACATTTCTATCTATGTTGAAATCACCACCTGCAATGTATGGATTTTCCATATCACTGCAAAACTCATTCAGTTCAATAAAAACTTCATCCTTAAGCTCTTTCTGTGGGGCTCCATAGACATTCAAAATGCTCCAACCTTTCTGGATTTGTCTATCCTATAGATTTGACCATATAATATATTTCCCAGATTTACCCCCTACTAAATCAAACCTGTCACCTTTAATGCTAGTAACTAATCCTCCAAATCTCCCCCTAGCAGCCACAAAATCCCAAACATACTCTTTATTGGGCTCCACACTTCTAATTAAAGAGTCACTCAAATTGTGTACAAGAGTTTCTTGTACACAGAAAAAATCCAGTTTATATTCCCTGATCAATTCTCTAAAAAACGCCTTCATACCTTTCTTCCCAAACCCTCTACAATTCCAAAAGAGACCATTCATTTTATACTATTTTCTTATCTTTTCTAGAAATCTTGGATTTAGGATTTTCCTAAGATCCACGTTTTCAATAGACCGAAGGAGTATTCCTTCTACTTCTTCTTAAGGGAGTTTTCATGTTATTCACCTTTTTGTTTTCTCCCCCCTTAAACTTTTTAATCAGTTCTATACCACTATCCTCCTCTTCACTATCTTCTTTTTCCCAATCTAACATTAGGATTTCTTTTTCATTTATATTGTTAGAATCCTCCCCATCCCCTTCTTTACTATTATATGCACTATGAAGCTTTTTTCTAGTCAAATTTGCTTTGTCTGTTTCCAATTCACTCAAAAGATCAATTTTACCAAAATCCATAATGTTTATGGTCACACCCATTTTAAATGCCAAATCAGCCATATTAAAATTTGTAAAAGAAGCAAATGAGCTGGATGAGATTTGAGACATACCTTCAAAGTATCTTTTTTTGGGCCTCACCTTAATGGCCTCCTCCATTTTGCTTTTGAGCTTTTCCTGCAGTCTTCCACTCTGTCTCATTTCTGGGATCATCTGAGCTTCAATGATCTTCTTCCCATCTATCATTTTCAACTCAGCTTTTTGAATTATGTTCCTTGTTGCTTTCATAAAAGTATCTCTGAATTTGTCTTTCTCCTGCACCATAGGCATCATTGTGAAAGTAGATAGCCCATCTTTCTCATGTAGGAATGGCTGAGTATTGCACCTAACCAACCACAACCCAATATCGGCCTCTGAAGATTTCCCTTGGGATTCCTCCAACTCATCTTCATCCCCCCATGAGATGGCCAATTTGCCATCAGACTCATCCAGTTCTTTCTCTGTCATCTTTTCCATGATCAAATCCTCCTTTCTTATTACATTAAGAGGTTCAACATTATGAGTAGATATCATGGTAGAAGTCCCAATCATAGTCCTCTCCTTCTCCTCATCCCTATGATCAGTCAAGGTTTGTTTCTCTAGATCATGCATTCTGGATTTTGTATAAGTTGAGAAATCAACCACATCATTCAAATATACCGAATTATTTTTTGAACTGCTCCCAATCTCCTTATGAAACTTGCCTACAGGGGCTTTACTTGATTGACCTGGGTCCTTTTCTGTAGTCACTCCTTTAGTTGGCTGTTTGGGGATGTTCTCTAATTCTGGAATCTCCCTTTCATACAAAAAGTCATATATGTAGGGATGAATGGCACCTTCAGCAGATGCAGAAACCTTTGAGACATCCTTGCAGGAAATTTTGATCCTCACAAAATCGTGTCTGTATTGATATCTTTCATTTATGTCCACAGTAGCACCCACAAGTGACCCAACATATGCAAGGGTTTCAAAACTTCTTTTATCTGGTGGCACCCCCCTAACACTAAACCAAGCATCTTGCAGCCTTCCTTTCGCACCTACAGCTAGTGACCATGGTGTCACAGTAATGTAGGCATCTGTAGTCGACATTCCCACCTTGAAGTGACGCCATTTCTGGAGTGTTTTTGCTGTTGGGAATCGCATGGTGTACTCATTCTCTCTCACTTTTCTAGCTGTCCACTTCCACACATTAGAGCTTAGCCAAGTTGTAAATTCCTGCTCAATTTGTCTTGCCGTGGCATCTCCATACACCACTTTGATCAAGGCTGTTGTTGTAAGTTCACCAAAAGGCATTTTGGATGGATGATCTGGGATTAGAAAGAAGCTTTGCCCCTCAACTTGAGTGGCACAGAGAGGAGCAACATACTCTTCCAATTTCTTAACATGACAATTTTCACTTTCATGTCCTAATTGTCCACATCTATTACAGACTCGGTTCATTGGACAATTCTGAAAGGTATGCTCCCTATTTCCACATCTGAGACAACCAACAACATGGGGAGTCGAGTTATTAGAATTATCACCTTTGTCTTCATCGATCTGCACTTTTCCTTTCCCCTTGACATCAGCAACTTGCATCTTCTGTTTCCCTTTGTCCATTGAAGGCTCCACTTTCTCTTTAGGCAATTCTCTGACCGGCTCTTGTTTCTCCTCTTGACTCAGCAGATCTTGATCCTCCTCCTGGGAGCTGTGGCTGGATCTCCCAGACATCTCAGGTCTATTATCCCATTTGGACTTCTCCTTCACCTGGCGATTTTCATTATTAGAAGGAGTAGACGGTAGCATCTAATTTTCAGAAGCCCTCCCACCTTCCTCATTCCTGTACCATGAGTTGACACCACACCCTCTTCCTCCTTCGTCCCACAGTGATCTACCGCCGCCCCTGCCTCCAGCAACTCCAGCTATGCCCTCCCCGCCCCCAGTCTCCTCCACGGTACCAATCTCCACCCGGTCCTTGTCCTCCACCGAAGCGACCACCACCGCAAACTCCACCCCTAAACCTGTCTCCCCTTCCACCACCACGGTAACAATATCCCCAGACCTCCACCGCAGCCCTGTCCACCATTCACCCCACCTCCGCCGAACCATTCCCCTCGCCCCCAAAATCTATCATCTTCTCCAGGTACCATCACCATCGGAGCAATCGAGAATCTCACAACTTGAGCAAATGAACGCGAGGTCTTACCCCAAAAATGACCGAACCATCTTCTTTGGGTATTGGTGAGTTGTGTCGAGGGGGCGGCAGGAAACCCTAAATGCAGGGATGAATCTGGCGGCGGCGAAATCACCGAGGTAAACGAACTAGGTTCGGTGCCACTCCTCACCGGATCGGATGTCCAAGCCTGGAATTGCACCTTCCGATATACCGATCCACACGATTTGACGATGGAGCTCTTCCTGTCACGATCCAAACCACCACAAACATCCAAGCGCCAGGTGTCATCAATCGGGTTACGTACCTTCCAAGTCGTGGCAGCCTGTGCCCTTGTCGAGGATTCCTCCCAGAGATCGATGACCGCCATTGATGACCCTTGCTTGTTCTTTTCACACATCGTTCCCAACGGAGAGACCTCCGAATTGGTCTCCGAGCTTGACAGACTAAGCTGGTGCAGCGGCACCGAACCCAGGCTGTCGGCGAGATGTGCGTTGTTCTTGACGGAGGACGTGATTATCGCCTCCTGGTACAACCCTTGCCGGAAATTCACCACCTGCTCCTCGAGCTGGACCGGTTTATTTTATTGATAAATGGTGTATATTAATATAAAGAAGATAATATTTGGTTTATTGGGTTGCTATGACATATGTTGTGCCTATAGGGCAGTAGTCGGACCGGTAGTTGGCTGATGTGTTGCAAAGCAATGAAAGCTAGTAATGAACTAACTTAGTCAAAATCTCTCGTACTAGTGCAATTGTAGTATTTGTTCAAATGCGTATGTACTCACTCGCACAACCGATACACACAAACTTGATCAGTTTAAAAGAATCCAGATACGACAAGGGCTGATTCAACACGAAGTAGGGGAACCCCCTCCACCTTGCTTCCATTGCAGCCTCTAGTTAAAAATGCTAAAGGAAGGAAATGAGGAGAAGAAGAAACATTGCCCCCCCTTCATGGCTGGCCTGCGTGCGTCGTTCGGTGGTAGGGATACCACCTCGGATAGTGCAAGTCGAGGTGATGATACTCCCTTCGTTTCATTTTATTTGTCATTGGTTAGTTCAAAAATGTACTAGCCAGTGACAAATAAAGAGAAACGGAACGAGTAACATGTTAAGAATAATCTTCAGACCCATTAATACCCAATATAGAGAGAGAGAGAGAGAGAGATAGACATGAAGAGATATAGAAGAATCCATTTCCCTCCTAATTTTCCAAAGAGATACACATGAACGCAATATTATAGGTGGAGTTATATCTTTCTAATTCTCATCCTATCAATATTTAAAACATGAAGTATATATATATATATATATATATATATATATATATAGAGAGAGAGAGAGAGAGAGAGAGAGATATGGGTGAAGAGATTAGAAGGTGTAAAGCCACAAACTCTTAGTATTTTGAACATATGATTGATGATGGGTGAATAGCTCATTTTTGTTTGACACTGATTAGTTCAAAAATAAAATAGACATCAAATAAAAAAATAGAGAGAACACATTGAGACGTTCCATTTTAAGACGCGCGCTCCCTTTGTCTTCTTTGTTATGGGTAAAATGCATTTTGTTTCTTGCATGTAGCAAATACGACATTACATATTTAGAACGGGATTATATCCCAATACATAAATTTCCTAGAAAAATTGGAGGAAATTTACTGATAATTCTGGAAAAACACGCGAAACAACAACGATCAACACCGACAGACAGACGGGGCGAGAAATATCGCGTACCGATTTGAAGCCGGAGAAATCACTTTAGATTTGATGACGAACAACTGTTGCAGACATTGGTGACGATGTTGGGCCGCAATGCCCGATCTCCTCGTTAGACGACCCGTGACGACAAATGCGAGCAGTCGCGCGAAACGCTTCCAAAAAACCTTATTCGCCCTCTCCCGATGCAGGATCGCAAGGGCAAGCGGTTCCGGAGACCTGCTCTCCCGATTGTCGGTGCACACCGACGCTCGGGATGGAGTAGACTAAAAGGCGGCGCGAGGAACGCGGACGTGGAAACAATTTGATCGTGGGATGATCTGCCTTACCGCGGACGCCCGTATTTATAGAGTCCCGCGGAGGCAGTTCAGCTGCAATCCGAAGGATCCGCATCTGATCTGACTCTGCAGTCGTATACGCGTCCATCTTTAACAACTTGGACTCGGTCTCGGATGCTCCAAAAATTCGGAAGCCCAAATAATTTTTTTGCAAAAATAAAAAATCTGGGCTCGACTTGAGGCTCGAATTCACACGAACACACGCGCGCGCGCATGTGTGGGGCGTGGCGTGGCGAGACGAGCCAGCGAGGAGGACGAGGAGCGTGCGTGGGCCACCCCTCTCTCCTCCTCTTCTCTCTCAGTCAAGGAGTGGAAGAACATCCCCCTTTATATATAGGGGTTGCTCCACTTCCCATGTGGGACTAAACATTTAGCACCATCCTCTCTTGGCCTAATGGTCCTTTGAGATTTATTGGGAATTAATTCTGAATATTAATTTGGGCCTAGCCCATTTATTCTAACAAGCTCTCACCAGATCTCAAAACCATTAGGAGAGAGGTCATTCTCGTTCCTTGTTTCATATACTAGTATTTCGGCAGAGACTGTTAAGTTGATCTTCTACCTAGATCCTCAAGTTTCATCAGATCACAACTTGAACAATTGAGTACGCCTTGAATTGCAAGTTTTGTGCAAACTGACTTCACCCAAAGACCATTACTAGTACTTGACTATCAGTAGTCTACCCTACAGGTGGAGCATATGCGTCGTACTCCCTGGTCTCTTCATGAGCTTTCCAAAGATCACCCAAATCTCACAGACTGTGACATTTGACAGTCGAAGCTCATATAGGTGTGTTTCCTTCAAGACTGCCCTGTAGGAAGGCATCTTTGCTACACATAGCCAACAGAAACACATTAAGGCAAATCGCCAACCTGCCTTACAGTTTGAGAGTACAAGTGTGCATCTTCTCATAGAGAGGGTCTAAAGGAAGTACTCTCCTCGGTTAACCACTAGTTTGTTTTCCCATTACCTAATTCACTGGATCTCCGATCACATAGGCAGGGTTACTACTATGGTGTCACATCAATGGGTCTCAGACCCATCTCCCTCGATGCACTTTCTATCACATTACATGAAAAACTCTTCATAAAGGGATCTGCCAGGTTTTTATCTATTTGTATGTACGAAACAGTAATAACTCCGGAGTTTCTCATTTTCCTGAAAGATTTCAAATGTCTCTTGAAGTGTCTTGATGATTTTGCATTATTCTTAGAACTGGTCACTTTGGCAATCACCATCTGATTGTCACGGTTCATATGGATTGCCGGCAATGGTTTCTCAAATACAGGCAAATCCATCAAGAGTTCTCGCAGCCATTCTGCCTCTGCAGTTGCTGTCTCTAAAACAGTGAGTTCTGCTTCCATGGTTTCACTCGTGGCACAGAGTTCATCAACGTCAGAGATCCAGTTTGAATCACTATAACCTTCAGATCGATCGGATGCCCACTATAGTGAATTATATAACTCATTATACCTCTCAAGTAGCGCATAACCCTTTCAAGTGCATGCCAATGATCTATACCCGGGTTTGACATGAACCTGCTTAGTTTGCTCATAGCAAACGCGATATTAGGATGGGTTGCACTTGATAGGTACATGAGTGAACCGATCATCTGAGAATATCTAAGTTGATCTCTTGACTCTTTCTTGTTCTTTTTGAGTATCAACGCTGGGATCATAAGACGTTGGAGAAATCTTGCTATCCATAAACTCGAACCGGCTCAAGATTTTATCAATATTGTGGGATTGACTTAAAGTAATCCCACTCTCATCCTTATTCAGCTTAATGTTCAAAATAACATTAGCTTCTCCCAGATCTTTCATATCAAAACACTTTGATAGAAAAGACTTGACCTCAGAAATTATATCAATGTTCGTACCAAAAATGAGTATATCATCCACATACAAGCATTATATAACGCTATCGCCCCACCATGGCGATAGTACACACACCGATCAACCTCATTAATGACAAAGTCCATAGACGTCAAAGTACTGTCGAACTTCTCACGCCATTACTTAGGTGCTTGTTTCAGCCATACAAGGATTTCAACAATTTGCATACCTTTGTCTTTTCACCTTTTACTACGAACCCATCAGGCTGTTCCATATAAATCTCCTCTTCCAACTCCCCCGTTAAGGGAAAACTGTTTCACATCCATTTGATGGATGCTTAGACCATAAGAGGCAGCTAAAGAACGTAGTACACAAATTGTCGTCATTCTGGTGACAGGTGAATAGGTGTCAAAGTAGTCTTCACCTTCTTTTGAGTATAGCCCTTCGCAACTAGCCTCGCCTTGTACTTTCAATAGTACCGTTAGGCCCTGACCTTCTTCTTGAATACCCACTTGCAGCCTACTAGTTTGCACCCGTGCAGCCGTTCAGTTAACTCTTAGGTTTCATTGGAAAGAATTGAGTCCATCTCACTATGAACTGCTTCTTTCCATTCATCGGCATCAGGTGATGCATATGCCTCTGCTATGGATCTAGGAGTATCGTCCACAAGGTACACAATGAAATCATTACCGAAGGATTTTGCAATATGTGATCTCTTACTCGATTGAGTTATTTCATTGTGTTCCTCCTATGAGACACTCTCAAATGGTGTATCAAGAAACTCGCTAGTTGTGGTTGATTCAGGACAAATTTCAGAAGAGATCCTAGCAGTGCTTTGCATATCTTTCATAGGAAAAATATTCTAAAAAAATGTTGCATCACGAGATTTCATAATAGTATCAACATGCATATCAGATACTGCAGATTTAACTACTAAAAATCTATATGTGATGCTCTAATGAGCATAGCTTACAAAGATACAATCCACTGTTTTTGGTCCCAGCTTGTGTTTCTTGATAATTGGAACATGACCTTTGTCAAAAATCTCCAAGTACGCAAGTATGAAAGTGATGATTTTCTCCCAACCTACTACTCATAAGGGGTTTTCTCTTTATTCTTGTTTGGAACACGATTTAGGACATGACATGAAGTCAATAGAGCCTCCCCCCCCCCCCCCCCCCATGCCTTAGATAAATCGGATGTGTCTAATATGGCAATCTCCAAGTCACACAATGTGCGATTTTTTCTCTCGGCTACCTCGTTTGATTGGGGTGAATAGGGAGGCGTCCTCTCATGTATAATACCGTGTTCCACACAGAAATCATCAAATATTTTGCGAAAATACTCGCCACCACGATCTGACCTAAGACGTTTGATCTTTCTCTCTAATTGTGTTTCTACTTCAGATTTATAGATTTTAAAGTAGTCTAAAGCTTTCATCTTTAGTTTGCAACAAGTAAAAATAGCAGAATCTAGTAGAATCATCTATTAATGTCATAAAATATTTTTTCCACCTTTTTTCAACACAACATTCATTTTGCATAGATCAGAATGTATGAATTCTAATGCTGCCAAGTTTCTCTCCTTGGCTGCCTTGTGAGGCTTTCGAGGTTGCTTTGATTGCACACAACTATGACACTTAAAACCTTTGACAATGGTGAATTCCAGAATTAATTTGAGACTAGATAGCCGATTCATTATACCAAAATTAACGTGACATAAATGAGAATGCCAAACACTTGCATTATCATTAATACTGCCACAAATATGGTTCACTGACTTATTATTGAACTCCAAAAGAGAAAAGCGGAACAAGCTTTCACATTCATAGCCTTTACCAATAAATTGTCTATGCTTGGACACGACTATTTTATTGAACTCTAAAAACTACTTTAAACCCATCTCTGCATAGAAGGGTACTCTAACAAGATTCTTGTTCATAGTAGGGACATGCTGCACGTTCGTCAGTTAGACAATCTTTTCCAAAATGAACTTTAGATTGATCGTGCCAACACCATGAACAGAAGCATTTGTCTCATTTCCCATTAGGACGGCGGAATCCCAGACGAACTGGTAAGAGAGTAAACATAGACATGTCAGAACATACATGAACTTTAGCACCCGTATCAAACCACCAATATGGTCTTTGAGAAACATAAATAACAGTAAAAGACTTACCGTACCCTTCTGCATTGCTTGACGTCTCGATGTTGACATTTTTTTCCCTTTGCGGTTTGCCCTCTCAGGACAGTCCTTGGAAAAATATCCCTGTTCCTCACAGGTGTAGCAGCAACCATCATTGGCTTTGTTTGTCTTCTTCTTCTTCTTAAAAGTGGTAGTTTTATTTGGCTTGAATTGAGACTTGTTGTTCCCTTTATTTTTGACATTGGGTTTTTGTACCATATTAGCATTGGCGCTAGATTGACCCTCACCTCCTTTCTCAGTAGGGTCCTTAGCCCGAGCTTTCTCCTCAACATAAAGAGATGCTATCAGGTTTTCAACTGATATTTTCTGTCTCTTGTGTTTGAGAGTAGTGGCGAAGTTCCTCCATGAAGGAGGTAACTTTGCAATAATGCACCCAACTACAAACTTGACGGGTAAAGAACACTTAAGGAGGTCGAGCTCGCTCACGAGACACTATATTTCATGAGGTTGTTCAACTACGAGATGATTGTTAACCATCTTGTAGTCATGAAAATTCTCCATGATATACAGTTCACCGCCTGCAGCGGCTGCACCATACTTAGTGTTAAGTGCATCCCAGAGTTCCTTACCATCTGTGTCTGTCTGATAGACATCACTGAGTTTGTTGTCAAGAACACTTAAGGTACATCCTCTTAGGATAGAAATGACTTCCTCGAACTTCATCTGTTCTTCAACAGACAAAGGACTTTGAGGCCTTCGCTCGATTACCCAGAAGATCTTAAGTGACTGGCGCCGGAGCGTGACCTTAACTTTCCACCTCTTGAAGTTCATGTCAGATAATTTCTTCGGCCTCAGTGCATCGGCTAAAGTCATCATGTTCAACTCAGAAAATTGCCTAATAAGTTTTTTGGATTGTTAGAAAAATTTGAGGTAATTGACTGAACAATTCCGGAAAAACACGCAAAATAACAACGATCAACACCTGCAGACACACGAGACGAGAAATATCGCGTACCAATTTGAAGCTGAAGAAATCACTTTAGATCTGGCGATGAACAGCCGCTGCAGACGTTGGTGATGACGTTTGACCGCAGCGCCCGATCTCTTCGATAGACGACCCGTGATGACGAATGCGAGTAGTCGCGCGAAGCGCTTTCCAAAAATCTTATTCGCCCTCTCTGGTGCAAAATCACAAGGACGAGCGGTTTCGGAGACCTGCTCTCCCAATCGTCGGTGTACACCAGCGCTGGGACGGAGTAGACTAAAAGATGACGCAAGGAACGCGAACGTGGAAACGATTTGATCGTTGGATGATCCGCCTTATTGCGGACACCCATATTTATAGAGTCCTGCGGAAGCGGTTCAACTCGAGGCTCGAATTCACACGAACACGCGCGCGCGCGTGGCGAGGCGAGGAGGTGGAGGAGGAGTGCACGTGGGTCACCCCTCTCTTCTCCTCTTCTCTCTCACTAAAAGAGTGGAAGAACAACCGCCCTTATATATAGGGTTTGCTCCACTTCCACTTTCCATGTGAGACTAAATATTTAGCACCACCCTCTCTTACTCTAATAGACCTTTGAGATTTATTAGAAATTAATTCTAAATATTAATTTGAGTCTAGCCCATTTATTCTAACAGACATCTGGTTCTTTGACGTGTAGTTTATGTGGACGTTAACTATCCCCTCTTCGTTTTCCTTGCCGAATTTTCAGTTTTGTTAGAGGAATTTCATATTTCACTTCTGATCTCCTTTCACGTGCTTATTGGGCTAGTATAGAAGGCCCACCAAAATGATGACCCCGTGATCAAACCGAATTCGTATATCTTGTGGGTTACCAAGCGCACTTGGGCTGGTATAGGACCGCAATTGCAGTTCGACGCTGACGGACGGCGTGTTGGCGCGTTCAACATGCAATGACAGCGCGCGCTCCGTCTGTGTCGTAGACTCGTGATCCTCTACTCGTGTAATCGTACTTGATATCACATCAATTGATGAATATACAGTAAAGTGGTGCAGAAAATTATTCCAGTTGGGCACCAGGTAAATCGTGTTCATGTGTTGACCTTCAAAGACATACTCTTGTCACTATTACAATAAGCTTCATCGCAGGCGGCTCCAAACGTATTATCACATGCGGTTTTTAAAACCGGCTGAAATGAAGAGCCTGTGATAATATGCAATTTCACAAGCGGAGAAATGAAACCGCATTTGAAGACATATTATCACATGCGATTCTTTACTTAGGCTAGCTGTATGTGAAGACATATTATCACAAACGGTTCGTGCAGCATATATAACTTCCTGTGATAATTGTGTTATCACAAGCGGATCTTTACTTATGACAAGCCGCATGTGAAGACAGTTTATCGCAGTCGGTTTGTACCATAAAAATAACCGCCTGTGATAATTAGGTTATCACAGATGGTTCTTTATCTATATCTAGCCGCCAATGATAATGATATTTCACAGGCAGGTCTAGCCGTAGGTAAATAACCACCTGTGATAAGGTACCCCTATGCAGTACTACCTGCTGTTATTTCTAGTTTCCAGGTCAATTCAATATAATCACAGAAGTCAACAATATCATCACAGAAGTAAACAATATAATCACAGAAGTCAATTTCACTAAAACAATATACATATGCACAAGTTACACATACAAGTCATCTCATAGTTTACAAGTTCCACTAAAAACTATTTCTATTGGCATAGTCGAAAGTTCTGGCACATCAACTATTGCACCATTCACATCAAAGAACTCCCCTCTTTTGTGCAAAAATTCGCGACACACGAATTGACGCAGTTCAACAGCAATCTTGTCGGCTCTGCCACCAGACATACTTCTACAAACTTGCCTTTCTTCGTTCACATTCTTCGTGTGCTGCAATGAAACATATAACAAGGTTTAAAATGTGTTGGTTTGAATAATCTCAAAGTATAGATCAAAGTGAGAGTATATAGGAATTTATTTGATATTTTTGGAGCAGTTGTACTATAAGTAATTGAATTTTGAAGTTGGAATCAAAATCTGAAAATAATAAAACTCACAAGTAAGAAAATAAGATATCAACATTAAGCATATCTTACATCCTCACAATTCACTCTATTCGCTGGCGGTCCGATGATGCTCGCACACATAATACCCACATAAGACACTTCCAGCAGACTGCTTCGGACAAGCATAATATGTTTTAATGTCCAATGCGTTTGTATTAGGAGGTCTCTGACCGCCAAGCCGTTTCGCGTAAAACCGCCAAGCGCTGTAATACAAGAAATGTTATATAAAACTTGTCAACACATTCTAAATGTGTGCAAATTAAAAGTATCAAATAAACGTATAGTTTCAAAATGGAAAAGAAATCTTTGTAATGATCTGGTGGGTAATTGGCTGAGTCCAAGACAGTTGCCAAACCCTGCGTTGGCTTGATGAAGATCATTATGTAGTGATTACTGCACACATACAACCACGCGTGTTAACAATTAGCAATAATTGCTATTTCAATGTCATGTGTCGAACTTACTCGAAGTGGTACGGAGCCTTTACAAGGTCCTTACCTCTTCTGACAAAGTTACACATTGCATGTCCTATGTAAGCTGCAACTTCTGTCCTTCAATCCTTCTTAAGTTTTGCGATTGATTTTTCAAATTCTTTTTTTTTCATGTGCTTGAACTGTTCTGAGTCTCGATCCGCCATGACGCCGAATAGCGTCTTTGCAACCCGTGTAGAGTCAAGGATACCTATCGTGCGTTTCATCTTTTCATTATCCATGTATTAAATCCTATTGAAGAAGTCCATAATTGTTATAATCTCATGAAATGTGTATGCGTGTAGTAAGAAAAGCGAATGCAAAATATTAGAGGCACTTACAAGCACCAGACGAGTAGCAGGTTGATTTCGAGCATGCCCCGATGGAAAAGGGTATGCAACTCTTCAAATAAAATGACTCATTTATCTGCTCTAGTGCTCCAGAATGCATCTTTTGGAACACGAAATGTGACGCAAGAGAGATCATATTTTGTGCTGGCAGTGATGTACCACTCGTGTATTCTTTTGAGCAGGGCAGGTTGTTTGCTAAGTTGTACAGATGTCATGAATGACTTCCCATTCTCGAATTTAGGAGGAACATCCTCAAGCTTGTATATTGAAACTCCTGGTTTAACGAAAGCCGTTCGCCGATTATACATGACAATGTCTTCTTCCCACTCCTCGATATCTTCTAATACTGGCTCATGAGAAGAACGAGATGCACTAGATTTTCTAATATTTTCCTTCATATTTTCCAAATACTTTTGACATTTTTGATGAAGGTTTCTTAATTTCATATGGGCTAACTTTTATAGGCACTGATGATCGAGGAGTAGTCGTCGGAAGTTGGACACTGACTTGTTGTTGAACCTGTTGTTCAACTGATTATTCTTTACTCCCAACAGCTGGCTCTAGTACTACTTCAAGCTTTTGCTCAACTGGTTGCTCTTTACTAGCAATAGCTTACTCTGGTACTGCTTGAAGCTATTGTCCAACTTGTTGCTCTTGGTTATCTTTACTAGCAAGGTTACTATCATCCTTGCTGAGACATAGGGGGAGTGAATCTTCCTGGACTGGGAGTGGATCTTCCTGGAATTTCGCCTTAGAAGACGGGGTTGTAGTATTTTGAGATGCGACGGGGCTAGAAATCAGCTCATCGTCCAACACGATATCGCGTCGGTGTCAAAGGATTAATTGGTTGACAGCCTACCCCAGAGTCGCGATCCCCTCATGTGTGATGTGGTCCATTGCATAATCTTCATAATCATTATCAATGATCTGAAGAAGTTGAACCACAACATAATACAATGGAAGTGGATTGCCGTTGAAGTCACGATCAGGCTTTGCCATAGCAGTGGCAACTAGTTTGGTTTTGTTCCCTGCTCTGCCGATTGGGACAAGAAGACGACAAGATTTGTCCTTAGCAATATCATCGACAGCGAACTTATGGGTTGACCCTGAGCCTGGCACAGAACTTACGCTGCTAGGGTAGGCAGTTGGAGATACCAATTGCTCCTTTGGCACGGAAACCACCGCTGTACTCGGTGCCACGAATTGTCCCGATTGTTTAAGTTCTTCCATCATTTCTTGCATATTTTCCTTGACCTTTTGAGCAATCATTTCATCAAGTGTTTTCTTGAACTTCTCACGTCTTCTATATATCTCTTTATCTTTCGGGAAACCATCTAGCCAATACATTTGAGAAAAGATTGCTCGAACCCGTCCACTGTGTTTAGGGTTTCCTAGGATAGCGGTAAGTTTGTCATTATCCCTCTTTGGCTTGAAGAGACCCTTCTATTGCTTTTCAATTACTTCTTTCATTTTTTTCCTCTACTTCATTCACAGAGTCGGGCTTTTCAAGTTTGCCATCGCTGGTCAAACCTGACCGAGCAAAGACCCACCAATGAGTTCTCTCATCGCAACCTTCTAACGGGTGAGGATTGCCCTTACTGGTAATTTCGTCTAATATCTTATTCCATTTCTGGACTTTGGGGGCATATCCGGCAGACCCCAAGCAATGATGGTATTTGTTCTCTTTGGCAAGCTCTGACCTAGTTGCACTTAGGGCTTTAGCATCAGGTGTGGTCTTTTGACGAACAAATTCTTGCCACTGAGTTTGTGTGATTTTTCCCATCTTCCTCGGGCTAGGGACCTTATCGGCCTTAACATAAGCATTCATTTCACTCTTGCAACCACGAAACTTCTTGCCTCAAGAGACCAATGTTGCTTTCTTTACAGCTTCATCCGTGCCTTTCGAGAACTTGAATTGTTTCTTTATCCTTTCTCACAACTCATTCTTGGTCTCCTCAGGTAATTTTCTCCAATTCTCGATTGTGATCGGCACAAGCTCTCTAACAAGAAAACCGCATTCATTTTGGTACTTGGTAACTGAATCCAGTGGTTCTTGGAGAAGCCCACCTGGACCGACCCTTGTTATGTACATGATGCAATCCAATGGAGCCTTATTGGGACCTCGTTGCCCTCGTTTCTGCTTGAGTGAACCTGAGAATTCATCCATCAGAGAACCTTCTGCGGTTTTAGGAGCCGAAGTCACCTCTTTGTTTTCACGATTAATCTAGGTAGAAAAGAATTATAAGACATCGTATACTTGACAACAACCATTAACTTGAACTACTGAAGTTAAGATTCGTGATCCATACCTCATCGACAGGATCATATTCCGATCAAGATCCTCTAAAGTCTTTTTAATTTTTATATTCGGAAAAGGATCCGATGGATTGTGAAAGGAGCCTGAACTTCTGGAGCCACTAAACTCCATATTGTCTTCTTTATTGTTACTACCAGCACCAGTCTTCTTAGGGCTTTCCATGCTAGAACTAATAAGACAAAAAATATAATGAATGGCATATTAACTCTACATGAAGTGTTGCATGAAGAAAAAGATGGAAGCATTCTAGGGTTTGATAAGGCATTCTAGGGTTTAAGGCGACTGACCAAGGTGATTGACCAAGTTCCATTATAGAATTTGAGGAGACTGACAACGTCTAAGTGATTTCGTCCAGGTTAGGTTTTTCCAACGCAAATAAAATCAAACAAAATCTCTTGATCAATCAATCAAAGCTAGAAGATAAAATGAAACACAAGAAATCATTATATACCAGTGTGATCAGAAGAACTTTATCGAATCACGTAATTATTTTGGCATAGAAACCTATTGACAGTATTCGACAAGCAAGAAAATATCCTATTGTATATTCAATAGTAGAATTAAAGTCACAGTAATCCCACCGTCAATCTATGGCATACAAATTTGGTATTACTATCATATCATATCAGGGCTCAAAACCAAAATTACATATTACATTTGTCTGTTCCGCCAATCCTTCATTATTAATCTACTCTTCACCTCAATCCATGATCTACAACTAATTTGAATAAATCATGATGATGAAAAATTGGAAAGCAATACACATTGAATGTTGCACGACACGTAAAGTGCATAAATCAACATGCTTGTATATACATTGTACTACTACTACTGACAAATTGTCTTAACGACATGCAAAGGCAGCCAGAGGGAGTGTTAGTAGCAGCCATGAGCAGGAGGAAACGAACACAATTTCTTCAAATCAAGCGTAACTTGCAGCTGCAATGTTCTTCCAAATTTCATAAATCCTTAACCCATAAAAATACTCCACCTATTATTCCAATCCAGAGAGCTATAGCATGCACAAAAATACTTCGTAATTCACTGAATTATGTACAGCAGCGCCATGGTAATGGTGAAATCAGGAGAATCGTAATAACAAAGGTGCAGGAAACTAATTCAGGGGCAGGACATCATGAGATTGTACCTAACCAAAAACTACCAGCATAGTTTATCATGTCCGAACCCTAATACTACGACCGCGATTTGGCACCAAAACACGATCGACAAACTGCGTCTAGTACATGGAACCAAACAAACGCGACAGAGGTGTTGTACTTTAATGCCGTGGTCCACCACCACCACCACCACCACCACCAGGATGCCTACCCTTTTCAAATTTCCGAACCCTAACCAAGGAAATCTATGCAAGGCACCATTTGGCTCAGCCGGCGGCGAGGGCGAGGAGGGAGGCTGCACGGGGACGGAGGAGAGAATGTCGAAGGGTCTAGGGTTTACCGTGAAGCTCGGCGGCGATGGCTAGGGCAAAATTCGACGTACCTGGAAGTGGCGAGGGCGAAGCAAATGGACAACGGCGAAGCTCGGCGGCAAGAGCGGCGAAGACTTGGCGGCAAACAAAAATTTGGCAGCCTGATGGCGTCTATGTGATTTCGCCCGGGTTAGGTTTTTCCAAAGCAGTTGAGGGCTATATATTGAATCCTATCTTCGCAGGCAGTTATTAAGAACCAACCGCCTGATAAGATGATTATATGAGGCGGTTGGCCCTTAATAACAGCCTAAGAAGATTTACTTATCCCAAGCGGTCGGTAAGTAATAACCGTCTGAGATAATCTTTTTCTCAGACGGTTATTCAGTACCAACCGCCTAAGAAGAACTTTATGTAAGCTTAATTAATATTCTTGATTAAATGTGAGGCCTTTAAAAAGCCCAAATTCCACTTTCTTGTAATATGATTGAGTATTAAAGGTTACCATTAAATTTCACTTCATAAAGCCTTCGAAGTTGATCAGAACATAAAAACCATATAACAATTGCTATTTGTCATTTTTCTATCTTGATGAATATAATGATTTTTTCATTTAGTTTTTTTAGTGGACATTTTTAGTCATCATACCAACCTCTATGAATTTTTTTCAGATTTTTTAATTTTTTTTGAGTCAATGTGTGTTCACAATTTGATGAATGCCTCATATGTATATGAGCATTTGGTTAGAATGATGGATAATTTGAATCTTGACATGTTGGAATGCTTTAAAAAGTTTAAAAAAATTCATACATGTATAAATAATACAAATATGTTCATACAAACCAATTTCAGTCAATGATCCCTTTTTTTAGGAGATACACAAATGTGAATAATGAGTATAAATTAATTTGATATTTACCAAAACATTATAATGTTAGCTATACAAGTTTTAAAATATTTGGTCCAGGTGGTAGATGTTAATTTTTAAAAAATATAGAAGAAAGAATCATTGAATTTGGACTCAATTTGTAGAATCTATACATGTTTGAGTATTTATATTGGAATCTAAATATAAAAGAAGCAAGGGAAAAGAAAACTGAAGAACAAGCTCGGACAATTATCCAAGGCAGTTGGTAAGTAATAACTGCCTGAGATAATCTTTTTCTTAGGCGGTTATTCAGTACCAACCGCCTAAGAAGAACTTTATGTAAGCTTAATTAATATTCTTGATTAAATGTGGGGCCTTTCAAAAGCCCAAATTCCACTTTCTGGTAATATGATTGAGTATTAAATGTTACCATTAAATTTCACTTCATAAAGCCTTTGAAATTGGTCAGAACATAAAAACATATAACAATTGCAATTTGTCATTTTTCTATCTTGATGAATATGACGATTTTTTCATTTAGTTTTTCAATGGACCTTTTTAGTCATCATACCAACCTCTATGATTTTTTTCAGATTTTTTAAATTTTTTTGAATCAATGTGTATTCAAAATTTGATGAATGCCTCATATGTATATGAGCATTTGGTTAGAATGATGGATAATTTGAATTTTGACATGTTGAATGCTTTAAAAAGTTTAACAAAATTCAAACATGTATATATAATACAAATATGTTCATACAAACCAATTTCAGTGAAGGATCCCTCTTTTTTAGGAGATACACAAATGTGAATAATATGTGAGTATAAATTAATTTGATATTTACCAAAACATTACAATGTTAGCTATACAAGTTTTAAAATATTTGGTCCAGATGGTATATGCTAATTTTTGAAAAATATAGAAGAAAGAATTATTGAATTTGGAGTCAATTTGCAGAATCTATACATGCTTGAGTATATATATTGGAATCTAAATAAAAAAGAAGCAAGGAAAAAGAAAACTGAAGAACAGGCTCGGACAATTTTCCTAGACGGTTGGTAAGTAATAGCCGCCTGATATATTTTTTTTTCTCAGGCATTATTCAGTACAAACCACCTGAGAAGAACTTTACGTAAGCTTAATTAATACTCTTGATTAAATGTGGGGCCTTTCAAAAGCCCAAATTCCACTTTCTTGTAATATGATTGAGTATTAAAGGTTACCATTAAATTTCACTTCATAAAGCCTTTGAAATTGGTCAGAACATAAAAAAACATATAACAATTTCTATTTGTCATTTTTCTATCTTGATTAATATAATGATTTTTTCATTTAGTTTTTCAATGGACCCTTTTAGTCATCATACCAACCTCTATGAATTTTTTCAGATTTTTTTAAATTCTTTTGAATCAATGTGTGTTCAAAATTTGATGAATGCCTCATATGTATATGAGCATTTGGTTAGAATGATGGATAATTTGAATTTTGACATGTTGGAATGCTTTAAAAAGTTTAAAAAAATTCATACATGTATAAATAATACAAATATGTTCATACAAACAAATTTTAGTGAAGGATCCCTTTTTTTAGGAGATACACAAATGTGAATAATATGTGATTATAAATTAATTTGATATTTACCAAAACATTACAATGTTTGCTATAAAAGTTTTAAAATATTTAGTCTAGGTGGTAGATGTTATTTTTTGAAAAATATAGAAGAAGAATCATCGAATTTGGACTCATTTTGCAGAATCTATACATGTTTGAGTATTTATATTGGAATCTAAATAAAAAAGAAGCAAGGAAAAAGAAAACTGAAGAACAAGCTCGAAAAATTATCCCAGGTGGTTGGTAAGTAATAACCACCTGAAATAATCTTTTATCATAGGCGGTTGTTTTGTTAAAACAAAGGACATATTAAATTCATGTATGGACCTAGTAAATCTTGATTTGAGACCAGAGCTTCATCCAGTAGGAAAGGCGAACGGGAAGCATTACCTTCCCCCAGCCAGCTACAACTTGACACTAGAAGAGAAAAAAGCAATTTGTGAACGCTTGCGTGGGATCAAAGTGCCCACGAGTTTCTCATCCAATATACGCAAACTAGTCTCGATGAAAGACTTGTCTTTATTCGGCTATAATTCTCATGACTGTCACATGATGATGATACTGTTCCTTGCCATTGCAATAAGAGTCATCAAAGCTGAGCATATAAAAGTTGTCATCACACGTTTGTGTTACTTTTTCAATGAAATATCGCAAAAGGTGATAGCACTTGAACATTTAGATTATCTGAAAACATACATCGTCGAGACTATGTGCAAGCTTGAGATGTGTTTCCCACCATCCTTTTTTGATATGCAAGTACACCTAATCATACATCTTGTTGATCAGATAAAAGCATTGGGGCCACTAGAGCTACCGGACGCTGGAGATGGAGCATCTGGAATCAATCATAAACATCAAGTAAGGTGCATAGCCATAGGATCTGTTCAGTGTGCAGGAGATATTCACCATATCATTCCAAATGTAGTCAAAGACATCAAACTTTCTGTCTTTGCTAATCACCTTCATCAATGTCCTCAAGTATCATTGGACACTTCCTGCATCTTTGTCTTTCGGAGCTATTGTCTTCTGGGGGACTCTGTTGAGAACCATGAAGATTGGCTTCATGTTCTTGGTGGAAGGAGGATTAAATGTCAAGCGAGTGTCATAGAGAAACTTCATTTTATCCTTCTCCAAGACACCAATGTTATGGATAGTTAGCTCATTGTTGCCAGTGTCTTCTAGGTGAAGCAGTCTTGCAAACTCATCATAAGTAATGGTGTACTTGGATCCATGTGTCATCCAAGTCACCCTCTCCTCTTCATCACTAGAAAAGTAGCAGGTGGCATAAAACTGAGCAATAATCTCATCATTCCAGTTGTACCTGAAAGCAAACAAATCCTTCAGTCCATGCCTTGCTGCAGCCTCCACCACTTCATCAAAAGCACCACACCTCTTCCTTTCAAAATGATTCCACTCAATCTACTGGCTGCGGACAACTGGAGTCTTCATTGTGAGGTACACAAAGCTATAGTAGTCCACGTGAAAGTTGCTCCAGAATCTGGCACCGGCTGCCTTCTTGGATCTGCTGTAACAATCCACCATTCTGAGCTTGGAAGCCGTATAGCTTCCCTTGCCATTGAACTTCTCTTCGGAGGGATCCCTGTTCCCTTGCTTCAGAGCTGACATCTTGAGAGGGCCAATTGGGCCGCTGGCGATCCCTTTCCCCTTGCCCTTAGCTTGGCGAGAACCGCCGCGCTAGGCCCAACAACATCCTTTGATTTAGATGCAGGCTTCTTGGCCAGAACCTTGCATCCCACCTGAGGTGGAGTAGGTGGCGGCTCTGAAGGATGCTCTTGTCGCTTCTTGCCTTGGCCCGTCTAGGACCGAAGCAAAGAATCTTGGTCCATCTCCGCCTCATAGTCGGAAATCTCATCATTGGAGCTCGACGTAGTCCTGGGAAGGGATTACAATATTTGGATGAGAGTCGATGACAAGGAAATGCAGTGAGTAGTTGGTATTTAGGGTTGAGTTCAGTTAAGAATCAGACTTGTCCAGTCTTCTAGTGCGGACTAGTTCGTTGAACCGGACTTGTCCAAACAGAGACCGGACTAGTCCGGTGTTCAGCTTCTCAAACCCTAACTAGAGGGTCAATGGTGTTTCTCAATGCAAAAGTAGCTCTAGGAGGATGTAATACAACAAGGAGTCTTGTATTAACTGGAAGGAACTAAGCTATTTGATTCAAAACGAAAAATCAAAGTTTCTAGGGTTTGGGAGGAAATTTACCAAAATTCTTCAATTCTTGAGGATGGAGGAGTTGTAGGTGCGGACAGGTCCGTGGTCTTCAATCCCCTTGCAATGGAGATCAATTCCCACCGAAATTTGAGGGGATTTGATGGAGGAACTACATAATCGCCCTGGGGGCACTTGAGTGAGGAGAAAGAACGTGAGGTGAGATGTGAGGATGAAGAAGATTAGGTTTTGGTGGCGCCTAGGGTTATGGAGTCAAAAAATCGAACTAGTCCGCGGTCAACCGGACTAGTCCGGACTACCGGACACTCTGCGGACTAGTCTGCAATATGCGTACTAGTCCGGGTAACCACGGATTAGTCTGTGGTCACCAGAACAGAAACAATTAGCCCATTCATATATATTCGAAGGTGCTTATAGAGAAAATAGGGGGCAAAACAATAAAATAATCTTGATGAATATGATAAGTAAACATACAACAATCAAGCAATGACCATAATTCATCAAGATCATGTATTTGAAATAGTTTTTCGAAGAAAATAGAGAGATGATTTTCATAACACAATCAATGAATTTTGAAGCCATATAGGTATGCAAGTTTTGAATCCACGTTCCGAGCATCGAGGATATTTAGTTCATTTTGGAGCTCACAAAAAACATTTTTCATCAAGTAGCTTGGTAAATATGTCAACTAGTTGTTTTTCGGTGTTGACATGGGAAATGGCTATGTCTCCTTTCATTGAGTGGTCTCTCAAAAAGTGATGCCAGATGTCTATGTGTTTGGTCCTAGAGTTCTCAACGGGATTATGGGAAATATTAATGACACTCTCATTACAACAAAGGAGTGGAATACGGTTCATATCGTAACCGTAATCCCTTAGAGTTTGTCGCATCTAAAGGAGTTGTGCACAACAACTCCCGGCTGCAACATACTCCGCTTCGGCCGTGGATAAGACAATGTAGTTTTGTTTCTTGGAGGACCAAGAAACTAGGGATCTACCTAGGAATTGGCATGTACAGGAGGTACTAACTATTGACTTTGCATCCGGCATAATCTGCATCAGAGTATCCAATGAGATTGAATTTGGAACCTGTAACACCCTAAATTTTCGCATCTTGCATTGCATACGTGATCATGCATTAACCATTAGTAGGATAAAAGAAAAATAATAAAACATATAAGATGGAGCATATATATACAAATGTATGTAGCAAAAGAAGAAATAGAAAATAATAATTATAGCCTAAAACATGTATTAGGGAATAAGTATAAAAATTATAATAATAAAAAAAAATATATAAAAGATATAAATAAATAATACATATATAATAAGAAATATATATATAAAAAAGGGTAAATGAATAAAATAAATAAGATAAATAAAAAAATAATAATATAATAATAATATTTATATATAAAAAATATATATATAATAAAAGAAAAAGAAAAAAAAGAAAAAAAAAGAGGGGACCGCTGGCCAGGCGGCCGAGCCGGCCCAGCCAGCCGGCCCCGATTCCCGTCGACACGCGTGCGACCGCGCCGATCCCAGCGCCCCGCGCTGGGCCCCTCTCCGTCGCTCCCGCTGGCCACGCGCCCCGCCGCGTACGCGACTCCCCCGCGCGCGCGTCCGACCCCGCCCCGGCTCGGCGCCCGCCCCCGCGTCCGACTTCCCCGCCCCCGAGTCCCGTCCCGCCCCGACTCCCCCTCCCCCCCCCCCCCCCCCCCCCCCCCGATCTCACCGGCTCCGGAACCGACTCCCGATCGCCTGTTCCGCCGCCCCTATAAAAAGGGACCTAAGGCTCACGATCTCGACGCCAGAATTGCCCAGGAAAAACCTAGCCGCCGGGAAAATACCAGGGACCAGAGGGCTGCGACCAGGGAAGAAAAAGGAGAAAAAGAAGGGGAAGAAGAGGAAGAAAAAGAGGAGGGCGCCACCGTTCGCCGGAGATCGACGTCGACATCGCGCCGCCGTCGTCGTGCCGCCGGAAAACGCATCTACTTCGTCTACGCATTGTCCCCATCCCGCGATCATCGAAGCCATCGCATCTACGAGGAACGTGCTCAAGAGGCCGCATACGAGGATTTCCAAAATCAAGACTTCGAAGTGCTTGAGCAACCCCATCCGCCAGAGCAAGGCAAGTGTCCTTGAAGCATATTGATCCTGTTTTATTAAATGTTTTGTTTGCGAACTTGCATGCTTGTGTCAAATTGATGGGAATCCTATGGTACGAAGTTTACTAGTTTTGTTTGACCACCCTTGTCACCTGGAATTTATGGTAGAGAGTCGGGAAGGGTTTTTACCTTTTTGCTTCGCTTAATTAATTGGGATGGCAAACAACACTACACATTTAATTATGCACCAATGATATTCTGGTTAATGTGAACTGGTCAATATGATGGGTGATCTAAGCAAGCATGGTTTTGTGGATGGGTTGGATGTTATGGTGGTTTGCTTGCTTTAGATCTAAGGACCGGTTCGTGCGAGAATATGCCAGGTCAACAGTGCCACCACAAGGCCAAGTATGGGTGCGGCGTAGCTGAATAATTAGGAGCGCTGCTAGTATTGTATGGACCATTGGATGGCGCGGGGAATGGGAGTCGAGGAGGACTGCCCTGGGATCCGCATGGCACACGAGGGGGCCCGTGGGTGGGAGAATAGAGATTCAAGCCTGCCGGTGAAACCTTAGTGGGCCCGTACATACTAGTAGTCCCTTTTGAAAGGCTATTTTGTGATCTCTTGGCCACACACATACGGAAGTGTGAGATGGCATAATGGAGGATTCTTAGTCATCGAAAGGTGATGAAATCACAAACATGTGGGTAAAGTGGTACAACCTCTGCAGAGTGTTTAAAACTATCATGATAGCTGTGCTCCCGGTTATGAGCGCCTGGATGACCTACATGATTAGAGTTGAAATTGGGATTTGGGATGGTTATGGTTTGGTAATGGTTATGGTTGGTTTACGGTTTGGTAATGGTTATGGTTTATGGTTTATGGTTATGGATATGAATTATGGTAACTGGACATGGATAATGATGGTGTTGGCAATAATTGGATATGGTTTATATTTTGTTAATATGATGGTTACGATGGGATTGTTTCACATAGACATAGTATAATGCTTTTCAAATGTTTTACTGTACTTTTCAGCACTTAGCCATTATTACATTCGTCATTTGAATTAGCCACATGTCATACTTTCCACACTTGCTGAGTACGACATGTACTCACCCTTGCAATCCCCCCCCCCAACAGCTACTGGAGACAATTGGGAGTACCCTGAGGATCACGTGGAGTACTAGGTTGCGTACCGCCGTCAATTGCCTGTGGATTGGAGTCGTGCTGTTTATTTTATTTTTCGCTGTAATTATTTAGAGTTTTATCATTCGTGAACTATTGGATTATTGTAATAAAGTACTTATTTAATAGTTAAGACGTGGTTAAATTCTGTATATCGTTTGTGATGCAACCGTATATGTGTGATGAACTTCCTGGGCACACATATGTGTTACGCTTGGTTCATATTCGGAACCGGGTGTCACAAATTGGTATCAGAGCCGCGTTGACCGTAGGACGCAAGCCTAGGTAGAATGGACACTCTAGAGCACTTAGGAACACTCTTCTAATCTGCTATTTTTGAAAAAATTTTCTGCTGTTTTGTTCCTTTATTTTCAGCCGCGAAAAGTACTGATCGCTGCGTTTTTGATAAAAATTTTCAGAAGTGAGCAATATTAAGTGCTGCTGTTTTGCTGCGTAAATTTTCGCGGAAAAAGTGTGTTTTGCCGCTGTTATGTGTGGGTAAAATTATTGTGTTGGTTGCTGTATTTTTTCTCTTTATTTTTCGTTCTTTTGGAACCGCTGCACCGCTCTTTTTCCGCCGTTTTAGCTGTTGAAATTTTAAGATTTGTATTTTGTTATTTCTTTTTTCCTCTAATGTATTCTTGTTTTCTGTAGATGGCCCGCACCAAGACAACCCCCCGTAAGTCGACCGGTGGACTTGTGCCCCCGCGTAGGTTGGTCAGTCGCTCTCCGGCCATCGACCCCCGTCACCCTGTGGTGATCCGTTCTGACGGCAGGGCCACAGGACAACTGCGACACCGTCTCCGTGCCCTACTCCGTGAGGCTGGCTACCGTCACCACAGCCTCTCGCTCTCCTACCACACCACTGGAGTGCAGCGCCTCGGCAGGAAGGAGTGGAGCCGCAAGATCTATATCTACTATGGTGATGAGTTGGTGAAGACCCACAGCTGTCCTGCTTGGAGGAGCTCCCGCCGAGCTGCGGAGCAGGATGCTAGCTGGGAAGAAGCCACCTTTTGGAGTCATGCCCGCCGTTTCCGTCTGGAGGACACGGTGCACGCCTTCGTTCCGCAGCGTCCCAGTGGCACTGCGCGCTTCGTCTCCAGGCACGTGGAGGGACCACTGGACCTCCCGCAGTCTCGTCAGACTGTTGACGACGTGGCCCAGCTCAGTGCCCGACTTCAGAGGGTGCAGCAGGAGATTCAGGATGGACGTGACCTCGCCCAGCGCCACGATGCGATAATGAGGAGGTATCGTCGGATCACCGACGAGGACCCGGACGACTACGTGTCCGACACCCCGACGTGGACCCCAGACTCTCCAGACCATCGCAACGGCCAGCGTGAGTCGTCTTCTGAGGAGTCCTCTGACGAGGAGCCTTCCAGTGTGGCGTCTACCGCACCACCGCTGCCTGCTGCCTCACCACCACAGGACCCCGATGCGATGACGACGACGACGACGAGGACCCGGATGAGCTCCCGCTTGACGACGAGTAGTCCTCGACCTATGCCACGACTCAAGGATAGGCACACCCCCATTAGTTAAATAAGAGCGATGTAGACATACTTGTGTGACCTTGAGTTGTGTTACTTCTTTTAGGATCTTTGTCAATTTTATTTGGTGCTTGTTTGAGTGCTTGTGTGCTTAGTAGAGAGTTGTGGAATGCTTCGGCACTTGTCCACATCCTCATAATATAGGTCTATATTTATAAAGGATTATTTAGTGTCACATACCTTGATGCATATAGTTGGGACGTTTCTTTCCAAATTCTAAATCCTTCTGTCCCTACCTTTCTTTCGCCAACAGATGTTGAGAACTCGTAACCAGAGGAATGTCAACGATGAGGAGGAGCGCAATGAAGTACCTCAGAACAACCAGGGACATGCCCATGGAGCTATCAACATTGAACAACTGTTAGCTATGCAGAACCAGCTCATGCAGACCATGATACAAACTATGGGACAGCTGCAAGCTGGCAACAACAATCAGCCCCACATGCCTCCACCGCCACCCCGCCTCCTCATAACCGTTTGGGAGAGTTCATGAGGACTAGACCGCCTACCTTTGCACAAGCCACAGACCCAATGGAAGCTGATGATTGGCTGAAGTCTGTTGAGAAGAAACTTGCTATTGTCCAGTGCACTGATAGGGAGAAGGTTCTCTTTGCATCACATCAACTAGTTGGAGCAGCCGCCGACTGGTGGGAAGCTCTTTGCAACGCTCATGATAATCAGGAGACAATCACTTGGGCTGAGTTTAGACAGAGTTTCCGTTCCCACTATGTACCTGAAGGAGTTATGATACTGAGAAGACAAGACTTTGAAAATCTCAGGCAAGGAAGGATGAGCGTGAGTGAGTATCTCAACAAATTCACTCAATTATCAAGATATGCTCCAGAAGACATCAAAACTGATAGTAGGAAGCAGTATTTGTTTATGAGGGGTCTCAACAATGAAATTCAAGTCCAGTTGCTCAATACTGATTATCCAAACTTCCAAAAGCTGGTTCACAAGGCTATTGTGGTTGAGAACAAGATTCGTGAGATGGAGCAGGACAATAAGAGGAAGATGCCACATCATGGACCGCAACAAGGAAGCAATGTTCGCCCCCGCTATGCACCACCTACTGCACCACACTACAACCCATCTGCTCCTGCATACCGCACTGCTTATCCGCCCTGCCCAAATCAGCCACCGCAGCAACGTCCCGCCATGCAAGTGCCTCGCTATCCTGTGCCACCTGCGCCGTGTCCTAACATGGCGGCAAATGCTCAAAACCAGTTGCGCCCAAACTTCCCTAATGCCACAGGCGGTAAGACATGCTATGTGTGTGGAGAACCCGGACACTTCGCAAGCCAATGCCCCAGGAGAAACAATGGACCTATGAACAATGCACCAAGGCCAAATCACCCGCGACCAAATGGAGGAGCACCACAAGGCAACCGTGGACAGCAGAATTTTGCTCGTGGCAATGTGAATCATGTCTCTACTGAGGAAGCCCAGCAAGCTGATGACGTCGTGATTGTTATGTTTCTCGCCAACTCCAACCCCGCGACTGTTTTATTTGATTAGGGAGCATCTCATTCATTCATCTCGTCAAAGTATGTTGCCAAACACGATTTGCCTATATCTCATATGAAGCAAACTATGCTAGTAAGTTCTCCTGGCGGAGAGATGAGGACAAATATAGTATGTCCGAAAGTAAGCATTAAAATAAGGGGGGTAGACTTTCTCGCAAATCTCATAGTATTGGACTCCCAAGGAATAGACATAATACTTGGAATAGACTGGCTGAGCAAGTATAATGGAGTCATTCAATGTGCCGAGAGGATTGTGCAGTTGACAAGTGAACATGGTACACGCATCGAAGTTGAGGCAGCCCAACCTGCAAGAGGGAAAGCGATGCTGAATCACGTGGAAGAAGTGACATTGGAAAGCATTCCGATCGTTCGCGAGTACCCGGATGTGTTTCCAGATGAGTTGCCACGTATGCCACCTAATCGTGACATAGAAGTTGCCATTGAGTTGATACCCGGAACTGCACCTATAACTAAGAGGCCGTATAGGATGCCTCCTAAGGAATTAGCAGAGCTCAAGAAGCAAATTCAAGAGCAGCTAGAGAAGGGTTTTATACGCCCAAGCTCATCCCCGTGGGGAGCCCTAGTGCTCTTCGTAGATAAGAAGGATGGAACTCAGAGGATGTGTGTGGACAATAGTTCTCTCAACGAAGTGACAATTAAGAACAAGTACTCACTGCTCCATATAGAGGATTTGTTCGACCAAATGAAGGGTGCATGTATCTTCTCCAAGATCGACTTGCGTTCAGGATACTTCCAAATGAAGATTAGACCATCGGATATACCCAAGACAGCATTTCGGACACGATATGGATCTTATGAGTACACCGTCATGTCATTTGGATTGACGAACGCACCTGCATACTTTATGTATCTCATGAATAAGGTCTTCATGGAATACCTGGATAAGTTCGTTGTAGTGTTCATCGATGATATTATGATCTACTCGAAGGATGAGAAGGAACACGAGGAACACTTGAGGCTTACGCTGCAGAAATTGAGGGAGCATCGATTGTATGCCAAGTTCAGTAAATGTCAATTTTGGTTACGGGAAGTTTCTTTCTTAGGCCATATTATTTCCGGAGGAGGAGTATCAGTTGACCCAGGGAAGGTGAGAGATGTGCTTAAGTGGGAACCGCCACAAAATGTCAAGGAAATTCGGAGTTTCCTTGGAATGGCTGGATATTACCGCCGATTCATAAAGGATTTCTCCAAAATAGCCAAGCCTATGACCGAATTACTCATGAAAGGAAAGGCATTCCGATGGACTCAAGCTTGTCAGGATAGCTTTGAGGAGTTAAAGAAAAGGTTGACAACCGCGCCGGTGTTAGTATTACCGGACGTGAGCAAGAGTTTTGATATATATTGTGATGCATCAAGACAAGGATTAGGATGTGTGCTCATGCAAGAAGGCCGAGTGGTAGCTTATGCATCGAGACAACTAAAGAAACATGAGTTGAATTATCCTACGCACGACCTTGAACTCGCAGCCGTGGTACATGCCTTGAAGATATGGAGACACTATGTTTTTGGTCACCGATGTGAGATTTATACGGATCACAAGAGTCTCAAGTACATATTTACGCAAACGGATCTGAATCTGAGGCAACGCCGATGGTTGGAGCTCATCAAGGATTATGACGTGGGAATCAACTATCACCCAGGGAAGGCCAATGTAGTGGCCGATGCTTTGAGCCGAAAAGGAATAAGTCATCAACTCACAGTACGAGAGCTGCCACCTGAGTTATGCAAGGAGTTCGAACGGTTGAACCTTGGATTCATAAATGAGATGGGAATGATGGAAGTCAACCCAACATTAGAGCAGGAAATACGGGAAGGACAGACAAAGGACAAGGAAATACAGGAAATCAAGAAAAGGACCCAAGAAGGAAAAGAATTCAGGTTTGATGAGGACGAACAGGGTACCTTATGGCTTGGAAAGAGGATGGTGGTACCTAATGTTAGGCACATTCGGGAAACAATATTGAAGGAGGCACATGACTCGCCTTACTCAATTCATCCTGGCTGTACGAAGATGTACAAGGACTTAAAGACATGCTATTGGTGGGCCAGCATGAAAAAGGACATAGCCGAATATGTTGCACTTTGTGATATGTGCCAACGAGTTAAAGCTGAACATCAAAGGCCAGCCGGATTGTTACAACCATTAAAGGTCCCGGAGTGGAAGTGGGAAGAGATTGGTATGGACTTTATAGTTGGATTACCGCGAACTCAGTCTGGCTATGATTCAATATGGGTTATTGTGGATCGATTGACAAAATCAGCTCATGTCATCCCTGTCAAGACCACATATACCACCGCGAAGCTAGCAGAATTGTATATGGAGCATATTGTGTGTCGACACGGAGTACCGAAGAAGATAGTCTCGGATAGAGGTTCTCAATTTACCTCTAGATTTTGGCAGAAATTGCATGAAGCAATGGGAACAAGGTTGAACTTCAGTTCGGCGTATCACCCTCAAACAGATGGACAAACCGAGAGGACCAACCAAATTTTGGAAGACATGTTAAGAGCATGTGCTTTAAAGCATGGGAAAAGTTGGGATAAAAGTTTGCCGTACGCTGAATTCTCATACAATAATAGCAACCAAGCAAGTTTGAAAATGTCACCCTACGAAGCATTGTACGGAAGGAAGTGTAGGACTCCCTTGTTTTGGAATGAAACTGGAGAGAATCAAGTGTTTGGTCCCGACGTGTTACAAGAAGCTGAAAGGCAAGTCCAAATAATACGGGAAAACTTAAAGGCTGCCCAGTCTCGACAGAAAGGTTATGCTGATAATAGGCGAAGGAGTTTGACTTTTGAAGTTGGAGATTTTGTTTACCTCAAAGTGTCACCTATCAGAGGTCAGCGACGGTTTAACGTCAAAGGAAAACTGGCACCACGTTACATCGGACCATTTAAAATTCTGGACAAACGAGGAGAAGTGGCATATCGACTTGAGCTGCCGACGTATCTCTCCGATGTACACGACGTGTTTCACGTCTCTCAACTCAAGAAGTGTCTCAGGGTACCGGAAGAACAAGTGCCGATGGATGAGTTAGAACTTCAGGAGGATTTGTCCTATGTCGAGCAACCTATCAAGATTTTGGACATGAAGGAAAGGGTCACGAGAAATAAGAGGATCCGTTGGTGCAAAGTGCAATGGAAACACCATACGGAAGCCGAAGCTACATGGGAACGTGAAGAAGACCTGAAGGCAGAATTCCCTCACCTTTTCTCCACGCTATCGAATCTCGAGGGCGAGATTCACTTTAAGGGGGGTAGGTTTGTAACACCCTAAATTTTCGCATCTTGCATTGCATACATGATCATGCATTAACCATTAGTAGGATAAAAGAAAAATAATAAAACATATAAGATGGAGCATATATATACAAATGTATGTAGCAAAAGAAGTAATAGAAAATAATAATTATAGCCTAAAACATGTATTAGGGAATAAGTATAAAAATTATAATAATAAAAAAAATATATAAAAGATATAAATAAATAATACATATATAATAAGAAATATATATATATATAAAAGGGTAAATGAATAAAATAAATAAGATAAATAAAAAATAATAATATAATAATATATACATATATATATATAAATATATATATATAATAAAAGAAAAAGAAAAAAAAAGAAAAAAAGAAAAAAAAGAGGGGACCGCTGGCCAGGCGGCCGAGCCGGCCCAGCCAGCCGGCCCCGATTCCCGCTGACACGCGCGCGACCGCGCCGATCCCAGCGCCCCGCGCTGGCCCCCTCCCCGTCGCTCCCGCTGGCCACGCGCCCCGCCGCGTACGCGACTCCCGCGCGCGCGCGTGTCCGACCCCGCCCCGGCTCGGCGCCCGCCCCCGCGTCCGACTTCCCCGCCCCCGAGTCCCGTCCCGCCCCGACTCCCCCCCGATCTCGCCGGCTCCGGAACCGACTCCCGATCACCTGTTCTGCCGCCCCTATAAAAAGGGACCTAAGGCTCACGATCTCGACGCCATAATCGCCCAGGAAAAACCTAGCCGCTGGGAAAATACCAAGGACCAGAGGGTTGCGACCAGGGAAGAAAAAGGAGAAAAGGAAGGGGAAGAAGAGGAAGAAAAAGAGGAGGGCGCCACCGTTCGCCGGAGATCGACGTCGACATCGCGCCGCCGTCGTCGTGCCGCCGGAAAACGCATCTACTTCGTCTACGCATTGTCCCCATCCCGCGATCATCAAAGCCATCGCATCTACGAGGAACGTGCTCAAGAGGCCGCATACGAGGATTTCCAAAATGAAGACTTCGAAGCGCTTGAGCAACCCCATCCGCCGGAGCAAGACAAGTGTCCTTGAAGCATATTGATCCTGTTTTATTAAATGTTTTGTTTGCGAACTTGCATGCTTGTGTCAAATTGATGGGAATCCTATGGTAGGAAGTTTACTAGTTTTGTTTGACCACCCTTGTCACCTGGAATTTATGGTAGAGAGTCGGGAAGGGTTTTTACCTTTTTGCTTCGCTTAATTAATTGGGATGGCAAACAACACTACACATTTAATTATGCACCAATGATATTCTGGTTAATGTGAACTGGTCAATATGATGGGTGATCTAAGCAAGCATGGTTTTGTGGATGGGTTGGATGTTATGGTGGTTTGCTTGCTTTAGATCTAAGGACCGGTTCGTGCGAGAATATGTCAGGTCAACAGTGCCACCACAAGGCCAAGTATGGGTGCGGCGTAGCTGAATAATTAGGAGCGCTGCTAGTATTGTATAGACCATTGGATGGCGCAGGGAATGGGAGTCGAGGAGGACTGCCCTGGGATCCGCATGGCACACGAGGGGGCCCGTGGGTGGGAGAATAGAGATTCAAGCCTGCCGGTGAAACCTTAGTGGGCCCGTACATACTAGTAGTCCCTTTTGAAAGGCTATTTTGTGATCTCTTGGACACACACCTACGGAAGTGTGAGATGGCATAATGGAGGTTTCTTAGTCATCGAAAGGTGATGAAATCACAAACATGTGGGTAAAGTGGTACAACCTCTGCAGAGTGTTTAAAACTATCATGATAGCCGTGCTCCCGGTTATGAGCGCCTGGATGACCTACATGATTAGAGTTGAAATTGGGATTTGGGATGGTTATGGTTTGGTAATGGTAATGGTTGGTTTACGGTTTGGTAATGGTTATGGTTTATGGTTTATGGTTATGGATATGAATTATGGTAACTGGACATGGATAATGATGGTGTTGGCAATATTTGGATATGGTTTATATTTTGTTAATATGATGGTTACGATGGGATTGTTTCACATAGACATAGTATAATGCTTTTCAAATGTTTTACTATACTTTTCAGCACTTAGCCATTATTACATTCGTCATTTGAATTAGCCACATGTCATACTTTCCACACTTGCTGAGTACGACATGTACTCACCCTTGCAATCCCCCCCCCCCCAACAGCTACTGGAGACAATTGGGAGTACCCTGAGGATCACGTGGAGTACTAGGTTGCGTACCACCGTCAATTGCCTGTGGATTGGAGTCGTGCTGTTTATTTTATTTTCCGCTGCAATTATTTAGAGTTTTATCATTCGTGAACTATTGGATTATTGTAATAAAGTACTTATTTAATAGTTAAGACGTGGTTAAATTCTGTATACCATTTGTGATGCAACCGTATATGTGTGATGAACTTCCTGGGCACACATATGCGTTACGCTTGGTTCATATTCGGAACCGGGTGTCACAGAACCTTTAGGATACCAAAGGCATAGGTTGGGTGTATGAACTAAATATCGCAAGATTCTATTGACGACTGTCAAATAACACTCCTTAGGATTGACTTGAAATCTTGCGCACAAGCACACACTCAACATAATATCAGGCCTAGATGCACATAAGTAAAGTAGGGATCCAATCATGGAGCGATATCCGTTTTGATCCACGTTTGGTCCGTCTTCATTTAGATCCAACTGTCCATTTGTTGCCATGGGAGTCTTTATTGGCTTCGCCTTGTCCATTCCAAACTTCTTGAGTATGTCTTGAGTATACTTGATTTGGCTTATAAACGTCCCTTCCTTTTGTTGCCTCACTTGGAATCCCAAGAAGTATTTCAGCTCTCCCATCATAGACATCTCAAACCTCTCTGTCATAATATTACTAAATTCTTCACAAAAGTATTTGTTAGTTGAACCAAAGATAATGTCATCAACATAAATTTGACAAATAAAAAGATCATTGTCAAAGTGCTTTGTAAACAAAGTGTAATCTGCTTTACCAATTTTAAAACCATTTTCAATTAAGAAATCTCTAAGACACTCATACCAAGCTCTAGGAGCTTGTTTGAGGTCGTAGAGAGCCTTACACAGTTTGAAGACATGGTCGGGGAACTCTTGATCTTCGAATCCGGGGGGTTGCTCCACGTACACCTCCTCCTTGATTAGTTCGTTGAGGAAGACACTTTTCACATCAATTTGATAGAGCTTGAAATCATGGTGAGTAGCGTATGCTAGTAATATTCTAATCGATTCAAGTCTAGCTACGGGAGCAAAAGTTTCGTCGAAATCCAAACCTTCGACTTGTGAATACCCTTTGGCCACAAGTCCCCCCTTGTTCCTTATCACCACCCCGTGTTCGTCTTGTTTGTTGTGAAAGACCCATTTGGTGCCGACGACGTTGAACTTGGATCTTTTGACGAGTTCCCACACCTTGCTCTGTTTGAAGTTGTTAAGTTCTTCTTGCATTGCCACCAACCAATCCGGATCTATCAATGCATCCTCAATCCTGCGCGGTTCCAAAAAGGATACAAAAGAGTAATGTTCACAAAAATTAGCAATTCGAGATCTGGTAGTTAGTCCCTTTTGGATATCCCCGATTATGTTGTTGATTGGGTGATCTCTTTGGACACATTGCTATACTCTTGGGTGTGGCACTTGCGGTCTTGTATCTTCATGATTGTCTTCTTCTCCCCCTGCATGGTTGCCTTCACTGGTGTGTTGATCATCTTCGTCTTCTTGAGGTTGATATTGTGTAGAAGCTCCCCCTTGATCATTTATTTTCACTTGTGGTTCATCTTCATCATTCGCATTTGGAGGTGGCACTTGTGGTCGAACATCGCCCAATGCCATTCTTCTCAATGCTTGACATGGAGCTTCTTCTCTATCTAGCACACATGGATAAACTTGCTCTTCTTGAGAGCCGTTAGTTTCATCAAACACTACGCCACATGCTACTTCAGCAAGTCCGGAGACTTTGTTGAAGACACGATAGGCGTAAGAGTTCAAATCATAGCCAAGCAAGAAACCTTCATCAGACTTCGAAGTGAACTTTGAAGTCCTAGGATTCTTGTTCAAGATATAACACTTAGAACTGAAAACTCAAAAAATAGGAAATATTTGGCTTGTTACCGGTGAGTAGCTCATATGACGTTTTCTTGAGAAGTCGATGAAGATAGAGTCGGTTTATGGCATGACAAGCGGTGTTAACCGCTTCCGCCCAAAACCGATCCGAAGTTTTGTGCTCATCAAGCATTGTCCTCACCATCTCTATGAGGGTTCGATTCTTCCCTTTTGCTACTCCGTTTTCTTGAGGGGAATATGGGGCTAAAAATTCATGCATTATCCCTTCTTCGTCTAGGTACTCCTCAACTTGGGTGTTCTTGAACTTCGTGCCATTATCACTTCGTATGTTCTTTGTCGGAGTCTGGTTCCGGCAATTCTCCCGGCACTACTGATAGCAGCCGCGGAGTTTTGTAGTTCAGTTGAGGCACACAGAGATTCAGAACAAGATGATGACTTGGCACGAGGATTTACGTAGTTCGGGCCGCCTGAGCATAATACCCTACTCCACGGGTGTGTTGTTGTTGTTGTTGTTGTTGTTGTTGTTGTATTGAGTGTATGAGAGCGTGAGCCAGAGAGAGGCCAAAAGAAGTCTCCCTGTGTATCGCTCGGCTAGTCCTTTTATAGTATAAGGGCTGACCGTTACATCATTAGCCTGGCCCGACATGTGGCCCTGGCGGTTACTGATGCTTAATATGCAGTTAATGTGCTTAATTCCCCTTAATAGCGTGATAACGTCCTTTAATGGTGGCATTACTGGTATTAAGGGTCATCCGATCGTGGATCATTAAGATAGCATTAATGACACATAATCAGGTCTTGAAGTTTTTAATGTCCCTTGAAGGTTCGAGTCGTTGAAGGTCCACCAATCCGCCTGTTGAGGTTGAAGGTTCGGCGGTTGGACGCGTGGCAGCTTCGGAGCTTACTGCCTTGGACGAGTAGATCCGGTGCTGTTGTACACGTGTCGGTACCGGAGCTTCCCTCTGTCGGGGGTTAGGTCCGGGGGTGCTACACAGGTATCCAGTCTGGAGCTTTACCATGTATGGGTTGTAGCTCCAGTTTTATGATACATGTGGCGGCACAGGGACTAACCATATGAGGGAGGCAGGTCCGGTTCCGAGTGACACGTGGGGCCTTTGGAGGTGTTCAACTCAGATAGGTGGAGTTCCTTTGCACTCTTTGCAGTTCCAAGGGGTATCCGGTACGCAGGGTACCGACATTCTTGATCTTCAATGAGAACTCATTTTGGGCACGCTTGAGAAACTTCTTGAGGGTTCCTTGAGTTTCTGTATTATCATGTAAAAACAAAACCCACGTGAACCGTGAAAAATCATCAACAATTACTAAACCATATTTGTTACCGCTGATGCTTATGTAAGCAATTGACCAAAGAGATCCATGTGAAGTAGCTCGAGCGGTCTTGTCGTTGTCATGACGTTCTTCGCGGGATGGGGTGTTTCTACTTGCTTCCGGCTTGGCACGCGCTACAAGGTCTGTCTTTCTCAAAAACAACATCCTTTAAACCTCGGATGTGATCACCCTTAAGGAGTTTTTGAATATTCCTCATACCAACATGCGCTAGCCGTCTATGCCACAGCAAACCAATGTTGGTCTTTGCAATCAAGCATGTGTCAAGTTCGGCTTCATCTTTGTTGAAGTCAACAAGATAAAGCTTTCCCTTTAACACACCCTTGAATGCAATCGAGTCATCACTCCTTCTAGAGACGGTCACACCCTCATTAGTGAACAAGCAATTATAACCCTTGTCACATAATTGAGATATGGACAGAAGGTTATAATCTAAGGAGTCGACATGCAAAACATGAGAAAGCGTGTGTTGAGATTATATTACAATTTTACCAGTACCGAGCACCCTTCCTTGACTATTGTCTCCAAAATAGATGCCCTCACTTGGATCTTCATTTTCTTCATATTCAACAAACATCCTTCGTTCTCCAGTCATGTGATTGGTGCATCCACTATCTAGCACTCATTTCGATCCCCGGAGGAGTAGGCCCGCAAAAACAAATTATGCCTTGGTTTTAGGTACCCAAGCTTGCTTGGGTCCTTTGAGGTTAGTCACAAGTGATTTGGGCACCCACACATGGGACTTGGTGTTTCCATGGCGTGGCCCAACATATTTAGCATAAACTCTACCAAAGTTACTTTTCATGAGTACATATGATGCATCAAAGGTTCTAAACAATAGTTGTTGCTCATATGTGTTACCATGTTTGGACTTATCAACATTATTAGCTATTCTAGCTTGAGGGGAGTTTACCTTGACAAAAGCAATGCGCTCCTTGTTATTCTTGTGGCTTCTAGCATTTTTCTTTTCACCATAAGAATACCAAATGCCATATTTGACATTAGGAGGTCTTGTGGCCAAGTATGCACTTCATGCATACTTGATCTTCTCCTTGTAAAATATGCCATTACGGGAAGGATGCATGTCCTTTGTCAAGTTTGACTTGTCTTTCAAGCTAGTTTCAAGTTTAGCACATGAACAAGTAATAGTAGTTTCAAATTTTAAGTGTTGAGTAGGTGAGCTTGAAGAGGATGAAGGGTCACTTTGCTTGAGTGACTCAACTTGTACCTCAAGGATCTTGTTAACTTTGGTTAAGTTAGCAAGTTCATCCTTGATGATAACATTTGAGTCACTTAACTTCGAGCAAGCTTCCTTGCTTGAAGCTAAATCAAGTTCTAGTGACTTGCTTCGCTCCTTTTCAAGTTCAAGGAGCTCATTGATCTTGAGATACTCTTCCATTTGGAGGATGATCATATCTTCTTGACGATCAATTAGCCCCTCCCTATCAACAAGCTTGTCCATCAAGAGTTTCATTTTAGCAACAGTTTTCTTATCTAAGCCAACTAGCATATCTTCATCATCACTATAGTTATCACTATCACTATTAAAAGAATGCGAGGAAGAGGATTTTGTTGTTACCTTTCTTCTACCTCCCTTCGCCATTAGGCATGTGTCATTGCCCTTCCATGCGCCGACAGTTGGGAAGAGGGTGGATTTATTTGTTGCCTTCTCGATGGCTATGCTAGCCATCTCTTCTTCCTCTTCGGATGAGGACTCATCATTTGAGTCCCACTCCTTTCCTAGATACGCTTGTCCAATTAGCTTTTTCTTCCTGTAGGTCTTCTTGGGTTGAGGCTTTGCTTCCTTGGTCTTCTTCTTGTTTTCTTCATAAGGGCAATCAACTATAAAGTTCTCATATTCACCACAGTTATAGCATGCCCACCTCAACTTTGGTCTTGATTTATGTTTGTATTTTCCCTCATTTGATCTACCCCCTTGTATTCTTTTCATTATCATCTTGAATTTCTTCATAAATAGGATCATGTCTTCTTCATCTATGTCGCTGCTCTCATCATCACTGTCATCTTCTTCTTGGGTCTTTCGAGCTTCTTTTGACAAGGGCTTGCAAGTGGACTTCAACGCGACTCCTTTCTTCTTTGCTGAGGTGAGGTCAACAATCTCTTTGACATGTTTTGCTAGTTTTTTCATCATCTCAAAGTTGATGATCTTTCCAAGCAATTCGTCTGCGGTCATTTTCTTGTACCCGGGGCTTTCTCTAATCATTGAACATAGAGTCACGTTGCAAGGCATGAAGGCTTTGAGAATTAGCTTCACTACCTCATGATCATTCCACTTCTTGCTTCCATATGATCGAACTTTATTAACGAGAGTCTTCAACCGATTGTACATGTCTTGCGGTGACTCATCTTACTCTATGGTGAATCTCACCAATTTGCCTTCGATCATTTCAATTTTGGCTTCTCGCACATGACGATTGCCTTCATGTGTAGTTTGTAATGTGTACCACATTTCTTTTGCAATCTCGAGTCCGTCCACCTTGGTGAACTCGTCTCGACTCAATGATGATGTGATGACTACTGCAACTTGAGCGTTCTGATGAATCGCTTGCTCTTGGCTTGGGGTGAGCTCTTCATCATCGTCCGGGATATCTATTCCTGTACACACTATATGCCATAAGTTGGGGTTAAGTGAGATTAGATGCATTTTCATATTTTGCCTCCACACTGAATAATCATTGCCATCAAAGTATGGGGCTTTTCCTAGAGTAATTGACAAGTAATGGTTGTTGTTAGAATTCAAGCGATCACAGTTAAAAGGATATCGGGAGTAGTTGGTGTGACTACTCCCCTTCTTCTTCTTTCATCTTCGATCTTCATCTTCCCTTTGGAGAGTGCTTTCTTCCTTAGGAGTGCCTTGAGTTCAAGCGTCTCCTCATCATCATCCTCGAAGTTCTGAATGGCGTCGAGGAGCTTTACCAATTTTTGAGCCTTTTCATCTTCAACTTTCTATTGGTTGAGACTCTTGTGCACATCCTTCATGTCCGACATCTTCTCTTCGAACGATTAGTCTCTTTTGAAGAGTCCTTGCTCTGATACCAATTGAATGTATCCTAGGGGGGGGGGGGGGTGAATAGGCTTTTTGAATTTCTTTTGACAGAACCTACAACACTTAGCAACTTGATCAAATACAGGGAAATTGGACTAGTCCGGTAGGGTGCGGACTAGCCCGGTGTGTGCGGACTAGATTGATCCAGTTCAATCAGTGATTTCGAACCAGGTACTTTATGCAGCGGAAATTGAGTTGTAAATTGAATGTATTGCTTCAATGAAACTAGATGTGGCACAAGTTAACTTTAGATTCAAAGTTTGAACGTAAATTTAAACTAGATTGAGCAAACCCTAGATTTCAACGAATATTAATAACATGAACAAAAGACACAATAATTTTTATCCCGTGGTTCGATTCCACGGAGAAAATCTACATCCACTTTGAGGAGCCCACGAAAGGATCGGGTCTTCACCAACCCTACTCTCGTCGAATCGCCACGAAGGCCGATTCTCTTCCACTAATCACAAAGGGGTAAGAATAACCGCGTTCAAGGGGCCTTCTCACAAGTTGATGGCTCCCCAAGATTTACAATTCAAAACACCACCAAACACACCCAAAGATCTGCAATAAAACAACGAGAGTGTGCGAGAGAATCAAACCCAAGAGCTCAAGTCGTGAAGAACGTGTCTCTCCTTTGATCTATGGTTAATCCTCAAGGATTTGATCTTTCTTGCGTTGGATTGTGAGGAGAGACGTGTTTTCTAGGCTCTTGGAGGGTGTGACGGTGCAGGGGTTCGAGAGTCATTCATTAGGGGTCGTGCACCTCCATTTATACTAGGGTTTCCAAAGGTTACCGTTAGGGTTTTCAAAGTTCGGAGTAGTCCGTGGTGGACTCCGGACTAGTCTGGTGTGCGACGTGTGGGAAACCCTAAGTGCCCTGAATTATCGAACTTGTCCGGCCAGGTGCGGACTAGTCCGATTTTATCTCTAGAGATGTTCGGACTAGTCTGGCACATATCAGACTAGTCCGGCTGTGGTCAAACCATTAGTGAATTGAGGACAAGTCCGCTCTTGGAGGACTTGTCCGATTTTAGTCAGAAGGTTTTTGGACTAATCCGTGCAGATATCGAACTTGTCCGATCTAGTCAGAAAGATATCGGACTAGTCCGTTGTGATATCGGACTTGTCCGACTTTGTGCAAACTGTGAAGTGCTGAGGACTAGTCCGCACTGGGGAGGACTAGTACGATCTTAGTAAGAGAGATATTGGACTAGTTCGTGGTGATATCGGACCAGTCCGGTCTGTGGAAATTGGACTGTGCAGACAAGTCCGCTGTGGGAGGACTTGTCCGATTCTGGACAGAGAGAAATCGAACTAGTACGGGGTACATCGGACTAGTCCGGACCTGTATAACTTTGTGCAGTGAGAGTGGTTAAAATTTGCTTGAGCTCTTGGGGTGTGTTTCTCCAACACACTCCATACACAAAGAGTATTATATTCATTTCTTGAGCTCCTTTCAACTGATTCCCCACTCTCCCTTCTTTTTGCGCTTTCTTCATAATCTCATTAAAACCTGCGCTCATCTCAACAATTTAGTTAGGATCTCATTTACTTGTCATAAATCCTCAAAAACCCACAAGGGATGCCTAGATGCACTTTCAGTGTGAAAGTGGACAATTACGGGCTGACACTGGTAGACTTGAATAAAGTGGGTTATAAAGATGACCTGTGGGTTCTCGACGATAGTTTTGCATAAGTTTTTTTGTACAAGATCCAGAAACTAAGAACATGCACGTAGTTGTTTCTGGAAAGCAAAATATGGTTGGGGTTGAGAATGTGGGAGATAATGAAGAGGAATATAATCAGTATGAAGAGATGTACCTTTTCACCAAACCATAAAACATCAAGCGCATAGAGAGAAGCATTAAAAAGTATTTAAAACCCTATATGCGAGAAGATGTCAATGCTGGAAAAAATGTATGATATACATTGTATATATTTGTATCATTTGAAATCAACTTAGAATAATGTTCTATTTCATCTTTAGATAGCATGTTTCGAACATTACTAACTTTAGCTTCTGTAGAGAAGACTAATTTGGACAAGTGATCCTTTTCGGCTTGTTGACTATCAATGCCTTCCAACAGCTTGGTTCCAAACAACATCTAGAAGCACAACTCTTGAAGCTCCTGTCAAGCTAATCCCTTCACAGCAAGCTCTTGTAGATGCAAGTAACACCTGAGACTCATCATTTGGATTGTTAAAAGCTTCAATTGATGTTTTACGATACTTCCCATCCATTTGAGGGCTTGTTTGGATAGGAGTGGATCCACTTCAATATAAGTGGTTTGAGGTGGAGCGAGGAGAAAATTAGTTCATTCTTCACTCCAATCCACTTCAATCCTATTAGATTGAGTACACCCAAATAAGCCCTGAAGATTTATTTCTATTCTCTCCATTTTGAAAACTTATGAAGATGCTACTTTATCAGTTCTAATGGCTGAATATATTGACTACAAATCAGTACTATCTCCCTTAGTGCTTCACACAAGCAACGAAGCAAACAACTTCAATCACAAATCTTGTTTTTACCCTTTTCATAGGATTTCACCATAATCTTTCAAGCATAGATTTATCAATAAGTGAAGCTTCCTCAACAGACATGTTAATGGTAGTTACAAGTGAAGGGTGTGTCGAAACTAATGAAATCTCAACGGGGCTAAAGACAAAGAGATGTTGCATATGAGTGACAATGTCGAGGTTAGACAACATGAAGCTATCATGGCAGCCTTCAACAACATGAAAAGTGATGTCAAGGTTATACTTGCATCAACCAAGGCATGTTGTGAGGGCATAACACTTGTTGAAGCATCACGGTTATGCTTGCCCCAACAAGTGTTATACCCTCACAACATGCCTTGGTTGATGCAAGCATAACCATAACATCACTTTTAATATTTTTGAAGGTTGCCATCATAGCTTCACGTTGTCTAACCTGGACATTGCCATTCATATGCAGGATCTCTTTATCTTCAGTACAATTCAGATTTCATTAGCTTCGACACATCCTTCACTTATAACTGCCATTAACATGTGTGATAAGGAAGCTTCACTTATTGATAAATCTATGCTTGAATGATTAAGGTCAAATTCCAATGAAAAAGGTAAAAACAAGATTTGTGATTGAAGTTGTTCGTTCCGTCACTTGTGTGAAGCACTAAGAGAGATGGTATTGATTTTTAGTCAATATATTAAGCCATTAGAACTGATAAAGTAGCATCTTCGTAAGTTTTTAAAATGGAGAGAAGAGAAATAAATCCTTTAGGGATTGTTTGGGTGTACTCAATCTAGTTGGATTGAAGTAGATTGGAGTGTAAAATGAAATATTTTCTCCTCAATCCACCTCAATCCCCTTTGTGAAGTGGATCCACTCCTATCCAGACAAGCCCTCAAATGGATGGGAAGTATCGTCAGACTTCAATTGAAGCTTTTAACAATCCAAATGATGAGTCCCGAGTGTTACTTGCATCTACAAGAGCTTGCTGTGAAGGGATTAGCTTGACAAGAGCTTCAAGAGTTGTGCTTCCGGATGTTGTTTGGAACCAAGCTACTGGAAGGCAAGCCTAATCATCATAGGTCAGAAGAAATTTATATACACATACAATTTTATAACTTATGGAATAGGTGAAGGTGATAAATATGATAGTTAACAAGCCAGAAAGGATCACTTGTCCAAATTAGTCTTCTCTATAGAAGATGAATTTAATAATGTTTGAAACATGCTATCTAAAGCTGAAATGGAGCATTGTTCTAAGTTGATTTTAGAGGATACAAATATATACAATATATATCATACATTTTTTCCAGCATTGACATCTTCTCACATATAGGGTTTCAAATCCTTTCTAATGCTTCTCTCTACGCACCTGATGTTTTCTAGTTGGGTGAAAAGGTACATCTCTTCATACTAATTATATTCCTATTCATTATCTCCCACATTCTCAACCCCAATAATATTTTGCTTTCTAGAAACAACTACGTGTATCTTCTCAGTTTCTGGATCTTGTACATAAAAAACTTGTGCAAGACGATCGACGAGAACCCACAGGTCATCTTTGTAACCCACTTTGTTCAAGTCTACTAGTGTCAGCCCGTAGTTGTCCACTTTTACACCATAATGATATTTGACCCATTGGCACTTAAATACGGGCATTACTATTCTTTCGCCATAATCGAGTTCCCATATTTCCTCTATGAACCCGAAGTACGTGGTCTTCTGCCCTTGTGAATCATAAGCCTCTATACGAACACCACTATTTTGTGCAGCACTCTTACCATCTTTTTCCTTAGTGTAAATGTGTAACAATTGATGTCATATGCTTGCCATGATGTCACCAAAGCAGATGGGCCAGAAGCTAATTTCTTCATTGTTGCCTCTTCTATATAGTTCCCGTATGGTATATTTTTGTCCATTAACCATTCAGTGAAACATGTTCTGTGCTCTTTCAGGATCTAGTCCTCTGTGCGGTCTTGGTTTTTTTCGCGAAGCTCAATTTGGTGTTCCTCGATGTACGACTCATCTAATGTGAGCTGTTGTAGTACACCAAAATGTGCACGGTGTACATTCTTGTAATCTTGAATGATAAAAGTTTTCTTACCCACTTTGCCTCTCCCACGTAGTCTACCCTTATGTACTGGTATATGTACACCTATCAGTTTTCCATCTTTGATGTAATCAGCGCAACCCTCAATCACTTCTTCAGTGGTGTATCCTTCCATAATTGAACTCTTTGGGTGAGCACGGTTCCGCACATAACCTTTTAATACTCCTAAATATCTCTCCAACAGAAAAATATGATGTAAATATAGTGGCCCAATGATTTTATCTGATCAACAAGATGTATCATTAGGTGTACCTGCATATCAAAAAAGGATGGTTGGAAACACATCTCAAGCATGCACACAATCTCGACGATGTACATTTTCAAATAGTCTAAATGTTCACGTGATATCACCTTTTGCGATACTGCAATGAAGAAGTAACACGAACATGTGATGGCAACTTTTATATGCTCAGGTTTACTGACTCTTATTGCAATGGCAAGGAACACTGTCATCATCATGTGACAGTCATGAGAATTATAGCCGAATAAAGATAAGTCTTTCATCGAGACTAGTTTGTGGATATTGGATGAGAAACTCGTGGGCACTTTGATCCCACACAAGCATTCACAGATTGCCTTTTTCTCTTGTCGTGTCAAGTTGTAGCTAGCTGGGGGAAGGTAATGCTTTCCGTTCGCCTTTTCTACTGGGTGAAGCTCTGGTCTCATATCAAGATTTACTAGGTCCATACGTGAATTTAATCCGTCCTTTGTTTTCCTCGGCATGTCCAGCCAGGTCCCAATGATGCTGTCAAATACATTCTTTGTACGTGCATCAAATCAATACTATGGCAAAATTTCAGATTCTTCCAATACGGAAGATACTTGAAAAAATTTGATTGTTTCTTGAAAGCTATGTCAGTCGTATCACCGAAAGATGTACTTTTCTTTCTCTTTGTTCCTTTACATTTTTTGCCCTTACCGAAAGCAATATGAATGTTCTTGACCATTTCGAACACGAGTTTTCCACTGTAAGGTTTTGGTGCAGTATCTTTTTCGATTTTGTTATTAAGTTGTTCTTTCATCTTCCGATACTTGTGTGTATCTCTCAAGAACTGCCGGTATCTCATGTACACAATCTTTCTGGATGAAGTAAGGTATAGAAATCCAGTTCTATCCACGCACCTTACACAACCTTTCTTCCCTTTCATTTGTCCCAATAATGTAAACAGTCCGAGATATCATGCACGGTAACGAATATCATTGCTCTTAGCATGAAATACTCTATATTGTACTCATCCCATGTACGTACCCCTTCATTCCACAATTTCGCCATAACTTCCATTAAAGGTTCCAAGAACACATCAATTTTGATGCCGGGTTGTTTCGGACCTTTGATAAGAACATATAACAAAATATATTTCCTTTTGTCACGCAACCATGTCGGTAGGTTGTACATCGTTAAGACCACATGCCTTGTGTTGTGTATGCTCCTTTTTTCACCAAACAGAATAATTCTGTCTGTACCCAAGGAAAACCTTACATTTTTTATTTCCTTTGCAAATTCTGGACACTGAATATCAAAATTTTTCCCATGTGTTGCATCACCAGGGTGTCGAATATGTTTTTCATTCTTCTTGCGCCGCTCGGAATGCCAAAGCATAAGTTCAGCCTCCCTAGGGTTTGAGAACAAATGCTTCAAACGATCAATTACTGGAAGGTACCACATCACCGAGACATGAATTTTTCTCTTATGCTTCCCGTCTACATCGTCAGAAGTATCGTCATCATCACTTTCAGGGCCAATAATAAACTTCTTATTCTTCTGAGACTTTTCATGTTGGTAACATACTAGTGATTGCAGTCCTTCTTGTATCTTCTGACACCACATATAGGGCATCTGGTTACAAGCTCATGCTCTTTGCGATACAGAATACAATGGTTCACACAAGCGTGCATTTTTGTCACACCTAGTGCCATCGGGCAAAGAAGTTTTTTCGCTATATAAGTGCTTCTCAACAGATTATTTGGATTTGGAAGAATTTCTGCCAAAAGATTCAAAAGATCAGAGAAACTACAATCAGACCATCCGTGTGTGGCTTTCAACTTTAGTAGTTCTAGGACTGCACGTAATGTAGTAAACTCTTCATCACAACCGTTTGATTCATTAGATAAAATCTCCGTCGCCGCATTCCGTAATGTCTCCATTTTACTTAAACCTTTACTTGCTCCCATAAAAGTTAATACATATGGTTCAATGTGACGCAACATCTCCTCACAATCGAACTCATCATCATCATCACCATCTTGATTGTCACTACCATCATCGATATGAACAATATCTGTAGGATCGAAGAGCACATGAAAAGCTACCAGAGGGGGGTGAATGGTAGATTTAAAAATCTTACGCAACAGAAACAATTAAATCCCAACCCTTCGGCAGAAAAACGATTTGTTAGAGAAATCATGTGTGAGACTAATCTAAACGTGTTTCCCCGTGACAAAAGTGATATATATCGGATAGAATCAAGTCACGAAGAAAACACAAGAAGAATCACTCAAATCCGTCGAGAGAAACTCAAGTTATGATCGATAGATCGAAGAAAGGTCAATCTGTCATACCCGAGAAAAACAGTTCTGGAACGCTGCAAAGAAACTCGTGTAGATCAGAAACCACAAATACAATGACCGTGAAATTTTGACAGATTATAGATAATCAAGTTTTGAAGACAACCCAAAAAGAATCACGTCAATTGGATCTGTAAAACTCGAGTTATGATAAAACCACCGATGAAAGGTAGTGCTGTCCAGAAACTCGACGAGTAAAACTTGTCTGGAACAAGTCGGACGGACAAGGCACAAAAGTTCCTTCAAAATACGAATTTTATTCAATAGAACACAAGAGGAACAGCCCCCAAAGTCGTGCACCACGTGCTCTGACCTCCCTTGCTTATATAACCAGCCCTTAGCCCAACCCAATCTCAACTAGGACTCTAATCCTACTCAAATCATGAATTGAAACTTTCTATAACTGCTTAGGACTCTTCTATACGCATATAGAAGCAATCTTAAGACTTCCAAACACCTAAGGAACATATCCCACATTCCTAAAACAACTCAAATTTGTGACCCACACGAAATCCTATCATAACCAACTCGATACTTTCCATACCGAGCCATAACCGACTCCGCCGCAGCCAAAGTCATCAACCGATACGTTCCGATCTTTCCAACCAGATCTTTCCATCCATAACCCATATTCAGAACCATGTTGCCATGTCATGCACCGCATGCATACGTGCGAACACCTTCCTTCGACGTCCAGTAACCTTCATATGCACTGCCCTTTATTCAATCATCTTGCACGACCTCCTGACCCGCTCAACCACAATTCCTCCTGACTAGTCCAAAGGATCCTGTCACCACCCATGACTTGAACTCAAGCAACACCTACACATGAACAAACAACCAATCCGTACGAGCCCAAGTCCTCGACTTGACTCAAGTTAGTTCCGAACACAACACCTTACGTGAGCACCTCACATAAGCATGTTGCAAAACCACAGTAAAACGATATCAACCATATCAAACAAAATGCGCCAAAAACTTAGCAAAGAATACTAAGCAATCTTTCCATAGATATAAAGCAAGTTCGAAACATTTCACAGTAAAAGCAGGAACATTGCGATCAAGCTCCGAACCTAGTCAAAGCTAACCGGAGCTTACCAAAACTAGTACAACCTAGTGTTGGAGCTTACCAAAGCTAGTCGGACCTAGCGCCAGAGTTATCCAAAGCTAGTCGGACCTAGAGCCGGAGCTAACCAAAGCTAGTCGGACCTAGACAAAACATATCGGAGCTTAACAAAGACATGCCGGAGCTATCAAAGACATGCCGGAGCTAAAGACAAAGCTCACCGGAGCTACCCAAAAACATGTCGGACCTAGACAAAGAAAGTCAGACCTATTGTCGGACCTTGCAGAAGCTCTGAGCTAGAGTCGGACCTTGCTAAAAAGATGTTATGACAACATTCAAAACTTTTATTGTTAAAGCCAATGTATTCAGCACACATAGGTCTCACAATCTCCCGCCTGATGAATGCATTGACAACACCACTTAAGATCCGAACATTGGCTTATTCACATTAAAAGTTTTGAAAACAATTTCTCCCCCTTTGTAAAACAGAAATAAAATAAGAAAAAGAAATTCTCCCCCTGAGAAGAATCGTGTCAAAAACAATTTGAATATGTGCAATGTGTAATCAATGTCTCCCCCTTGCATATTTGTTTTTAAAAATTCACATATTATTTCTCCCCCTTTGACAATGTATTCAACAAGGTTTATAAGAAAAATATTAATTGTTATGAGCATATTATAACATATACATATAAAACAAAGCTCACCCAAGTCATACTATCAAGTAACTTACACTATCACAACAATGATATACATAAAGTAGTGTAAGCCATGCTATAGATCAAATGTAATTTTCAAATTAAGCAAGTCATGATCTCACAAACTTAACTATTTCAATACCTGAAAGCATGACACTTGTTGCTGCATTTTATTATTTTTCAAGGCACAAATTTAGATCATATGATATTTGCAAGAGATTATATGTGCATCTGCCTTATTCTAACCAACTAAGCCAAACCTATGTCATTTGACAATCAGAAGCTTAAGGACATGGTTTTAGTCATACACAACTTCTTCCAAGTTCATATCTAAGTGCAATGATAAGCCATCTCAAAAGAAGAAGTGTGATGCATGCATATTCTCTTGATCTTTTCTCAATTTAAATTTGTTCATAAAAAATCAACATGTGAGTTGATTACTTTATTAAATCTTTATGATTAACAACACTTGTGAACATGTAACAAGTTCAAAACAGCAAGAAAGTTCGATCTTGACCCGATTTAGTGTAAGTAATTATTCCAATTACTAGTCATGGCAAAAAGTACAAAATGTATAACATTAGTAATGTAGTAAGAACTTTCAGCATGTAAAAGGAATCATAAGTCATATATGTATGAAATACTATGCTCATATTATTTTAGTTCAGATTCACACATAGACTTCCCAAGTTTCAAAACTCCCCCTCAATTTAAGCCATGAGGATGCATAACCCCTATTTCACAACGAATGTAACAAAAACGAGTGAAATCCAATGGTTTTGTAAAAATGTCAGCCAATTGTTGTTCGGTATCTACATGGTGAAGCACAATGTTTCCTTTTTCAACATTGTCACAGAGAAAGTGATACCTAATATCAATGTGCTTAGTTCTAGAATGTTGCACAGGGTTTTTAGCATTGCAAATGGCACTAGTGTTATCACAAAACAGTGGAACACTATCTAGATCAAACCCATAGTCCTTAAGTGTTTGAACAATCCAAAGAATTTGTGAGCAAGCACTAGCAGTAGCTACATATTCAGATTCAGCTGTGGATTGTGCAACTGAATTTTGTTTTCTAGAGGACCAAGCAACAAGTAAATTACCAAGAAAATTACAAGCACCGGAAGTACGTTTCCTATCAATCCTACAACCTCCAAAATCAGCATCAGAAAAAGCTTTCAAAGTAATGGTTGAGGAGGAAGGAAGAAAAATAAAAAATTCTTGAGTTCCATGTAAGTACCTGAGAATCCTTTTGACGGCTTGACGATGTGAAGCACGTGGGGAAGCTTGAAACCGTGCACAAAGACATACGCTGGATTGTATGTCTGGTCTTGATGTCGTGAGGTACAAAAGTGATCCGATCATGCTTCTATATTCTTTTTGATCAACAGGTTCACCATCTTCATCAAGTTCAAGTGTTGTTGCTGTTCCCATTGGTGTCCGAAGAGGCTTGCTTTTGTCCATGTTGAAGTGCCTTAGGAGGTCTTTTGCGTACTTCGTTTGATGCACAAAGGTACCCTCCTTGGTTTGCTTGATTTGCAGCCCCATAAAGTACGTGAGTTCTCCCATCATACTCATCTGAAATTATGAACTCATCATAGCTGAAAACTTGGACACAGGATCATGAGAAGCACAACCAAAGATAATATCATCCACATACACTTGAACAAATAATGAGTCATTACCATGCTTAAGCACAAAAAGAGTTTTATCAACCTTGCCCATGGTAAACCCTTTTCAAGTAAGAATGTTTTTAACCTATCATACCATGCTCTAGGGGCTTGTTTGAGACCGTACAAGGCTTTGGACAGTTTATAAACATGTTTAGGAAAATCTGAATTTTCAAAACCCGGTGGTTGTTTGACATAAACCTCCTCATCTATGTAGCCATTAAGAAAAGCACTTTTAACATCCATTTGATATAGCTTAAAACCTTTAGATGCAACAAAAGCTAACAAAGTTCTTATGGCTTCTAATCTAGCAAGAGGAGCAAAAGTTTCATCAAAATCTAGACCTTCAACATGAGTGAAACCTTGAGCAACCAACCTAGCCTTATTCCTAACCACAAACCCATCCTCACTTTGTTTATTTTTAAACACCCATTTAGTTCCAATTAAAGTGTGACCTTGAGGTGGAGGTACAAGTTTTCAAACATTATTTCTTTCAAAATTTTCTAACTCTTCTTGCATGGCAATAATCCAAGATTCATTAGTGAGTGCGTATGATATATCTTTGGGTTCAAAAGAAGCAACAAAAGCAGAATGAGCATGAGAGTTTGGATCGCAAAACCTGGACCGTGTAACTCTTTCGTGCAAGCTTCCAATAATCCGTTGTGGAGGATGAATTTTGAGAACCCGGAGGGCAGTGGACACTTCACAAGCTTCTTCTTCTTCATGTTCATCACAAATCGATGAGCTTGTGACTTGAGGAGGATCTGGACCGGCAATGGTGGTCGTCGGTGCTGGTTGTGAATCAAAATCAGGAGCTCAAACAATGTCATTAGCTGCTGAATTTTTGGGCAGCAGCTCCACCTCTTCCTCATCTTCAACGAAAATGCTCTCCCCCTGCGCATATGGATTTGGACCTGCAATGTTTGAGCTAGTACCTGGGCTAGATTCATCAAAATACACTTCACAAGTCTCCACAATTTTGTTAGTGTCAAGTAAAAGCACACGGTAGCCTCTAGTATGAGATGGATAACCAAGAAACATGCCATCATTGGATCTAGATTCAAATTTATCAAGATTACCATGTTTCTTAACAAAGTTATTGCAACCAAAGACCCAAAAGTGTGTAACACTAGGCCTATGTCCCAACCGGAGCTCATATGGTGTTTTACCTAGCTTAGCGTGCAAGAAAACACGATTCAAGACATAACAGGCGGTTGCAATCGCATCAGCCCAAAATTTCCTAGGAGTTTGATATTCATCAAGCATAGTCCTAGCCATCTCAACTAAGGTTCTGTTCTTTCTCTCTATAACACCATTTTGTTGAGGTACATATGGTGAAGAAAATTTATGATCTATTCCATTTTCAGCACAATATTGATCAAAAGATTGATTTTTAAATTTAGTTCCATTATCACTTCTAATTAGTTTTAAAGATCCTGGGTGATCAATTGATAATCTAAGAAATAAAGTTCTAAAGTGACTAAAAGCTTCATTCTTAGATGCCATAAAGTAAACTCAAGAGTATCTAGAATAATCATCAACAATAACAAGTACATACCATTTACCTCTGAAGGATTGAACACGTGAAGGTCCTACGGTGTCAAGGTGCAAAAGTTGACCCGGTTCAGTTGTCATGATCATTGTGAGAGGAGTATATGAACCTGCAACCATCGTAGCATGTCTACAAGAAGCACACAATTTCTTTGTCCCCTTTAAGCTTAGGCATCCCACGTATGCGATCAAGAGCACTAACACGCGTTAGGTGATCAAAGCCTACATGACCAAGTCTACGATGCCAAAAATATAAGTCCTTTGAATCATTAGCAACTAGACACCTATGCTTCGAGAAAGACATATCAAAATCAGCTTTAAAAACTCTTCCCAACCGAGACATGTTAAAAATAAGCTCACTATTTGAACCTACAACTTTGCAACAGTTTTTATTGAAAATAATTTCCAGATTTTCATCTAGCAATTGTGAAATAGAAAGCAAGTTGTATTTCAAATTTTTAACAATTGCCACATCCTTCAAAGTGTAGTGATTATTTACTCTAACCGAAGCCTTAGCAATTATAGGAGTTGAAGAATTATCGGCAAAAGTAACATTCTCTACACGTGGCACAAAAGAGAGGGAGGAGAACCAATCTTTGTTACCGGTCATGTGGTGTGAGCAACCTGAATCCACAATCCAAATGTTCTCCTTTCTCAAACGTGTAACCTACATAGAAGCACAATACTTCGATGACTCAATATTGGGGTTAGTAAAAAGGCATTTAGGTATCTAGTACTGAGTCACACGACGTGCAGCAAGAAAAACACGCGAAAGCTGAAATAAAACAGTAGGTTTATAAGTCAAGGTTTGAGGTTTTTTATTCTTAACTACTGACCTATAAGGTGTTACTTGTGTAGAACAAAAATCAGTAGCTCCGGAGGCAAAACAGAAGGTCCGGAGGTAAACTTTGAATGTTTTTGACTCATAACAGTAGGTTGCATGTTCCTGGCATTCGGTTTAATATGTGCAGCAAATTTTGCATGAAAGTTATGAGATCTAGCAATCATTCTTTCCCTTTTCTGTTGTTTAGCTAGTATATAACAAAAACCTATGACATGACCATCTCTACCACAGTAGGTACAATGAAATTTAACTTTGTGTTCATGTCTAGATGAACAAGCAATATTTTATTTGAAACCGCATGAGACAACACTCCTGCAGATTTGAAAACCACTTTTTTTTTGTTTAGGAACTGTTTGAATCAAACCACTTCCTAATGACTTCACAATTTTACTTGGATGTTCCTTAGCATGAGCATGAGAATCAAAACCTAAACCAGTTTTATCATTGCAAGACTTGGAAGAATTCAGCAGCAAGTTTAGGTTCTTATTCCCATTACAAAACCGATCTAATGTCCTATGCATGTCATCAAGTTTATTGGTCAGATCAAAGCAATTTTCTTATGAAGTTTTTCTTTTTAATTTGCAATTGGAACAATATTTGGCTTCATGAGAACATAAAGCATTGTTCAATATAGAAATTTCATTCATAGCATCTTTTAGTTTCTTTTCAAGATCATCACAACTAGAACAATGCAAATCAGTTGTAGAACAAGAAGCATCTTTTAAGTTTCTAATGTCAAGTGCAGCAAGCTTTTTGTTCTTTTCAATTTCAAGTTCAAGTCTATCTAGAGTAGAGGAATGTGCAGTTCTTAATGTGGACAATTGTTCAAAGATTAAATCACACGAGGGATAAGAATCATCACTAGGAATCAAGGTTTTCAAATGATTGATTTTAGATTCTAGTGATTCAATTTTAGCAGCACTATCCCTAAGCTTTTTGTCCTTTTTCTTAACTATAATAGTGGCACGAGAAATAGCATCACACATTTCTTCACAAGTAGGACATACCTCTTCATTGTCGTTGTTGTGTTCTGCCTCCTCCATACTTGATCTTGACTTACCCGCCATGAAGCACAAGTTGGCCAAATCATCTTCTTCTTCGTCACTTCCAATGTCCACGTCGCTTGAGCCAAGTTCCTGGAGTGCGGAGATAAAACTGTTCACCAGTTGACGACCTATAAAGCCTTTCTTCTTCTTCTTATCAATTGTTGAGGAGTGCTTCGTCCTTGATTGTTTTTCTTCTTGGGAAGTAGAACCTAAAAGGTTAGGGCATTCTGTACGAAAGTGTCCTGTCTTACCACATTCGAAGCATCGTTGAGGTCTGGAGCTCCCTCTCCTTCTAGTTCTCACATTTTGCAATGCTTTTGAGAACCTAGTAGAGAGAAGTGCTAGATCCTCCTCTGGAAATTCCTCGATTTGCTCCAGGGTTAGTGAGGACAACAAAGCAAGAGTATTGCAAGATGATGATTGGTTGGAGCTAGGCATATCACGTTGTGAGACAAAGGCAATAGACTTATTTGGGTTCCTATGTGATAAGATGTCAATTTCATGAGTTTTGAGTTTAGAGTAAAGCACATCTAAAGTAAGTGTACTCATGAAAGTAGATTCACAAATAGATGTAACTTTCATCTCCCAGATTGACATGTCTAATGCACTAAGAAGTTGCCTAGAATTTTCAGCATCAGAAAAATTAATGTTGACACTACGTAAGTTACTGAGAATTTTGTTAAAGCGAGCAAAGAGATCATCGATGGACTCGCCGGGTTGCATCTCGAAGCGCATGTATTACTTCTTGAACATGTCTTGCCTTACCTCCTTGATCATGTTGGATCCTTCGTGATAGTCACAAAGTGCTCTCCATACATCGTACACCGATCGGAGATGTGCAACGCGGTCGAAGTCGCTCTGAGTGAGTCCTTGGATGATCAAGTTTCGGGCTTTGTTGTTGTTGTCGACATCCCGTAGGTTTGTAGCCATAACTTGATCGTTAGGTGGCACTTCGTAAGGCTTATACACCTTCTCCCATATTGAGAAGCCTTGCACCTGGATGAAAGCCTCCATGCGTGCCTTCCAAACCTGAAAATCAATACCAACAAACACACAAGGTTTGGCGGAGTATTTCTCCGTGATGATTAGTCAAAAACACATGCACATCACAATGATTGGAGCACCGTGGCTCTGATACCAATTGTAGGATTGAAGAGCACGTGAAAAGCTACCAGAGGGGGGGTGAATGGTAGATTTAAAAATCTTACGCAGCAGAAACAGTTAAATCTCAACCCCTTCGGCAGAAAAACGATCTGTTAGAGAAATCATGTGTGAGACTAATCTAAACGTGTTTCACCGTGACAAAAGTGATATATATCAGAGAGAATCAAGCCACGAAGAAAACAGAAGAAGAATCACTCAAATCCGTTGAGAGAAACTCAAGTTATGATCGAAAGATCGAACAAAGGTCAATCTGTCCTACCCGAGAAAAACAGTTCTGGAACGCTGCAAAGAAACTCATGTAGATCAGGAACCACAAATCCAATGACCGTGAAACTTTTACAGATGATATATAATCAAGTTCTGAAGACAATCCAAAAAGAATCACGTCAATTGGATCTGTAAAACTCGAGTTATGATAAAATCACCGATGAAAGGTAGTGCTGTCCTGAAACTCGACGAGTAAAACTTGTCTGGAACAAGTCGGACGAACAAGGCACAAAAGTTCCTTCAAACTACGAATTTTATTCAATAGAACACAAGAGGAACAGCTCCCAAAGTCGTGCACCACGAGCTCTGACCTCCCTTGCTTATATAACCAGCCCTTAGGCCAACCCAATCTCAACTAGGACTCTAATCCTACTCAAATCATGAATCGAAACTTTCCATAACTGCTTAGGACTCTTCTATACGCATATAGAAGCAACCTTAAGACTTCCAAACACCTAAGGAACATATCCCACATTCCTAAAACAACTCAAATTCGTGACCCACACGAAATTCTATCATATCCAACTCGATACTTTCCATACCGAGCCATAACCGACTCCGCCGCAGCCAAAGTCATCAACCGATACGATCCGATCCTTCCGACCAGATCTTTCCATCCATAACCCATCTTCAGAACCATGTTGCCACATCATTCACCGCATGCATACGTGCAAACACCTTCCTTCGATGTCCAGTAACCTTCATATGCACTGCCCTTGATTCAATCATCTTGCGCGACCTCCTGACCCGCTCAACCACAATTCCTCCTGAATTTGGTTGTTGGAACCTCATCTCCTCCCTGAGACTAGTCCAAAGGATCCTGTCACCAGCCATGACATGAACTTAAGCAACACCTGCACATGAACAAACAACCAATCCGTATGAGCCCAAGTCCTCGACTTGACTCAAGTCAGTTCCGAACACAACACCTTACGTGAGCACCTCACATAAGCATGTTGCAAAACCACAGTAAAACGATATCAACCATATCAACCAAAATGCGCCAAAAACATAGCAAATGAATACTAAGCAATCTTTCCATAGATATAAAGCAAGTTCGAAACATTTCACAGTAAAAGCAGGAACATTGCGATCAAGCTCCGAACCTAGTCAAAGCTAACCGGAGCTTACCAAAACTAATACAACCTAGCGTTGGAGCTTACCAAAGCTAGTCGGACCTAGCGTCGGAGTAACCAAAGCTAGTTAGACCTAGAGCTGGAGCTAACCAAAGCTAGTCGGACCTAGACAAAACATATCGGAGCGTAACAAAGACATGCCAGAGCTATCAAAGACATGCCGGAGCTAAAGACAAAGCTCACCGGAGCTACCCAAAAAACATGTCGAACCTAGACAAAGAAAGTCAAACCTATTGTCGGACCTTGCAGAAGCTCTGAGCTAGAGTCGGACCTTGCTAAAAAGATGTTATGGCAGCATTCAAAACTTTTATTGTTATAGCCAATGTATTCAGCACACATAGGTCTCACAATCTCCCCCCTGATGAATGTATTGGCAACACCACATAAGATCTGAACATTGGCTTATTCACATTAAAAGTTTTGAAAACAATTTCTCCCCCTTTGTAAAACAGAAATAAAATGAGAAAAAGAAATTCTCCCCCTGAGAAGAATCGTGTCAAAAACAATTGGGTATATGTGCAATGTGTAATCAATGTCTCCCCCTTGCATATTTGTTTTTAAAAATTTGCATATTATCTCTCCCCCTTTGACAATATATTCAACAAGGTTTATAAGAAAAATTTTAATTGTTATGAGCATATTATAACATATACATATAAAACAAAGCTCATCCAAGTCATACTATCAAGTAACTTACACTATCACAACAATGAGATACATAAAGTAGTGTAAGCCATGCTATAGATCAAATGTAATTTTCAAATTAAGCAAGCCATGATCTCACAAACTTAACTATTTCAATACATGAAAGCATGACACTTGTTGCTGCATTTTATTATTTTTCAAGGCACAAATTTAGATCATATGATATTTGCAAGAGATTATATGTGCATCTGCCTTATTCTAACCAACTAAGCCAAACCTATGTCATTTGTCAATCAGAAGCTTAAGGACATGGTTTTAGTCATACACAACTTCTTCCAAGTTCATATCTAACTGCAATGATAAGCCATTTAAAAAGAAGAAGTGCGATGCATGCATATTCTCTTGATCTTTTCTCAATTCAAAATTGTTCATAAAAACTCAAAATGTGAGTTGATTACTTGATTAAATCTTTATGATTAACAACACTTGTGAACATGTAACAAGTTCAAAACAGCAAGAAAGTTCGATCATGACCCGATTTAGTGTAAGTAATTATTCCAATTACTAGTCATGGCAAAAACTACAAAATGTATAACATGAGTAATGTAGTAAGAACTTTCAGCATGTAAAAGGAATCATAAGTCATATATGTATGAAATACTACGCTCATATTATTTTAGTTCAGATTCACACATAGACTTCCCAAGTTTCAAAACTCCCCCTCAATTTAAGCCATGAGGATGCATAACCCCTATTTCACAACGAATGTAACAAAAACGAGTGAAATCCAATGGTTTTGTAAAAATGTCAGCCAATTGTTGTTCGGTATCTACATGGTGAAGCACAATGTTTCCTTTTTCAACATTATCATGGAGAAAGTGATACCTAATATCAATGTGTTTAGTTCTAGAATGTTGCACAGGGTTTTTAGCATTGCAAATGGCACTAGTGTTATCACAAAACAGTGGAACACTATCTAGATCAACCCCATAGTCCTTAAGTGTTTGAACAATCCAAAGAATTTGTGAGCAAGCACTAGCAGCAGCTACATATTCAGATTTGGCTGTGGATTGTGCAACTGAATTTTGTTTTCTAGAGGACCAAGCAACAAGTGAATTACCAAGAAAATGACAAGCACCGGAAGTACTTTTCCTATCAATCCTACAACCTCCAAAATCAGCATCAGAAAAAGCTTTCAAAGTAACGGTTGAGGAGGAAGGAAGAAAAATAACAAATTCTTGGGTTCCATGTAAGTACCTGAGAATCCTTTTTACGGCTTGACGATGTGAAGCACGTGGGGAAGCTTGAAACCGTGCACAAACACATACGCTGGATTGTATGTCTGGTCTTGATGCTGTGAGGTACAAAAGTGATCCGATCATGCTTCTATATTCTTTTTGATCCATAGGTTCACCATCTTCATCAAGTTCAAGTGTTGTTGCTGTTCCCATTGGTGTCCGAAGAGGCTTGCTTTTGTCCATGTTGAAGCGCCTTAGGAGGTATTTTCTATACTTCGTTTGATGCACAAAGGTACCCTCCTTGGTTTGCTTGATTTGCAGCCCCGTAAAGTACGTGAGTTCTCCCATCATACTCATCTCAAATTCTGAACTCATCATAGCTGAAAACTTGGACACAAGATCATGAGAAGCACAACCAAAGATAATATCATCCACATACACTTGAACGAATAATGAGTCATTGCCATGCTTAAGCACAAAATGAGTTTTATCAACCTTGCCCATGGTAAACCTTTTTCAAGTAAGAATGTTTTTAACCTATCATACCATGCTCTAGGGGCTTGTTTGAGACTGTACAAGGCTTTGGACAGTTTATAAACATGTTTAGGAAAATCTGAATTTTCAAAACCCGGTGGTTGTTTGACATAAACCTCCTCATCTATGTAGCCATTAAGAAAAGCACTTTTAACATCCATTTGATATAGATTAAAACCTTTAGATGCAGCAAAAGCTAACAAAATTCTTATGGCTTCTAATCTAGCAACAAGAGCAAAAGTTTCATCAAAATCTAGACCTTCAACTTGAGTAAAACCTTGAGCAACCAACCTAGCCTTATTCCTAACCACAAAACCATCCTCACTTTGTTTATTTTTAAACACTCATTTAGTTCCAATTAAAGTGTGACCTTGAGGTGGAGGTACAAGTTTTCAAACATTATTTCTTTCGAAATTTTCTAACTCTTCTTGCATGGCAATAATCCAAGATTCATTAGTGAGCGCGTGTGATATATCTTTGGGTTCAAAAGAAGCAACAAAAGCAAAATGAGCATGAGAGTTTGGATCGCAAAACCTGGACCGTGTAACTCGTTCGTGCAAGCTTCCAATAATCTGTTGTGGAGGATGAATTTTGAGAACCCGAAGGGGAGTGGACACTTAACAAGCTTCTTCTTCTTCATGTTCATCAAAAATTGATGAGCTTGTGACTTGAGGAGGATCTGGACCGGCAATGGTGGTCGTCGGTGCTGGTTGTGAATCAAAATCAGGAGCTCAAACAATGTCATTAGCTGCTGAATTTTTGGGCAGCAGCTCCACCTCTTCCTCATCTTCAACAAAAATGCTCTCCCCCTGCGCATATGGATCTGGACCTGCAATGTTTGAGCTAGTACCTGGGCTAGATTCATCAAAAGACACTTCACAAGTCTCCACAATTTTGTTAGTGTCAAGTAAAAGCACACGGTAGCCTCTAGTATGAGATGGATAACCAAGAAACATGCCATCAATGGATCTAGATTCAAATTTATCAAGATTACCATGTTTCTTAACAAAGCATTTGCAACCAAAGACCCGAAAGTGCGTAACACTAGGCCTATGTCCCAACCGGAGCTCATATGGTGTTTTACCTAGCTTAGCGCGCAAGAAAACACGATTCGAGACATAACAGGCGGTTGCAATCGCATCAGCCAAAAATTTCCTAGGAGTTTGATATTCATCAAGCATAGTCCTAGCCATCTCAACTAAGGTTCTGTTCTTTCTTTCTACAACACCATTTTGTTGAGATACATATGGTGAAGAAAATTGATGATCTATTCCATTTTCAGCACAATATTGATCAAAAGATTGATTTTTAAATTCAGTTCCGTTATCACTTCTAATTGCTTTTAAAGATCCTGGGTGATCAATTGATAATCTAAGAAATAAAGTTCTAAAGTGACTAAAAGCTTCATTCTTAGATGCCATAAAGTAAACCCAAGAGTATCTAGAATAATCATCAACAATAACAAGTACATACCATTTACCTCCGAAGGATTGAACACGTGAAGGTCCTACGGTGTCAAGGTGCAAAAGTTGACCCGGTTCAGTTGTCATGATCATTGTGAGAGGAGTATATGAACCTGCAACCATCTTAGCATGTCTACAAGAAGAGCACACAATTTCTTTGTCCCCTTTAAGCTTAGGCAGCCCACGTATGCGATCAAGAGCACTAACACGCGTTAGGTGATCAAAGCCTACGTGACCAAGTCTACGATGCCAAAAATATAAGTCCTTTGAATCATTAGCAACTAGACACCTATGCTTCGAGGAAGACATATCAAAATCAGCTTTAAAAACTCTTCCCAACCGAGACATGTTAAAAATAAGCTCACTATTTGAACCTACAACTTTGCAACAATTTTTATTGAAAATAATTTCCAGATTTTCATCTAGAAATTGTGAAACAGAAAGCAAGTTGTATTTCAAATTTTTAACAAGTGCCATATCCTTCAAAGTTTAGTGATTATTTACTCTAACCGAACCCTTAGCAATTATAGGAGTTGAAGAATTATCGGCAAATGTAACATTCTCTACACGTGGCGCAAAAGAGAGGGAGGAGAACCAATATTTGTTACCGGTCATGTGGCGTGAGCAACCTGAATCCAGAATCCAAATGTTCTCCTTCCTCAAACGTGTAACCTACATAGAAGCACAATACTTCGATGGCTCAATATTGGGGTTAGTAAAAAGGCATTTAGGTATCTAGTACTGAGTCACACGACGTGCAGCAGGAAAAACATGCGAAAGCTGAAATAAAACAGTAGGTTTATGAGTCAAGGTTTGAGGTTTTTTATTCTTAACTACTGACCTATAAGGTATTACTTGTGTAGCACAAAAATCAGTAGCTCTGGAGGCAAAAACAGAAGGTCCAGAGGTAAACTTTGAATGTTTTTGACTCATAACAGTAGGTTGCATGTTCCTGGCATTTGGTTTAATATGTGCAGCAAATTTTGCATGAAAGTTTTGACATCTAGCAATCATTCTTTCCCTTTTCTGTTGTTAAGCTAGTCTATAACAAAAATATATGACATGACCATATCTACCACAGTAGGTACAATGAAATTTAACTTTGTGTTCATGTCTATATGAGCAACCAATATTTTTATTTGAAACCGCATGAGACAACACTCCTACAGATTTGAAAACCACTTCTTTTTGCTTAGGAACTGTTTGAATCAAACCACTTCCTAATGACTTTACAATTTTAGGTGGATGTTCCTTAGCATGAGCATGAGAATCAAAACCTAAACCAGTTTTATCATTGCAAGACTTGGAAGAATTCAGCAGCAAGTTTAGGTTCTTATTCCCATTACAAAACCGATCTAATGTCCTATGCACATCATCAAGTTTATTGGTCAGATCAAGGCAATTTTCATATGAAGTTTTTCTTTTTAATTTGCAATTGGAACAATATTTGACTTCATGAGAACATAAAGCATTGTTCAATATAGAAATTTCATTCATAGCATCTTTTAGTTTCTTTTCAAGATCATCACAACTAGAACAATGAAAATCAATTGTAGAACAAGAAGCATCTTTTAAGTTTCCAATGTCAAGTGCAGCAAGCTTTTTTTTCTTTTCAATTTCAAGTTCAAGTCTATCTAGAGTAGAGGAATGTGCAGTTCTTAATGTGGACAATTGTTCAAAGATTAAATCACACGAGGGATAAGAATCATCACTAGGAATCAAGGTTTTCAAATGATTGATTTTAGATTCTAGTGATTCAATTTTAGCAGCACTATCCCTAAGCTTTTTGTCCTTTTTCTTAACTATAATAGTGGCTCGAGAAATAGCATCACACATTTCTTCACAAGTAGGACATACCTCTTCATTGTCGTTGTTGTGTTCTGCCTCCTCCATACTTGATCTTGACTTACCCGCCATGAAGCACAAGTTGGCCAAATCATCTTCTTCTTCGTCACTTTCCAATGTCCATGTCGCTTGAGCCAAGTTCCTGGAGTGCGGAGATAAAACTGTTCACCAGTTGGCGACCTGTAAAGCCTTTCTTCTTCTTCTTATCAGTTGTTGAGGAGTGCTTCGTCCTTGATTGTTTTTCTTCTTGGGAAGTAGATCCTAAAAGGTTAGGGCATTCTGTACGAAAGTGTCCTGTCTTACCACATTTGAAGCATCGTTGAGGTCTGGAGCTTCCTCTCCTTCTAGTTCTCACATTTTGTAATGCTTTTGAGAACCTAGTAGAGAGAAGTGCTAGATCCTCCTATGGAAATTCCTCGATCTGCTCCAGGGTTAGTGAGGACAACAAAGCAAGAGTATTACAAGATGATGATTGGTTGGAGCTAGGCATATCACGTTGTGAGACAAATACAATAGACTTATTTGGGTTCTTACGTGATAAGATGTCAATTTCATGAGTTTTGAGTTTAGAGTAAAGCACATCTAAAGTAAGTGTACTCATGACAGTAGATTCACGAATAGATGTAACTTTCATCTCCCAGATTGACATGTCTAATGCACTAAGAAGTTTCCTAGTATTTTCAGCATCAGAAAAATTAATGTTGACACTACGTAAGTTACTGAGAATTTTGTTAAAGCGAGCAAAGAGATCATCGATGGACTCGCCGGATTGCATCTCGAAGCGCATGTATTCTTTCTTGAACATGTCTTGCCTTACCTCCTTGATTGTGTTGGATCCTTCGTGATAGTCACAAAGTGCTCTCCATACATCGTACGCCGATCGGAGATGTGCAACGCGGTCGAAGTCGCTCTGAGTGAGTCCTTGGATGATCAAGTTTCGAGCTTTGTTGTTGTTGTTGACATCCCGTAGGTTTGTAGCCGTAACTTGATCGTTAGGTGGCACTTCGTAAGGATTGTACACCTTATCCCATATTGTGAAGCCTTGCGCCTGGATAAAAGCCTCCATGCGTGCCTTCCAAACCTGAAAATCAATACCAGCAAACACACAAGGTTTGACGGAGTATTTCTCCATGATGATTAGTCAAAAACACGTGCAAATCACAATGATTGGAGCACCGTTGCTCTGATACCAATCGTAGGATTGAAGAGCACGTGAAAAGCTACCAGAGGGGGGGGTGAATGGTAGATTTAAAAATCTTACGCAGTGGAAACAGTTAAATCCCAACCCCTTCGGCAGAAAAACGATCTGTTAGAGAAATCGTGTTTAAGACTAATCTAAACGTGTTTCACCGTGACAAAAGTGATATATATCAGAGAGAATCAAGTCACGAAGAAAACACAAGAAGAATCACTCAAATCCGTCGAGAGAAACTCAAGTTATGATCGAAAGATCGAACAAAGGTCAATCTGTCCTACCCGAGAAAAACAGTTCTGGAATGCTGCAAAGAAACTCGTGTAGATCAGAAACCAAAAATCCAATGACTGTGAAACTTTTACAGATGATATATAATCAAGTTGTGAAGACAACCCAAAAAGAATCACGTCAATTGGATCTTTAAAACTCGAGTTATGATAAAACCACCTATGAAAGGTAGTGCTGTCCAGAAACTCGACGAGTAAAACTTGTCTGGAACAAGTCGGACGAACAAGGCACAAAAGTTCCTTCAAACTATGAATTTTATTCAATAGAACACAAGAGGAACAGCTCCAAAGTCGTGCAACACTAGCTTTGGCCTTCCTTGCTTATATAACCAGCCCTTAGGCCAACCCAATCTCAACTAAGACTCCAATCCTACTCCATTCACGAATCGAAACTTTTCATAACTGCTTAGGACTCTTCTATACGCAGATAGAAGCAATCTTAAGACTTACAAACATCTTAGGAACATATCCCACATTCCTAAAACAACTCAAATTCTGACCCATACGAAATCCTATCATAACCAACTCCATACTTTCCATACCGAGCCATCACCGACTCCGCCGCAGCCAAAGTCATCAACTGATACGATCCGATCCTTCCAACAAGATCTTTCCATCCATAACCCATCTTCAGAACCATGTTGCCACGTCATGCACCACATGCATACGTGCGAACACCTTCCTTCGACGTCCAGTAACCTTCATATGCACTGCCCTTGATTCAATCATCCTGTGCGACCTCCTAACCCACTCAACCACAATTCCTCCTGAATTTGGTTGTTGGAACCTTATCTCTTCCCTAAGACTAGTCCAAAGGATCCTGTCACCAGCCATGACTTGAACTCAAGCAACACCTGCACATGAACAAACAACCAATCTGTACGAGCCCAAGTCCTCGACTTGACTCAAGTCAGTTCCGAACACAACACCTTACGTGAGCACCTCACATAAGCATGTTGCAAAACCACAGTAAAACAATATAAACCATGTGAACCAAAATGCACTAAAAACTTAGCAAATGAATACTAAGCAATCTTTCTATAGATGTAAAGCAAGTTTGAAACATTTCACAGTAAAAGTAGGAACATTGCAATCAAGCTCCAAACCTAGTCAAAGATAACCGGAGCTTGAGCCGGAGCTTACCAAAACTAGTACAACCTAGCGCCAAAGCTTACCAAAACTAGTCGAACCTAGCGCCGGAGCTAACCAAAGCTAGTCGGACCTAGAGCCGGAGCTAACCAAAGCTAGTCAGACCTAGACAAAACATATCGGAGCTTAACAAAGACATGCTGGAGCTATCAAAGACATGCTGAAGCTAAAGACAAAGCTCACCCGAGCTACCCAAAAACATGTCGGACCTCTTCAAAGAAAGTCAGACCTATTTTCGGACCCTGCAGAAGCTCTGAGTTAGAGTCAGACCTTGCTAAAAACATGTTATGGCAACATTCAAAACTTTTATTGTTAAAGCCAATGTATTCAGCACACATAGGTCTCACAATATCATGATCTGAACCTCTCAAATCATCTTTATCCACTTCATGTGTATCTAACTCGCCATGCTTTGTCCATATTGAGTAGTTTTTTTTTGAAACCTCTTTTCACCAAATGAGATTGGATTACTATAGTATCTATCCAAGCAATCTTATTTTCGCAGTTGATACATGGACATAATATGTCATCTATCTTTTGTAACTTTGCATGTGTCTTGGATGCTTCAATAAAAATGGCAAAGTTATGAATGTATATAGGACCGCGTGTCTTGGCATGTTATACATCCACGCTCAATGGTCCATGTTTCAAAAAGTTGCAGTTCACCATCGAGCTCATAGTTCCCGACCGTTTCTCTCCTTCCCTAGTCCTGGTTCATGATCCTCAAGGCACAAGAAAGCTTTTTTAAAAGAAACCAAAGCATCTGAGCTAGAGATGAGAGAGTTCTACCCTGCCCGAGTCGCCGCCGTCGTCGCACCGCCGGTTCTAGCCGTCGGCAAGCCCCGGGAACATCACCAATGTGTTCAGCGTGGTGGAAAACCCCTAGGTGGCAAGTTTGGCTAAGCTCGGCGCACGAGAGAGGCCAGCGGCGAGCTCGCCGGCGCAGCACAGCCGCGGCCGCGTCGCGCGTCGAGAGGAAGAAGATGACCCGCGGGCCCCGCCTGTAACCGACCGCGCGGATCAGCTGTGGCACTAGATCGGGTGCACTGCGCAGGTTAACCCTATGGCCCTCGGTGTGGCCCAGATGCGATTGGCCCATTCAAATGAAGTGGGGCCGGCCACTTTATTTAAATTTTCCAATTGAAAAATAATTCCAGGATTCAGTCAAACTTCTAAAATTCATTACTCCTATTAGATTTGCTAAAAAATTTCCAAATAAATTCTGGTAGCCTCATATCAATCTCAACTTTGCAGTGCTTGGGAAATTAATTACTCCTGTTCTGCTAATTGGAAAATTCCCAATTTTGGTCAACACACTCTAAAAAATTCAGTTGATCTCCAGTAAAAATATCATGTTCATTGGACTTAATTTACTGGGTCGATAAGTGTTCCAAATCTCTATGTAATTGAAAAATTGAGAAAAATACAGTAAGCATTTCAGAATTTCTTCCAAACTTGAAAAATCAATTAATCCTTGTAGGAAGCTTTGAAAATTGTGACACAAATTTTCCTAGAACTAGTGAAACCCCCTCTACCTGGTACAACCACTGGTAGCCATGATAGACTACCAGAATTTCAACCAAAATTCAGAGACGGGTTTTACTTATAGGAATTTTAGAGACAACAAACTTCCTTGATCATCTCCTATTCTTTGCAAGAGTCTCCATTATAGTCCCTAGTATCTACCATAAAAGTCCCAAATCCAATTAAGATCATTATATTATATTGATCATAGGATATTAGCTTGTGACCTTAAACCTATTATTTATTTTCAAAGTCATTCATATATAGTATATGAATATCATGTAGTAACTGAAGTCGAGGAGGAGCCAGAGGCCTTGGAAGTCCATCTGCCGGAGACTAACATAGACCCGGACTCGCATTCAGGCAAGCACCGGTTTGCATTTAAGTTCCTTACAGTGTCTTTGCAGTTTTCATTCACCTTACGTCTTTAGATGTTTGTGCATTACGTTTAAGGTGTTTGACATCCACTTGCATGACCAAATAACCCAGGGAGTGGTTAGAATAGCTCACCGACTCGTGTAGCAACTGCCATTCTAATGTTGTCAGGAAACTAGTAGAAGTCAAGTAGTTGGAATCTACTCGTGAAATAGAGAGATGACACTCATCTACACTGGGTCGGGTAAATATAAAGAATGGTCGTTAATATGAACTGGAGACTAGTCAGAGATGAATAGGAAGCGACAAGATGGGGTCTTGGTTGTATAGCTCTGACCGTGTCGATTAAGGCCTGCACCGTATGCGGCCTTGCTGGACAATCTTGAATTGTACCGGCGACATACTGGAGAAATGGGCTCCCTCAAACTGACCTAGCTTGATACTGGTTTGTCGAGGCATACCATTCGGTTTTATAGGCGTGGGTTGAGGGCAGCAAGGTGTAAATCAGTTGGTGGGCACATCAGAGTATGCCCCACGCAGGGACCTCCTGCCCGTGATGGATCGACATGTTCGACATTCGAGTGTTGGGTGAAAGGTGGCCATATACGACTAGTACTGAAGTGCTACGTAGGTACTGATGTACTCGCTGGCATTTCTAAAAGTACGTATGTGTCGTGTTGTCCGGGTGTGTCCTGATTGCAATCACCGTCCCTCGCGGTAATAGAGTACCACTTGTTCACTATGTCGTGACGTTGTAAATACTAAAGAAGTTAGGAGAATATGATGTATTGAATTATAATTGTTTGCAACCTTTTGTGGCTTAGATATAGAACAATTAAAACTTTACAGTTTCCAAATACTTAACCTGTAATAGCATTATGTGCTTTGGTGAATGTAGGCCTAGAGGGGGGGGGGGGGGGTGAATAGGCCTTTTTGAATATTTGTCGGATCCTGCAGCACTCAACAACCAGTTTAATACTAGAGATATCGGACTAGTCCGGTAAAGTGTGGACTAGTCCGGTGTTCACGGACTAAGCTGATTAAACTTGATTGATTGGTTTGATTCTTTTATGTATACAGCGGAAGTATAGAATCAAACAACAGTTTAACAACTATATACTGAATTATATCACAATTAAGTCTTATGTTTTACAATTTAACGTAAGATGAACAATGTGTATGAAACCCTAGATTAAGTTGATTAACTTGAATGATGAACAATGAAACAAGACACAAGTGTTTATCCCGTGGTTCGGCTACCACAAAAGGCCACCTACATCCACGTTGAGGAGTCCACAAAAGGACCGGGTCTTCTCCAACCCTACCCTCGTTGGATCGCCACGAAGGCCAATCCACTTCCACTAATCACAAAGGGGTGAATAACCAAATTCAAGGGGCGATCTCACACTTTGAGAGCTCCATTAGATTACAAATCACAATACCACCGAAAACGCACTCAAAAGTTACAATTGAAATGCAAGAGTGTGTTAGAGAATCAAACCAAGAGCTCAATGTGGTGTAGCAAGTGTCTCTCCAATGATCTAGATTGAATCCTCAAAGGATTGGAAGATTGTGCACTTAATTTCGTGGAGAGAGGTCATTTTTGAGTCTCTTGGGAGGTGTGATAGCGCTAGGGTTCGAGAGAGTGTAAAAGTGGGCGGTGCACCTCTATTTATATGGTGTTTCTAAAAGTGACCGTTAGGGTTCAGAAAGTTCGGACTAGTCCGTGGTGGTCACCGGACTAGTCCGGTGTGCTGTGTGTAGCAAATCCTAAGTGTCCCGAAATATCGGACTAGTCCGGCTGAAAGCGGACTTGTCCGATTTCGCTACTGGAAATCTTTGGACTAGTACGATGTCCATCGGACTTGTCCGGACATGTGAAACCCTAAGTGTGTTGGATGACAAGTCCGCACTTGGAGGACATGTCCAATTTTGATCAGTGGGGTTTTTTGGACTAGTCTGTGTGAACATCAGACTTGTCCGAAGTGGATCAGAAAGGATATCGGACTAGTCCGGTTGATAACGGACTTGTCCGATTTTGTGTGACTTGTGTAGTGTTTTGAGGATTAGTCCGCACTGGGGAGGACTAGTCCGATTCTAGTCAGAAAGATATCAGACTAGTCCGACAGATATCGGACTTGTCCGATCTGGTGCAGAAAGGTTTATCGGACTAGTCCGGTGGTGAACGGACTAGTCCGGTCCTGTGTAACTCTGTGCAATATGTGTGTTTAATTATCATTGAGCTCTTGGGGTGTGTTTCCTTAACACACTCCATACAAAATAATCTGCTATTTTTTTTCCTTGAGCTCATTTCCACTTTGCTCCTCCTCATCCCTTCTTTTTGGTATTTTGCTCATTTTTCTATTATGGGCCTGCATTCATCTCAACAAAGAGGTTAGGATCCCAATTGCTTGTCATAAATCATCAAAAACCCACAAGGGAGTCCTAGATGCACTTTCAATCTCCCCCTTTTTGGTGATTGATGACAACCAATTGAGATTTCACAAAATATGACAAAAATTGAGATTTTCATAAAGTATGCACATATGAATCACAAATACATCAAGCAGTGAAAGAATTATCCATATGTGCATTCTTTATGGTGGGATGCATAACTAAGACATTAAGACATTGAGAGTGACATAATTTGCATTAATGAACCAAAACAAAGCACATATGTCATTCCAGGAGCAAAATTACAGATTTTAACAAAAACTTCTCAAATTAAGTAAGCATTGCATCACAGAACCAAAGTTAATCTTAGGAACACAGTTAAATCATTACAAACACAAATATAGATAAAAAGAGCTAGCTATCTCCTCACATCCTACAGTTGAAGCTAAGACTCCCCCTCAATCTCTCCCCCTTTGGCATCAAGACACCAAAAAGAAGGAGAGGAGGGTCCTAGGATCTTCACTCTTTATTGTCGGTCCTCTCGTCGTCGTCTTCATCTTCTTCATCACCAGCTTGACGAGGAGGAGAAGGAGGAGGGACGGAGCCACTCGAGCCCCCAATGCCAAAGTAGGCAAGCTCGGAGGGGTTCAAGGGCGCGAGCTCAGTGTAGTCTGGATCAGAGTCCTCAGAGATCACTGGAGATCCAATGGGATCGATCTCCAGCTTTTGGCAAATTTTCTTCACATTGGCCTTTATGTACTTCGTGTCCTCCTTTCTCTTCTGGTTGAGCTTGTGGGCCTTCACTTCGGCCTTCTTGCAGGAGGAAAATATAGCAGCCAGATACTTGAGGATCCCACTAGCTGATCCTCTCTGAGGGGCTTCCCTAGAAGTAGGGACAGCTCTGGCACCTTCACTTGATCTTGCCAGTGCCTCGGGACTGGAGGCCGGCGAAGGAGCAGCCTGGACATTCACTGGTTGAGGCTTTAGAGGTCTCAAGGGAGTATGCTCTACATCCTTCACAAGCTCAATCCCTGTGACTTTCTCAATCATAAACATGAGATAGGGAGCATAGCCACATGACCTGTTGGGGGTGCTGGAGATGTTGACCATATCATTCCATATGTAATCAAACACATCAAATTTTCTGTCCATGCTTATGATCTTCATCAGTGTCCGGAGGTATCCTTGTACACTCCCTGCATCCCCATCCTTAGGGGCAATGGTCTTCCTCAAGACCCTGTTCAGCACCACAAAGAATGGCTTCATGTTCTTTGTGGAGGGAGGGATGAACTTTGAATTTGGCTCATAGAGAAACTTCATCCTCTCCTTGTCGATGACACCAACATTGTGGATGACCACATTATCATTGCTAGAGGTGTCAAGATGCAGCATCCTAGCAAACTCTTCATAAGAGATAGTGTACTTGGATCCATGAGTCATCCAAGTCACTCTTTCTTCCTCATCACTTGCAAAGTGGCAGGTGGCATAGAATTGAGCCACCACTTCATCATTCCAGTTGTACTTGAAGGAAAATAGGTCCTTCAAGCCATGTCTCTCAGCTGCTGCAATTACTTCATCAAAAGCTGAGCACCTCTTCCTCTCAAGGTGTGCCCAGTCAATCCACTGACTGCGCACCACCGGTGTCTTCATTGGCAGATACATCAATCTGTAGAAGTCAGCATGGAAGTTGCACCAGAACCTTCCATCTGCAGCTTGCTTCGGCCTGCCATACCAGTCGATGCTTCTGAATTTAGCGGCCGAGTCACTGCCCTTGCCATTGAACTTCTCCTCAGTAGGGTCCCGGACCCCTTCCCTGGGAGCATGCAGCTTCAAAGGCCCGACTGGCCCCGTCGCTATCCCTTTTCCCTTGCCCTTTGCTTGGCGGGCACTTGCCGAGCTAGGGCCACCACTAGCCCTAGAAGCTGGCGCCTTGGAGGCCGGCTTCTTCGCTAGCACTTTCCTCCGAACCTGAGGAGGGGAAGGAGCAGGCTTGGAGGGTCTTTCTTGGCGCTTCTTGCCAAGACCCGTCGAAGTCCGAGGTGCCACCTCGTGGTCCATCTCGCCCTCAAAGTCTGATATTTCATCGTTTGAGCTCGACATGATCTGATAATCATTTGCAAGAATGATGATGAGTGATACAAGGCATAGGTATAAAAAGATAGCAAGGAAGTGCATTGAGGAATTTAAGAATTAGGTTTTAAGTTCAGAAACATCGAACTTCTCCGGTGCACAGACACGGACTAGTCCGGGGGACCGGACTTTTCCGTGCATGGACCGGACTAGTCCGGGGGACCGGACTTGTCCGTGCATGGACCGGACTAGTCCGGTGTTCATCCTCAAAAACCTAACAGGCTGGACAAAAGCTGATCCCTAATGCATAACAAGTCTAGCATACACGTAGTACATCAAAGAAGCATGTATCTAGTGAAAGATGCTAGGCTATTCGATCAACAATGGAGAAAAACAAGATTTCTAGGGTTTGGGAGAAAATTACCGAAGAAATCTATTGAAGCTTGAGGATTAGGGAGTTGGAGCCCGGACAAGTCCGCTAGCTTCAATCCGCACGAGGTCAAGCTTGATTTGCGCCCGAATGTGCACCGTTTTGATGGAGGGATCAAGGAATCGCCTTGGGAGCTCGAGCGCAAGAGAGAGAGAGTGCGTGAGGAAGAGTGGGGATGAGAGGAATTAGGGTTTGGTGGCGGCTAGGGTTATGGACACGAAAAATCGGACAAGTCCGGAGATGACCGGACTAGTCCAAACTCATCCAGAAAGCTATATCAGACTAGTCCGTGGTCTAGCGGACTAGTCCGGACTAACCGGCACTCAGCGGACTAGTCTGCAAGGGCGGACTAGTCCGGGTAACCACGAACTAGTCCGTGGTCACAAGGAGAAATTTGCATAGCCCATTCATATATATTTGAAGGTTCATAAATAGAGAATAGAGGGGCAAAACAAATCAATTAATCTTGATGAATTTGACCAGTAAGCATACAACAATCACACAATGATCATAATTCATCAAGATCTAGTAATTGACATAGTTTTTCGAGAAAATTTGAGGGAGATGATTTTCACAATTCAATCAACATTTTTGAAGAATTCATACAGGTATGCAACCTTTCAAGCCACACTCCGAGCATCAAGGATATTTAGTTCATTTCGGAGTTTGCAAAAACGCTTTTCATCAAGTGGCTTGGTGAATATGTCGGCCAATTGATTTTGGGTGTTGACATGTGAGATGGTTATGTCTCCTTTCATGGAATGGTCTCTCAAGAAATGATGTCTTATGTCTATGTGTTTAGTTCTAGAGTGCTCAACTAGATTGTGGGCAATTTTAATGGCACTCTCATTGTCACAAAGGAGAGGAATACGGTTCATATTGTAGCCGTAATCCCTTAGAGTTTGTCGCATCCAAAGGAGTTGTGCACAACAACTCCTGACTGCAACATACTCCGCTTCGGCTATGGATAGGGCAATGAAATTTTGTTTCTTGGAGGACCAAGAAACTAAGGATCTCCCTAGGAATTGGCATGTGCCGGAGGTGCTTTTTCTATCTACTTTGCACCCGGCATAATCTGCATCGGAGTAACGAATGAGATTGAATTTTGAGCCTTTTGGGTACCAAAGACCAAGGTTGGGTGTATGAACTAAATATCTCAAGATCCTTTTTATGGCTGTCAAGTGACATTCCTTAGGGTTGGCTTGAAATCTTGCACACAAACATACACTCAACATAATATCTGGCCTAGATGCACATAAATAGAGTAGAGATCCAATAATGGAGCAATATACCTTTTTGTTCGATGTTAGGTCCATCTTCATTGAGATCCAAGTTGCCATTTGTTGCCATGGGGGTCTTTATGGGCTTTGCCTTGTCCATGCCAAACTTCTTAAGTATGTCCTGCGTGTACTTGGTTTGGCTTATAAATGTTCCTTCCTTTTGTTGCCGCACTTGGAATCCCAAGAAGTATTTCAATTCTCCCATCATTGACATCTCAAACCTGTCTGTCATGATTTTGCTAAATTCCTCACAAAAAGATTGGTTAGTTGACCCAAAGATTATATCCTCAACATAAATTTGACAAATAAAAAGATAATTATCTACATTCTTTGTAAATAATGTATAATCTACTTTGCCAATTTGAAAACCATTCTCAATTAAGAAATCTCTAAGACACTCATACCAAGCTCTAGGAGCTTGTTTGAGGCCATAGAGAGCCTTACGCAATTTATATACGTGGTCGGGGAACTCTTCGTCTTCAAACCCGGGTTGTTGCTCCACGTACACCTCTTCCTTGATCGGTCCATTGAGGAAGGCGCTTTTCACGTCCATTTGGTACAGCTTGAAATCATGGTGAGTAGCATATGCAAGTAATATTCTAATAGATTCAAGCCTAGCTACTGGAGCAAAAGTCTCATCGAAATCCAAACCTTCGACTTGTGAGTACCCTTTGGCCACAAGTCGCACCTTGTTCCTTGTCACCACTCCGTGTTCATCTTGTTTGTTGCGGAAGACCCACTTGGTGCCGACGATGTTTGCATTGGGTCTTGCCACAATTTCCCACACCTCGTTCTGCTTGAAGTTGTTCAATTCTTCTTGCATTGCCACCACCCAGTCCGGATCCTTCAATGCATCCTCAATCCTGCGTGGTTCCAAAAAGGACACAAACGAATAATGCTCACAAAATTTAGCTATGCGAGATCTAGTGGTTACTCCCTTTTTGATGTCACCGATGATGTTGTCGATTGGGTGATCCCTTTGGACGCATTGGTGTACTCTTGGGTGTGGCACTTGAGGAGTTGTGTCTTCATGATTGTCCGCTTCTCCCCCTAAGTGATAGCCTTCATTGACTTGTTGATCATCTTCGTACTCTTGTGGTTGATCTTGTGTTGAAGCTCCCCCTTGATTGATGGTTTCCTCTTGTGGTTCATTTTCCTCATGTTCGTGTGAAGGTGGCTCTTGTGGTCGAACTTCGCCTAGAGCCATTCTTTTCAATGCTTGACATGGAGCTTCTTCTTTTCCTAATTCACATAGATCAACTTGCTCCTTTTGGGAGCCATTAGTCTCATCGAACACCACGTCACGTGCTACTTCAACAAGTCCGGAGGCCTTGTTGAAAACACGATAGGCGTAAGTGTTCGAATCATAACCAAGCAAGAAACCTTCATCGGACTTCGAAGCAAACTTTGAAGTCCTAGGCTTCTTGTTCAAGATGTAACATGGAGAACCAAAAACTCGAAAATATGAAATGTTTGGTTTGTTACCGGTAAGTAGTTCATAGGGGGTCTTTTTGAGTAGTCGATGAAGATAAAGTCAATTTGCGGCGTGGCAAGCGGTGTTGATCGCTTCCGCCCAAAATCGATTCGATGTCTTGTACTCATTGAGCATTGTCCTTGCCATCTCAATGAGTGTTCGGTTCTTTCTTTCGGCAACTCCGTTTTGTTGTGGCGAGTATGGCGCTGAAAATTCGTGCTTGATGCCCTCTTCATCAAGGTACTCCTCCACCTGTGTGTTCTTGAATTCCGTACCATTGTCGCTTCGAATACTCTTGATTGTCAATGAAAATTCGTTTTGAGCTTGCTTGAAGAATTTTTTGAGTGTTCCTTGTGTTTTTGACTTATCATGCAAAAAGAAAACCCAAGTGAAGCGAGAAAAATCATCAATGATAACTAAACTATATTTGTTACTGCTGATGCTTATGTAAGCAATTGGACCAAACAAGTCCATGTGAAGTAGTTCGAGCGGTCTTGTTGTAGTCATGACGTTCTTTGCGGGATGATGTGCTCCAACTTGCTTCCCGGCTTGGCACGTGCTACACGACCTGTCTTTCTCAAAAACAACATTCTTCAAACCGCGGATGTGATCGCCCTTGAGGAGTTTTTGAAGATTCCTCATACCAACATGCGCTAGCCATCTATGCCACAGCCAACCCATGTTGGTTTTTGCAATCAAGCATGTGTCGAGTTCGGCTTTATCCTTGTTGAAGTCAACAAGGTAAAGCTTTCCCTTCAACATACCCTTGAATGCAATGGAACCATCACTCCTCCTAGAGACGGTCACACCCTCATTAGTGAACAAGCAATTATAACCTTTGTCACATAGTTGAGATATGGACAGCAGGTTATAATCTAAAGATTCAACATGTAAAACATGAGAAAGCGTGTGTTTACAGGATATTGCAATTTTACCGGTACCGAGCACCCTTCCTTGACTATTATCTCTGAAGTAGATGCCCTCGTTTGGGTCCTCATTCTCTTCATATTCCACGGACATCCTCCTTTCTCCGGTCATGTGGTTGGTGCACCCACTGTCTAGCACCCATTTGGATCCACCGGAGGAATAGGCCTGCAAAAACAAATTATGCTTTGGTTTTAGGTACCCAAGCTTGCTTGGGTCCTTGGAGGTTAGTTACAACATATTTGGGCACCCACACATGGGATTTTGTGTTCCCATGGCGTGGCCCAACATAATAAGCATAGTCCTTGCCAAGATTGTTTCTCATTAACACATAGGAAGCATCAAAAGTTTTAAATAAAAGCTGCTGTTGTTTATGAGTCGGACTAGCCTGGGGGGCCGTACTTGTCCGGATGACCGGACTTGTCCGGACACCGACCGGACTAGTCCGGTATTCATGTGAGTTCAAGTTTTTATCCTTCGACTTACCAGTTTGAGAGGATCTTCCCTTCACAAAGAAGATCCTTCCCTTGTTATTCTTATGACTTCCAGCATGTAGCTTTTCATCACAAGAGTAACCAATGCCATACTTGACATTTGGAGGTCTTTGGACCAAGTATGCACTACGTGCATAGTTGATCTTCTTCTTGTCAAATATGCTACATTGGGTAGGATTTTTATCCTTTGTGGAGATTGATTTCCCTTTCAATCTGGTGTCAGTTTTACTACATGTGCACATATGAGCAAATTCAGTCTTAGTGGGTTGGGAAGGTGAGTTTGAAGAGGAGGAAGGTTCACTCCGCTTGAGTGACTCAACTTGCACTTCAAGGATCTTGTTAACCTTGATCAGGTCAGCAAGTTGGTCCTTGATTGCAACATTTGAGTCGGTTAACTCCAAGCAAGCTTTCTTGCTTGAAGCTAACTCAAGCTCTAGTGAATTATTTTTCTCCTTTTCAAGCTCTAGAAGTTTGTCAAGTTCGACATACTCCTCTTTTTGGGAGATGATCATGTCCTCTTGACGATCAATTAACCTTTCCTTCTCAACAAGCTGATCAAGTAGGAATTTCATTTTTGTTGCAGTTTTCCTATCTAGTCCATTTAGCATATCCTCATCATCACTATCTATTTCATCATCACTAGAGTAGGAATGCATGGAAGGGGTTTTGATGATTACCTTGCGTTTACCTTCTTTTGCCATAAGGCAAGTGCCATTTCCCTTCCTTGCACCGAGTGTAGGGAAGAGTGTAGATTTCTTGGACGTGCCCTCGATGGCTATGCTAGCCATCTCTTCTTCATCGGATGATGAGGACTCATCGTTTGAGTCCCACTCCTTCCCAATATGCGCTTGCTCCGCTTGTTTCTTCTTCTTGAAGAATTTCTTGGGTTGAGGCTTGGATTCTTTAGTCTTCTTCTTGTTCTCCTCATATGGGCAATCAACTATAAAGTGGTTATATTCACCACAATTATAGCACGCCCGTCTCAATTTTGGCTTTGTTCTTTCCTTGTACTTGCCTTCACTTGATTCTGTCCCTTGTTTTTTCTTCATTATTCTCTTGAACTTTTTCATGAACAATATCAAATCCTTTTCATCTAGCTCACTGCTCTCATCATCACTGTCCTCCTCTAGTTGTGCTTCTCTTGCTTCTTTGGATAGAGGCTTGAGGGTGGACTTTAAAGCAACTCCTTTCTTCTTAGCTGAGGTGAGGTCGGCAATTTCCTTGACATACTTTGCTTGTTTCTCCATCATTTCAAAGTTGATAATTTTACCAAGCAATTCATCCGGAGTCATACTTTTGTATCCGGGGCTTTCTCTAATCATGGAACATAGCGTGACATTGCGAGGCATAAAAGCTCTAAGGATGAGCTTCACAACCTTGTGGTCATTCCACTTCTTGCTCCCACATGATCGAACTTTGTTGACGAGTGTCTTCAATCGATTGTACATATCCTGAGGTGACTCGTCTTCCTCAATTGCGAATCTTCCTAGTTCGCCTTTGATCATCTCAATATTTGCTTCACGCACATGCCGGTCACCTTCATGTGCGGTTTGCAGAGTATCCCATATCTCCTTAGAAATTTCGAGTCCATCCACCTTGGTGAACTCATCCTAATTGAGTGAGGATGTGATCACAGCTGCGGCTTGAGCGTTTCTATGAATGGCCTACTCTTGACTTGGGGTGAGCTCTTCGTCGTCATCCGGAATATCTATCCCTGTGCATACAATATGCCATAAACTGGGGTTGAGGGAAATCAAATGCATTTTCATATTCTGCCTCCACATAGAGTAATCACTTCCATCGAAGTGTGGGGCTTTTCCAAGCGGGATAGATAAGTAATGGTTGTTATTGGAATTTAGACGATCATAGTTAAAAGGATATCGGGAGTAGTCGGTGTGACTACTCCCCTTCTTCTTCTCTTCAACCTTTGCTTTCCCTTTGGAAGGTGCCTTCTTTCTGAGGAGTGCCTTCAGCTCCAGCGTCTCCTCATCATTGTCCTCGAAGTCTTGAATGGCTTCGAGGTACTTCTCCACTTTTTGAATCTTGTCATTGTTAACCTCCTCTTGGTTGTTGATTTTGTGGACGTCCTTCATGTCCGACATGATCTCTTCGAGTGATTAGACTCTTTCTTGAAGAACCTGCTCTGATACCAATTGAATGTAGGCCTAGAGGGGGGGTGAATAGGCCTTTTTGAATATTTGTCGGATCCTGCAGCACTCAACAACCAGTTTAATACCAGAGATATTTGACTAGTCCGGTAAAGTGCGGACTAGTCCGGTGTTCACGGACTAGCTGATTAAACTTGATTGATTGGTTTGATTCATTTATGTGTACAGCGGAAGTATAGAATCAAACAACAGTTTAACAGCTATATACTGAATTATATCACAATTAAGTCTTATGTTTAACAATTTAACGTAAGATGAACAATGTGTATGAAACCCTAGATTAAGTTGATTAACTTGAATGATGAACAATGAAACAAGACACAAGTGTTTATACCGTGGTTCGGCTACCACAAAAGGCCACCTACATCCACGTTGAGGAGTCCACAAAAGGACCAGGTCTTCTCCAACCCTACCCTCATTGGATCGCCACGAAGGCCAATCCTCTTCCACTAATCACAAAGGGGTGAATAACCAAATTCAAGGGGCGATCTCACACTTTGAGAGCTCCCTTAGATTACAAATCACAATACCACCGAAAACACACTCAAAAGTTACAATTGAAATGCAGGAGTGTGTTAGAGAATCAAACCAAGAGCTCAATGTTGTGTAGCAAGTGTCTCTCCAATGATCTAGATTGAATCCTCAAAGGATTGGACGATTGTGCACTTAATTTCGTGGAGAGAGGTCGTTTTTGAGTCTCTTGGGAGGTGTGACGGAGCTAGGGTTCGAGAGAGTGTAAAAGTGGGCCGTGCAACTCTATTTATATGGTGTTTCTAAAAGTGACCGTTAGGGTTCAGAAAGTTCGGACTAGTCCGTGGTGGTCACCGGACTAGTCCGGTGTGCTGTGTGTAGCAAACCCTAAGTGAAAGTGCATCTAGGTTCCCTGTGGGTTTTGGATGATTGATGATGACAATTAAGTCGCTAATGAGCTCATGTGATCTTAGCACAGGTATGGACTCGATTGGAGACGCAAACCCTCAAAAAGGAAAAGGAAGGAAACGGAGTTGACTCGAAGCGTAGAAACTAGGGTTTCTAGCGCGTTGAGTTAGACTAGCCGTAGAAATAGGAGGGTGTGTGCGTAAAGTGCAAAGAGATCAAAGTAGAAGCTCAAGAGTGGTGGTTGAGGTAAAAATCCTATTTGGAGTTGAAGTTAGAGTAGTCTGGCAGGAGTGGCCGGACTAGTCCGCCTTAGGGCCGGACTAATCCGCTCCTGGCCAGACTAGTCCATTTTCACACAGACCAGAAGGTCCTGTGTGACTTCGGACTAGTCCCTAGTGGACCGGACTAGTCCGGGGTACCCCTTGAAGTGGAGTTTCGGGACTAAGTCCTAGAGAGCAGACTTGTCCGTTTTGGGGCGGACCAAAAGGTCCTGTGTGAGATCGGACTAGTCCGTCCTTGGGCCGGACTAGTCCGTGGTGCCGAGTGCAGAGAGGTTTTGTGACTAAGTCTGGGAAGGCCGGACTAGTCCGCCCTTGGGGCCGGACTAGTCCGTGGTCTTCAGACTAGTCCGTTTTCACACGAAACAAAAGGTTCTGTGTGAGATCGGACTAGTCCGGTAAGGGCCGGACTAGTCCGTTGTGGAAGTTACCGTTTGAATTTGAACTTTGGCAGGTAGCGTGACGATTGCCACGCAGTGCGACAGTGTCAGAGGGGTCAGTGGTCCCCTAGGCCGGACTAGTCCGGGCCTGAGGCCGGACTAGTCCGCCCTTTTGCTGAGGTCAGCAGTTTGGGCTCGGGACTCCTATAAAAAGGGGACCCCCGGCCTCATTTCAAAAACTCTCGAACCCTAGCGCCGCCACAGCCAACTTGGAGCACTCTTAAGCCTCTTTCTTGCCAACTTTCTCTCTAAAACTAATTCTTGTGTGGATTAGGGTTTAGTGAGGTGGAGAAGAGGAAGAACATCGCGCTTGTGCTCCCGGTTTGATCTCTTGCACTCATTGAGTCTTTGTGAGCTGTGGGTTGAGTGTGTTTTGCGTTGTTGATCATCTTTGTGGTGTGGGAGCCTCAGATTGTGAGAAGCCCCAACGAATCTTGTATTCGCACTTTGAGATAGTGGAGAACCAAGTTAGGCCCATGAGGTAAACTTGGTGAGGGAAGGGTTTGTGAACCCAGTCCTTTGTGGACTCCTCAACGGGGACGTAGATTCTTGTGTGGAATCGAACCTCGGGATAAAATCCTTGTGTCTCCGTGTTCTTCGCATTTTGTTTATTGCATACTTAGCTCTAGGGTTGCTAGTCTTGTCTTGTGCCTCACATTGCTTAATCTTGTTAAAACTTGACTCACTCTTGTGTTGATAGTTTCTAAACTTGTCTTAAACATATCCTCACTTGTAGCCTCGAGAAAATCCCCTTAAAACTTGCTAGAAACACTTTTTAGGGTTCTTCATGCAGGCTGACCGGACTAGTCTGCCCCCAGACCGGACTAGTCCGCCCCCTGTGATTTAATCTCGTTTTATTCAGTCATTTGCAGGTCGATTAGCCTATTCACCCCCCTCTAGGCAACTTTCAATTGGTATCAGAGCAGGACTCTCCACAAAGAGTCTAACAACTCGGAGAGATGGCCGGAGTGGTGAATGATGATGCCTCGAGCAGCAACTACGAGGCAATCCGTGAGGAGACGCTGGCCTATCAAGATAATCCAACGGACGATGAGGAGACTCGCCAACTCAAGGCGAAGCTCCGGGAGAAGCTGAACATCTCCAAGATCGATCCGTCGAACCAATCAAGTGGTAGTGGCAGAGTCAACTACAACCGACAAGGGTTCAACTATGAACGCCTTGCCGCCAACAACCACTACCTCTCCATCCCATTGGGGAAACCTCCCCAATTCGATGGAACTGATTACGGGATGTGGAAACATAATATGAAGATCCACCTCGTGTCACTCAACCCGGCGTTGTGGCAAATTGTCATGACCGGGGTGGAGATTCCGAAGGATGAGGACAACATCACTCAAGAACAAGCCATCCTCATCCACCGCAACGCTCAAGCTGCGGGTGTGATTATCTCATCTCTCTCAAGAGATGAGTTCAACCGGGTCGATGGCCTTGAGGTGGCCAAAGACATATGGAACACCCTCAAGACGGCGCATGAAGGAAATCGGGTGGTCAAGGAGGCCAAGATTGAGCTCATCGAAGGAGAGCTTGGGAGATTCGCCATCTTGGATGGTGAATCCCCCCAAGACATGTACAACCGGTTGAAGGTACTTATCAACAAGAGCCGATCATATGGCTGCACCAAGTGGACCGACCACGAGGTTGTGAAGAGGATGATCCGGGCATTCATGCCTAGGAACGTCGCTCTTTGCTCCATGATTCGAGAAAGCCCGGGGTTCACTCAAATGACCCCGGAGGAGGTCCTTGGTAGGATCATCAACCACGAGATCATGGAGAAGGAGGCGCTCTTCTACAACGACCTTCAGAAGTTCACCGCCTCCAAGATGAAGAACGTTGCACTCAAGGCAACACCCTCTTCAAAGGAGCAAGAGGAAAGTGATGAGGAGAGCCTCGACACCGATGAGGAAGAGGCCTTCTTCATCAACAAATTCAGGAGAATGATGAGGAGGAAGAAAGGTGGATACAACCATGAGTGCAAAGGGAAGGAAAGAGCAAGGCCCAAATCAAAAAGGTCTTGCTACAATTGTGGCGAGTATGGGCACTTCATCGCTGATTGCCCACATGAAGAAGCAAAGAAGAAGAAGGAGGGCAAGCCTCAAGATAAGAAATTCTTCAAGAAGAAGTGGCCCTCCGGACAAGCTCACTTGGGGAAGGAGTGGGACTCTAACGATGAGTCCTCCTCCGAAGAAGAAGAGGAGAAGATGGCTACCATAGCCATCAGGAGGAGCTCCAAGGGAAGCAAGCTCTTCCCCAACCTCAACGACGACTACAAACCTACTTGCCTTATGGCAAGGGAGGGAAGGAGAAAGGTAACATCTCATCCCTCCTCCACAACTTCCTCGCAAGATGAATTTGATAGTGCTAGTGAGAATGAACACATGTTTAAGGACATAAGCAAAAGCACCTTGCGAAGGATGAAATTGCTTATGGATGAGATCTTTGATAAGGAGGATCTCATCAATAGACAAGAGGACATGCTCATCCTTGAGAAGGAGAGATGTCGAGAGCTTGATGAACTCCTTGAGCTCGAAAGAGAGAAGAGCAAGGCATTGGAACACGAACTTGCTCTAGGTAAGAAAACGTGTTCAAGTCTTGAGGAGAAAACAATTGAGCTCAAGGATGAACTTGGGAACTTGTCAAAAGTTAACAAAATCCTTGAGACTCAAGTTGAGTCTCTCAAGAACAATGTAGCCTCTTCCTCTAAGAGCTCAACCTTCTCAAAGGCCTCATCCAATGCAACTCCGCCTTGCAAGTGCTCTAACTTAATCCTTAAGCTTAAGGATGAACTCAACTTAGCACAAGGCAAGCAAGCACCTAAGGGTGCCATCTTTGACAAGGAGAAGGTGGCGTATGCACGAAGTGCATACACCAACACAAGACCTCTCCATGTCAAGGATGGTCTTGGCTATACTAGAGGTGGAAGGCATACCGCCAAAACCTCCAAGTATGGCAAAGACATGATTGTCTTTGTTAAGGGGAGTTCATCCCCAACTAAAATTGAAAAGAACTCACCCTCTAGCAACAAATTGCCTAAATCTGAATCGCACCCTCTATTCCATGATTTTGATGCATCTTATGTGCTAAAGAGGAACAAACACGGCAAAGTGTTTGCTAGATATGTTGGGCCACTCCGCAAGAGCCCCAAGCCTTGCGTGTGGGTGCCCAAATGCCTAACTACTAACGTGAAAGGACCCAACTCCGCTTGGGTACCTAAAAGGAAGGCATAAATTGTTTTGTAGGCTTACTCCTCCGGTGGATCAAAATGGGTGTTGGATAGCGGATGTACCAACCACATGACCGGAGAGAGGAGCATGTTCATAGAGTATGAGGAGAACGAGGACCCAAGTGAAGGAATCTTCTTTGGGGATAATAGCCAAGGGAAAATCCTTGGCTCCGGTAAAATTGCTATCTCCTCTTCGCATACGTTATCTAATGTTTTGCATGTTGATTCCCTAGACTATAATCTCCTATCCATATCACAGCTTTGTGATAAAGGATATAAGTGTGTTTTTTCTAGTGAGGGTGTGAATGTTCTGAGAGAGGGTAATGACTCAATAGCCTTTAAGGGAGTGCTCAAGGGAAAGCTGTATCTTGTGGACATTACCACGGATAAGGCTCAACTTGACACATTCTTAATGGTGAAAGCCAACATGGGATGTCTTTGGCATAGAAGGCTAGCCCATGTTGGAATGAGGAACCTTCAAAAGCTCCTTAAAGGAGAGCACGTTCGTGGCCTAAAGGATGTGGTATTTGAAAAGGATAGGCCATGTGGTGCGTGCCAAGCGGGAAAGCAAGTAGGAGCTCAACACCCCTCTAAGAATGTCATGACGACAACTAGACCTTTGGAGTTACTCCATATAGATCTTTTTGGCCCCATTGCTTACATTAGCATCGGTGGCAACAAGTATGGTCTAGTCATCGTTGATGACTTCTCTAGATATACTTGGGTGTTCTTCTTGCATGATAAGAGTGAAACCCCCGATGTCCTCAAGAAATTCCTAAGGAGAGCTCAAAATGAGTTCACCTTAAGGATAAAGGCTATAAGGAGTGACAATGGCACCGAATTCAAGAACATGCAAGTAGAAGAGTTCCTAGATGAGGAGGGCATCAAGCATGAGTTTTTCGCTCCCTATTCTCCTCAACAAAATGGAATTGCCGAAAGAAAGAATAGGACCCTTATTGAGATGTCAAGGACGATGCTAGATGAGTACAAAACATCGGACCGGTTTTGGGCGGAAGCGGTTAACACCGCTTGCCACGCCGTAAACCGACGGTACCTTCATCGCCTCCTCAAGAAGACTCCTTATGAGCTTCTCGTTGGTAAGAAACCCAATGTTTCTTACTTTCGTGTTTTTGGTAGCAAGTGTTATATCCTCAACAAGAAGCCTAGGACTTCGAAGTTTGCTTCAAAGTCCGATGAGGGTTTCTTGCTTGGATATGACTCAAACACTCATGCGTACCGTGTGTTCAACAAATCCTCCGGAATTGTTGAAGTAGCACGTGACGTGGTGTTTGACGAAACCAATGGCTCTCAAGTGGAGCAAGTTGATCAACATCCCCTTGATCAAGAGGAACCTCCACTAGAAGCTCTAAGGAAAATGGCACTTGGAGATGTTCGCCCACAAGAACCATCTCAAAGCCCAAGTGACCATCATCATTATGAAGTAGGTCAAACCCCCATTGGACAAGTTGGAGATCCACTAGATACTCCCCAAAATGATAATGGGAATGAAGATCAAGGAGGAGGCTTGGATCAAGGGGGAGACCAAAGTGAAGAAGATGAAGCAAGTGATTCAAGAGCTCAACCTCCGCATCCTCGTGTTCATCAAAGTGTTCAACGGGATCATCCCGTTGACAACATTCTAGGAGATATCACAAGAGGAGTAACGACACGTTCACGTGTTGCAAACTTTTGTGAGCATTTCTCCTTTGTCTCATCCTTGGAACCCCATAAGGTTGAAGATGCCTTAAGAGATCCGGATTGGGTAGTTTCCATGCAAGAGGAGCTCAATAACTTTGAAAGGAACAAGGTTTGGGAGCTTGTCAAGCGCCCACAAGCTAATGTTGTTGGAACCAAGTGGGTGTTCCGCAACAAACAAGATGAGCATGGCGTGGTAACTAGGAACAAGGCACGACTTGTGGCAAAAGGGTACTCACAAGTTGAAGGATTGGATTTTGATGAGACATTTGCTCCTGTAGCTAGGCTTGAGTCAATTCGGATATTACTAGCCTTTGCTACTCATCATGACTTCAAGCTCTACCAAATGGATGTTAAGAGTGCATTCCTTAATGGCCCAATCAAGGAAGAAGTTTATGTAGAGCAACCTCCAGGGTTTGAAGACCAAGACTATCCTAACCATTTTTACAAATTGCGAAAGGCTCTTTATGGCCTCAAGCAAGCTCCTAGAGCTTGGTATGAGCGCCTAAGAGACTTCCTAGTTGAAAATGGTTTTAGGATAGGCAAAGCGGATTATACCCTTTTCACAAAGCACTTCAACGAAGATATTTTTGTGTGCCAAATATATGTGGATGACATCATATTTGGTTCCACAAATAAGGTGTTTTGTGATGAGTTCTCCAAGATAATGACGAAGAGGTTTGAAATGTCCATGATGGGTGAGTTGAAGTTCTTTCTAGGATTTCAAGTAAAACAACTCAAAGAAGGGACGTTCATAAGTCAAACTAAGTATACACAAGATATTCTAAGGAAGTTTGACATGGATAAGGCAAAACCCATCAAAACCCCTATGGGGACAAATGGACACCTAGACCTAAATGAGGATGGTCCAAGTGTGGATCAAAAGTTATATAGGTCTATGATTGGTTCACTTCTCTATCTTTGTGCATCTAGGCCTGATATCATGCTAAGTGTGTGTATGTGTGCTCGCTTTCAAGCGGCACCTAAGGCTTGTCATTTGACCGCCGTTAAAAGGATCTTGAGATATCTAGTACACACACCTTCCCTAGGACTTTGGTACCCCAAAGGATCTAAGTTTAACCTCATTGGATATTCCGATGCGGACTATGCGGGGTGCAAAGTTGATAGGAAGAGCACATCGGGTACATGCCAATTCTTGGGTCGATCTCTAGTGTCTTGGTCCTCCAAGAAGCAAAACTCTATTGCTCTCTCCACCGCCGAAGCGGAATATGTTGCAGCCGGAAGTTGTTGTGCACAACTTCTTTGGATGCGACAAACCCTTAGGGATTATGGGATTACCTTGCGCAACATTCCACTCTTGTGTGACAACGAGAGTGCCATCAAGATAGCCCATAATCTGGTGGAGCACTCTAGGACCAAACACATAGACATTCGACACCATTTCTTGCGAGATCACTCAATGAAGGGAGATATTGTAATTTCTCATGTGAGGACGGAACATCAACTCGCGGATATCTTTACCAAGCCTCTTGATGAGAAGCGTTTCTGTGAGCTAAGAAGTGAGCTCAACATTTTGGATTCTAGGAATGTGGCTTAAACCACATTTCTCACTTTTTGAGCTATATTTCGAAAAACTCTTCTCTATCTTAATTTCTCTTCAAAAAAACTGTTTGAGAGGACTTTGTCTTGGAAATGGATCAATTTTTTTATACTTTCTTCATTAATCATGTTTGCATTGCTTGTTGTCCAAAAGGACCAATGATTGGAGGGCAAAGCTCTAAAATACAGTTTTTCAGCCCAGTCGGACCGGACTAGTCCGCCATATTGGACGGACAAGTCCAGGTCTAGACTAGTCCGCGGCTAGTCCGCATACCGGACTAGTCCGCTCTGAGGCCGGACTAGTCCGGAGGCAGACTAGTCCGCGTCTGGTCCGCGCACCGAACTAGTCTGTCCTGGCACCGGACTAGTCCGACCCTTGGGGGCTTAAACCCCCAGGGTCGGCCCAGACCCCTCCTCTTCCTCTCACTCGCGCCTCTCCCTCTCCCACGCTCAAGCAACCGCCTCTTTTGGCGATTTTTCGCTCCAACCACCAAATCTCGATTCCAATCCGTGCATTGGATCCCTTGGGAGTGAGGGATTGTTTCCCCGCGCTTCACCTTCGCAATCCATCGTCGATTTCGTCGATTCTCGCGGATTTAAGAAGGTATTCTAGCTTTTTCAAAAACTTTCCCCATTTTTGATTCTTGAGGTTTTTGATAGGAACACCTTCATAGATATTGCTCCATATACCCTTGTGATCATAGCCTAGGAGTATTGCGCGCTGATCTGAAGATTTTTCGATGATTCGATTAGGGTTAGGGTTTATCTTGCGCAACCTGGACTAGTCCGGCCCTTGGCGGACAAGTCCGCCCGGCGGACTAGTCCGCCCCTGGGGCGGACAAGTCCGGTTTGCACAGAGCAAACCCTAGTCCTAGTCTTCTCTTGAGACTTCTTCCGCAATGCTTCCATCTCCTTGGACTCATACCTTCCCGTCTATGTATTTTCCGCAGCATGTCGAACTCGGAGCGCTCCCCTTCTCGTCTCAACCCCGCGAGCGATGAAGCACGCCCCGAGACCTATCGGGGCCGCACCGAGGAGAGAGGTGCGGAAGTACCCCGGGAGGGCCGCACCAAGGCTCAAATCGTCGAAGCGAGGACAAAGGTTGCCCTCATTAAGGTGCAGAAAGAAAAAGAAGAAAGGCGGCTGAAGGCACTCGAAGCCTCCAAAGTAGCTGCCACTATCTACAATGAGGAAGAAGTCTTGGCACGAGCAACTGCCGAATCTCTCAATGAGCTAAGGAAGAAGAAGAGACAAGACAGGGAGGCTCACAACTCCAGGGCCGTTGAGGCCAATGCTCCCAAAAGGAAGAGACTCATCACTGCTGGCGAGAAGGCAAAGGGCAAGGAGCAAGCCCAAAGGGAAGAAGAGCCAAGGGTCAAGCGTGACCCTAAGAAAGAAAAGGCTCCGGCTCCAATCGAGCCGAAGAAGAAGAAGCCCTCCGTCAAGGTGCCAGCCAAGAAGGCAACCGGAGGAGTTTTGATTCGTGAAAAAGGGAAGGCTCAGGCTGTTGGCCCTCTTGTGATGCACAGTCCAGCACGTAATCCAAACCGTCAGCCCAACCTCTCAGCTAACACATTCAAAGGAAAAGGAGCTGAGAAGGCCAGGAGGCTCAGAGACGAGAATGTCTATAGGTATGAGAGGTCCACCGCCGACCCTCGGTTCTGGTGTGACTTCCATTGCGATTACTATCGCACAGTCTACCAGGCCATGAAGAAGCCAGTGATCCAGGCTCAATGGGTGGACTGGACCTATATGGCCAAGAAGAAGCACGAGGCGTTTGACGCAGTGATCGAGGCAGCTGAGCGCCACGGAATGAAGGACATTCTCGGGTTCAAGTATGACTGGAATGAGGAGGTCATAGTTCAGTTCTATACCACGGTTCACTTCCACTCTCGTGGTGACCGTGCAATCACTTGGATGACCAACGGTGAGCAGTACTATGCCACTTTTGAGGTTTTTGCTCATGCTCTTGGTCTGGAGAGTCACCTGGAACATGAGATCATTATCTCCAATCTCAAGGCCATGGACAGGGATGACATGAGCTATATGTACCCTCCTCACGTCAAGTGTGAAGCTGGACTGGCCAGGAACATCCTCCCGTTCTACAGCATCCTCAACAGAATTCTTAGGAGGACAGTGGCTCCGAAGGAAGGGGATGCAGGGATCATCCAGGGTCACCTCAGGCACCTGTTGGCTCTCATCGATGGACATGAGATGTTCAACCTTGTAGATTACATCTTTGATGATATCTACAACATCTCACACACACCCAACTGTGCCTGTGGCTATGCCCCATACATTATGTTTCTGATCGAGAAGGTGTCCGAGATTGTGGTTGTGAAGGACACCACTCACCAGCCTCTTCGACCCCAGATGCCTCCTACTGTCCAGATCCCTCCGCGCCGGAAGAACGCGGATCCTCCCTCTCAGCCGGAGGAACCTCGTGGTGGAGCCTCTTGTCGTGCCACTCACTCACCCGGTGGCTCCTCTAGCAGCGGAGTCCTCAAGTTTCTTCGGTCCATCTTCACTTCGTGCCGCAAAGCTGAGGTGCGAGCTCAGTGGACTGAGCGCTACGTGAGGAAGCTCTGCGACAAGATGGAGATTCCGATGAGCCCTGAGGCCTCCGACGACGAGCTCACTCCATACCCCCTTCTCACCCCTGAGGAGTTGACACTCTTGGGTGAGACGGAGGGTACCTCCTCACCGGGCTCCGACGACGACGACGATCATGAGGAAGACGTCGAGGACCCGGAGGCCACGGAGAGCGACTCCCGCAATGGCGACAGTGATGAGGACGAGGACTAGCTTTTGGGTCCTTGTCCCCCCTCTTCTTTTCCTTTTTGGTGCCTTGATGCCAAAGGGGGAGAGTTAGGGGGAGTTAGTCCTTTGTGTGGAGTTGGGGAGGTAGTCGGTAGTCCTTTGTCGTGTGTGTGTTCTTGGCTTTTGGACCTAATTTGTAACTTATTCATGCTACTTGGATGTTTACATTTGTGCAAGACTTGCTAATGTTGTTAAATATCAATATAATGTTCCTATTGTCAATCTTTTGATTATATTGATGTTTTTTATGTCTTGTCACAATTGTTGAGCACATCACATAGGCACCCCACCATAACGTGTGTGGGTATGAAAGATCTCCTCCACCTCTTTTACATGCTGCATACATTGAGGGGGAGTCATTCATACGCACACAAGTTATGAAAACCAAAATTTATACTCTTATTTGTGAAGGACTTGATGTGTTGTCATCAATCACCAAAAAAGGGGAGATTGAAAGTGCATCTAGGTTCCCCGTGGGTTTTGGATGATTGATGATGACAATTAAGTCGCTAATGAGCTCATGTGATCTTAGCACAGGTATGGACTCGATTGGAGACGCAAACCCTCAAAAAGGAAAAGGAAGGAAACGGAGTCGACTCGAAGCGTAGAAACTAGGGTTTCTAGCGTGTTGAGTTAGACTAGCCGTAGAAATAGGAGGGTGTGTGCGTAAAGTGCAAAGAGATCAAAGTAGAAGCTCAAGAGTGGTGGTTGAGGTAAAAATCCTATTTGGAGTTGAAGTTAGAGTAGTCTGGCAGGAGTGGCCGGACTAGTCCGCCTTAGGGCCGGACTAGTCCGCTCCTGGCCAGACTAGTCCGTTTTCACACGGACCAGAAGGTCCTGTGTGACTTCGGACTAGTCCGTAGTGGACCGGACTAGTCCGGGGTACCCCTTGAAGTGGAGTTTCGGGACTAAGTCCTATAGAGCGGACTTGTCCGTTTTGGGGCAGACCAAAAGGTCCTGTGTGAGATCGGACTAGTCCGTCCTTGGGCCGGACTAGTCCGTGGTGCCGAGTGCAGAGAGGTTTTGTGACTAAGTCTGGGAAGGCCGGACTAGTCCGCCCTTGGGGCCGGACTAGTCCGTGGTCTTCAGACTAGTCTGTTTTCACACGGAACAAAAGGTTCTGTGTGAGATCGGACTAGTCCGGTAAGGGCCAGACTAGTCCGTTGTGGAAGTTACCGTTTGAATTTGAACTTTGGCGGGTAGCGTGACGATTGCCGCGCAGTGCGACAGTGTCAGAGGGGTCAGTGGTCCCCTAGGCCGGACTAGTCCGGGCCTGAGGCCGGACTAGTCCGCCCTTTTGCTGAGGTCAGCAGTTTGGGCTCGGGACTCCTATAAAAAGGGGACCCCCAGCCTCATTTCAAAAACTCTCGAACCCTAGCGCCGCCACAGCCAACTTGGAGCACTCTTAAGCCTCTTTCTTGCCAACTTTCTCTCTAAAACTAATTCTTGTGTGGATTAGGGTTTAGTGAGGTGGAGAAGAGGAAGAACATCGCGCTTGTGCTCCCGGTTTGATCTCTTGCACTCATTGAGTCTTTGTGAGCTGTGGGTTGAGTGTGTTTTGCGTTGTTGATTATCTTTGTGGTGTGGGAGCCTCAGATTGTGAGAAGCCCCAATGAATCTTGTATTCGCACTTTGAGATAGTGGAGAACCAAGTTAGGCCCGTGAGGTAAACTTGGTGAGGGAAGGGTTTGTGAACCCGGTCCTTTGTGGACTCCTCAACGGGGACGTAGATTCTTGTGTGGAATCGAACCTCGGGATAAAATCCTTGTGTCTCCGTGTTCTTCGCATTTTGTTTATTGCATACTTAGCTCTAGGGTTGCTAGTCTTGTCTTGTGCCTCACATTGCTTAATCTTGTTAAAACTTGACTCACTCTTGTGTTGATAGTTTCTAAACTTGTCTTAAACATATCCTCACTTGTAGACTCGAGAAAATCCCCTTAAAACTTGCTAGAAACACTTTTTAGGGTTCTTCACGCAGGCTGACCGGACTAGTCCGCCCCCAGACCGGACTAGTCCACCCCCTGTGATTTAATCTCGTTTTATTCAGTCATTTGCAGGTCGATTAGCCTATTCACCCCCCTCTAGGCAACTTTCACTAAGTGTCCCGAAATATCGGACTAGTCCGGCTGAAAGCGGACTTGTCCGATTTCGCTACTGGAAATCTTCGGACTAGTCCGATGTCCATCGGACTTGTCCGGACATGTGAAACCCTAAGTGTGTTGTATGACGAGTCCGCACTTGGAGGACTTGTCCAATTTTGATCAGTGGGGTTTTTCAGACTAGTCCGTGTGAACATCGGACTTGTCCGAAGTGGATCAGAAAGGATATCGGACTAGTCCAGTTGATAACGGACTTTTCCGATTTTGTGTGACTTGTGTAGTGTTTTGAGGACTAGTCCGCACTGGGGAGGACTAGTCTGATTCTAGTCAGAAAGATATCGGACTAGTACGACAGATATCGGACTTGTCCGATCTGGTGCAGAAAGGTTTATCGGACTAGTCCGGTGGTGAACGGACTAGTCCGGTCCTGTGTAACTCTGTGTAATGTGTGTGTTTAATTATCATTGAGCTCTTGGGGTGTGTTTCCTTAACACACTCCATACAAAATAATCTGCTATTCTTTTTCCTTGAGCTCATTTCCACTTTGCTCCTCCTCATCCCTTCTTTTTGGTATTTTGCTCATTTTTCTATTATGGGTCTGCATTCATCTCAACAAAGAGGTTAGGATCCCAATTGCTTGTCATAAATCATCCAAAACCCACAAGGGAGTCCTAGATGCACTTTAATTTGGGCATGACATATCATTGACAAAGTGTTTCTTGTTTGATTGTGGAGTCTATGATGTGCCATGCCTGAGGAATGTCATTTGCTACTTAAAACATGACTATAAGGATCCTTGTAGGCGAGTCTTTCACTGCTTTACCTTACCTATACTTAGTATTCACCCTGCATATGTCTATTGAGACGGGTTAGTCTTGTTGAGCCTTAAGCTCACGTTTGCAGTTAACAAGTTTTTGCAGATTACACGACTGATGACGAGTTCGACGATGAGGCTGCACCCCCTCCAGGGTTTATAACCGAGTGGGAGCCCTACACACCGCCATAAGTTTGGTGAGTGAGGGTTGCTAGTGCGAAGCATCCGGGGCATGGATGACTTTGTTTTTGCATAGCTAGTACAGAGAGTGTAGCTATGAAGTATAGGTCACTTTCCTTTTCGCTTAGTATTGTAAAACTTCCGTTGTGTTTATAAATAAAGACTTGGTATTGTATTTTATTCTCATTCTTTTCTTGTATATTGTTGGGTGTCGCATCGGACGACACCACCAGTGAGATCCTTGGATGTCGGGACTCCGGTCCCCACATATCAGTGGTTCACCTAATATCTACTATCACAATATTTCCCCTATGTATTAGTATTTTGCCTTTTCTTCTTATAGTTTATGCTATATAAGTGGGACATATTTATGCTATGTGTTAGAGCATTTATTTTTGTAGCTTTCATTGAAGTGGGACATATTTTTTGTCTTATTAGTTCTAGAATGGAAAGCCCTATGAAGATTGTTGTTGGTAGTTACAATAAAGAAGGCAATATGAAGTTTAGTGACTCTAGCAGTTTAGGCTCCTTTCACAGTCCATCGGATCCTTTTCCGAATATAAAAATTAAAAAGACTTCATAGGATCTCGACCCGGAATATGATCCTGTCGACAAGGTATGGATCACGAATCTTAACTTCAGCAGTTTAAGTTAATGTTTGTTGTCAAGTATACGAAGTCTTATAATTCTTTTCTACCTAGATTAATCGTGAAGACCACGAGGTGACTTCGGCTCCTAAAACCGCAGAAGGTTCTCCAATGGATGAATCCTCAGGTTCACTCAAGCGGAAACGAGGGCAACAAGGTCCCAATAAGGGTCCATTGGACCACATCATGTACATAACAAGGGTCGGTGCAGGTGGGCTTCCCCAAGAACCACTGGATTCAGTTACAAAGTACTGAAATTCATGCGGTTTTCTTGTTAGAGAGCTTGTGCCGATCACAACCGAGAATTATGTGTTAAAGGTGGTAAACTAACTTATGTGTTATTATATTCTATAACGACACTTCGACGTCAGGTAAGAGGTAAGGTACGCCACCGAGAGCTGATCAATCTCGGTAAGCTCAGCATACGAGGAGTGGTATGTGATATTTCCGTGGCTTAGCATTGAAAGTCAATATGAGTCTCTGAAGCTTTTCATGTTTCTGAGAACATATGACACGCGGTACTCCAGAGTGACACAAAATTAGTGGGAGCCCCCGTCGGGTGGTGGATAACCCGATAGTATGCATCTCTAGAACTATTCATGTTCTATGGGAGCATGCAAAACACGTATGTCCGATTGTGTATAAGCCGGTTCGTGCGGGAGTCTTCGCTGTACAGACGTAGTACAGCCATGTACCTTGGGACATGATTTCGCTCAAGGGCGACTCACATCAGAGTCATATGCATTTACTTTCAAATATATATCTGGGTATTGTGACTGCATGTCATGTTTCCCCGAACCGCCCTTGTGGTGTGCAGGTGTGACAGGGGATTGTTTGTCTTCTGCAGCTACACTGACTACAGTAGCGACCCATGTAGAACACGTTTGCGAGTGAACGATACTAGGGCCACCTATAGACGTATCTGGATATACCAGTTAGAATTTTCTTTGGTGAGGCACGTAGTACCGTCAGTATAGAATTTGATACTTGACCATCCCCAAACGACAGAATGGCTGCATTACGTTTTGGAAAGTCCGACTATCTGGTGCTGGTAGGCTTGGACTCCGCAAAATGGGTTGTGACTCGACAAAGGGTTAGAACCAAGACTCTTTACTTCTGCAGAAGTTTGCTCAACTTCACTGGATTATGATTTTGGTTAGTTGTTATTTACCATAGGGGTATGCTATATGATCGAAAGCTCTTGAAGACCTCTACAACTTTTCTGGTTACCATCAAGGCAGAAAAGCTTGATAATCTGTTGAGATTTGGAGTATATTTAAACTGCTCCAGATGACCATACCATTGTATCAGTCTCTGTATTTTTGCCATAACTCACTGTAAAAAAATCTTCTGCCATATTGTGATACATATCTGGAAAGGGTAGAAAGAGATATACATATTTTTTATTCATAGTTTTTCCTGATTCAAATTTGAGTGAAATCAAATTTTGAGTTCAAAACAGTGAACTGCAGGACTTCTGGTGAAAACCAGTCAGTTCATCTGTTAAGTTTGGATAGTTATAGATTTTAATCCAGAATAGTGACATGGTCACATATATACATTTCTGGAAATCTTAGGAAGTCCTCTATCAACTTTATATTTCACTCATGACCTGAATCTTCGTGCGACTGTGCTTAATTCCTATTGCCGCAAACTTGGTTCTGGCAGACCAGAACTTGAAACAGTTTGTGCATAGTTTCGAATTTGCGCGCTATACCTCGAAATTTTTTTGTAAGACTGAACTCTTTTACTTATGGATTTTTAACTTGATGTTATACAATGTTTATTGTGTCATTACCTCAATATATTGTTATGATATACCTGTATAAATTGTGGAAATAACCACATATACAGGGGAGGTTCTGTCAAAATTTCTAGAAAACTTGGGTCAAATTTAAACCTGTATAGATTCTACTTCATAGATCACTTGGAGCTGTATGAGTACAATATGGAAAGGTTGTAAAGTGTACTACAACTTTTGTATTCAACCCAACGTCTGGTTCTGATATTTTCTGTATAAAAATTTTGAATTTATACAGGAAGGTCAGCTGGAACAAACTGTGATTACTACTCCAGCTTTAAATTTTTCTTGAACTATTGGAAGTTGGAAACCTTTTCATTATTCAAGTATCCTTTCCACAGATGGCGGATTTGATGGTACACTTACTGAATTGATGGGTGTTCGCGACGTGTGCTCTTCGAAGAGATTTTCCGGAGTTGTTGATAGCGCTGCTTCAACAGTTCGGGTATCGCGACATACCGAGCTATTGGGGCAGGGAATTCGATGACGGAGGTGTGAAAAGATGCACCATCTATGTCGATGTGCCCGCTGGTCTGTCATATATTGGATGGGCTCATTTCTCCATCCAAGTGAAAGGGACTCAGTTGGAAGACACGTGGTGTTTTGCCGCGAGTGTTGCTATTGCGAGGTTTTGCAAGCTTCATTACCGTAATATGGTGGGCACTCCGTTCGCGCTCTTTCCAGTCGATGGTAGAGCTGGTGATGAGTGGGCGAGTCGAATGGGTGCAGCTTACAGCATTCACGAAGAGGTACCCAAGATAATCTTGGTGTTATATGCAGCATCATCGTGTCAAGTGAGCTTTACACAACATGCTAGCATTGAAGGGTTGATGGGTGATCTGAAGCAAGCTATGACTTGAGGAGATCACTTTGAGTGGGCCAATGACTCACTTAGAGCCATGATTGCTCCTCTCAATCGACGTCTAAACGTTAAGGAGAATTTGTGGCACCGAGCTGTTCAAGATCTATTGGAAGCTCGCCAAGAAAAGCACTACGCAGAAAGCGCGTTGGAGGCGAGTCAACTTGAGGTGCAGCAGCTGGATGATCAGTTGGGTACGGTGACTCAAGAACGGGATCAATCCAGGGAGGAGACTCAGGATTGGAAAGCCAGTTGCGAGAATGCACAGAAGGAACTAGAAGCCTTTAAGACGTTTCTGCTACAGGCTGATGTGAAATCATTAGTTGCCGCGACATCATCGATGGTGGGTGAGGCAGCAGCCCCTGCTCCAGCACCCGCACCTGTGGCACCAAATCTTGAGGACGAGGATGAAGAAGATCCTGAGATACTCGAGTACACAGAAGAGGATGTATCGAAGTAGGATGGGGCAGCACTCCTGCCGTCACGGGGCTACATATAGTTAGTAGTTGCTCGTTGTCAGTGGTTTTGAACCGGCAGATCTCCCGACACTACTAAAAGTGTTTGCGGAGTTTGAGGTTCGGTGTGGGCACGCGGAGATTCAAGAAGGTGATATGTAAAATGACACAGGAGACATAGAGATTTACGTGGTTCGAGCCGCCTGAGCGTAATACCCTACTCCACGGGGTGTGTTAGTGTTGTATTGGATGTATGAGCTCAACGTGAGTTGAGAGCGCGTGTGAGTCGATCAGTCTATCCCTGAGCAGGTCAGATCAGATCTCCCTCTATGTATCGTTGGCCTGTCCTTTTATAGTATAAGGACAGGCCGTTACAAGTTGGCCTGGCCCGACATGTGGCCCCGGTGGTTACTAATATTGATACACATTTGATGCGCTTAATTACCCTTAATGACCGAGTTACGGGCTTCAACAACACCGTTTTTTTTTTACCGGTGAAAAACTGCAAGGGAGAACCCCGGTAGCCATAAAATATATATTAAAAGAGACAAGGAAATAGTGATTTACAGTAGCTCAGTAGAGCTTGAGTAGGTGTTCCAGAGGGAGGAACATCCTTTACAAACCCTGAAGCCACACGAGCACACTAGCCCTATCCTCCGGCTTAAAACGGCAGGCCTGAAGCCTTGTAGAAGCAATGAAGGATTGTTTCCAAGCATTTACAGAGGGAGTAGAGTTTCTGAAAATGACATTGTTACGAGCAATCCAGATCTCCCAGGCCGCTATGGAGAAGGTTTCCATGAAGGCGCTACGACCCCAACTGAGCTTGGCTTTTTGCAGGGTATGAAAGAATGGGATGTCGTGGTCCCAGTGAATCCCAAGGACATTCTAGCATGCCATGCTGAAGGAGCAGTTAAAGAAGAGATGGTATGTGAGTTCCTCCACATTGTCAGCACAGAGTATGCATGTGTAGTCGTTCCCGTCAATCGTGATGTTTTTTCTCTTCAGGAGGTTGCGTGAGTTGAGCCGGTCCCGAAACATCAGCCACATGAAGATCTTTATTTTCTTTAGCACCTTTGAGGCCCAAATCCAGCTAAAGGGTGTTGGTGGGTTGATGTGTTTGTAATAGTTTTTGTAAATAAGTTTGGAGCTGAAAGTTCTTGTTCCCCCGATTGGAGTCCACTCATCCTGTAAAGCTTCCCTGTGTGAAATTTCCTCCAGCATGGCCTCCAGATTGGCCAGTTCCAACAGTACTTCCTCCGACAGTGGTTGAAAAAAGTGATTGCCATGGTCTGGGTTGCTGAGGTATTGGGCCATTGAGATGTTGGTTCTTTTTGCGAAGGAGTATAAACGGGGCATGTCCCTTCTGAGTAGGTGATCTTCCCACTGATCGTGCCATAGTCGAATTGTGTCCCCTGTGGCAATTTTGACTTTAAAATTCCTGAGAAAAGAATCAGATAGGCTCACAACATCCCTCCACCAGAAGGATCCTTTTCCTTTTGTGCCATGCGGGGGTTTACCATTGCTGCAATAGCGCTGGTTGATGAGGTGAACCCAGGGGATGTCTGCTTTGTTATAGATTTTCCAGAGGAATTTCATGAGCAAGGTTCCATTCATTGTGATGAGGCTTTTCAGACCCAGCCCTCCATTTTCCTTTGGTGTTTTGACTTGGTTCCAGGCCACCAGGGGCCGGCCTTTTCCAGCGATGTCCGAGCCTCTACATAAGCATTGTTTTCTGGCTTTGTCAATAGCTTTAATGACTAACTGTCTCAATTTGATGGTACACATCGCATAAATTGGGATGGCGGACAAAACGCTGTTGATAAGTGTGCATCGACCAGCCATTGATAACCATGTTGCTGCTCCAGTTAGCGTTTTTTGCCCCCTTAAGACAAGCCCTTCAAAGGCATTTGCTTTGGGTCTGTCGAGGCTCATCGGCATACCTAAGTAAGTAAATGGGAATGAGCTAATAGTGCAACCCAGTGTGGCTGCTAGAATTGTGGCCTCCTCTTCATCAGTGTTTATTAGTGTTAAGCTTGATTTTGCCCAGTTCACTCTCAGCCCTGTAGTTCCCCCGAAGGATTGTAGTAAGTTTTTCAGAAAGAAGAGCTGTCTCTGGTTGGCTTTGAGGATTAGAATAGTGTCATCTGCATATTGTACTACCGGGAAGTCCTCGTTCATTTCTTGATGCATTGGCAATGATAGAAGTCCTAGCTCCACTGCTTTGTTGATTAAAATTTGTAGAAGATCTGCTGCCAGTACAAATAGCAGGGGGGACAACGGGTCCCCCTGCCGAACACCTCTTGTGCAGTGAAAAGTCTTACCTGGCACTCCATTGAGAAGAACTGAGGAGGTGGCAGCAGATAGAATATCTGTTACCCATGTGATCCACTGTTCAGGAAAACCCAAAACTCTCAGCATGTATATAATGAAGTCATGTTCCACCTTGTCAAAGGCTTTTTCGAAGTCCAGTTTGAGTACTAGGACACCAGTGTTGGTTTTTTTGCATTGATAAAGGTACTCATAGACCCAAGCCATGCAGTCCTGGATGGTTCTTTTTTTGATGAAACCATATTGATTTTTGTGGATAATGGTTGGGATGACATCCTGCAGTCCAACTGAGAGTATCTTAGTGATCAGTTTGATAGTGGAGTTCAGCAGTGATATGGGCCTGTAATCTGTAACTCTGTGGGGATTATTGATCTTCGGGATGAGAGTGATCAAGGAACTATTCAGGGGCTGAATACTGATGTTGCCATTAAAGAAGTCTGAGCACAACAGATAAATGTCCTCCTTAATGATGTACCAGCATGCCTGAAAGAATTTTGTGTTTAACCCATCTGGACCTGGGGCTTTGTCGGTTGGCATGTTTTTGAGTGTGGCATCAATTTCCTCCCTAATGATCGGGTTGCATAATGTATGTATATGTTGTCCAGGCAGCACCCAATGGTGAATTTGTGGCCATTGTTGAGTCGGTGCAGATTGCCCTAACCTTTTCGAAAATTCCTTCCAGAGGGCTGAGGCTTTGTGCCCATGATCCATTAGCTCTACTCCATGGTCATCTTGAATGAGTGATATATTGTTTCTCCTGTATCTTTCTGTTGCTGCAGCCAAGAAGAATTTTGTTGGCTCATCACCAAACAGGGCCCAACGCTCTGTATAACGCTGTCTCCAGTAGTCATTCTGTTGCTTCAAGAGCTGAGTAAGCTGATGTTTGATCATGTTTCTGAAACACCTTTCCTGCAAGTATAATGTCCTCTGTTCTTCCATTGTGTCCATGATCAGAATAACTTCATTGCATCATTTGATCAGTTTTTTCAGCCCACCTAGTGATATGCTCCACTTGCGTAGCTTGTATCTCAGACGTTTTAATTTAGCAGAAACTCTCCTTGCACTACCAACTGTGGACAGAGGCTGGTCCCACGAGTCCTTGACAATGGTGAGAAACTGTGGATGTCTGAGCCAGTAGTTTTCAAAACGGAAGCATTTTGATTTAGGTATGGTGGTGCATATCTGAGCTACTAGTGGGACATGGTCTGATGTGTCCCTGGCCATTGGCCAAAGTGAGGAGTTGGGAAATGCTAGGGACCATTGCGCTGAGGTAAAGCACTAATCCAGTTGTTCAAGTAGAGGCGATTGTTGCATGTTGCTCCAAGTGTAATTCCTACCTTGGAGAGGGATTTCAATAAGTCCCAAGTGTTGGATGATATCATTGAACATCTGCATGTCCCCTATATTCGCTCCCGCGCGGTTGCGGTCACTGACGTGGCGATAAAAGTTGAAGTCCCCCAATATCATGCATAGCTCTTGCGGTTGCAATGAGAGATTCCAGAGCCAGTCGGTGAACTCCTGCCGACGAGGTCCCTGACAAGGTCCATAGACTGAGATCAAGTGCCAGACTACCCCATTCAGTCGGGATGTGAACCGCATGAATATGGCAAAGTCCCTAATATCCAGAGCTTCCCCCCTGAAGCAAGCTGTCATTCTAGTCTACCAGAATACCTCCTGAGGCACCCCTGGATGGTGCAAAGACGAATTTGTTGAATCTTCTAGGTGCTAGTCGTTTAAGGAAAGAAATGCCAATATGTTCCATTTTGGTCTCTTGTATACAGAAGATATTGCACTCTTGGGCCTCCTCTATTTTGGACCTGACTGCTTATTGCTTAGCAGTGTTATTAAGACCACGAATGTTCCAGTTAAAGACATTCCAGTTACGGTTTATGTTGTGCGCCATAAATAATAGTCAGGTATGACAGGGCAGTCCGGGAAGTAGCCCGATCGAGTGAATGAGGATGTGGCCTATGAAACTAAGATCAGTTTGCAACAAGGGCCAATGAGCAAACCAGTAATCAAACAGACAGATGAGCCAAGCAGCATAGAAATGGGTCACAGCCAACAGACTCCAGAATAGACTAACTGCCATAAGCTGAGGTTCCGGCCATCGGCCGATCAAAATGCAGAAATGTTCCCAACCGCGCATGTTCTCGACAGAGCACACCAGAAAACAACAACCAGTACTATTTAATACAACCACCCTACAATTCCAAATAGCAGTTTCCCAAAAGACGAACCCATCAGCAATATAGCAGTCCACAGTGTGCCCGGTGCGCTCCACTTCCAGCAAGTCAAGCTTAATGTACTGCATCGTCATTCAGCTCCAGGAGGTACATCATCTGGCGCGCCACCTCAGGGGGAACGCCGCACTCGTTTACCGCCGTCGCCTGCAGCACATCAGTGGAGAGTTCAGGGTAGGGACGGCAGGAGTCAAGAGAGTCAAGACTGGGGAATTTGATTGGACCTGGAAAGAGATTGAGTGCCAGCGTATCCTCAGATGTACCAGCATCAGGGCCATTCTCCTGAGCAGGTGTAGGCGTGGTCCGATGTCCCTGCATGAGTATTTGGAGTCGAGGGCTCCTCCTTAGTTTGCTGGGTTCCAGTGATCTGTTGGAGTAAGAGGGTCCAACAATCTCCGCTACTGCCGATGTTACGGCCTTGCTTTGCTTTCCTTTTATCTTATCAGCAGCAGCGATGGGCTCGGCAGTGATATCTTTGATGATCACTGAGGGGTGGCCAGAACTCTGCTCCCTTGACTGCTGATCAGCAGAGTTAGAGAGCGACATGGTGATGACTTTATTGAACCCCCCTTGCCCATTGGGTTCATTGAACTGGACGTTCCACCATGCAGAGGGGGAGTCCGGGAAGGCCACCTGGAGCATTTTTCTCAGCCCTACCGAGTCTAGGGGGGAAGCCAGTCTAGTTGCTGCGTAACATCCTCCGGGTTGACCAGTGGGAAGTTCTGTTGCTCCATCCTTGGAGCTCTGACAGCCGGTTCAGTCGTGTTCACGGCGCTTGAAGCTTCCTCTTGAGTTGGGGCGTCAGAGAGGACGTCCATCTCATGATGCGGTGGGGGCGGCGGCGGCCCCCATGGTTCCCAGCCATCGTTGGACTACTGCTGATGCTGTTCATCATGCGCTGGCCATTCCTCATCATCTTCCGGCTGATCCTCAGGTGGTTCTTGGAGAGGATGATGGTCGCCATTCAGTGGCAGGTCATCTTCCGGGGGATGCCCCCCCAGCCACCAGCTTCCCCAAAGCCATTCGGGGCAATCCAGTTGAGAATGTACACTGGGCAAGACCATGAGAACCCGACCCCATCCCTGGTGCCTTGACGTAGGACTAAGCTTCTGGGGATGAGCCTTCCATTGGTGTAGAGACATTTGACCAAGATGAAGCCCGGGGTCCTCGGGCTTGTGTGCCACTGAAGTAACTTGCCAAAACCAGAAACTGCTAACTCAATAGTTTCAACCGTCCTGTAGTCCAGTGGGAAACCCAAGATCATAAACCAACCAACACGACCAAACTCATGAGTCCGGCGGTTTCTGCCAAAGTCGTGTCTGATGAAGGACACACGAACGCCATCTACCACGATTAGCTCTCTCATCACAAGTAAGTCTCTAAACAAGCTGGTCTAGAATGCAAAAAGAGGTATGCCCAGTGGGGTGAGACAGAAGTGAGTAATAGTGATACCCATGTCTTGCAGAAGGAAGTTTCGGATCCGTAGCCTGAAATCCTCATACTGATCTTCCTGCAGCACGCACTCAGCGTCCACCGCCACAGCAAATTCTTCATGAACCGGGTGATGGTGACCAGGAAGGTGCACCACCATCCTAGGCAGCCGGTTTGGGCCTCCGTCGGTGAAGTCAAAGTGTTGGTTGGCCAGGAACCTCGAGGGATCAACCGGGAAGTTGGCCATGAGGCTAAGAGAGTTGGCCGGCGAAAGACCGGTGGAGACGGATGCGGAGTGCAGGATGCGGAGGAGCCAGGAAGAAGGAGCGGCAGAAGAGAAGTTGAGGGGGGCGGGGTTGTGTTTGTGAATGATGATGGCGAATGACGGTTCCGTGGAAAGTCCAGAGGCCTTAATGGGGGGCGTGCTTCTCTTGCGCCAAACCCGAGGAACTCTGGCAGCCGAGAGGCAGTTCCGTCTAATATGCCCATATCTGAAGCGAAGATTACACCGTATCTCATTGCGGCATTGGAATTTCAGATGAAATGGGCTGAGGCATTTATAGCAGTGTTTCCCATCATACTGCCAAGTGCCATGATCACTTGGCCGCCTCAGCTCCCTGCTCTGATCGCTGTCTTGTCGACGAAGAGTTCCCTCGGGACCTTGCGAGACTGTGGCCTTCGGAGATCTATCTCACTTCAGGCGAGAACACTCGCCGACCTCCCACTTAGTAGAGCTAAGCCTAGGTTGGCTACTGCTTAGAGCGGTCGCATCAGGGGCATGCGCCGGGTTGTTGGCGCTCCATTGCACCGGAGGCCAGTGAGACATGAATGGAGTGGGACTAGGCTTCCCTTTGTCCACCCGTAAATTCAAAATATTGTATTGTTTATCGCGCCACATACCTTCATTCGCGGTGGTCGGTGAATGAACTCCGACGATCTTCCGATTAGCCGGAAAGCAGAGTCCGATAGAACTTGTTGGGGCTTGAAGAAGATTGCAGAAAATTTTTCCCAACCACAACCCTTTTACCGTTGGGGTTGCCTTTTTTGCTGGAGAACCTTGCCAGATTGGGGAGGCGAAGGAGACCCGCCTGTTTGCTGGCTTTTTGCGTGAAACCAGTGTCCAACTTTCCTTCTGTTCCTGCTCCAACTTCTTATATTCAGAGATCCAATCCGGTCCACCCGTGCACCATAGATGAAAGTACACATCAAAGGTTGATGTGGTGATCCTCCGCTTTGCATTGATCAGCAGTCCCACTTGCTTGCTCACCATGGAGAAGCGAAACGAACGCTCTTGCAGTTGTTAGACATGAAAATCCCAAGGTGAACCACCCAGCACCGAGCAAAGAGCCCATCCAACGGTACTCTCTGAGAGACGAGAAGTGTACCTTCGAAAGGTTGCAATCATGAGGAAGGAAGTGATGAACCGTGGAGCGGAGCTGGCTGTGAACTTCTTGTTGGAATATCTCGCCAGGACGAAGATCCCAGTCACCACTGTTCGGCAGGGGTCGATCCTCCCCCATGTTGAGCAAGTCGACCGATCCCCAGCAGCGCTAAAGGCTATCAGCGCGTCCATGGCGGCGAGCAAGGGGAGGTGATGGAGGTGGCGGAGGCGCGGGGCATGGAGGAGCGGGAGCAAGAAGGCATGGTTTTCCTTACCCCCCTCATGAGACATGTTAATGGTAGTTACAAGTGAAGGGTGTGTCTCAACAGCACCGTTACTAGTAATTAAGGTCATCCGATCATGTGTCATTAACACTTAATCGGTTCTTGAAGTCCTTGATTCCCTTTTGAAGATCCGGAGCCGTTGTAGAGTCTTCCGGAGGTTAGAGGCTGAAGATCCGACGGTTGGACACGTGGCAGCTCTGGAGCATACTGTGGGGAACAGATAGGTCCGGTGCCACCAGACACGTGTTAGTTCCGGAGCTTCCCTCGGTCTGGGGTTAGGTCCGGGGGTGCCGTTATGGTACATATCCCGGAGCTTCCCCCTTGTGGGCGGTATCTCCGGTTTGATAGTACACGTGGCGACCCTGAGACTAACCATATTGGGGAAGCGGGTTCGGTTATGTCTGACATGTGGGCCTCCGAAGGTCTTCAGATCAAGTAGATGACATTTCCTTAAGATCTTCGTAATCTCAAGGGGTATACGGTACCCAGGGTACCGACAGTGGCCCCCTGGGCCCACCTCTGGGGAAGACCCCTTGGGTGAAGTCATTCCGCCGGAGGTGAGTCCATCCTTCGACTTTTGAACTGAGTCTTCAAAGGTCTTCGGATGTGCCTTTGGGGATAGTTTTGGAGTTAAATCCTCGCCACGTGGCATATCCCGGGTGCGGCAAATGAGATCTTTGGCGTGCGGGTCTCACGCTATTGAAGGTCACCGGTTCTCGGTATGAAAATCATATCGGTTCTGCGCGCCTTGTTAGGCTGCCGCCTTCGGGCTTCCCGCCTTTCATGATGACAACCGTTCGCCTGGGTAAGAACCTTGACTTGATCGTCGGGGTGGTCCCGGGCCCTCTTGTCATCGGCAGGGTGAAATTTTTGAATAGTATCTTCGGCTTCCTTGCGGTTTCCATCCAAGCGTTGCGGGGGCTTACTTAAGAAGGAAAGCGCGCACCGTCTGGGGTTCTTTACGCCTCTCATCTGAACTTGCGCCTGAACTCCCAAACTTGTGTTTGCTTTTCCTCCCTTGCCTCACTGTGCTGCGATGGAGTTGGGTCTCCGCAAGAGCCGCTTGAAGACCGAAGGTGACTTGAAGAAGGTCCGGGCCCTCATGGGGTGGTCCTCGGACTTCTTCAACCACCTGATCCGCGCCGGTGGGGAGCTCCCGTTCGAGAAGGAGCACGCCGGCGAGATGGTGTACTTCTCTTCGTACGCCATGGTGGGTTTGATCCCGCCTTTTTCCTCCTTTTTCTTGATGCTGCTAGACTTCTATGGTCTACAGCTGTACCACCTTGGCCCCCACTCCATTCTTCTAGTGTCTGTCTTCGTCCACTTTTGCAAAATGTGGGTGGGAATCCCCCCCCCTGCATTGAGCTTTTCCGGACCTTCTTCACCGTCCATACCACCGGAAGGGGTGATGAGTACCTTGGCTTCTACTACTTTGTGAAGCGCAAGAAGTGCCCATTCAAGTACATCCGGTCGTTTCCCTCTGGAATGTGGGACGATTGGAAGAAAGACTGGAAAGTCATCCAGGTGGAGGAGCACGAGAAGCTGGAGCTGCCCGAAGGCCTCCCCAACATCGACACTGCAGTCTGGAGTGAAGCTCTGGTGCTGTCGGATGCCTTCAACCCTGCTCTGACCAGGATCCGCCATTGTGTGGAGGGAGGAGTAACTCCTCAGGCGGTATTTTGCAATTTCCTGGTCAACAGGTGGGCACCGCTGAAGAGGAGAGAAAAACTCGCTTGGGCCCTCAATAGTGTGATGGACGACGACCGGGTCGAGATCGGGCTGAAGTCCAACATGGAGGGGGCGACCTTGGATTTTCACCTCAAGAAGTTCCAGCACGACATCGACGTCGCGGGTGATGACTTGACCCCGCCACCAGCTTTTCTCCCTCTGAACGTGGAAGTAGAGTTCAGCAGGGAGCTCTGGCGGACGATGCCGGTGCTGGACGACCTTGGTGTTGTCGAGAGATGATCGACTTCCAGGGTGGTGATACCTGGAGCTTCTGAAGGTGGCTCCAACCCTGCCCCGAAGCCAAGGACCGAAGTCGTCGGCAAGGGTAAGGAGCCGATGGTCAAACCCTCGAGCCGAAAGACGAAGCTGAAGCATGCCGATGGAAGGTCCGTCAGGCCTGCATCCTCTGCAGTAGCTCCTTCTCCTCGGAGGGGGAGGTCTTCTACAACTGCGGCGATTGTACCTGCAGCAGTGTCTTCCCGGGGTGCTAGCTCCGGGCATGCGACTCCAGCACCAGGGCCAGCTGAGGCCTCTGGGTCCAAAGGTCCTTCTCGGTCGAGGGGGGACTCGACTAAGGAAATTCCCACGGCTGCAACAAGTTCCGGGGGGCCTTCTGGAGTTACCACGCCGGCGGCAGCCATGGCCAGTCCAGAACGCCCGGGGAAGAGATTTCGTGCAAGCTGGTGCGGAAGCCTTCCGAGGTAATTTTTAATCTTTACCTCAGACAGTTATTTTGTTGTAGTAACTGTTTTTTAAGTTTTTTCATCCATCATCTGCAGCGTCCCCAAGAAGAGGAGTGAGGCTCCACCCTCAGCCATAGCAGCTGAAGCTGTGAGGGCGGAGGCTTCTGCTCCTGTCCCGGTGCCGCCCCAAGTGGTGGCTGAAGCTGCGACAGCTCTGGAGCCAGCTGTCGTGGTCATGGACCTTGACTCATCACCCGAGATTCCCGTGGTAGCACCAGACTACGGGAGAGAAGATACGCCAGCGGCACCTGCCCTGGAGGTTGAAGCCCCGGGTCTTGATGATGAGATGATGGAAGCTCCGGCCGTTGAGCTGGAGGAAGCAGTGATTCCGGCCCCAGAGATAGAGATTGTCGAAGCCCCAACGGTTGAGCCGGAAGTTGAGGAAGTCCCGGCGGTTGAGCCGACTACCTCCGAAGCTCCGGCCTTAGAGCCTGTTGCCACTGAAGCTCCGGCTGCAGAGCTGGTTGCAGTTGAAAACCTTCTGGCACCTGAGCCGGTTGTGGTTGAAGCTCCGGCCTCAGGGCCGGTTGTTGCGGAGGCATCAGCACTCAAACCTATGATGGTCGAGGCGCCAACGCCCGAGCCATCAGCGGAGGAGGAGCCCAGGCCGGAGCTAGAAGTAGCCCCTGCTCCGGAAGTGATGACGGCGGAGGTGCCTGCCGCTGAGTCAGGGTGTCCTAATGAAGTCGCTGGCCCCCTTCCCGAGGGGGCAAGTGAAGACCTGGCGGCAGGGCCTTCGGAACCACTTCCGGAGGTCGGAACTTCTTCTGCGGGACCCTCCTCGATGGTGATTGAGGCTATCCCAGGAGATGGCCCTAGTGCCGTGGAGGCTCAGGGGACCACTCTTGTGGAGTGTGACCCAATTTTTGTAAGTGAGAACCTGCTGGAACCAGCGGAGGAGACCCCAGCAGGTCTGGACCCTATTCCCCTGTCGTTGCCCATTGACAACGCTTGCTCCAGTCATCATCAAGTCCAGCTGGCGTTCTACCACGACAGCAAGGCTCTTGAAGAGGAGCGCCAAACCCTTAGGCGGTGGCGTAATCGGATCTACTTCGAGACCAAGCTGGCGCAGTCGAGGCTGGCAGACGACAAGGAGTGGATCAAGCAGGAGAAGGTCCACCTGGAATACTGGGGCAAATTATTGGATGATAGGGAGAGCTTGACTCGTGCCCTCGGCACTCAATCTTGGGCCATTTATGAGCAGACCAAGGCAGCTAATAGTGCGGCTGATGATCGCCACGAAAGGCTTGAAGCCATTAACACTACTCTCATCAAGCGCCGGGAGGCACTTGAGGAGAGGGAGAAGAGGCTCGAAGACGAAGAGCAAAAACTCCTAGAGCTGCGGGATGATGTCTTGAAGAGGGAGTAGGAGCTCGCCGAAAAGGTGGCTCTGGTTGACAAGGGCCTCGAGGAACGCACCAAGAAGTTGGAGGAGCGTTGCATTGAGGAGGAGGAGAAGACCTGGGTGCGAGGGCAGGAACTCTACCAGCAAGAGTGTGCCATCGCTGCCAGGGAGAAGAAAGTTAGGGGCCGGGAGAAGGACCTGGTCGACCGCAGGAACAAGATCCACCTCCGGGAGGAGGAGCTCGGAAAACTCGAGAAGCAGGTTGCTGAAAAGATTCAGCAAAATGCCAAAGAGGTTGAGCGCCTTGCTCGTGAGAATTCTGAACTGGCGGCGACCAAAAGATCCTTGAAGGAATTGAAGGGCTTGAGGACTGCAGACTCCCTATAGGTTTGGGAGTTCCTAAGCAATGCCAACGACGCGCTGACACCAATGGGCTTTAGTCTCGTGCATCCGGATGATCCGGAGCCAGAGCCGGACCTGGCATTGCAAGCATTGAGCTCAACAGGTAGCAAACTCTCCAAGGTGGGTGATGTCATCGCGGACCAGTTGGAGGTTGAGGGGAAGTCCCTGGCGAAGAACGTCGCAGAGTATGTGCTGACGTGCTACACCAGTCGGGATCCCCAATTTCCTCTGGACCCGGTGCTTGAAGGTCCCATCGAAGGAGAAGGTGAAGCCACCTGAGCCAATGTGTCGGAGGTTGCTCAGAAGGTCGCCCAGTTCTTCCATAGGGTCTAGGACCATCTCTGTAGCTCCCACTTGTATTCTCTCTTTTTCTTCCCCAATTTTGTAATCCCTTGTCTCCAGATGAATGAAATCCAAATTTTTGTGAATTTCATTTTTTGTCTTCAACACTTTTGTCTTCACTTGACCCCCTGGTAGATGTACAAAATTTGATTGTGAACATGTACCAAGAGGATATTGTGTTTTGTTGAAGACTCGTTTGCTTCGAACTTGTAAAGTGTAGGTCCGAAGTCTTCGATAGTGAAGGCCCCCTGAGGTTGTTGGAGCTCAGAAGCTCCGGCATTGACTACCGTCGGAGCTTAGTAGCTCTGGCAATAGTCTCTATCAATGCGTAGAGAATCGATAGTTAGTCCTCCGGGGTGTCGGAGCTTAGTAGCTCCGGCAGTGACCTTTGCCAACGCGTAGCTTGTCGGCAGCAGACTCCGCTTGTGGGGTCTTCTCACCATCTTTTATTCTGCGACGTCGGCTGGCCCCCCTAGCTTTACCGGAGCTTGGTTGCCCCGGTGATGCTCGTTTTCAATGTTTAACATCGATTACAAGCCACCTAGGGGGAGTCGGAACTTTGTTAGCTCCGGCTTTTCTGCATCAACGTGGATTATTTATTTTTCCTGCACACTAAAGCCAAGAAAAATAGTAAAATTCGCTCTTTGCCTATAACTTCATCGTGACTTATGATTCCCAAGAAAGTTTTAGGTCAAACACAATTCTGATACAACCGAATGTGTTGCCTTCTTTCTTCCAGATCCAATTGTACTTGGACCCGCCTTACTTCGGCCTGCTGGGGTGTAGGTAGAGTGGCGTACTTAGGGTGCTTGACCAGGCTAAGTCGATAGCACACTGCGGCCCTAGATTGGCTTGGCGGCATTCAGGCGAGTGGGCCATGAACAATATTTGAATCCAAAAGAATTGACAATACAACTCGAATTGTACATGAACTGGTCGAACTACAATTTCTTAAGAATTGCACAACTTTGTTATAGACAAGATAGAGAAAAATAAAAAATGTTGAGCCTGTACAAAATAAATGCACGTGGATTCTGTTTCACATGAAGATGTCTTTCATTATAGGTCCGGGGTACAGGGGAAACAAGTACACTCTTAGGGTACGTAACCAGGCTAAGCGTGTTTCATTTCTCGTTTGACCCAGGGTAGCTAGCCACACTTTTAGTCCTGAGACTATGACAAGTGTTGCATGAACTTTGCGGACCTTCCGGGAAAGGTCCGGCTGTCCTCCCGGAGGAACTACCCAACTCTGTACAATGACTCTATAACATACACCTCAAGTTACTACAGACTCACCTCCGTGATATTAGGTGTAGAACTTACGGAGGTGCTCAATGTTCCAAGGATTTGGTAGAGGTGTCCCATCCTCGGTAGCCAAGCGAACGCTTCCGGGACGGGATACTTTAATCACTCGGAAGGGTCCCTCCGAGCTGGGGGAGAGTTTGTTTAACCCTTCTCTGGATTGTATTCTCCGTAGCACCAGATCGCCTTCCTCGAGCTGTCGGTTGTGTACATGCCGCTGATGATAGCACCGAAGGGCTTGGCGGTATCGGGCATTCCGAACAGCTGCTTGGCACCTTCCCTCCTCTAGGAGGTCTAGGTCTTCACGCCGGAGCTGGTCCTACGTGGCTTCGTTGAAGGTCCGGACCCGGAGTGACCCCAAGGTGATTTCCGGAAGAAGGATTGCTTCTGCTCCGTACACCAGGAAGAAGGGTGTCTCTCCAGTTGACCGGTTTGAAGTTGTCCTGTTGGCCCATAGAGTGGGCGAAAGCTCTTCAATCTAGTTGACTCCATGTTTTTTCAAGCGCTCATAGGTGCGCGTTTTGAGTCCTTTCAGGATTTCAGCATTTGCTCTCTCGACCTGGCCATTGCTTGCCAAGTGAGCTACAGAGGCGTAGCAAACTTGAATGCCGAGGTCTTCACAATATCCTTGAAATGCAGAGCTCGTGAATTGGGTCCCATTATCAGTGATGATTTTGTTTGGGACTCCAAATCTGCATACAATGGACTGTAAAAAGTTGATAGCAGATTGCTTGTTTATTGTCTCAACTTGAGTTGCTTCGGGCCACTTGGTGAACTTGTCAATGGCGACATACAGGAACTTGTAACCTCCGACGGCTCTTGGGAAAAGTCCCAAGATGTCCATCCCCCACACAGCGAAGGGCCATGTAGGAGGTATCATTTGTAGAGGCTGAGCCGGTGTGTGAATTTGCTATGCATGAAATTGGCATGCTTCGCATTTCTTCACCAGCTCAGTTGCATCCTGGAGTGCTGTAGGCCAGTAGAAGCCATGCCAGAAGGCTTTACCAACCAGCGTGCGGGAAGACACGTGGTTCCCACACTCGCCTCCATGGATTTCTGCGAGGAGCTCGCAGCCTTCTTCCCTTGTGATGCACTGCATTAGGACGCTGTTGGCACCGCGCCGGTAGAGATCCCCTTCTACCAACGTGTATCTTTTAGCCAATCTGACTATCCGGTCAACGGATACATCATCGTCAGGAAGGATGTTGTCTTTCAAGTAGCTCTGGATCTCCGAGATCCATGCATCGGAGCTAACTTGAGCATTTGAGTCTTGCGTGCTGGGTTGCTCGGAGCTTCTAGCAGCACCTACGACCCATCATGGCTGCCATGGTAACAGGGCCATCGGGACCGTCAGCTTCAGGATGCTGATCTTGCCCCCTTCGCTCAGTTTGGCAGGCTGAGCTGTGGGTTTTGACAATCTCCGGACAAAAGTTCCGTCAGGAGCTGGAGCTCCGGTTGACGCTTTTGTCGAGAGTTCACCAGCTTCAGCGTTGTGGGCACGCTGGACATGGTGGAGGTCTAGTACTTCGAAGTCCTTCTGAAGCCTCTGGACTTCAAGGAGGTAAGCAGCTAACTGGAGATTGTTGTAGGAGCATTCACTCTTCACTTGTTTAATGATGAGCTGTGAATCTCCTTTGACCAGCAGCTGCTTGACACCATATGACAGTGCCACCTTTAGTCCGTAGATGAGTGCTTCGTACTCCACCATGTTGTTGGTCGCCTTGAAGTCAAGGTGTACCATGTATTTTACCTTCTCCCCGGTTGGCGCGAGGAGAAGGATTCCAGCTCCGGCCCCCTGCTTTTGCATGGAGCCGTCGAAGTAGAGGGTCCAGTGAGGTTCGGTGAAGACCGGAGCCTTGTGTTCCGGCTTCTGCTCATTGGGGCCCCCAGGGTTTGATGGAGAGGGAGTCCATTCCACCACGAAATCCACCAATGCTTGACTCTTGATTGCTTGTTTTGGAAAGAATTCGAGATCGAATTCGGCCAATTCCGCTGCCCACTTTGCAATATTTCCAGTTGAATTGGGATTATGCAAGATTGCTCAAAGTGGGTAAGAAGTCACCACTGAAATCTTGTGAGCTTGGAAGTAATGGTGAAGCTTCCTCGAGGCGATAAGAACTGCATAGAGCAGCTTATGCACCTCTAGGTATCGAGTCTTGGCATCATGAAGTACTTCACTGATGAAGTACACTGGGCGCTGGATGGTCTGGACCCTCCCGGAGGGGCCCGAAGCTTCCTCTTCATTGACCTGGATCCTCCCGGAGGGATCTGGACCTTCTTCGTGGACCTCCGGGTCTTTGCTAGAGGGTCCCGGAGCTTCTTCAGAAGCGACCTGGACCCTCTCGGAGGGGTCTGGGTCTTCTAAAGTAACTTCTTGTGGAATCAAGTCTGGGAACTGGGACCTAGACTCGCTTTCAGGAACCTCCGGACCCTCCCGGAGGGGTCTGGACTCCTGAGCATGGGATGGTTCTGGTCTCTCCGCAACCAGGATCATACTGACGACTTCGTTAGTTGCTGAAATGTAAAGCAGCAAAGGCTCACCAGGGTTCGGAGCTACCGGAGTTGGTAGGGTGGTGAGGAACTGTTTTAGCTCCTGGAACACCTTTTCTGCTTCTTCAGATCATTGGAATGGTCCGGACTTCCTCAATAACTTGAAGAAGGGAAGTGCCTATTCCGCGAGTCTTGAAATGAACCGGCAGAGGGCTGCTAGACATCCAGTCAGCTTTTGGACATCCTTGATACGGGCTGGTGGCCGCATGTCTTCAATGGATTTGATCTTCGCCGGATTAGCCTCTATGCCCTGATGATTTACCAGGAAACCAAGAAGTTTTCCGGAGCTAACCCTGAAGACACACTTGTATGGGTTTAGCTTTGTGCGGGTGACCCGCAGCTTGTCGAAGACAGCCTCTAAGGTGTCGAGGAGTGACTCCTTGTTCTTGACTTTGACCACGATGTCATCGACGTACACTTTCACTATGTCTCTAATGAGTTCTTCAAAACTTTTGTACATAGCTCGTACAAAGGTTGAAGCCGCATTCTTGAGACCAAATGGCATGGCTGTATAACAGTACAATCCATCTACTATGATGAAAGAGGTATGTTCTTCATCTTCCCTAGACATTCTGTTTTGATGATACCCAGAATATGCGTCTAGGAAACACAGTAATTCACACCCGGAGGTGGAATCCACTATCTAATCTATTCTAGGTAGTGGGAATGGATCTTTTGGACATGCCTTATTTAGTGTTGTGTAGTCAATACACATCCGAAGCTTCCCGCCGACCTTGGGCACAACGACTGGGTTTGCCAGCCATTTTGGATGGAAGACTTCTCGGATGAACCCAGCTTCGAGCAACTTCTTCACTTCTTGTCGAATGAAGTTCTGTCGCTCCACGGATTGCTTCCGAGGCTTCTGATGCACAGGCCGGGCGTCAGGGTTGATCTTCAGATTGTTCTCAATCACTTCCCTGAGGATCCCAGGCATTTGTGACGGTTGCCAAGCAAACACGTCAACGTTAGCCCGGAGGAAAGCGATGAGCGCGAGTTCCTATTTGTCATTCAGTCCCCCCGATATACGGGTGGTCTGAGTGGCATCGGAACCGATTTGGACGACTTTGACAGGAATGTCAATGTCGCTGCTTGGCTGCACACGAGGTGCAGAAGTCGAGCCTCGTTGACGAATACTCGGGGGTTTTGGAGCTTGCTCCTGCTTGGAGTCCTCCTCTTGCGCCGTAGTAAGCGCATGAAGTTCTTCCAGAGTGGTTACACTGACAGTGCGATCTCCGCGAATCCGGAGAACGCCTACTGGTGTTGGCATCTTTAACACCAGGTAGCCATAATGAGCAGCTGCCATGAATTTGTACAAGGCAGGTCTTCCCAAAATTGTGTTGAAAGGTAAGTTTATCTGAGCAACGTCAAAGACCAACTTCTCAGTGCGATACTTCTCCCGGGTCCCGAAGGTAACGGGGAGAGTAATAGCACCGAGTGGGGTAATGGCTCTCGGACCTACTCCGAAGAAAAGGTCTGGAGGGGTGGAGATCTGAAGGTCGGAGCTGAAGCTTGGTAAAAGCTTCGAAGCTTATGAGGTTTAGCCCCGAACCTCCGTCTACCATAACATGATGGAGCTGGATGTTATTGATGGTAGGAGATACCATAAAAGGTAACTGGCCTTCTCCAACCATGCTTCGAGGGCAGTCCGAAGCATAAAAAGTGATGGCTGTGTCCATCCGCTTCCGATGAGGCTCCGCCCTGGCTGTAGGAGCTACAGTGGCCATGTCCCGACGCATTGTCTTGAGGACGCGGCGGGGGGTGGTATCCCATGATCCACCAAAAATGGTGTTCATGGTCTTCCGACGCTCGTTGTCAGAGACGTCAGAATCATCGTCGACGGAGGTGTAGATGGCCTTTAGGACCTTTTTAGGATCTTGAAAACCTAACTCCTCTTCAGCCGGAGCTTCGTCAACTTTTTGTTTTCCTTCCCTCTATCGGAAAGGAACTTCTTCCCGGCGCTTGTTGTAGCGCTCGGCAAGGTTTTGGACCTCCCGGCAGTCTTCCAAACTGTGGCTGTCCGTTTTGTGAATTGGACACCACAGCTTGGGTTTGCCACCGTCTTCAGAAGACGGTCGAGGTTGCTTTTCGGGGCGTGGCCCCCGACCACCCGGAGCTGCAGCAGCTGCAACATTAGATGCGCCGGCCGACGGCTTCTTCTTGCCGTTGGTCTTTTTCTTCATTTTGCCACTCCCGGAGGTAGTGGCTTCGCCTTTGGAGGATTTCTTGCGATCCTCCGAAGGTGGTTTGGAGTGCATTTCACGGCCCTCCGCAGCTCTAGCACATTTATCGGCCAAGCTGAAGAGTTCTGTGACACTGGTGATCTCCTTGATCGCCAGTTTCTCCAACATCTTCTTATCCCGTACGCCCTGTCTAAATGCCACAATGACAGAAGTGCTAGAGATAGAAGGGATAGTGTTTCGTACCTGAGAGAATCTCTGGATGAATGATCGCAGGGATTCTCCCCCTTTTTGCACGACTGCAAAAAGGTCCAGTTCGGTGCCTGGTCGGGTGTATGAACTCCCGAAGTTGGCGGTGAACTGGCGGCACAACTCCTCCCAACTGTTGATGGAGTTGGGTGGAAGGCTCATAAACCAGGACCGGGCGGTCCCAGTTAAAGCCACTGAAAAATAGTTGGCCATTACAGCCTCATTTCCTCCAGCTGCTAGGATAGCAGTGGAGTAAATCTGAAGAAATTCGACAGGATTAACGGTCCCGTCAAACTTCTCCGGCAGGTGAGGCCGGAATTTCTGTCGCCACCTGACCATATGCAGATGCATGGCCAGGGCTGAACAGCCTCCTCCTACTCCTTCAGGAGCAGGAATGTCCTGAGCTTCTCGTCTTTCACGAGCACGCTCAATATGGACTCGGCCATCTTGTTGACAATATCGGCGATCAAGCTCCGCCTGGAGGTCATGAGTTGAAAGCCTTGATACCGTGTGAGTGCGTCGCGCCCCGGAGGGCAACGACGTCACTTGCTGTGACGTAGCACGTCTCCTGTTGTTGGAAACATGCGGACCAAGTCTACCAGACAAGGTCCATCGCTGCGACGGGGCCCGTCCTGAAGGAGGAGGACCATGGTTGCTGATGCGGTCGGCTGCTGCTACAACCAAGTGTTCCACATCGGCCCTCCACTGCTCCATTGCATCCCGAGATGCCTCCGGAGGTGGTGGGCGATGAAGGAGAGCACGTGCTGCATGGAGCGCGTGTTCCAGGTTGTCAAGATTCGCTAACGCAGTGATTGACGCCGGTGCACCATCACACTGCCCAGCTTGATTTGCTGGTGGAGGCTGCGGTGGTGGAAGTGTGACTCCTGCTGGAACTGAGGTTCCTGCTGGTGGATGCATAATGGGGGGATTGCCCCCAGAAGCTTGAACAGCGGGATGACCATTGGATGATTCAGCAGCTGAGTTCACCATTCTTGAAATCTCATATGCCCCCTACCTGGCGCGCCAACTGTCGGTGGTTTTGATCCGGCAGATCTCCCGACACTACTAAAAGTGTTTGTGGAGTTTGAGGTTCGGTGTGGGCGCGCGGAGATTCAAGAAGGTGATATGTAAAATGACACAGGAGACACAAAGATTTACGTGGTTCGGGCCGCCTGAGCGTAATACCCTACTCCACGGGGTGTGTTAGTGTTGTATTGGATGTATGAGCTCAACGTGAGTTGAGAGCGCGTGTGAGTCGATCAGTCTATCACTGAGCAGGTCAGATCAGATCTCACTCTATGTATCATCGGCCTGTCCTTTTATAGTATAAGGACAGGCCGTTACAAGTTGGCCTGGACCGACATGTGGCCCCGTCGGTTACTAACATTGATACACATTTGATGCGCTTAATTACCCTTAATGACCGAGTTATGGGCTTCAACAGCATCGTTACTGGTAATTAAGGTCGTCCAATCATGTGTCATTAACATATTATTAATGACACTTAATCGGGTGTTGAAGTCCTTGATTCCCCTTTGAAGATCCGGAGCCGTTGTAGAGTCTTCTGGAGGTTAGAGGCTGAAGATCCAACGGTTCGACACGTGGCAGCTCTGGAGCATACTGTGGGGAACAGATAGGTCCGGTGCCACCAGACACATGTGAGTTCTGGAGCTTCCCTCGGTCTGGGGTTAGGTCCGGGGGTGCCCTTATGGTACATAGCCCGGAGCTTCCCCCTTGTGGGCGGTAGCTCTAGTTTGATAGTACACGTGGCGACCCTGAGACTAACCATATTGGAGAAGCGGGTCCGGTTATGTCTGACATGTGGGCCTCCGAAGGTCTTCAAATCAAGTAGATGACATTTCCTTAAGATCTTCGTAATCTCAAGGGGTATACGGTACCCAGGGTACCGACACTCGTGTTTATTTTGTGGCCATGTTTGTGTAATATTAAAAATAGTAGTGGGTGTGTATAAGATGACAAGGTGTGTATGACGCCTCATGGAGACCAAGTATAGTAGCTATGCACTTCCGCAGTTGGAGTTCGTCATTTTGGGGTTCACTACTGTAAACTTGGTCATGAGATAACATATCTTGTATAAAGTTTGTACTTCATCAATATATGTGAATGTTAAGCACTTATTTCCTTGCCAATATTCGCACTACTGTAACATGAAACGGATGAAGGAAATGCAAATATTGTTGCTGATTTTTAAATCATGTGGATGCAGAATGGTGCGTACGCGTTCGACGCCCGAGATGGGAGGCACAATGTAACACCCTCAATTTTCGCATCATGCATTGCATACATGATCATGCATTAAATATTAATAGAATAAAAGAAAGAAATAAAAGATGGAGCATATATGGTGTAGCAAAAGAAGAAAAAATAATAATAGCCTAAAACATGTATTAGGGAATAAATATAAAATAATAATAATAAATAAAAAGAAATATATAAATAAATTATATAATAATAAATATATATATATATATATAATAAACAAATAAAATGGATAAGATAAATAAAATAAATAAAATATAAATAATAAAATATATAATAATAAAAATATAAAAATAAAAAAAGAAGAGAAAAGAAAAAAAAACAAACAGCCGCCGGCCAGGCCAAACGGCCCAGCCGGCCACGCACCCCGCTGGCCCCGCCGCTTGGCACCCGCTCGCGCCCCCGTGCCGAACCGCACGCCCGACACCGCGCGATACGCGCCGGGCCCCATCCCCCGTACCGCAACTCCCGCCCGATTCCCGCGCCTGGGCCCCACGCCCCGCCGTTTCCCGCGCGACTTCCGCGCCCTCCCGCCGTGCAGCGCCGGCCCTAGCCGCTGGCTATAAAAAGCCACGGAGACTTCGTGTTTCCCGATCCCAGGAACCGCAGCGCCGCCAGAAGAAGAAAAAGGGAAACATAGCCGCCGGATAGAAAAAAAAAGGGCACCAGAGCCGCCGCCAGGGAAGAAAAGAGAGGAAAAAAGAGGAGGAAGAGGAAGAAAAAGAGGAGGGTGCTGTCATCCGCTGGAGATCGTCGTCGCCGTCGTCGTGCCGCCGGAGGACTGCTGCACCATCCACTACGTCTACGCGTCGTCCCCATCCCGCGATCATCGAAGCCATCGCATCTACGGTAGGCCATGTTCCCGATGCGAATTTTAGCGACCATATTGAATCTAATAGACGTAAATTGATCGTAGTTGCGTCATATTTTTATTTTCAGCAGCATTAATCCACCCTAAAACCCCCGTAAACTCATGAACACATATGAACTAGTTACATCTAATTAATAAACAACCATAGTTAATTAATAATTGATCTTTGCATGCATGCATATCATCGCATGTTGATTAATGTGTGTGCATCATGTTGATTGTATATGTTTTCTTGTATGTGTGATCACGCGTAGAGGAACGTGCTCCAGAGGCCGCATACGAGGATTTCCAAAATCAAGACTTTGAAGCACTTGAGCAACCCTATCCGCCGGAGCAAGGCAAGTGTCCTTGAAGCATATTGATCCTGTTTTTAAAATAAATGTTTTGTTTGCAAACTGCATGCTGTGTCAATTTGATGGGAAATCCTATGGTAGGAAGTTTACTAGATTTGTTTGACCACCCTTGTCACCTGGAATTTATGGTAGAGAGTCGGGAAGGGTTTTTACCTTTTTGCTTCGCTTAATTAATTGGGATGGCAAACAACACTACACATTTAATTATGCATCAATGATATTCTGGTTAATGTGAACTGGTCAATGCGATGGGTGATCTAAGCAAGCCTGGTATGTGGATGGGTTGGATGTTATGGTGGTTTGCTTGCTTTAGATCTAAGGACCGGTTCATGCGAGAATAGGCCAGGACTATAGTGCCACCACGAGGCCAAGTATGGGTGCGGCGTAGCTGATTAATTAGGGCTTTGCCAGTGCTATTTGGACCATTAAGGATGCTCGGGGAAGGGGTAGTCGGATTGGGTTTGTTGATGATTGGTGGGACTACCCTGGGATCCGAATGGCTCAAGAGGGGGCCCTTGGTTGAAGATGTGCTCAGTGGGAGACATCGCCACCGGTGAAACCTCAGTGGGGTCTAAATAGGCTAGTAATCCCTTTGTAAAGGCTATTTTGTTATCTCTTGGCCATACACCAAAGGAAGTGTAATTGGCATAAGGGAGGTTCTTTAGTCGCCGACGGGTGATGAAATCACAAACACGTGGGTAAAGTGGTACAAACTCTGCAGAGTATGAAAACTATCATGATAGCCGTGCTCCCGGTTATGAGCGCCTGGATGACCTACATGATTAGAGGGAAATTGGGATTTTGGATGGTTATGGTTTGGTAATGGTTATGGTTGATATTATGGTTATGGTTATGGTTATGGTTATGGGATGGAATCATGGTTTATGACAATGATTAGGGTTATTGGCAATGGTAAATTGTGGACTGGTATTATGATGGTTACATGGTTTATGATGGATTTACTTCACATAAATATGATACATTGCTTTTCAAATGGTTTACTGTACTTTTCAGCACTTTGCCATTATTATTGTCGTCATTTGAATCAGCCACATGTCATACTTTCCACACTTGCTGAGTATGACATGTACTCACTCTTGCAATCCCCCCCCCCAACAGTTGCAGGTCAGAATTGCGAGTTTAATGGCGATAATGTGGAGATCTAGGTCGTGTCTACCGTCAGCTTTGCCTGTGGTGTTGCATGGAACTGCGCTATCCCTTTTGCTTAGTTTGCTTAATTAATTTATTTCCGCTGCATTAGTTGAACCTGTCATTAATATTCATTAGAGCTTGTATTCAAGGATAATATAGTTGTGTAATAAAATTTGATAATTAATCTTGTTCTGTGGTAATTTTTTGTATACTCTTTTGTGATTGCACTCGTGTATGTGTGTTGAACATCCTGGGCACACATATGCGTTAGCTTGGTTCAGTTTTAGGAACCGGGCGTCACACACAGGCCATGGTCGTGAGGACGAATCTCCGACCCGAGAGCAAGCTGCAACACCACAGCAACAAGCTCCACCACCACCACCTTCTGCACTTCCGAGGAGTCTCGCAGAGGTTCTCGCCACAGTGCTTGGATCACGCGACGAGCAAACCGAGTTGTTGTGGACCTTGGTTCAACATTCATCCCGTCAAGGGGGGCGACCAGATGCGGGTCCACGACAGCCCTATCCGGGTTCATACTAAGGCTTCACGTCAATGCACCCACTGGTCTTCATGGAGGCCAATGAACCGTTGGAGGCAGACAACTGGCTCCGCTCCATAGAAGGAAAGTTCGGTTTGCTGCAAATAACCAAATAGCAGAAGACCCTGTTCGCAGCACAACAGTTGCAGGGATCCGCTGGTGCGTGGTAGGCGAATTATCTCGTTGCATGACCAGCAGACTATGCCGTGAGCTGGGAGGTGTTCTGCACCTATCATATACCTCCCGGAATCATGAGGAGGAAGCTTAAAGGGTTCTTGGAGCTGACGCAAGGAGGAAGGAGTGCTTACGAGTACTCCAAGACCTTCAATTACTTGGCCCAGTATGCTCAGGACAAAGTGAGTACTGAAGATAGGAAGCGTGAGTGCTTCTACCAGGGTTTGAACCCCAAGTTGAAGGATGGGCTTGCCTTGTTCAATCGCGGCATCTTCAACGACATTGTCAACGCCGCCATCGTACAGGAGGACGCTACTAGGGAGCTGTCCTCTGACAAGAAGAAGAGGAGTGCTACGCAGGGCAGCGGAGGTGGTGCTCCTTAGAAGTACCGAATGGTGTATCGATCACCATCCGGCCAGAGGTGGCAGCAGCCATCGCGACCACCGATGTTTTGTGGTCGGCAATTCAACAACACCAGCTTCCGTCCGCAGCAGCAGCAGCAGGGGATGATTCCGCGTGCACCTCCACCTCCACCGCGTTCACCGGGATTCCGTCCTTCCTTCTGTGCCGGTCAGACCTCGTACACGTGTTTCACAGTGGTCGTACGGGGCACTTCGCCAAGGACTGCCCGTAGAACAGGCAGAGCGGGGGACAATCATCGTACAATGGGGCAAACCATCCCCGCAACCAGCCCAATAAGCCAGCCACCAGAACCGGCAACGTCCACCACCTCGCCATCAAGGATGTTTCAGAAGGCGCACCCATACTAACGGGTATGTTCTCTCTCTTTGGTCATCCCGTAGTCATACTCTTTGAATCCGGTGCTTCCCACAACTTTATTAGCAAGTCTCGTGTCATTCAATATCAGTTGCCTATCGTTCCTACAAAAACTCCATATGTGATTTGTTCTCCAGGTGGGAAAGTAGTAGCAGATGAGATGGTCCATAAGATATCTCTTTATCTGGGTGGGAACATATACCCTAACTCTCTCATTATATTGGAGCATCAGAAGTTAGATGTCATCTTAGGAATGGCATGATTGCAATACAATAGTGCTATTCTTGACATCGTTCCTCGGAGGATATATTTGAATTGTCCACTCCACCCTCCCCAAGATCTCACTCTTGAGAGTATTATCCAAGTGACTCCAACTACTTACAACGCCGAGGCCATTAAACTTGAGGATATTCCAGTGGTATGTTAGTATCCAGACGTATTTCCCGAGGATCTTCCTGGTATGCCACCAGAAAGAGATGTCGAGTTTAAGATTGAACCTGTACCGGGAACAGTGCCGATCTCGAGGAAGCCATATAAGATGGCACCTAAGGAACTTGCAGAACTGGAAGAGCGGCTGAAGGAACTTATGGATAAGGGTTTCATCCGTCCAAGTTCATCACCTTGGGGCTATTCTAAATTGTTCATGGAGAAAAAGGATAAGACATTGAGACTATGTGTGGACTATCATCCACTCAATGCTGTCATGATCAAGGATAAGTATCCACTACCACACATCGATATTCTGTTCGATCAATTGGTGGGTGCTAAGGTATTCTTGAAGATGGATCTTCGTTTTGGGTATCATCAGATCAGGATTCAACCAGAGGATATACCTAAGACGACATTCTCGATGAGGTATGGATTGTATGAGTACCTTGTCATGTCCTTTGGATTCACCAATGCACCGACTCATTTCATGTATCTCATGAATTTGGTGTTCATGCCGGAATTGGACAAATTTGTCGTGGTCTTCATCGACAACATCCTTGTGTATTCGAAATTCGAAGAAGAACATGCTCAACACTTGCGTGTCGTGCTCCAACGATTGCGAGACCACAAGCTGTATGCTAAGTTCAGCAAATGTGAGTTCTGGATTAGCCAAGTGTCATTTCTAGGGCACATCATCTCCGCTGAGGGATTGCAGTTGATCCAAGCAAGATTAAGCAAGTACTCAAATGGGAGTCTCCAAAGTATGTACATGAAGTTCGAGGCTTCCTGGGTTTAGCAGGATATTATCAGAGGTTCATTCCAAGTTTCTCCAAGATAGCTAAACCCATGATGGAACTTCTGAAGAAAGGGAAGAAGTATGTATGGACGAAGGAATGTGAGGAAGGTTTTCAAGCATTAGTGAAACATCTCACAACAGCACTGGTATTAGCCCAACCATACACAACTAAGTCATTTGATGTTTATTGTGATGCATCTGGGATTGGTTTGGGTTGTGTATTGATGCAAGATAGAAGGGTGATCGCTTATGGATCACAGCAACTTTGGAACCATGAGCAACATTATCCGACTCATGATCTTGATCTCGCTGCCGTGGTACTTGCATCGAAGATGTGGAGACACTATCTGTTGGGCAACCTAATGCATCTCTACACCGAACACAAAAGCTTGAAGTACATCTTCACCCAGAAGAACTTGAATATGCGACAACGAAGATGGTTGGAATTGATCAAAGACTATGAGATTGAGATCCACTACCATCCTGGCAAAGCGAATATAGTTGTAGATGCGCTGAGTTGCAAGTCCCATGTCAATAATCTTTCCATCACCTCGATGGAAGAAGAAGACCCGAGTCTCTACTTGGTTCCATATGGAGCGCTCTACAATCTAGCTCTCATTCCTACCATAAGGAAGGATATTGTAGAGGCTTAGAGGGAAGACAAGGGCATGTCGCACATTCACCGAAGAATGAAGAAGGGGGAGATGAAGTGTTTCCGATGTGACGATGATGGTACCCTCTGGTTCAAAGACCGCATCGTGGTGCCCCACAATGTGGAACTTTGGAAGAAGATATTGGATGAAGCTCATTTGTCCAAGTATTCTATTCATCCGGGAAGTAACGAAATGTACCAAAACTTAAAGAAGCAATTCTGGTGGACTCAGATGAAGAGGGAGATAGCGAAGTACGTATCTGAGTGTGATACGTGTCGGCGAGTGAAAGCCGACCATTTGAAGACAGCTGGTCAGCTTCAACCTTTAAGGATACCAACCTGGAAATGGGAGGACATCAACATGGATTTCATTGTTGGATTACCTCTCACCTTTCACAAGCATGACTCAATTTGGATGATCGTCGACCAACTCACCAAGTCGGCGCACTTTATTCCAGTCAATGTCAATTATGTGGCACGACAATATATAGAGTTGTTGTCGGTACCCTGCGTACCGTATACCCCTTGGAACTACAAGAAGACCAAAGGAACTTCACCTGTCTGAGTTGAAGGCTTTGAAGGCCCCACGTGTCATACGGGACCGGACCTGCCTCCCTTCTAGTCCCCGGTGCTGCCACGTGTATACTGCAACCGGAGCTACGTCCCACACATGGGAAAGCTACGGGTTAAATACCTACGCGACATCCCCGGACCTAACCCCCGACAGAGGGAAGCTCCAGTACCGACACGTGTACAACTGCATCGGACCTACCCATCCCAGATGATAAGCTCTAGATCTGCCATGTGTCCAACCGCCGGACCTTCAGCCTCAATGATCAGACTGGAGTACCTCCAACGGCTCAGACCTATGAGGGACAATCAAAGACTTCAAGACCCAATTAAGTGTCATTAATACCACATTAATGACACACGATCGGATGGCCCTTAATTCCAATAACGGCATTGTCAAGGCCCGTTACCACACTATTAAGGGTAATTAACCTCATTAATTATGCATTAAGCATCAGTAACCGCCAGGGCCACATGTCGAGCCAGGCTAGCGATGTAATGACCAGTCCTTGTGCTATAAAAGGACTCGTCGGGCGATACACAGGGAGCCGGGCTGAAAGCTCTTGACTCTTAGATGCTCAATACAACAACTACACACTCCGTGGAGTAGGGTATTACTCTCAGGCGGCCCGAACCACGTAAATCCTTGTGTCTACTTGCCATCGTGTTTTGAATCTCTACGCGCCCAATACCAAACTACAAACTTCGCGGGCTACCAATAGTAGTACCGGGAGAATTGCCGGAACAACACTCCGATAGTTGGTGCGCCAGGTAGGGGAAAAAAGAAAGTCGACGAAGCTCCAGCTGAAGAGGATTAGGCTTTTAGGACCATAAAAAGGTCCTGAAGGCTGTTTACACCTCCGTCGACGACAACTCCGACGTCTCCGAAAATGAACGTCGGAAAACCATGAACACCATCTTTGTTGGTTCGTGGGACATCACCTCCCGCCGTGTCCTCAAGACCATGCGGCGGCACATGGCCTCAGTAGCCCCCACCTCCAGGGCGGAGCCGCACCAGAAGTGGATGGACACTGCCATCACTTACGATGCATCAAACTGCCCTCTGAATATGATCGGAGCTGGCCAACTCCCATTGATGGTATCTCCGACCATCAACAACAACCAACTCCACCATGTAATGGTGGGTGGAGGTTCGGGGCTGAACCTCATAAGCTTTGAAGCTTTCGTCAAGCTTCAGCACCGACCTTCGGACCTTCGCCCCTCTCGACCTTTCTCCGGAGTAGGTCCGGGGGCCATAACCCCACTCGGTGCAATTACTCTTTCAGTGACCTTAGGGACCCGGGAGAATTACCGCACTGAGAAGTTGGTCTTCGACGTGGCGCAAATCAACTTACCCTTCAACACTATTTTGGGCAGGCCAGCCTTATACAAGTTCATGGCTGCTGCTCATTATGGCTACTTGGTGTTGAAGATGCCAACACCAGCTAGTGTTCTCCAGATCCGTGGAGATCGCACCACCGGAGTAACTGCTCTAGAAGAACTCCAAGAGCTTGCTACAATGCAGGAGGAAGAATCTGGAAAGGAGAAAGCTCCGAAACCCCCGAGCATTCGTCATCGAGGCTCAACCTCAGCACCTTGCGTGCAACCAAGCGTCGACACCGACATTCCCGTCAAAGTCGTCCAAATCGGTTCCGACGCCGCTCAGACCACCCGTACATCGGGAGGTCTGAATGACAAATAGGAACTCGTGCTCGTCAGTTTCCTCCGGGCTAATGTTGATGTGTTTGCGTGGCAACCGTCACAAATGTCTAGGATCCCTAGGGAAGTGATCGAGCATAATCTGAAGATCTATCCCGACGCTCGGCCTGTACATTAGAAACCTCGGAAGCAATCAGTAGAGCAACAGAACTTCATACGTCAAGAAGTGAAGAAGTTGCTCGAAGCTGGATTCATCCAAGAAGTCTTCCACCCAAAATGGATGGCAAACCCAGTCGTTGTACCCAAGGCCAGCGGGAAGCTTCGAATGTGTATCGACTACACTACACTAAATAAGGCATGTCCAAAAGATCCATTCCCACTACCTAGAATAGATCAGATAGTGGATTCCACCTCTGGGTGTGAATTACTGTGTTTCCTAGACGCATATTCTGGGTACCATCAAATCAGAATGTCTAGGGAAGATGAAGAGCATATCTCCTTCATCACAGTAGAGGATTATATTGTTATACTGCCATGCCATTCGGTCTCAAAAATGCTGCTTCAACATTTGTACGAGCTATGTACAAAACTTTTGGAGAGCTCATCAGAGACGTAGTGGAAGTGTATGTCGATGACATCGTCGTCAAGATTAAGAACAAGGAGTCATTCCTTGACACCTTGCAAGCTGTTTTCGACAAGTTGCGAGTCACTCTCACGAAGCTGAACCCGAACAAGTGTGTCTTCGGGGTTAGCTCCGGAAAACTTCTTGGTTTCTTGGTGAACCATCGAGGAATAGAAGCAAATCCGGCGAAGATAAAAGCTATTGAAGACATGCGGCCACCAGCCCGCATCAAGGACATCCAGAAGCTAACTGGATGTCTCACTGCCCTCAGCCGGTTCATCTCAAGACTGGCGGAATGGGCGCTACCCATCTTCAAGCTATTGAGGAAGTTCGGACCATTCCAATGGTCTAAAGAAGCAGAAAAGGCATTCAAGGAGCTGAAGCAGCTCCTCACCACCCTACCAACATTGGTAGCTCCGAACCCTAGTGAGCCACTTTTGCTTTACATTTCGGCAACTGACGAAGTTATCAACATGATCCTGGTTGCGGAAAGACCAGAACCATCTCCAGTTCAGGAATCCAGACCCCTTCGGGAGGGTCCGGAGCTACCTGAAGTTGAGTCTGGGTCCCAGCTCCCAGACCTTGATCCTCAAGATGAAGTGTCGAAGGATCCATCTCCTTCAAATGAAGGAGTCACTGCCATTGAACAAGAAGATTCGGACCCCTCCGGGAGGGTCCGGATAACTTCAGGAGAAGCTCCGGGTTCCTCCAGCCAGAACTCGAAGGTTCCCGAACAAGGTCCGGACCCCTTCGGGAGGGTCCGGGTAGATGAGTAGGAAGCTTCGGGCCCCTTCGGGAGGGTCCGGACGGTCCAGCGCCCAGTGTACTTCATCAGGAAAGTACTCCATCACGCTAAGACTCAGTATCTGGAGGTGCATAAGCTGCTCTACGCAGTTCTTATTGCCTCTAGGAAGCTCCGACACTACTTCCAAGCTCACAAGATTTCAGTGGTAACCTCTTATCCACTACGTGCAATCTTGCATAACCCCAATTCCACTAGGAACATTGCAAAGTGGCAGCGGAATTAGTCGAGTTCGACATTGAATTCATCCCAAGACAAGCGATCAAGAGTCAAGCATTGGCGGAATTCGTGGTGGAATGGACCCCCTCTCCATCAAATCATGGGTGCCCCAGTGAGCAGAAGTCGGAACCCAAGGTTCCGGTCTTCACTAAGCCTCACTGGACTCTCTACTTTGACGGCTCTGTGCATAAGCAAGTGGCCATAGCTGGAGTCTTTCTTCTCGCTCCGACCAGGGAGAAGGTTAAATACATGGTGCACCTTGACGTCAAGGCGACCAACAACATGGCAGAGTATGAATCACTGATTTATGGACTCAAGGTGGCACTAACGTATGGTGTCAAGCAGCTGTTGGTAAAGGGTGATTCACAACTTGTTATAAAACAAGTAAAAGGTGAATGTTGCTGCAACAACCCTAAACTAGTTGCATACCTACTTGAAGTCCAGAAGCTTCAGAAGGACTTCAATGTCCTGGATCTTTGCCATGTCCAGCGTCTCAGCAACGCTGAAGCTGACAAACTCTCGACGAAAGCTTCAACCAGGGCTCCGGATCCCAAAGGAACCTTCGTCTGGAGGTTGTCTAAACCTACTGCTCGGCCTGCCAAACTGAGTGAAGGGGGCGAGACCAGCACCTCCAAGCTAGCGGTCCCGATGGCCGTGTTACCATGGCGTCCATCAAGGGTCATAGGTGCTGCAGGAAGCTCCGAGCAACCTAGCACGCAAGACTCAAATCCTCAAGCTAGCTCTGATGCATGGATCTCAGAGATCCGGAGCTACTTGAAAGACAATTTCCTTCCTGAAGATAATGTATCCGCTGGTCGGATAGTCAGATTGGCTAAAAGATACATACTAGTAGAAGAAGATCTCTATCGGCGTGGTGCCAATGGCGTCCTAATGCAGTGCATTACAAGGGAAGAAGGTTGCGAGCTCCTCACAAAAATCCATGGAGGCGAGTGTGGGAACCACACGTTCTCCCGCACGTCAATCGGCAAAGCCTTCTGGCACAACTTTTACTGCCCTACAGCGCTCCAGGATGCAAATGAGCTAGTGAAGAAATGCGAAGCATGACAGTTCCATGCAAAACAAATTCACACACCAGCTCTGCCTCTACAAATGATACCTCCTACATGGCATTTCGCTGTGTGGGGGATGGATATCTTGGGACCTTTCCCAAAAGCCGTCGGAGGTTATAAGTTCCTGTACGTTGCCATTGACAAGTTCACCAAATGGTCGGAAGCAACTCCAGTTGTGACAATAAACAAGCAATCAACTATCAACTTCTTGCAGTCCATCGTATGCAGATTTGGAGTCCCAAACAAGATCATAACAGATAATGGGACCCAGTTCACAAGCTCTGCATTCCAAGGATATTGCGAAGACCTCGACATCCAAGTCAGCTACGCTTCCGTAGCTCAGCCAGCAAGCAATGGCCAAGCCAAGAGGGCAAATACATAAATCCTAAAAGGACTCAAGACACGCACATATGAGCGCCTGAAAAAACATGGATCCAACTAGATCGAAGAGCTTTCGCCCACTCTATGGGCCAATAGGACAACTCCAAACCGGTCAACTGGAGAGACACCCTTCTTCCTGGTGTACGGAGCTGAAGCAGTCCTTCCTCCGGAAATCACCTTGGTGTTGCTCCGGGTCTGGAACTTCGACGATGCCACGTAGGACCACCTCCGGCGCGAATACCTTGACCTCCTTGAAGAGCGAAGGTGCCGAGCAGCTGTTCGGAATGCCCGATACCACCAAGCTCTTCAGCGCTATCACCAAAGGCATGTTCACAGCCGACAGCTCGAGGAAGGCGATCTGGTGCTACAAAGAATACAAACTCCTGAAGGGTTAAACAAACTCTCCCCGAGTTGGGAAGGACCTTTCCGAGTGATCAAGAATCCCGTCCCGGATGCGTTCGCTTGGCAACCAAGGATGGGACACCTCTCCCTAATCCGTGGAACATTGAGCACCTCCGTAAGTTCTACGCGTAATATCATGGAGGTGAGTGTGTAGTTACATGTGATGTATGTTATAGAGTCATTGTACAAAGTCGGGTAGCTCCTTCGGGAGAACAGCCGGACCTTCCCCGGAAAGTCCGCAAAGTTCAGGCAACACTTGTCACGATCTCAGAATTAAAAGTGTAGCTAGCTACCTTGGGTCAAACGAGAAATGAAACACACTTAGCCTGGTTCCGTACCCTAAGAGTGTACCTTTTTCCCCTGTACCCCGGACCTATAATGAAAGACATCATTGTGTAAAAACAGACTCCACGTGCATTTATTTTGTACAGGCTCAATATTTTTTTATTTTTCTCTTTCTTGTCTATAACAAAGTTGTGCAATTCTTAAGAAACTTTAGCTCGACCAGTTCACATATAATTCAAGTCACATTGACAAGTTTTCTGGGTCTAAACATTGTTAATTGTCTACTTGTATTCATGCCACCAAGCCAATCTAGGGCTGGAGTGTGCTATCGACTTAGCATGGTCATGCACCCTAAGTACGCCACTCTACCTACACCCCGGCAGGCTGAAGTAAGGTAAGTCCAGAAACAATAGGACCTGAAGAAAACAAGCCAATGCATTTCATTGTATTTAGAAATGTGTTCGACCTAAAACATTCTCGGGAATAGTAAGTCGCAATTGAGTTATAGAAAGGAAATGGATTATACTGTTTTTCTTGACTTCAGTGTGCAGGAAAAATAAAGATCTCATGGTGATGGTAAATTAAGCCGGAGCTATTAAAGCTCCGACATCACCTAAGGTGGCTTGTTGTCGATGTTTTAACATTGATAGCAAGCATCGCTGGAGCTACTAAATTCCGGTAAAGCCAGAGGGCCAGCCATCAACGTGAAGAAAGGATGGTGGGAAGACTCCACAGTAGGGTCTGTTGTCGACGCACTACATGTTGACAGTGGTCGCTGCCGGAGCTACTAAGCTCCGACAACGCCAGGGGGCCTCTACTTTTGAAGACTTCAGACTTACACTCTACAAGTCCGAAGCACGCAAGTATTCAACAAAGTGCTACATCCTCTTGGTACATGTTCACATCTACCAGGGGGCCAAGTGGGACAAAGGTGTTGAAGACAAAAAATGAAATTCACAAAAAACTGGGATTTCATTCATCTGGAGACAAGAGATTATAAAATTGGAGAAAAAAGAAGAGAGAATACAAGCAGGAGCTACAAAGAGAGAGTCCTAGACCCTATGGAAGAACGAGGAGACCTTCTGGGCAACCTCGGACACGCTGGCTTTGGCGGCTTCTCCCTCTCCGTCGATGGGGCCTTCAAGCACGGGGTACAGTGGGAACTGAGGGTCCCGACTTCTGTAGCACGTCAGGACGTATTCTGCAACGTTCTTCGCCAGAGATTGTCCCTCGATTTCCAGCTGGTCCGCGATGACATCGCCAATCTTGGTGAGCTTGTTGCCTGCCGAACTCAACGCCTGCAACGCCTAGTCCAGCTCTGGCTCCGGATCATCCGGACGCACGGGACTAAAACCCATTGGCGTCAGCGCGTTGTTGGCTTTGCCCAGGAAGTCCCAAACTTGTTGGGACTTCGCAGCCCTTGCGCCTCGCACCTCCTCCAAGGATCTTCTGATCGCCGCAAGCTCCGAATTCTCCCGGGCAAGACATTCTACCTCTTTGGTGTTCTGCTGAATCTTTTCAGCAACCTGCCTTTCAAGTTTGTCGAGCTCTTCCTCCCGGAGGTGGATCTTGTTCCGGCGGTCGACCAGGTCTTTCTCCCGGCCGCGCACTTTCTTCTCCCTAGCAGCAATGTCATTCTCCCTCCTGTGGAAGTCTTGCCCTTGTTGCCAGTCCTTCTCCTCTTTCTCGCAGTGCTCCTCCAACTTCTTGGTGTGCTCTGCGAGACTCTTGTCACCCAGAGTTAGCCTCTGAGTAAGCTCTTCCTCCCTATTCACGAGGTCATCCCGCAGCTCCAGGAGTTTTTGCTCTTCATCTTCGAGCTTTTTCTCCCGCTCCTCAAGGGCCTCCCGGCGCTTGACGAGGCTGTCGTGGATGGCGCTGAGCTTCTCCCCACGTTCATTCACTGCATTATTAGCAGCTACGGCCTGTTCATGGATGGCCCGGGACTGGTTGTCGATGGATCGCACCATGCTTTCCCTCTCGTACAGTAGCTTACCCCAGTACTCCAACCGGACCTTCTCCTTCTTCACCCACTCCTTGTTGTCGGCCAGCCTCAACTGTGCCAGCTTGGTCTCGAATTGGAGCCGGTTGCGCCACCTCCTAAGAGTTTGGCGCTCCTCCTCGGGGGCCTTGCTGTCGTGGTAAAAAGCCAGCTGGACCTGACAAAGACTAGAGCAGGCATTGTCGATAGACAGCGACAAAGGGATTGGCTCCAGGCCTGCCGGGGTCTCCTCTGCTGGCTCCAGCGGGTTCTCCGTGACAAAAATCGGGTCCCACTCTACAAGAGTGGTCCCCTGATCTTCCACGGCACTAGGGCCGCCCTTCGGGATATCCTCAGCCGCCGCCGAGGAAGGTCCTGCAACAGAAGTTTCGACCTTCGGAGTTGGCTCCGAAGGTCCCGCTGCTAGGTCATCAACAACTGGTCCCTCGGGCTAGGGGTCGGCAGCTTCACCTAGGCACCCTGGCTCAGGCGCGGGCACCTCCGGGACCACCACCTCCGGGGCAGGCGTTGAAGGACCGTCGGAGCTTCCGGCTCCGACGCTGGCGCCTCCTCCACCGCTGGCTCAGGCGCTGGCGCTTCGACCGTCATGGGCTCAGGCACCGACACTTCTGTAGCAACCGGCTCAGGCGCCAGAACTTCTTCGACGACCAGCACAAGCGTCGGAGCTTCATCAACCACCGGCTCTACCGCCGGGGCTTCATCAACCACCGGCTCTACTGCTGGGGCTTCATCAACCACCAGTTCTATCGCCGAGGCTTCATCAACCACTGGCTCTACCGTTGGGGCTTCATCAACACCTGACCCCACCGTCGTGGCTTCAACAACAACTAGCTCTAGGGCCGGAATCGCAGCTACCTCCGGCTCTGAGGCCGGAGCGTCCATCGTTTCAGCATCCAAACCTGGAGCTTCAACCTTCGGGGCAGGTTCCGCTAGTACATCTTCATTCCCGTGGTCCGGCGCTACCACGGGAGCTTCTGGGGATGAGTCGAGGTCTAGGACCACGACAGCCGGCGCCGGAGCTGTCGCAGCCTCAACCACCTCTTGAGGCGGCGCTGGGATTGGAGCCAGAGCCTCCGCCTGCACAGCCTCGGCTGCTGCTACAGGAACCGAAGCTTCAGCCCTTTTCTTGGGTACCCTGTGGATGAAGGACGAAGACACTCAAAAAGTAGTTACAACAAGAAAAAACAACCAACTGAGGTAAAAAAACAAAATTTACCTCGGAAGGCTTCCGCTCTAGATAGCGCGGAACCTCTTTCCCGGACACTCGGGGCTGGATCCTGTTGCCACTGGTGTGTCAGCCCCAGAAGGTTCCCCGGAGCTTGCTGCTGCCATCGGCATCACTTTGGTTGAGGACCCCCTCGACCGGGAAGGACCTCCGGACCCAGAGCCTTCAGCTGGCCCTGGTACTAGAGCCACATGGCCGGAGCTAGCACCCCGGGGAGATGCCGATGCTGGATTGGTTTCCGCCGTTGAAGACCTTCCCCTCCGGGGAGAAGGAGCCGCTGCGGAAGGAGCAGGTCTGACGGACCTCCCATCAAAGTGCTTTAGCTTCCTTTTACGGCTCGAGGGCTCGGCCAACTCTTTGCCCTTGCCCACGACTTCAACTCCCTATCTCAGGGCAGAAGGGGGACCACCCTCAGAAGCTCCGGGGATCACCAACCCGGTGGTCGAATGCCTCTCAACTTCACCGAGGTCGTCAAGCACTGACATCTTCCGCCAGAGCTCTCTGCTGAACTCTGCCTCCATGTTCAGAGGGAGGAAAGCCGCCGGCGGAGTCAAGTCATAACCCTCGACGTCGATGCCGTGCTAGAACTTCTTGAGGTGGAACTCCAAAGCTGCACCTTCCAGGTTGGACTTCAAACTGGTCTCGATCCAGTCGTCATCCATCACGCTGTTGAGAGCCCAAGCGAGCTTCTCCCTCTTCTTCAGCGGAGCCCACTTGTTGACCAAGAAGTTGCAGAATACCGCCTGGGGAGTCACCCCTCCTTCCACACATTGGCGGATCCTGGTCAGAGTAAGGTTGAAGGCGTTCGATAACACTGGAACTTTGCTCCAAGCTTCAGTGTCGATGTTGGGGAGGCCTCCGGGTAGCTCCAGCTTCTCATGCTCCTCTGTCCTGATAACAATCCAATCCTTCTTCCAGTCGTCCCACTTGCCATAAGGGAACGACCACAAGTACTTGTACGAGCACTTCTTGCGCTTCACAAAATAATAGAAGCCAAGGTACTCGTCACTTTTGCCGGTGGTGTGGATGGTGAAGAAGGTGCGGAAGAGCTCGATGCAGGGAGGAATACCCACCCACATCTCGCAGAAGTGGACAAAGATCGACACCGGAAGAATGGAGTGGGGGCCAAGGTGGTACAGCTGCAGACCATAGAAGTCTAGTAGCATCAAGAGAAAAGTGAAGAAGGGTGGGATCAGTCCCACCATGGCGTACGCGGAGAAGTACACCATGTCATCGGGTGCTCCTTCTCGAATGGAAGCCTGCCGGCGCGGACCTGGTGGTTGAAGAAGTCACTGGACCACCCCATGAGGGCCCGAACCTTCTTCAAATCATCGTCGGTCTTAAGTCGGCTCTTGCGGAGACCCAACTCCATCGCAGCACAGTGGGGCAGGAGATGAAAAGCAGGCTAAAGTTTGGAGGATTTGAGCGCAAGTTCAAATGAAGGCGTTGTGATGCCCGGTTCCGAAAGATGAACCAAGCTAACACATATGTGTGCCCAGGATGTTCATCACACATACACGAGCGCAATCACAAAAGAGTATACAGAAAATTACCACATAACAAGATTAATTAAACAAATTTTATTACACAAACCAGATTATCCTCGAATACAAGCTGTAATGAATATTAATGACAAGTTCAACTAATGCAGCGGAAATAAACTAATTAAGCAAACTAAGCAACTAAGCATAAGGTATATATGCGCAGCTCCAATCAACACCACAGGCAAAGCTGACGGTAGACACGGCCTAGAACTCCGCATTATCGCCATTAAACTCCCAATCCTGACCTGCAACTGTTGTGGGGGGGGGGGGTTGCAAGAGTGAGTACATGTCGTACTCAGCAAGTGTGGAAAGTATGACATGTGGCTGATTCAAATGACAACAATAATAATGGTAAAGTGCTGAAAAGTACAGTAAAACATTTGAAAAGCAATATATATATATATATATATATATATATATATATATATATATATATATATATATATATATATATGAAGTAAACCCATCATAATCATAAGTAATACCATAATACCAATCTGAATTCACTACCATCATCAATAATTCCATATTTCACCATTGTCAATAACCATATTCAATACCAGAAATTAATCCATAACCATTACCAAACCATAACCATCTCAAATTCCAATTTCCCTCTAATCATGGAAGTTGTCCAGGTGCTCATAACCGGGAGCACGGCTATCATGATAGTTTTAGTTAACTCTGCAGAGTTTGTACCTCTTTACCCACGTGTTCGTGATTTCATCACCTTTCAGTGACTAAGAACCTCCATTATGCCTATGACCCGTCGGTCACATTACACACTTCCGTCGGTGCGTGGCCAAGAGATCACAAAATAGCCTTTACAAAGGGATTACTAGCCTATTTAGACCCCACTGAGGTTTCACCGGTGGCGATGTCTCCCGCAGAGCACATCTTCAACCAAGGGCCCCCTCTTGAGCCATTCGGATCCCAGGGTAGTCCCACCAATCATCAACAAACCCAATCCGACTACCCCTTCCCCGAGCATCCACAATGGTCCAAACAGCACTAGCAAAGCCCTAATTAATCAGCTACGCCGCACCCATACTTGGCCTCGTAGTGGCACTATAGTCCTAGCTTATTCTCGCATGAACCAGTCCTTAGATCTAAAGCAAGCAAACCACCATATCGTCCAACCCATCCACATACCAGGCTTGCTTGGATCACCCATTACCATATCATATTTAACCAGTTCATGTTAACCATAGTCTCATTCATGCATAATTAAATTGAGTGGTATAGTTGTTTTCCCATCCCGGTTAATTAAGTGAAGCAAAGGTGAAAAGGCCTTCCTGACTCTCTACCATAAATTCCAGGTGATAAGGGTGGTCAAACAACACTAGTAAACTTCCTACCATAGGATTGCCATCAAATTGACACAAGCATGCAGTTTTGCAAACAAAACATTTATTTTAAAAACAAGATCAATATGCTTCAAGGACACTTGCCTTGCTCTTGCTGTTGATTAAGATCAAAGCCTTCAAACTCTTGGTGCTGTAGATCCTCCGCGGCACTTTCTAGCGCAAATCCGTCTAATCCACACAATAAACATACAAGACAATAAACACAATCAAAGATTGCACAAATATTACTCAATATGACATGACATGCATGATTAATGCAAATGCAAGGTAGAACTTGTTAATAGATTGCTTTTAATGATCACTAACTAGTTCTAATAGATCTTAACAAGGTTATACAGGTTTGGATTCGATTTGATCAAATTTTAGAATTAATTCAACCCAATTTAACCAGGAAGATCGGACTAGTCCGCTAGGGACCGGACAAGTCCACACTTGACGAGATCAGCAGATTAGGGTTTACTAGATCGACGTGAATTTGGAGATTAGGGGTTGAATTCACGTAAGGAAAAGATAATAGAAGGTATACCAGGTGTTTAGAACTCCAATGAATCAAGAAACTTGGAGATAACACTTGGATCTTGATGATCTAGGGTTGGTGATGAACTTGGAGATGAATTGGTGGTGAAGAACGAAACTTGGTGGAGAACTTGATACTCTTTCGTTTCCTCCTCTTCTTCTTCTTCTTGCTTGGGATCTTCTCCTCCCTCCTTGATGGTGGCTCCCCGTGAACTAGGGTTTGGGTGGGTGGAAAAGTGGCAAATAGATGTCAAACCAAGGGGTGGGGTTGTTTATATAGAGGTGGAGGCTAGGGTTAGATGGATTTCGAGTTTGGGATAAGTAGAGGCTGGTTTAGAGTCCCACATGGGCTCTAAAAGAGTTGGGCACGATGTCCCTAGGCCCACTTAACGTGAAACCCAAGAAACAATCGTAAAACAAAAGATCAATTCAGATTCACGAAATATCGGACAAATCCGGACAGGACCGGACTAGTCTGAAGTCGTCCAGAGAGAAAATCGGACAAGTCTGGCCAAACATCGGACAAGTCCGACTTTGAACAGAAAGGAAAATGGACAAGTCCGCTTGAACACCGGACTAGTCCGGAAAAGTCCAGGGACTTAGCAATTTTTCAAGGATTCTTGGAATATCGGACTAGTCCGCACAAAATCGGACAAGTCCGAAAGTTTCCAGTGCCAAAAATCGGACTAATCTGCAGCAAAAACGGACAAGTCCGTTTTTAGTCAGAGAGAAATGGGAGTAGTCCGCAGCGAAACCGGACTAGTCCGCACTTTCCTGCATTTTAAGTGCGGTTTTGTTCCAAATCAATTTTAAACTCGTTCCTCTTGTTGTGGATTAATGTTAAACATGTATATGAATGTATGTAGGGCATGATGCATGAAAATGAGGGTGTTACAAACCTACCCCCCTTAAAATGAATCTCGCCCTCGAGATTCGACGCGGAAGAGAAGACATAGGGAAATTCCTTCTTGAGATCAGCCTCCAATTCCCACGTTGCTTCTTTTTCTGTGTGGTGCTTTCATTGAACTTTACACCATCTAATAACCTTGTTCGTTGTGACCCTCTCCTTAGTTTCCAAGATTTTGACCGGTTGTTCGGCATAAGTCAAATCTTCCTCTAGTTCCAATTCTTTCATTGGCACTTGTTCTTTCGGTACCCTCAAACACTTCTTGAGCTGGGAAACATGAAAGACATCATGTACGTCTTAAAGATGAGCTGGCATCTCCAACTTATACGCTACTTCTCCTCTTTTGTCCAAAATCTTGAATAGTCCAATATAGCGAGGTGCGAGCTTGCCTCTTATGTTAAACCTCTTATGACCTTTCATTGGTGACACCTTGAGGTAAACAAAATCTCCTATTTCAAAGGCTAATTTCCTTCTCCTATTGTCCGCATAGCCTTTTTGTCTTGATTGGGCAGCCCTCAAGTTTTCACGAATTATTCGGACTTGCTTTTCGGCTTCTTGCAACACATCCGGACCAAATACTTGAGTTTCTCCTGCCTCATTCCAGAATAAAGGTGTCCTACACTTCCTCCCATAAAGCGCTTCATATGGTGACATTTTCAAGCTTGCTTGGTAACTATTGTTGTATGAAAATTCCGCGTATGGCAAGCTTTTGTCCCAACTTTTGCCATGCTTTAAAGCACAAGCTCTTAACATGTCCTCCAAAATCTGATTGGTCCTCTCAGTTTGTCCATCCGTTTGAGGATGATATGCTGAACTAAAATTCAACCTCATTCCCAAAGCTTCATGCAATTTCTGCCAAAATCAGGAGGTAAATTGAGAACCTCTATCCGAGACTATCTTCTTCGGTACTCCGTGTCGACAAACAATATGCTCCATGTATATTTCGGCCAATCGTGCAGCTGTATACTTGGTCTTCACAGGGACAAAATGAGCTGATTTGGTTAAGCAATCCACAATTACCCAAATTGAGTCATACCCGGACTGAGTACGTGGTAACCCAACTATAAAGTCCATACCAATCTCTTCCTACTTCCACTCCAAAATATTTAATGGCTGCAATAATCCTGTTGGCCTTTGATGTTCCGCCTTGACTCGTTGGCACACATCACACATTGCAACATATTCAGCTATGTCCTTCTTCATGCTATCCCACCAATAGCAAGTCTTCAAGTCTTTGTACATCTTCGTACAACCGGGGTGAATCGAGTATGGCGAGTCATGTGCCTTCTTTAATATTGTCTCCCGTATATGCTTTACATTAGGTACAATGATTCTCTTTCCAAGCCATAAGGTACCATGTTCATCCTCATCAAATCTGAATTCTCTCCCTTCCTCGGTCCTTTCCTTGATTTCCTTGATCTCCTCATCTGTGGTTTGTGCTTCTCGAATTTCTTGCTCCAAGGTTGGGTTTAACTCCATCATCTCCGTCTCATTTACAAACCCGAGGTTCAACCGTTCAAACTCCTTGCATAACTCGAATGGTAACTCTCGAACTGTGAGTTGGTGACTTACTCCCTTTCTACTCAAAGCATCAGCCACTACATTGGCTTTTCTCGGATGATAGTTGATCCCCAAATCATAATCTTTGATGAGCTCCAAACATCTTCATTGCCTCAAGTTCAGATCCGTTTGTGTGAAAATATACTTCAAACTCTTATGATCCGTGCAAATTTCACACCTATGTCCAAGAATATAGTGTCTCCAAATCTTCAATGTGTGTACCACGGCTGCTAGTTCAAGATCATGCGTGGGGTAATTTTGCTCATGTTTCTTCAATTGTCTTGATGCATAGGCGACCACTTGACCTTCTTGCATCAATACACATCCAAGTCCTTGTCTCGATGCGTCACAATAAATATCAAAACTCTTGCTTACATCCGGCAATCCAAAACTGGGGTTGTTGTCAACCTCTTCTTTAGCTCCTCAAAACTATTCTGACAAGCTTCAGTCCATTGGAACGCCTTTCCCTTCATTAGCAACTCTGTAATAGGCTTTTCTATCTTGGAAAAGTCCTTGATGAATCTACGGTAATATCCAGCCATCCCAAGAAAACTCCTTATTTCCTTGACATTTTGTGGCGGTTCCCACTTCAACACGTCTCTCACTTTTCCGGGGTCAACCGATACTCCTCCTCCTGAGATTATATGACCCAAAAATGACACCTCTTTCAACCAAAACTGACATTTGTTGAGCTTGGCATACAATCGATGCTCCCTCAATTTCTGCAACGTAAGCCTCAAGTGTTCCTCATGCTCCTTCTCATCCTTCGAGTAGACCATAATGTCATCAATAAACACCACAACGAACTTATCCAAGTACTCTATGAAGACTTTATTCATGAGGTACATAAAGTAGGCAGGCGCATTTGTCAATCCGAAAGACATCACGGTGTACTCATAAGATCCATATCGTGTCCTAAAAGCTGTCTTGGGTATGTCCGATGGTCTAATCTTCATTTGAAAGTATCCCGACCTCAAGTCAATCTTAGAGAAGACACAAGCACCCTTCATCTGATCAAACAAATCCTCTATACGGGGCAAGGTGTACTTGTTCTTTATTGTTACCTCGTTGAGAGCTCGGTAATCCACGCACATCCTTTGGGATCCATCCTTCTTGTCCACGAACAGCACGGGCGCTCCCCAAGGTGAAGAGCTAGGGCGAATAAAACCCTTCTCTAATTGCTCTTGAATTTGATTCTTGAGCTCTGCCAATTCCAAAGGAGGCATCCTATATGGCCTCTTAGCTATAGGTGCAGTTCTGGGTATTAAATCAATAACAAACTCAATGTCTCGATCAGGTGGCATACCTGGCAACTCGTCCGGAAAAACATCAAAAATTCACACACCACCAGAATCTCCTCAATTGCGGCACCATCCATATGATTCAGCTCTGATTGCTTCGGTGCGGTTTGAGATGCTTCAAATTCTACAGTGATCCCTTCTTCGTTGGTCAACTTCACTGTCTTAGTGGCACACTCAATAACTCCATTGTGCTTCCTCAACCAGCCCATACCATGTATAATGTCCAATCCTTGAGAATCCAAAACAATAAGGTTTGCGGAGAAGTCTACCCCCCTTATTCTAAGGCTTACTTTTGGACATACTATATTTGTCCTCATCTCTCCTCCAGGAGACTTAACGAACAGGGTAAACTTCATATGAGAGATAGGCAAACTATACTTGGCAACATACTTCGATGCAATGAATGAATGCGATGCTCCAGAATCAAATAACATAGTCGCGGGGTTGGAGTTGGCGAGAAACATACCAATGACCACGTCATCCGCTTGTTGAGCATCCTCCGTAGAGACATGGTTCACGTTGCCACGAGCAAAATTCTGCTGTCCACGACTTCCTTGTAGCGCTCCTCCATTGGGTCTTGGGTTTTTCCTCGGCGCATTGCTCCCTTGACCAAGGCCTAACTTAGGACATTGATGCACAAAGTGTCCAGCTTCTCCACAAGTATAACACTTCTTAACTCCACCAGAATTATTGGGACGAGCTTGGTTTTGAGCATTGGCTCCAGGAAAATCAGCACGAGGCGCATAAGGCATCAAAGGCCTAGGTGCTTGCATGACAGGGTGCTGCTGCACAAACTGAGTTGGGCATGGTGCATAACCAGGGCGCTGTATAGGAGCAGAGGAGTTGTAGTATGGCGCATTGGGTGGCACAAAGCGAGGGCGCACATTACTTCCTTGTTATTGTCCTTGATATGGCGCCTTTCTCTTATTGTCTTGCTCCATCTCACGAATCTTGTTTTCAACCACGATTGCCTTGTTCACAAGCTTCTTAAAATTGGCAGAATCGCAGTTGAGTAGTTGCACTTGGATCTCATTGTTCAAGCCCCTCATGAACAAATATTGCTTCCGGCTTTCCCGACTAACATCCTCAGGCGCATATCTTGAGAGTTGAGTGAACTTGTTGAGATATTCACACATGCTTGATTTTCCTTGCCTTAAATTCTCAAATTCTTGCCTCTTCAAAATCATAACACCCTCGGGCACGTAATGAGAACGAAAATTCTCCTTGAATTCGGCCCAAGTAATTCTCTCTTGGTTCTCATGAGCATTGCAATAAGCATCCCACCAATCCGCAGCTGCTCCAACTAGTTGATGAGAAGCAAATAGCACCTTCTCCCGGTCACTGCATTGGACAATAGCTAGCTTCTTCTCCACGGACTTGAGCCAATCATCAGCTTCCATAGGGTCGGCAGCTTGAGCAAAGGTTGGCGGCCTAGTCCTCATAAACTCTCCCAATCGGTTATGAGGAGACGGGGGTGGCGGTGGAGGCATGTGGGGCTGATTGTTGATATATCCAGCCTGCAGCTGTCCCATTGTTTGTATCATGGTCTACATGAGCTGGTTTTGCATAGCCAAAAGCTGCTCAATGTTGATAGCTCCCTGAGTAGATCCTTGCCCATTGTTGTTCTGAGGCACTCCATTGTTCTCCTCCTCATCATTGCCATCCCTCTGGTTGCGAGTCCTCACCATCTGATGAAAAGCAATAGGTAAGAATTAGAGAACGTCCCCAACTATATGCATCAAGGGATATGAAACTAAACAGCTAGCTACACTAGCCTAGGTGGACATGGCAATGCTAAAGCATCCCAAAATCCTCTATTAAGCACACAAGCAAGCAATATATAGCAAACAACACTCCAAGAAAAAACACATCGATTCCTGAGTGCTCCTATGTGCTCTAAAGTGTCCATTCTATCTAGGCTGCGTCCTACGGTCAACCTGTGGCTCTGATACCAATCTGTGACGCCCGGTTCCGAAAGATGAACCAAGCTAACGCATATGTGTGCCCAGGATGTTCATCACACATACACGAGTGCAATCACAAAAGAGTATACAGAAAATTACCACAGAACAAGATTAATTAACCAAATTTTATTACACAATCCAGATTATCCTCGAATACAAGCTCTAGTGAATATTAATGACAAGTTCAACTAATGCAGCGGAAATAAACTAATTAAGCAAACTAAGCAACTAAGCATAAGGTATATATGCGCAGCTCCAATCAACACCACAGGCAAAGCTGACGGTAGACACGGCCTAGAACTCCGCATTATCGCCATTAAACTCCCAATCCTGACCTGCAACTGTTGGGGGGATTGCAAGAGTGAGTACATGTCATACTCAACAAGTGTGGAAAGTATGACATGTGGCTGATTCAAATGACGACAATAATAATGGCAAAGTGCTGAAAAGTATAGTAAAATATTTGAAAAGCTATATATATATATATTATATGTATGTGAAGTAAACCCATCATAATGATAAGTAATACCATAATACCAATCTGAATTCACTACCATCATCAATAATTCCAGATTTCACCATTGTCAATAACCATATTCAATACCAGAAATTAATCCATAACCATCCATAACCATTACCAAACCATAACCATCCCAAATTCCAATTTCCCTCTAATCATGGAAGTTGTCCAGGTGCTCATAACCGGGAGCACGACTATCATGATAGTTCTAGTTAACTCTGCAGAGTTTGTACCTCTTTACCCACGTGTTCGTGATTTCATCACCTTTGAATGACTAAGAACCTCCTTTATGCCTGTGACCCGTCGGTCACATTACACACTTCTGTCGGTGCGTGGCCAAGAGATCACAAAATAGTCTTTACAAAGGGATTACTAGCCTATTTAGTCCCCACTGAGGTTTCACCGGTGGCGATGTCTCCCGCAGAGCACATCTTCAACCAAGGGCCCCCTCTTGAGCCATTCGGATCCCAGGGTAGTCCCACCAATCATCAACAAACCCAATCCGACTACCCCTTCCCCGAGCATCCACAATGGTCCAAACAGCACTAGCAAAGCCCTAATTAATCAGCTACGCCGCACCCATACTTGGCCTCGTGGTGGCACTGTAGTCCTGTCTTATTCTCGCATGAACCGGTCCTTAGATCTAAAGCAAGCAAAACACCATATCGTCCAACCCATCCACATACCAGGCTTGCTTAGATCACCCATTACCATATCATATTTAACCAGTTCATGTTAACCATAGTCTCATTCATGCATAATTAAATTGAGTGGTATAGTTGTTTTGCCATCCCGGTTGATTAAGCGAAGCAAAAGGTAAAAATCCCTTCCCCACTCTCTACCATAAATTCCAGGTGACAAGGGTGGTCAAACAACGCTAGTAAACTTCCTACCATAGGATTCCCATCAAATTGACACAAGCATGCAGTTTTGCAAACAAAACATTTATTTTAAAAACAGGATCAATATGCTTCAAGGACACTTGCCTTGCTCTTGCTGTTGATTAAGATCAAAGTCTTCAAACTCTTGGTGTTGTATATCCTCCGCGGCACTTTCTAGCGCAAATCCATCTAATCCACACAATAAACATACAAGACAAGAAACACAATCAAAGATTGCACAAATATTACTCAATATGACATGACATGCATGATTAATGCAAATGCAAGGTAGAACTTGTTAATAGATTGCTTTTAATGATCACTAACTAGTTCTAATAGATTTTAACAAGGTTATACAGGTTTGGATTCGATTTGTCAATTTTTAGAATTAATTCAACCCAATTTAACCAGGAAGATCGGACTAGTCCGCTAGGGACCGGACAAGTCCACACTTGACGAGATCAGCAGATTAGGGTTTTCTAGATCGACGTGAATTTGGAGATTAGGGGTTGAATTCACGTGAGGAAAAGATAATAGAAGGTACACCAGGTGTTTAGAACTCCAATGAATCAAGAAACTTGGAGATAACACTTGGATCTTGAAGATCTAGGGTTGGTGATGAACTTGGAGATGGATTGGTGGTGAAGAACGAAACTTGGTGGAGATCTTGATCCTCTTTTGTTTCCTCCTCTTCTTCTTCTTGCTTGGGATCTTCTCCTCCCTCCTTGATGGTGGCTCCCCATGAACTAGGGTTTGGGTGGGTGGAAAAGTGGCAAATAGATGTCAAACCAAGGGGTGGGGTTGTTTATATAGAGGTGGGGGCTAGGGTTAGATGGATTTCGAGTTTGGGATAAGTAGAGGCCGGTTTAGAGTCCCACATGGGCTCTAAAAGAGTTGGGCACGACGTCCCTAGGCCCACTTAACATGAAACCCAAGAAACAAGTTGTAAAACAAAAGATCAATTTGGAGTCACGAAATATCGGACAAATCCGGACAGGACCGGACTAGTCCGAAATCATCTAGAGAGAAAATCGGACAAGTCTGGCCAAACATTGGACAAGTCCGAATTTGAACAGAAAGGAAAACGGACAAGTCTGCTGGAACACCGGACTAGTCTGGAAAAGTCCAGGGAATTAGCAATTTTTCAAAGATTCTTGGAATATCGGACTAGTCCGCACAAAATCGGACAAGTCCGAAAGTTTCCGGTGCAAAAAATTGGACTAATTCACAGCAAAAATGGACAAGTCTGTTTTTAGTCAGAGAGAAATCGGACTAGTCCGCAGCGAAACCGGACTAGTCCGCACTTTCCTGCATTTTAAGTGCAGTTTTGTTCCAAATCAATTTTAAACTCGTTCCTCTTGTTGTGGATTAATGTTAAACATGTATATGAATGTACGTAGGGCATGATGCATGAAAATGAGGGTGTTACAGGCGTAAAGAATCCCCAAACGGTGCGCGCTTTCCTTCTTAAGTAAGCCCCCACAACGCTTGGATGGAAACCGCAGAGGAGCCGACGATACAATTCAAAAACTTCACCCTGCCAATGACAATGGGGCCCGGGGCCACCCCGACAATAAAGTCGAGGTCCTTACCCTAGGCGAACGGTTGTCATCATGAAAGGCGGGAAGCGCGAGGGCGGCGGCCTGACAGGGCGCGCGGAATCGATATGGTTTTCGTATCGGGAACCAGCGACCTTCAATTGTGTGAGATCCGCACGCTCAGATATCACCTGCCGCATCCTGGATGCACCACACGGCGTTGGTTTAACTGCGAACTACTGCCAACAGCACATACGAAGACCCTTGAAGACACGGCTCAAAAATCGAAGGATGGACCCACCTCCGCCAGAACGACTTCATCCAAAAGGTCTCTCCCAGAGGTGGGCCCAGGGGGCCACTATCGGTACCCTATGTACTGTATACCCCTTGGAACTACAAGAAGACCAAAGGAACTTCACCTGTCTGAGTTGAAGGCCTTTGAAGGCCCCACGTGTCATACGGGACCGGACCTGCCTCCCTTCTATGGTTAGTCCCTGGTGTTGCCACGTGTATACTGCAACCGGAGCTACGTCCCACACATGGGAAAGCTTCGGGTTAAACACATGCGCGGCATCCCCGGACCTAACCCCCGACAGAGGGAAACTCCGGTACCAACACGTGTACAACTGCACCGGACCTACCCATCCCAAATGATAAGCTCCAGATCTGCCACGTGTCCAACCGCCGGACCTTCAGCCCCAACGATCAGACTGGAGTACCTCCAACGGCTCGGACCTATGAGGGACAATCAAAGACTTCAAGACCCGATTAAGTGTCATTAATACTACATTAATGACACACGATCGGATGACCCTTAATTCCAGTAACAACACTGTCAAGGCTCGTTACCACACTATTAAGGGTAATTAACCTCATTAATTGTGTATTAAGCATCAATAACCGCCAGGGCCACATGTCAGGCCAGGCTGGCGATGTAACGACCAGTCCTTGTGCTATAAAAGGATTGGTCGGGCGATACACAGGGAGTCGGGCTGAAAGCTCTCGACTCTTAGACGCTCAATACAACAACTACACACCGCGTGGAGTAGGGTATTACACTCAGGCGGCCCGAACCACGTAAATCCTTGTGTCTACTTGCCATCGTGTTCTGAATATCTACGCGCCCAATACCAAACTACAAACTCCGCAGGCTACCAAGAGTAGTACTGGGAGAATTGCCGGAACAACACTCTGACAATTGTATATTGCCAGGATCCTGTGCCTACATGGAGTACCCCGAACTATCATATCAGATCGTGGAACCTTATTTGTTGCTCGATTTTGGGAGCAGATCCATGCATCTCTGGGTACCAAGTTGATTCGGAGCTCAGCTTACCATCCTCAGATTGATGGTCAAACGAAGCGAGTAAACCAAGTGCTAGAGGATATGCTCCCTGCCTATGCCACCCACCATGGTAGGAATTGGGATGATCATCTACCATTGGCGGAGTTTTCATACAACAATGGTTATCAGGCTAGCATCCAGATGGCACCATATGAAGCTCTTTATATCCGGAAGTGTCGCACATCTTTGAATGGGTGTGAATCCAGTGAACGAGTGATATATGGTATCGACTTGGTGAATGTAGCCAAAGAATGAGTACGAGTTATTCAAGCCAACCTCAAGGCTGCTCAGTCTCGTTAGAAGAGCTATGCGGACAAACGGCGTCGACCTCTTCACTTCGATGTCGGGGATCACGTTTATGTTCATGTATCCCCAATGAAAGGGATTCATCGCTATAGAGTAAAAGGGAAGCTAGCTCCATGCTTCATTGGGCCGTTCACAGTAATTGAACGATGTGGACTTGTGGCCTATCGGCTAGAGCTACCAGCGTCGCTTTCAGGGGTCCACAATGTGTTTCACATTTCGCAGTTATGGAAATGTCTCAAGGCCCAAACTGACGTCCGTATGGAGCATTTGGAAGCTCTCCAACCAGATCTTACTTACTCTGAGCATCCAACCCAGATAATCATTGAGAAGACTCGCACCACAAGAAGACGCACCTTGCATTTTTACAAGGTCTTGTGGGGCAACCACACCGCTGAAGAAGCAACATGGGAAAGCGAGGAATACCTTAGAACGAACTATCCGGACTTGTTAGCGGCGTATGTTCATTAGATCTTTTTCTTCTATCCTTCCTATAGTAATATCAGGACGAGATTCTTTTAAGGGGGGAGGAATGTAAAATCCCAGTTTTTCCTTAATATAAAGTTAAGTTACCAGTTTGTTATCAACCATAGTGGAGATAAATTATGGTTGTGCACATGAACTTGATCTCATCAAAAATCTTTCTTTCACTCATACTTCAATTTTATTAACATAGGTGATGGCCTTCACCAATGACCCTAGGATAATTCAAGTGACATTTCTGCAAATTTTGAAATTTATTGAATGGAAATTTGCTAGGGCAAAACAATATGCAGTACTAAATATATTCAAATTATTTCAAAACTTAAATATAGCTACTGTACATTTAGGCTCTGCCAAAAATATTCAAATCTGAGGCTATACATTTTTCCATGGCCTCATAATATTCCGAAAAACTTCCTGCAAAGTTTCAAGATTTTTGAATTCCATTTGCTATTTTATTTGAGACGCTTAGCAAATTCAAGTCAACTTTAAATCTGAATTTTAAATTTGTACAAACTTGTTTGAACATAATATCTGAGCACATTATTGTTTTCAGCATATTTAATTTTCCATACCCACAAAATTTCATGATTTTTAGAGCTGATCTTCTATTTTTAATTGAATTTACAATGTGCTATGGGTGTGAGTATGACCGGTGGGGCCCACCTGTCACTGGATGAGTACCGCCGAACAGAGGCGTTGCCGACCTCTGCTGCGGCGCTTCTCCGCTCGACAGCACACGACATGCAGCTCCAGTGAGCTGCCTGCTTGTCTGCTCGCCGTGCGCACTAAAGCCGCAGCCGCTGCCACCGCCTCACGCCACTTCCCTCACTCCTCCGTTTCCTTTTCGCGTTTTCGCCTCCGCTAGCGCGCTGCCGACCTCCCCTCGGAACTTCGGCGATAACTTGCCATCTAGCCAAGGATCGATCGTGATTTCTTCAGCAAACTTGTTCACAACTTGCTTGCGCACCTTCTCCACCCTTTGGTTCGGTGTTTCCTCACGCGGTTGTGCGGTATTCCGCAGTTTTCCGACGACCGCGGGAGAAGCCGCCAAGAACCACCCCTGCTCCACAGCCGACAATCCGGAGGAAGCCTCTACAGGCCCCGACTTCTATAAGAGAAAGGTATGTTATCGCGCCTTACGCATGCTCACCAAGTTTCAAGCCATGCTATGCCTTGTAGCGTTCTTATTTCCATTTTTCCCCATGATAGTTCATACCTATGTCTCTAGGTTAGGGATTTAATTCGTTTTCAACGTCTAATAATTCTTGACCATAGATAAGGGATAGTTTACCTATCTCCCTGCGAACGCTCCGGATCAAAAATATTTGGAAACCGTTGAGTGTTGATCGAGAGAGCCGAGTTTTGGCTGCCGCCGGTGAAAAAGCCGCGGTTCACCATCAAGCTCATAGTTCCCGACCGTTTCTCTCCTTCCCTAACCCTGGTTCATGATCCTCAAGGCACAAGAAAGCTTTTGGACAAGAAACCAAGGCATCTGAGCTAGAGATGAGAGAGTTCTACCCTGCCCGAGCTATAGCCGCTGCGGCCACCGTCGCACAGCCGGTTCCAGCCGTCGGCAAGCCCCGGGAACACCCCCGACGTGTTCAGTGTTGTGGAAAACCCCCAGGCGGCAAGTTTGGCTAAGCTTGGTGCACGGGAGTGGCCAGCAGTGAGCTCGTCGGTGCAGCGCCACCGTGGCCGCGTCACGCGTCGGGAGGAAGAAGATGACCCATAGGCCCCGCTTGTCAGCGACACGTGCGACCACGCGGATCAGCTGCAACACCGGATCGGGTGTGGCTGCGTGGGTTAACCCCGTGGCCCTCGGTGTGGCCTAGATGTGTTTGGCCAATTCAAACGAAGTGGCGCCGTCCGCTTTATTTAAATTTTCCAATTGAAAATAATTATCTTATATTGATCACAGGATATTAGCTTGTGACCTTAAACCTATTATTTATTTTCAAAGTCATTCATATATAGTATATGCATATCATGTAGTAACTGAAGTCAAGGAGGAGTCGGAGGCCTTAGAAGTCCGTCTGCCGGAGACTAACATAGACCCGGACTCACATTCAGACAAGCCTCGGTTCGCAATTAAGTTCCTTACAGTGTCTTTGTAGTTTTCATTCACCTTACGTCTTCAGATGTTTGTGCATTACATTTAAGGTGTTTGATATCCACTTGCTTGACCAAATAACCCAGGGAGTGGTTAGAATAGCTCACTGACTCATGTAGCAGCTGCCATGCTAATGTTGTCAGGAAACCGGTAGAAGTCGAGTGGTTGGAATCTACTCGCGAAATAGAGAGAGGACAATCATCTACAATGGGTCGGGTAAATATAAAGAATGGTTGTTAATAGGAATTGAAGACTAGTCAGATATGAATAGGAAGCGACAAGACGGGGTATTTGTTGTATAGCTCTGACCGTGTCGATTAAGGCCCGCGCCGTATGCAGCCCTGCTGGACAAGCTTTAATTGTACCGGTGACATACTGGATAAATGGGCTCCAGCAAACTGACGTAGCTTGATACTGGTTTGTCAAGGCATACCGTTCTGTTTTATAGGCGTGGATTGAGGGCAGCAAGGTGTAAATCAGCTGGTGGGCACGTCAGAGTACGCCCCACGCAGGGACCTCCTTCACGTGACGGATCGACCAATTCGACATTCGAGTGTTGGGTGAAAGGTGTCCATATACGACTAGTACTGAAGTGCTACGTAGGTACTGATGTACTCGCTGGCATTTCCGAAAGTGCGTATGTGTCGTGTTGTCCGGGTGTGTCCTGATTGCAATCATCGTCCCTCGCGGTAATAGAGTACCACTTGTTCACTGTGTCGTGATGTAGTAAATATTGAAGAAGTCAGGATAATATGATGTATTAAATTATAATTGTTTGCAACCTTGTGTGGCTTAGAGATAGCACAATTAAAAATTTACATTTTCCAAATACTTAACCTGTAATAGCATTGTGTACTTTGGGCATGACATATCATCGACAAAGCATTTCTTGTTTGATTGTGGAGTCTATGATGTGACATGCCTGAGGAATGTCATTTGCTACTTAAAACATGACTATAAGGATCCACTTGTAGGCGAGTCTTTTACTGCTTTACCTTACCTATGCTTAGTATTCACCCTGCATATGTCTAGTGAGACGGGTTAGTCTTGCTGAGCCTTAAGCTCACGTTTGTAGTTAACAAGTTTTTGCAGATTACACGACTGATGAAGGGTTCGACGACGAGGTTGCACCCCCTCCAGGGTTTACAACCGAGTGGGAGCCCTGCACGCCACCGTAAGTTTGGTGAGTGGGGGTTGATAGTGCGAATCATCCAAGACATGGATGATTTTGCTTTTGCATAGCTTGTGCCGAGAGCGTAGCTATGATGTATAGGTCACTTTCATTTCGTTTAGTATTGTAAAACTTCCATTGTGATTATAAATAAAGACTTGGTATTATATTTTATTCTCCTTATTTTCTTATATACTGTTGGGTGTCGCATCACACGGCACTACCCAATGAGATCCTTAGATGTCGGGACTCCAGTCCCCACATATCAGTGGTTCACCTAATATCTACTATCACAATATTTCCCCTATGTATTAGTATTTTGCCTTTTCTTCTTATAGTTTATGCTATATAAGTGGGACATATTTCCGCTATGTGTTAGAGCATTTATTTTTGTAGCTTTCATTGAAGTGGGACATTTTTTTGTCTTATTAGTTCTAGAATGGAAAGCCCTAAGAAGACTGTTGCTGTTAGTAACAATAAAGAAGGCAATATGGAGTTTAGTGACTATAGCAGTTTAGGCTCCTTTCACAGTCCATGGGATCCTTTTCCGAATATAAAAATTAAAAAGACTTCAGAGGATCTCGACCCGGAATATGATCCTGCCGATGAGGTATGGATCACGAATCTTAACTTCAGCAGTTTAAGTTAATGTTTGTTGTCAAGTATATGAAGTCTTATAATTCCTTTCTACCTAGATTAATCGCGAAGACAATGAGGTGACTTCAGCTCCTAAAACCGCATAAGGTTCTCTAATGAATGAATCCTCAGGTTCACTCAAGCGGAAACAAGGGCAACGAGGTCCCAATAAGGGTCCATTGAACCGCATCAGGTACATAGCAAGGGTCGGTGCAGGTGGGCTTCCCCAAGAACCACTGGATTCAGTTACAAAGTATCGAAATGCATGTGGTTTTCTTGTTAGAGAGCTTGTGCCAATCACAACCGAGAATTCGAGAAAATTAATTGAGGAGACCAAGAATGAGTTGTGGGAAAGGATAAAGAAACAATTCAGGTTCCCAAAAGGCACAGAAGAAGCTATAAAGAAAGCAACATTGGTCTCTTGCAGCAAGAAGTTTTGTGGCTGGAAGAGTGAAATGAATGCTTATGTTAAGGCCGATAAGGTCCCTAGCCCGAGGAAGATGGGAAAAATCACACAAGCTCAGTGGAAAGAATTTGTTCGTCAAAAGAGCACACTTGATGCTAAATCCCTAAGTGCAACTAGGTCAGAGCTTGCCAAAAAGAACAAATACCATCATCGCTTGGGGTCTGCTAGATATGCCTCCAAAGTCCAGAAATGGAATAATATATTATATGAAATTACCAGTAAGGGCAATCTGCACCCGTTAGAATGAGAGAACTCAGCGGTGGGTCTTTGCTAGGTCAGGTTTGACCAGCGAGGGCAAACTTGAAAAGCCCGACTCTGTGAATGAAGTAGAGGAAAAAATGAAAGAAGTAATTGAAAACCAATAGAAGGGTCTCTTCAAGCCAAAGAGGGACAATGACCAACTTACCGCTATCCTAGGAAACCCTGAACACAGTGGACGGGTTTGAGCAATCTCTTCTCAAATTTCTTGGCTAGATGGTTTCTCAAAAGATAAAGAGACATATAGAAGATGTGAGAAGTTCAAGAAAACACTTGATGAAACGATTGCTACAAAGGTCAAGGAAAATGTGCAAGAAATAATGGAACAACTTAGACAATCGGGACTATTAGTGGCACCGAGTACAGCGATGGTTCCCGTGCCAAAGGAGCATTTGTTATCTCCAACTTCCTACCCTAGCAGTGTAGGTTCTGTGCCAGGCTCAGGGTCGACCCATAAGTTCACTGTCGATGATATTGCTAAGGACAGATCTTGTCGTCTTCTTGTCTCGATTAGTAGAGCAGGAAACAAAACCAAATATGTTGTCACTGCTATGGCAAAACTTGTTCATGACTTCAATGGCAATCCACTTCCGTTGTATTATGTTGTGGTGCAAGTTCTTCAGATCATTGATAATTATTATGAAGATTAAGAAATAGACCACATCACACATGAGGGGGTCGCAACTCTGGGGCAGACTGTCAACAAATTAATCCTTTGGCACCGACGTGATATTGTGTTGGACGATGAACCGATTTCTAGCCCCGTCGCATCTCAAAATACTGCAACCCCGTCTTCTAAGGCAAAAGTCCAGGAGATCCACTCCCAGTCCAAGAAGATCCACTCCCGCTATGTCTCAGCAAGGATGATAGTAACCTTGCTAGTAAAGATAACCAAGAGCAACAAGTTGAACAACAGCTTCAAGTAGTACCAGAGCAAGATGTTGTTAGTAAAGAGCAACCAGTTGAGCAACAGCTTGAAGTAGTACTAGAGCAAGGTGCTTGTAGTAAAGAGCAATAAGTTGAACAACACATTCAACAACAAGCCAGTGTCCAACTTATGACGACTACTCCTCGATTATCAGTGCCTATCAAAGTTAGCTCATACGAAAATAAGAAACCTTCATCAGAAGTGTCAAAGTATTTGAAAAATATGAAGGAAAATATTAGAAAATCGAGTGCATCTCGTTCTTCACATGAGCCAGCATTAGAAGATATTGAGGAGTGGGAAGAAGGCGGTGTCATGTATAATTGGTGGACGGCTTTAGTTAAATCAGGAGTTCCAATATACAAGCTTGAGAATATTCCTCCTAAATATGTGAATGGGAAACCGTTCATAACATCGGTACAACTTAGCAAACAACCTATCCCGCTCAAAATAATGCACGAGTGGTACATCACTACCAGCACAAAATACGATCTTTCTTAAGTCACATTTCGTGTGCCAAAAGATGCATTCTGGAGCACTGGAGCAAATAAACAAGCCCTTTTCTTTGAAGATCTACATGTCCTTTTCCATCAGGGCATGCTCGAAATCAACCTCCTACTCGTCTGGTGCTTATAAGTGCCTCTAATATTTTGCATTTGCTTTTCTTACTACACGCATACACATTAACAATTCTGGACTTCTTCAATAGGATGCAATACATGGATAATGAAAATATGGAATACAAGATAGGTATCCTTGAACCTACATGGATTGCAAAGATGCTATTCAACGTTAAGGCGGATCGAGACTCCGTACAGTACAAGCACATGAAAAAAAAAGGTTGAAAAATCAATCATAAAACAAAAGAAGGATAGAAGGACAGAAGTTGCAGCTTACATAGGACATGCCATGTTTAACTTTGTCAGAGATGACAAGGACCTCATAAAGGCTCCATACCACTTCGAGTAAGTTCGACACATGACATTGAAATAGCAATTATTGCTAATTGTTAACTTAAGATGTGTGTTTGTACGTGTGCAGTAAACACTACATAATGATCTTCATCAAGCCATCGCAGGGTTTGGCAACAGTCTTGGACTCAGTCGATTACCCATCAGATCGTTACAAAGATTTCCTTTCCATTTTGAAACTATACATTTGTTCAATACTTTTAATTTACACACATTTAGAATGTGTTGACAAGTTTTATATGACATTTCTTGTATTACAACGCTTGGCGGTTTTACGTGGAAAATTTTGGCGGTCAGAGACCTCCTAATACGAATGCATTGGACATTAAAACATATTATCCTTGTCCCAAGCCTGCTGGGAGCGTCTTATGCGGGCATTATGTATGCGAGCATCTTCGGACCGCCAGCGAATATAGAGTGAATCGTGAAGATGTAAGTTTTCCTTAATGTCGATATCTTTTCTTACTTTTGAGTTTCATTTTCATTGTAACTAGCGTATTTTAATAATTATATTCTCTGCTGTTCAATATTACCAGAAACATTATTTTTAGATTTTGATTCCAACTTCAAAATTCAATTGCTCATAGTACAACTGCTCCAAAAATACCAAATAAATTCATGTATACTCTCACTTTGATCTATGCTTTGAGATTGTTCAAACCAACACATTCTAAACCTTGTTGTGTGTTTCATTGTAGCACACGAAGAATGTGAATGAAGAATGGCCGGTTTGTAGAAGTATGCCTGGTGGAGGAGCCGACAAGATTGCCGGTGAACTGTGTCAATTCGTGCGTCGTGAAATTTTGCATAAAAGAGGGGTGTTCTTTGATGAGGATGGTGTAATAGCTGATGTGCTAGAACTTTGCGACTATGACAATAGAAATAGTTTTTAGTGAAACTTGTAAACTATAAGATGACTTGTATGTGTAACTTGTACATATGTATATTGTTTTAGTGAAATTGACTTCTGTGAGATGACTTTTGTGATTATATTGTTTACTTTTGTGATTATATTGTTGACTTCTGTGATTATATTGAATTGACCTGGAAATTAGTAATAATAGCAGGTAGTACTGCATAGGGTATACCTTATCACAGGCGGTTATTTGCCTAAGGCTAGACCTGCCTGTGAAATATCATTATCACAGGTGGCTAGATGTAGGTAAAGAACCATCTGTGATAACCTCATTATCACAGGCGGTCATTGTCATGGTACAAACCGGCTGCGATAAATTGTCTCCACAGGCGGCTTGTTATAGGTAAAGATCCGCTTGTGATAACACCATTATCACATGCGCTTATATATACTGCACGACCCGCCTATGATAATTTGTCTTCGCAGACGGCTAGTCGTAAGTAAAAAACCGCCTGTGATAATACCATTATCATAGGCGGTTTCACTTCTCCGCCTGTGAAATTGCAGATTATCACAGACTCTTCGTTTCAGGCAGTTTTAGAAACCGCGTGTGATAATACGTTTGGAGCTGCTTGAGATGAGACTTATTGTAGCAGTGCTCCACCCCCGCTACCCTGCCCCTCACCATGCCCCCACCCCCGCCACCCTTCCCCTCACCGTGCCCCACCCACATAGTTAATTATCTAATTACTTGCATAATTATGTGTTTAATTACCTTTTAATTGTTTAATTAAGTGTTAATTAATTAATTACTTGTTAATTGGTTAATTACTTGTTAATTTGTAAATTAGTTGTTATTTACTTGTTAATTGGTTAAATACTTGTTAATTGGTTACTTACTTGTTAATTATTAATTTCTTGTTAATTGGTTAATTAGTTGTTAATTACTTGTTAAATACTTGGTTAGTTAATTAGTAAGAAATTATGTCTAATTATTTATGACACTTAGATGCCATCGTAAATAAGGTGGAAATTATCATAAACAATCTCTTTATGATGGTATTGAATCATTCAACACGAGTAAAGCAACTTATGCATCACCCATTCCGAAGGCGCATCTCACATGCGCTACGCATGTGATGCGTGTAAGTTCGGAATTATCCCTTTTTGAATGGTCTGGGAGTGACTGAGGGAGTGTGCTTATGACGAGCCGTGAAGTCCGAATCCTGATGAGATTCCAGATCCTCCTCTTATTTTATTCTGATTCGCTCATACCAATAATCTTTTTTTCTATGTTCTACTGCCCTGGCTTAAATGTATCATTGACGACAAAGGCCTTAAATCTTTCAGAAGTGAGGTGAAGATTAGATGCACGAGAAACTCATCTTACTATCCCAAACTAAAAGGCTTAACTTTAATTTCCGTGTTTGTCATACTTATAATGTACTTACGCACAATATATTCATTGTATTTCTTAGTTACAAGCTTCTTTGTAAGAATGCTTGCATTGAAGTTAACATAGTAAATTGATCTTTAATCTTATGGAGGTTCTTAGAAGCAATATCACATTCGGGAGTTGCTTCTCGATTGATCTTAGTAGTTGAACCATTAAATTTTTTTGTTGAAATCACTACATAAGAAAGGCTCATCCGAGACGTGCCCGAACGAAGAAGGGAGACGAACAAACAGTGTGTCTCTGTTGTTGCGCCTCACATTAAATTATCATCAGAGACGTGCGGCAGGCGCGTCGCCGATCAAATTAAGGTCGTGGCAAGCTCAAAGATAGTGCATCTCCTTTTGTTGAGTCATAACAGACGGGCTTTATGGGGTCATTGGAGACGGGCATCGCGCGCATCACCCATTAGCGTACATGCGAGATAAGCTCTAATACAATGCTTTGTAGACTTATTGACTGATTCGAGATGTGATTTATGTTAGCCCATCACAGATTTGTTGACTGATCTGAGACGTGCTATAAGGAAGTGTGTCTCCTTTATTTAGGTAATCCAAGACATTCTCTGTTACAGCACATCGTAGATTGTTTACACGCAGGGTCACTGCGGCACTAACAGGGAGACACTCCCTGCTAGACGCACGTCTTCTATTAGGTGCCCCCCACCGTTGATTATCCTGGTTACCAGTTGCACCTTGGAGCTAGTGAGGATTTGGCAGCCACATTGCCAGTGTCAACAACATACACATATAGAAACATATGTATAGCCAAATGCAAATCACACACATTGACCAATCAAATATTAACAATGTGTCAATCATGGTTACCAAGTAACTATTTACACATAATCCCCCTGTTCATCTAGCGTAACAAGTAACTAATTACACAAAGAATAATTGTCACCTGATCCTCTAGTTGGTAATGAAATTATCCTTTGAATTAATGATTTCAGAACCTGCATAGTACGTCTCTAATTTGCTCGAGGTTACAACCTTCAGCGTTCCTAAAGGCGGGTCTGTAGTCATACGACACGATAAAATGAGATTTAGCAAAAGATTAGTAATAAAGTAAAATAAATTAAGATTAGTAATAAAGTAAAATAAATGCACTTACACATACATTGCAATTAGGCCGCTCTCCAAATAAAGTCATGTGTAAGCAGACATGGAAGCCGCACGTGTTGCCCGAAGCTTGTTGTCGGACATCGAATACAGTATGATGTTTAAGTTGTCGACATTTTCTTTTTACTTGTACAAAAGCCCTAAACAAAAACAATCAAAGTTAATGTAAAATTATCGTGTAAGGACAAACCAGTCGGAAACAAAAGTGAAAAAGTAACTTACTTATCAATAATGGAAGAGATATCATTCCATTTACAGGTTATTCGCTCGCCAGTTTTTTCATCTCTCGGCCTTGAGGAGTCACAGTACCAGACTTGGTCGTACATTGTAGAAATTTCTATGGCTACCCAATGGCTACATGGGTTGAACAGTACGACGTGGAGCTCCTTATCACTGTAGTGTTTCATTGCCTTCACAAAATATTGAACAACATCTTTTCGGCCACTCAACGTTTGAATATAAGTTCTCGTTGGTACTTGCGAGACAAGATATGCAGGAGACGTGTTTCCCGTGTTATGACGAGTATGTTGTTGCTGGTGCCTACACGCAAAATGCTAAATTTGTTACATATAACACTTATATTGAGTATATGTATTAAAGAATCTAGTTTTTTAGGACTTACAATACAAAGCAGCGTATTAGAGAGACATCCTACGCATTGAGGTTGAAAAGGTCATAGAGATCGGACCATCCGATGACAAAAGCACCATTACCTGAAAGAAAGTGTTTATCCTTGAATGCCACTAGTATCGTTTGACACTTTTTGTAATTTTCCATGTAGTATTAATAAAGTTGAACACAAGGTTTACCAACTTGTTTGAGTGCGCCCGCAGTTAACATCGGCTTTCCCATTTATAAATTTCAGGTTTGCATGTGTCATAGCTTTTGGCGCCCTCGGGTTACCTTATGACTCTTTCATTAATTTCTTGCAAGCTTCCTTCGATGATAATCGCCGTTGCGGCTGACTCTTGTTCTTCGCATGTACATTCTTTGTCATCTTTGCTGACGGCTGATCAGGAGTAGGAAGCAGCGGCAGGGCACTCGGAGTGCGAGGTGGAGAACAACACGGCTCCTCTTGAAGTGGAGACTTTTGCGACAGCTCTAGAGTTGGAGACAGATGCGAATTCTCTATAACTAGAGGCAACTTCTCTCCAATTGGAGACTTCTACTTCTTTTCAATAACTGGAGGCAACGATAGCTGTGGAATTGGAAATGGACCCGTTTGCTCTGGATTTGGATGCAGAAGAAGACGTGTCTCAGGAGACAACGAAGCATTAGAAGTCGATGCGGAAGCTACTATTGTTGCTGGGTCAACAACAATAAAGCTTCATCTCCACTGAACCCTTATAGTAACTGCACCCCGCATAGTTAGCATTGCATCATCCGGTGGCACTTCGAGCTGCAGGTTTTTCGTATTTTCATGCACCATATCCACCTTGACCATAGCATTGGATGTTTTATGCACCTGGATGTCATTAAGCATGGTATGATCGGGATACACTAGCCCTCTCCCGACCTCCATTGGAGCAACTCCTCCGACCATTAGCAGAAGGCTGCATGTTGTTGGCTGAGCCAAGTTATCTATAGTGTCTGACTCAATTGAAGGTCCAGACGCTGGTGCTGGTGGATCCTCTTGTGGTTGTCCACCCCCAGCTATTGTAGAAGCAAAGCTGCTCCTACGCTCCTCGTCGTTACTTAAGAAGAAAAATGCGTTAGGGATTGCTATACCTGCTCCCTCCAGCATATGCTTCACATCTCCTAGGAGCTCCCTTCTCAGCCGTAGTTTCAGCTCCTCGACGTCAACCTGTGATGTCGAGATCGTTTTCCGCCTCTGATACATATTTTTTGTTCCGGAAAACCCTCCCTCCAGGTCAACTTATTGGAAACACCACGAACACGGCCTCGTTGCTCTAGTCTTTGCAGGGCCTTGCTGAGGCCATCATTTTCCCTCTCACCATTTGAGTGTTCGCAGCATAGGGTCCAGGATCTTTAAGCGACATGTACGGTGCTCGAGCTATAGAAGCTGATACGACCTGACTCATACAGCTGTGAACAAGCACACATAAATGGTTTCAGACGTCCACTGAAACTATCATATGGATTCGCAACACCTAGCTCGGCCAATGTTTCATCCTGTTCTTCGTAAATTCTTTTTTTTTGACATAACTGGTGTTGCTGAGGTGGTGGTCAAGCTCATTCTGCAATCGTAGCCACTTCATATGTTCACTGTTCTTGGCAAAACCCGGTGATTCACACTTTTCAACAAATCTCGCCCAATCATCTTCTGACACATTTGGATACATATGGAAGGGGGTTTCATGCTCCCTCCAAAGATTCACAAGCTTAGTTTGGTAGGTTCTCCATGCATGAGAGATCATCTTTATAGCTAGCTTCTTCCCCTTCTATTTCATATGTTCCGGATATTGAGCGTATGGTTGGATAGAGCGTTCGAAGAGTTCATTCTTTTCATTTTCCGTCAAGTGATCAAACCTCTTCAGGTTTAGCGGCACCCTTTCTCGAGGAGCTAGGCAGCAAACTCCGGACAATCTTGTATTCACATTATGGTCCAGGAGTAAGCCTTCATCAATGGCATCAAAAACAGTCAAAATGTATGTTGGCCATGTCGTCCGCGAACTTTTCTTTCTTGTGTTACCAGACACAGATGCATCCTCTTCATGAGTCTACTGTTGAGCCTGCTACTAAGCCTCCTCTTCAATGTGCTGCTGATGCTCCGACTGAGACATATTCAAATTCAAAAAAATTCACTGAAATCCTGTAGAACATTATCAAACTTCAGACACATTCGCACAAATAGTCACATAAGGGAGCAAATTGTCTCACGGCATTTGTACCTTAATAAGAAAAATATCTATATGTCAAGTGTAAGGACAATCCAAACTAAGCAATCATTAAAAAATAGACTGTCATAAGTCTGTCACGCAAGTTATAGGTGTGCGAGACATTCATAAATATACTAAATATTGACCGGTACTAGGCAAAGCGTAATACTCTAAGCGCGACTTCGGAAATATACTAAACGTTGTCCGGTGAACCACCAAAGCATGGACCATTTCGACTCCAACCAAAGCGTAATACCCTAAGCGTAGTACTCCGAAAATATATTAAACACTTATCGGTGAACCACCAAAGCGCGAACCATTTTGACTCAAACTAAAGCGAGAACAAGCCTTATTAGGGCAGTGTCGAGCTGGTCGAGGGGGAGTTGAGCACTACAGGAAACACGCAAAGAAATGTCGGCCTTATCGCCGTCGTTAAGCTATAGTAACCGACGAGTTTAGAGTAAGAACGTCAGCCTACCGACGGCCATAGCCGTCGACTATTGTTCGACATTCTTAAGGACTTATAGCCATCAGTGCAGACGACATTAGGCTCTTAAAGCCGTCGGGCCCCAGATACCAACGTATTTAGTTTGAAAACCAACAAAGACCGTCGGCATGGACACACTGACGATCATAACTCCATAAAGGCGTCGGCTAGAGGGTCCCGACGAATTTAATGGGCTTAAAATCGTCAGCCCCCCGAGTGTACCAATGGCCATAAGGTGGACACGTGTGCGCCTGGGGCGCCAAACCGACAGCCATATGTCAGTTATGACCGTCGGCTTGGCCCACACAAATGGCCTTACTGTTTTTTTTTAAACTGTGACTGCTTTCACTACCTCCCCGGGTGGGGAGCCTCCCGGCCATACAGGCCCCAATCCTCACATTCCAGGCAAAACACATTGCATACGAGCAAGTCCATAGTCATAATCATAAGCAAAACTCATTGCATACAGGCATACATGGTCCAACACAGTAAAACACATTGCATACAAGCATACACAGTCGAACACAATAGCAAATAAAATGACAATGCAAGCACATTGCATACAAGTCATAATCATAAGCAAAACACAATATAACAACCAGTTAACATCAAAATTACTCCAAAGGACCACTATGAAGATTAATCTGCTTCCATGTCATTGTTCGAACCTCCACCACTTGCACCTCCGGCGTTCAAATTGAGTAAATCATCGTAACCATGAGGCGTTACATGACTGGAACCCTACGAGAAACAAATAAAAGTTAAATTTGCATTAATAGTTACAATTCATATTCTCAATCTTTCTAAAATTCACAAATGCCCAACTCACATGTGCACTTGACTTAAAGGTATTACCAACTATGTAATTAAATAAGTCGCTAAGTATTGTTCAAATTAAGCTACGCTTTCATTAGAGCTATTGATTTAGTAATCATACCGCTGCGGCACCCGGAGGTGTTGATGGTTGACTATGCCCCGAAGCGAAGGGCAACGATGGGAGAACACCTAGATAAGGCTGCAATCCAGGGGCCAACATTGACATGAATCCCTGAGACTATGGAGGATAGGCTTGACCACTCTGGGAACCCTGAGACAAATATGATTAGTAGTTCATACTATAAGTTGAGTTAATACGAAATGCGGTTATACCTGTGAAGAAGAGCCAACTTGTTGTCCGGGCTGCATCGGACGAGGCATACCGAACTGCGATCCAAAGCCACCTTGAGGGAAAAACTGCATGAAATAAAAATATTCAGTTACTGACTTTAACACAAATATGGTAATAAGTATACCAACTTAAGTAAAACAGTACTTTACGTGTGACATCATCTTGAAATGAGACTGTTGTAGCATATTGAACTGAGTTCTAGTGTTGCCTTGACCCAAGAACTACACGAAGGAAATTATTCGTGAAATCTTAAGTAGAAACAGTTTGTAAACGAATAAACTATTCAATTATTAAGATTAGAAGTTACTTGCGCCATGTACAAATATTGCATCTACTGATGCATCTGCTGCTGCATCTGTATTTGCTACTATTGTTGCATTTGTAGCTGTTGCTGTTTCACTTTCTCCTCATACTGTCTTAATTTTTCTTTCAATTCCTTATCTGCAACACGGGATCGACTCGAACTTGAAATATAAGACCGTCGTCTCACATAAGCATCACGCTCCACATAACCGTCGCCTAATCCAAGTCTACAAAAAACACAAATGTGATGAATTGATGGAAATTAACCTTTAAACAATCATTATCTTTACATGTACCTCCCATGCGGTATGCATCTGCCGGCTTCGTACGCCGCACCTACATCCAACGACGCCCTTAGATAATCTACGTCATCTCCATGCTTTTTCTTGAGACACTCAATATATTTTGTCTGCAAGAATAAATTAAGTTCATGAGTGAATGTAATAAAAGATAAATTCAGTTCATAGATAGAGAGCACTCAACACAATTACCATTTTTTGTGTTGCCGCCTCGTCACATAACTGCTCCAGGCGTGCCGGATCTGTGCCTCTGTGCCTCCTGAGGTAAATCTCGATAAAAGGAGCGACACCGGTTTTAGCTTTCTGCAACATCAAAATATAACATCAGTTCAATCAATGCAATTTTTTGAACCAATATACAAGTTATTGTGATAGTTCATACCATTCATTGTGCCATCCGCACATGTCTATCTGCCCCATAACGTTGTAGTCCAGGCTTACTCTTCCTGTTGCTTCGGTTTCTCTTTGAAGTATTTTTGAACTCCTTCGATGCCCAGTATTCGCATAGCCATTCCCAAGCTTCCATATCTACACAGATCGAATCCACACTACTCTCCATGTACTCATGCTTCTCTAGATAAATTGTAGTTGCTCGCTTGTTTGTCATGGGCTGACATAGCCTGGTCTTGTAATACACGGTCACAGCCTTGATCCATGCATCAGAGAAGGAATCATTCATGAGCTTTCTCGCTAACATCTCGAAAACAGACCTCGCATATGCTAGAACCACACCTTCCTCCAATTTAAATATACTCTGCATAAAACCAAAAATTAGTATCAACCAAAGTAAGGTGCACCATATTTTAAACAATGAAAACAAACTTACCCAAAAAAACTCCCAAACATTGTCCTGACAAGTACCCGCAGTGCCATATGATTTCAGGGCATAGTGATCCCAATTATGCGTGGCAATTATTTGACCGCCCGCAAGAACCATCCCCAAAAATCAAAACCAGATGGCATTTCCCAACTCTATGTTAACACAGCGTCGATGCCCCCTGCCATCCCAACCAATCTCGATCCGGCACCTAGTACAATATACAAAGTTAGCATCTTATAATAAATATATGAACTATGATTGAAGAACAAAGGATGGATAGAAAATTACATGTTCACGGAACCAGTTCACGAAGTTTTTGCCACCTTTTATGCCACACTGACGTAGATTATCCAATTGAGTTTGTGTCGGCTTTCGAGAATATGTCCAATACAGATTGTCAAACATTTCAAAAAATGGTAACACTTCTTCCATGTTGAAAAACATGTAAACCATGGTGTAGTTCATCTCTTGCTCTGAAATATAATGAGGAGTGACACCTCCAACACCTTTACCCTTCCAATGAAAAATTTTAAGCTCAGTCATAGGATGCTCTTCTGCATCATGATATCATGTCATAGATGCATTCACATTGTTGGCATGCGCGAAATATTTACTAGAGAAGTATGTAATCTCTTTAGCTGCAAATACCTCTGCAATACACCCCACAACTAATGCTTCATAAGGCAAATGCACCAACAAATGTTGCATAACATTCATAAATCCAGGTGGAAAGACTTTTTCCATCTTACGTACAAGAACGATGATTTCTTTCTCCCACTATCGTATTATCTTCTTCGACACCTTAATATAGATCTGCCTATAAAAATAGCTAAGTTCAGCAAATATCTTCCACAAGTTAGGTTTGAAGTATCCATGAAACATTACCGGTGAAATTCTTCCCATCATAATATGGTAATCATGACTCTTCAGCCCATTCAGTTTACCGGTACTGATATTAACATATCGTTTTATGTTAGCTGCATAGCGGTCTGGAAACTTCAATGTTTTCAACCAACTAAGTATTTTCTTTATTTCTTCTGGCTTGACACAATAGGGAGCTCCTGGTCTAATTTCATTTCCACTTGCATTTGTTCTAATCTCACACCCAAGACGATCACAAAGATCAGCTAAATCTTTTCTCGCATTCAAATTATCCTTGGTTTGACCGGTAAAATCAAAACACATGCTTATGATGCTTTCAGCGACATTACGCTCCTGGTGCATCAAATCTATGTTGTGCGGTAGAAGCAGCGCCTTTGCATATGGTATCTCCCAAAGAAAAGGAATATGAGTCCAGTTGTGTTCTGTACCATACCCTTTGAAACCATCTCTCTTCGGACTATTTTAACTTTGCACACCATGCTATTTTTTGTTCGCTTGTCAATCGATGATGTGCTCCTTTTGGAACTCTTATGCCTTTCCGGAATGATTGTGTATCCCTCCTGAAAGGATGATTTGAAGGAAGGAATCACCGATGACAATCAAAAAACTGACTTTTTTCCCATACTTCAGCCTTATGGCATCAGTGTCACTCATACATATAGTTCAACACAATTGTCCATGGACACACCAACCAGACCAAATGCCATATGCCAACAAATCATGAATTTACCATAGATACATGGCACGTAAGTCAAATTCACATTTCATATGACTGTCATATGCCTTTACACCTTTCCACAACTCTTTCAACTCTTCAATCAACGGTTGCGTAAACACATTGATTTTCTTGCCTGGATGTTTAGGACCAGGAATGACCGCCGCAAGTAATATTATCTTTCTTTCATGCACATGTTGGGAGGGAGATTGTAGGGCATGATAAAAATAGGACAACAAGAGTATGGGCTATTGCTGGTGCTGAATGGAGTGAAACCATATGTAGACAACCCAAGACGAACATCTCTCGGATCTCTTGCAAACTCCGGATCAAAATGGTCTAAAGCTTGCCTCCGGATGCACCATAACGTCTTTTTCATTGTTCTCACGTATCCCTTCAGGATGCCATCTCATGTGCTTCATTGTTTCTTGGGACAAAAACAATCGTTTAAGCCTTGACATGATTGACATGTACCGAAGTTGTTTGATCGATATTTTTGTAGTTATTTGTTCTCCATCATCACTCATGATGTCCACATATATAGATTTCTTGCAATGCAAAGAATGAGTATCGTTCATGTGTCCTTCTAAAACAACATGCAGTTATTCTCACACGCATCAATCCTCTCATAATTCATGCCCAGACCAGCCAAAATTTTCTTAGATTGATATAGATTCGGCGGCATCTGATGACCTGACGGAAGGAGATCAATGATCAGCTTAATGATACCATTGTAGCAATTGTTCGCGAAATTGTACTTGGACTTCATTGCTATAAGTCGTGTGACCGCCTGCAAAACGGTCACATTGGTGCCCTCATACACTTTTTGATCTGCGGCGGCAAGAAGCTCATAAAACTCCTTCACCTCCTTCGGTTGTGACCGATCTTCGTACACTTTACCAATGTCTGCTATCATCTCATCCATCCAATCTTCATCCTCATTACCATCTGACTCATCATCATGCTCCATATCTCTATGCTCGCGCCACACTAGATAGTCGGGCATAAATCGATGCTTCCAAAGATGCAACTCCAATTCGGACTTATCCATACGTCGATGATTCTGACACTTGATACACGAACACTTCGCAACACGAGCATCACTAGCAAATGCATGGCTCAAGAAAGCATTTGCGGAATGACCCCATTTATTAGTGTGTGCTCCAGTTGAACTCCATCCATCATATATCGCCTTACGTCGTCACCCATTTTAAAACTACATCAAATAAATATATATTAATGAACATATATGGTTATTTCATAGTTTGTTTAATGTAATGGACCTACATCTATTGTCCAGGATAGGTCGTAAAATTTCGACAGCATAACGCCGCCTATTTAACACTACACCCCCGATCTGGTGCAGTTCTTCAAGTAAAAAGGGGCGGGCAGCGCTGACGGCCTAAACAACGGCGAACACGCGACTACACATGGTGTCAGGGCCAAAGCGCCTAGATGCCTAGGTGGCAACTAGGCATCTCCCGGACGATGCCTTATGAAGCTTGCTTTAACTTTCTACTAAATGGGTCTTGTCGTTTCGCCCACTGCCGTCGAGCCACCGGCTGCCGCTGTGCCACCCGGCGCCATGGCGTTCCTTTCCAGGTGTTCCATCGCTACTCCTCCACCATGCGCCGCCGTCCTTCTCATGTACGCCTCCCTGCACTGTTCTCTCCTGTCCCCTCCGCCTCCTCCTTCCTCAATGCTGGGATTAAGCCATTCTTCCATGTCCCCTCCGCCTTCTCCTTCCTCAACGTTGGGATGATGGTACTTTCGGCTCTGTTTCCTTAGTGTCGACTAGAACTTTTCTCCAAAATACATTGGACGACCAAGAGGTCAACTACTGTCGACTAATCGCCCTAGTCGACGACTAATCGCCTAGTTGGTTCTAGTCGCCTAGATTTGATAACACTCTATATACATATAGTACATAAACACTAAAAAATTCAAATAAACATAATTAAACCCTAATAACTAACATCTATGATAATCAAGTTAACATACACATATATGGATAAAACACAATGTAAAATTTCATAAGTAATGATATAGCAATTCATAGACTAATCAATTCAAAGAACTAATGCCACACTAATGCATTGAAACATACACAATATATAGCAATTTTACAAGCTTAAATTTTAACCTTATCGGAAGGGGCAGTGGAGGCGTGCGGAGGAGCGGCGGCGGAGGCACACGGACCGGGGAGCGGCGGAGGCACGCGGTGGCCGGCGGTGCACGGGGCGGCGGGACGCGGGGCAGCGAGGCGCAGGGCTGCGAGGCGAGTGTGGCGAGGTGGCGCGCGGGCGGCGGCAGAGCGAGAGATGAGAGCGGCGCACGTGGGCGAGTGTGTTAGGTTTTTTCCCTGTGTACGCGATGCAAGGGGGATTAAAGTCGTCGTTTATCACGAGCCGACGGACTTAGTTGAGGGTTGTGGGGCCCACCTTATGGCAGTCAGCCGCGGTGCTACGAGCGATGGACATAACTTAGGCGTGTGGGGCCCATGCTACGGCCGTAGGCCCTGAGTTGGAGCCGACGGTCTTATAATTCGGCGGGAACATTGTTTTTTTGGAGCGCGGGGCCCATGCTATGGCCATTAGCCACAGAGCTGTAACCGCGCCCATTGTTAAAACCGTCGGCCATCATCGTGACGCCAACGGCTATAACAATATCAACATCGGCTTTGTTCATCCGACGAATTTAGTACACTTTAAGTCATCGGGGTCGACGATTATAGTTTCTGCGCCACTTCTTTGCCCGATTCTTGTAGTGGAGGGTCGACGGCGACAGCGCGACAATGATCAAGAGGGCGGTGTCAAGGCAGCGACAAGCTTGGGGACCGACGAGGCGTTGTGCTTCGAGGAATGGGACAGCACGGCGGCGGTTTATAGGGTGAAAAGTGATCAGCGCACGAGAGCTGAAGTGTCGAGAAGTTTTGTTATGTGTTGGAAAGAGAGCGCGGGAGAGCTAAAAGTACCTTCGGCCAACAATCGGAGACACGCCTCAGAAGAGCCACCGCCGGACGCGTCTCCCTTTCACTCCAACAAAAATAAAAATTGGGTCCCACACGTATGTAAGCCCATATTAGAGACGCACTTTGTAGCAGCACGTCTATTTTCTTTTGAATTAATGCGAGCCGTTGCCAATAATGCCATTCGCACAGAATTTGAAGCGTCGAAATCGGAGATGCGCTCTTGAAAAATGCATCTCCCATTACCTTGCACGTGAGATGCGCCATTGTGAGGTGTGTCTTACATCATGTTTGTCTCCCATTTTCCTGGGCAGAGCCAGTGCTATATTCAGTAGTGCTTCCTTAAGAACAAAAAACAAGGCATCAGTACTTCTCCATAAGAAACAGATCACATATGACCAAAGAAACTCAAATTTCCACTCAAATGGCAATATTTTGACACATTTGAGCATATACCACAAAAATATCCAAATGGAAGTCATTTTTAACTCAAATGACCATATTTTCACATATTTGAGCACATTTATACACAGTCAATTTGGTACTTGATGTTGCTATCTTTGTTTTTTGAAATTCTTGACTTTTTCATGGTGGCCATTCTGCATGTAAGTAAGTTTGTTGGTCGATGGTATTCTTGGCTTGATCATCGAGGTCACAAAAGGAGGAACCTTGTGTCGAAACTGGAGACGTGCTCTTGAAAAATGCGTCTCCCATTACCCTGCATGAGATACGTGCCACTATGAGGCATGTCTCGCATCATGTTTGTCTCCCATTTTCCAGGGCAGAGCAAGTGCTATATTATGTAGTGCTTCCTTAAGAAATAGAACACAAGGCATAAGTACTTCTCCATAAAAAATAAAGCACATATGACCAATGAAAGTCAAATTTTCACTCAAATGGTAATATTTTCACACATTTGAGCGTATAGCACACACATATCCAAATGGGAGTCAATTTTTCACTCAATTGACCATATTTTCACATATTTGAGCATATTTACACACTATCAATTTGGTACTTTATGTTGCGGTCTTGGTTTTTTTAATTCTTGAATTTTTCATGGTGGTCTTTCTGCAAGTAAGGAAGTTCGCTTGGCGATGGTATTCTTGGCTTGATCATCGAGGTGACAAAAGGAGGAACCTCATCAAATTGGTTAAGCTCTTCCTCATCGACGACATTCTTGACTCCGACGACTCGTCGTTTTCCATGTATAACAACCTTAAGTCTTTTATTTGTTGTGTCTGGAACATAGAACACTTGAGCAACGCGTCTACTAACACAAAAGGCTCTGACTTATATCCTTGACGGTTAAGATCAACGCTAGGGAACCCGTACTTGTCTTGTACAACACCTTTGATTCCATCAACCCAGTTGCAACAGAAAAGAGGAATCTTGAATCCTTGAAAGTCAAGCTCCCAGATCTCTTGTATTTTACTATAGTACATGTCTTTGTCTTCACCCACAACATTATAAGCATCAACACGGACACCACTATTCTGATACGTGCTTTTCTTATCTTGTTATACAGTGTAGAACGTGTATCCATTTATGGCATACCCTTGATATGTAATGACTGTGAATATAGGACCACAAGTAAATTTTTTTAGGTATTCACTTGTTTGAGTATCTGATGAGTGAGAAATCTGATCTCAAAGCCAGCCAATGAATTTTCTCCTGTGTTCATTTGCTAACGATGATTAATGGCAGCCAGGATTGTCTCTAAGCACCACCTCCTTGTGCTCATCATAGTACTCCGACACAATGGACATGTGTTGCAACACGTGGAAATGAGCGCAGAAGAATAAATGTGAATCTGGAGTTATAGCCTTCTTCCCAATGGTCACTTTTCCTTTGAGCCTCCCTCATGACGAGACTTGGAAACAACAATCGGGTGACTCGGGTCAGTGTAGTTTAGAGCCCACTCCACAACTTCCTCTATAGAGTATCCTTGTACCACACTGCCCTCAGGGTAAGCTCGATTTCTAACGAAGGACTTCAGTATGCCGTCGTCTCTCATACGCATACATCTGGTGAAGGAACACAGGGCCAAGTAGGTTTATCTACTTAATAAGATGAGTTGTGAAATGAACACTGATGTCAAAAAAGGTAGGTGGAAAATACATCTCAAGGAAGCATAAAGTTTCATAGTGCCTTTTTTCCAATGGCTTGAGATCTTCTTAACATAGTACTTTTTGACCAATTGCATTGAAGAAAAAGCAAAAGTTCATTATAGCCTTCTGAACATTGACCGGTAGGATTCCGAATTCCAACAGCAATCGTCTGCGTAAGCAATATAGGGTAATCATGAGACTTCATATCAGGAGCTACTTTTAGATCTAAAAATGAAATAAGCCTTGAGACGTTCGACGAGTAGTCGGATGGTACAATCACATTTTTAAAGAACCCAAAAAAACTCTTTCTTTTCATTTTTTGAAAGGGTGATGCATGATGTGGGTAGTTATGTTCCTTTTACTGTCATCGACCCACAACTCATGCCTAATTCCCATTCTCTTTAGATATGCCCATGCATGTCCATGGTCCCTAGTTTTCCCATTCGTGCACACATTCTTCTCAACGTGCATCACATCAATCAAATGACGGACATCTAAGTCTTTCCAATACGGTAGCTCCCAAAAAATCGATTGCTTCTTCCACATGTCATCCTTGCCAGTATTTTTGCCAGTCCTTTTCTGCTTACCAAGGACAACATGGATATCCTTGACCATTTCATAGACTTCATGACCCATGAGATGAGGTGGAGGACGTCTCTTCTCAGTGTCACCATTAAAATTACCCTTCATTGGAATGTAGCATCGATGTCCCATGTACACTATTTTTCGTGACTCGCTCAAATACTGTGAGTCTTTCTCTCAAACAATATGGACATACGCAACCTACTTTCTTACTCTGTTCGGACAAGTTATGTGGCGCTGGAGAATCACTGACAGTCACAAATAAAATGGCTTTAAGGCGAAAGTACTCGTGCTTGTGGTCATCCCAGACCTGCACTCCGTCGTTATACCACAACTGCTTCAGATCTTCAACCAGAGGCCTGAAATAAGTGTCGATATCATTCCCAGGTTGTTGTGGCCTCGGTATCAGTCCTGACATCATAATAAATTTCCGTTTGTTGCACAACCAACGAGGAAGGTTTAAAATTGTTAGCACAATTGGCCATGTGATACGTGTGCTACTATTAAAAAATTATTCATGCCATCAGAGCTCATTGCAACCCTAATATTCCTAGGATCAATGGTAAATTCAGGATTCCGTGAATCAATGTTTTGCCACTGTGTGGCATCAGCAGGATGTCTTATCACTCCAGCATCCTGCTTATGCTTCTCTTTGTGCCATCGCGACAATTCTGACTCCTTGTTGTTTGCAAACCAACGCTTCAAATGAGGAATGACAGGAAAGTACCAAAACACCTTTTTAGACCCTTTTTTTCTTCTATTGCAGTTCTCGTCATCACCGTCGTCTTTCCTACGATTGAATCGATCCACTCCAAAATAGGGCATTTCTCAAGGTTTTCGTACTTAGGTCCACGATATAAAATGCAATCATTCTTGCACGCGTGGATTTTCTCCACCTCCAAATCCAATGGACATATTATCTATTTCGCTTCTTAAACTGTCGTAGGGACTATGTTGCCTTGGGGTAACATGTTCTTAAAATGTGTCAACAATTCCTTAAAACAACAATCACTCCATCTTTTGCTCCCTTCAACTGGAAAGTTTTATCATCGCAAATAGTCTAGTGTACCTAGCCACACAACCATGATACAATGGCTTCTTCGAGTCTTCCTACATCTTCTTGTAATTTGCAAGTTCACCATTACCGTACAGATCATCGTCGTCATGTCTCTCGACATTGCGTACCATCTCCTCTATGTTATGCACCTGAAACTCAATGTCGTCATCGGTGAACCCTGATATATCTAGCATGTTCACATCGTCGTCGTGATCTTCTTCAACACGGGTAGGGACCTCCCTCTCCAGATATGAATCTCTCATCTCTGCTTCATTAAGCCCCTCCTCCCCATGTTTGTTCCAACATCGATAATCCACCATGAATCCATGCGTGATCAAATGTGACATCAACACTTCATCTATGTGATACCTCTTCTCATTCTTGCAGTGTTTGCAAGGACAACAAATAGTCCCTCTAATGTTGTCCAACATGTATTTCTTCGCGAAAAATGCATCTACCCCTTGGATATATTCATTGCAAAGGCGTGGCCCATACATCCAACTTCAATCTGACGACATCTACATATAGAAAAGAAGAGCTAAATCAAAGAAATTCGATGCCATTGATAGTCAAGATCTAAAGGGATAAAAATTGTAAGGAACAGGAGAGGAGGAGAGGACTAACCATTTGTTTTAAGATCCACTGATAATCACCACAAGACTTTTAGAAGGGCACCTACAAAGAGGGAACAAACAAGGCAAGAACATGGCACATCTGGCAGCCACTTGTTCCGCCATAGCTGGGAGGTCATAGAAGGGCAATAGAAGATCGAGTGAACCAATTTAAAGCATGTCTCTCTATAGAGGGAATGGGAGATGAGCCCACTTCCATAACAAAAGGAGACGCACCTGATCGGTGGGTATGGGAGATGCGTTGGCTTCGATTATGAAAGGAGACATTCTCCAAGGAAAGTCTGTCTCAGTTACGAAACAAATATGAGTCGAGCTCAAGTAAAGCGCATCTCCCGTTTGCCATAGAAGAGGGCACACCTCAGATACCTACTTGTAGGATCGAAGAGCACGTGAAAATCTACCAGAGGGGGGTGAATGGTAGATTAAAAAATCTTACACAGCGGAGACAACTAAATCTCAACCCTTTCGGCAGAAAAATGATCTGTTAAAGAAATCATGTGTGAGACTAATCTAAACATGTTTCTCCATGACAAAAGTGATAGATATCAGAGATAATCTAGTCACGAAGACGACACAACAAGAATCACTCAAATCCGTCAAGAGAAACTCAAGTTACGATTGAAAGATTGAACAAAGGTCAATCTGTCCTACCCGAGAAAAATAGTTTTGGAACACTTCAAAGAAACTCGTGTAGATCAGAAACCAAAAATCCAATGATAGTGAAATTTTGACAGATCATGGATAATCAAGTTGTGAAGACAACACCAAAAGGATCAAGTCAATTGGATCTGTAAAACTCGAGTTATAATATAACCACCAAAGAAAGGTAGTGATGTGCAGAAACTCAACGAGAAAAACTTGTCTGGAACAAGTCAGACGAACAAGGTACAAAAGTTCCTTCAAACTACGAATTTTATTGATAAAACCATAAGAGGAACAGACCCAAAGTTGTCTACCAAGAGCTCTGGCCTCCCTTGCTTATATAACCAGCTCTTAGGCCAACCGAAAACTAACTAGGACTCTAATCCTACTCAAATCACGAATCAAAACTTTCCATAACTGCTTAGGACTCTTCTATACGCAGATAGAAGCAATCCTAAGACTTCCAAACACCTTAGGAATGTATCCCACATTCCTAAAACAACCCAAATTTGTGACCCACATGAAATCCTATCATAACCAACTCAAATCTTTCCATATTTGAGTCAAACCCGACTCAGCCGCAGCCTGAGTCCATAACCTAGTCGGTTGGACCTTTCCGACCAATTCTTTACGTCCACATCTCTTCATCATGCCTTGGAACCATGTAGCCATGTATCTGCACTCCTTGCACACGTGCAAACATCTTCCAACGACGTCCACGATACCTTCATATGCATTGTTCTTGATTCATACATGCTGCGCAACCTCCCGATCAACTCAACCACAATTCCTCCTGAACTTGGTTGTTGAACCTCATCTTCTCCCTAAGACTAGTTCAATGGATCCCGTCACCAGCCATGTCTTGAACTCAAGGAACCTGCACATGAACAAACAACCAATACTTCCGAGCACAAGTCCTCGACTTGACTCTCGTTAGTTATGAAACTACAACATCTTATGTGAGCACTTCACATAAGCCTGTTGCAAACCATAGCAAAATGATATCAACCATATCAACCAAAACGCACCAATAACTTAGCAAATGAATACTAAGCAATATTTTCAACAATGTAAAGCAAGTTCGAGACAATTCATAATAAAAGCAGGAACATTGTGATCAAGCTCCGAACCTTGCCAAAGCTAACCGAAGCTTGAGCTGGAGCTTAACAAAGCTAGTACAACCTAGCGTCGGAGCTTATAAAAGCTATTACAACCTAGTGCCGGAGCTTACCAAAGCTAGTACAATCTAGCACCAGAGCTTGCCAAAGCTAGTCGAAACTAGTCAACCCAAAAGTCGGAGCTAGAAAAATATGTCGGAGCTAACCAACATAAGTCAGACCTATCAAAACATATCGGAGCTTAACAACGACATGTTGGAGCTATCAAAGACATGCCGGAGCTAAAGACAAAGCCCACCGGAGCTACCCAAAAACATGTCAGACCTAGACAAAGAAAGTCAGACCTATTGTCGGACCTTGCAGAAGCTCAGAGCTAGAGTCGAACCTTGCTAAAAAGATGTTACAACAGCATTCAAAACTTTTATTGTCAAAGCCAATGTATTCAGCACACATGTGTCTCACAATCTCCCCCTTGATGAATGCATTGGCAACACCATTTAAAATCCGAACATTGGCTTATTCACATTAAAAGTTTTGAAAACAATTTCTCCCCCTTTGTAAAACAGAAACAAAATGAGAAAAAAAATTCTCCCCCCGAGAAGAATCGTGCCAAAAACAATTGTGAATATGTGCAATGTGTCAATGTGTAATCAATTTCTTCCCCTTGCATACATATCTTCTAAAAATTCACATATTATCTCTCCCCCTTTGACAATGTATTCAGCAAGGTTTATAAGACAAATTTTAATTGTTATGAGCATATTATAACCTATACATATAAAACAGAGCTCATCCAAGTCATACTATCAAGTAACATACACTATCACATCAATGAAATACATAAAATAGTGTAAGCCATGCCAGAGATCAAATGTAAATTTCAATTTAAGCAAGTCATCATCTCACAAACTTAACTATTTCAAGACCTGAAAGCATGACCCTTGTTGTTGGATTTTATTATTTTTCAAAGCACAAATTTTGATCATATGATATTTGCAAGAGATTATATGCACGTCTGCCTTATTCTAACCAACCAAGCCAAGCCTAGGTCATTTGACAATCAGAAGCTTAAGGACATGGTTTTAGTCATACACAACTTCTTCCAAGTTTATATCTAAGTGCAATGATAAGCCATCTCAAAAGAAGAAGTGTGATGCATGCATATTCTCTTGATCTTTTCTCAACTTATATTTGTTCATAAAAACTCAACATGTGAGTTGATTACTTGATTAATTCTTAATGATTAAAAGCACTTGTGAGCATGCAACAAGTTCAAAACAGCAAGAAAGTTCGACCATGACCATATTTAGTGTAAGTAATTATTCCAATTACTAGACATGGCAAAAACTACAAAATATATAACACGAGTAATGTAGTAAGAACTTTCAGCATGTAAAAGGAATCACAAAGTCATAGATGTATGAAATACTATGCTCATATTATTTTAATTTCAGATTCACACATAGACTTCTCAAGTTTGAAAACTCCCCCTCAATTTAAGCCATGAGGATGCATAACCCCTATTTCACTACGATGTAACAAAAACGAGTGAAATCCAAAGGTTTTGTAAAAATGTCAGCCAATTGTTGTTTGGTATCTACATGGTGAAGAACAATGTTTCTTTTTTCAACTTATCACGGAGAAAGTGATACCTAATGTCAATGTGCTTAGTTCTAGAATGTTGCACGGGGTTTTTAGCAATGCAAATGGCACTAGTACTATCACAAAACAGTGGAACACTATCTAGATTAACCCCATAGTCCTTAAGTGTTTGAACAATCCAAAGAATTTGTCAACAAGCACTAGCAGCAACTACATATTCAGAGTCAGTTGTGGATTGTGCAATTGAGTTTTGTTTTCTAGAGGACCAAGCAACAAGTGAATTACCAAGAAAATGACAAGCACCAGAAGTACTTTTCCTATCAACCCTACAACCCCCAAAATCAGCATCTGAAAAAGCTTTAAAAGTAATGGTTGAGGAAAAAGGAAGAAAAATGCCAAATTCTTGAGTTTCATGTAAATACCTGAGAATCCTTTTGATGGCTTGACGATGTGAAGCACGTGGGGAGGCTTGAAACCGTGCACAAAGACATACGCTGAATTTTATGTCCGACCTTGATGTCGTGAGGTACAAAAGTGATCCGATCATGCTTCTATATTCTTTTTGATCTACTGGTTCACCATCTTCATCAAGTTCAAGTGTTGTTACTTTTCCCATTGGTGTCCGAAGAGGCTTGCTTTTGTCCATGTTGAAACGCCTTAGGAGGTCTTTTGTATACTTTTTTTGATGCACAAAGGTACCCTCGTTTGATTGATTTGCAGTCCCAAAAAGTACATGAGTTCTCCCATCATACTCATATCAAATTCTAAACTCATCATAGCTGAAAACTTGGACACAAAATCATGAGAAGCACAACCAAAGATAATATCATCCACATACACTTGAACGAATAATGAGTTATTGCTATGATTAAGCATAAAAAGAATTTTATCAACCTTGCCCATGGTAAACCCCTTTTCAAGTAAGAATGTTTTTAACCTATCATACCATGCTCTAGGGGCTTGTTTGAGACCGTACAAGGCTTTGGACAGTTTGTAAGCATGATTAGGAAAATCTGGATTTTCAAAACCTGGTGGTTGTTTGACATAAGCTCCTCCTCTATGTAGCCATTAAGAAAAGCACTTTTAACATCCATTTGATATAGCTTAAATCCTTTAGATGCAGCAAAAGCTAACAAAATTCTTATAGTTTCTAATCTAGCAATAGGAGCAAAAGTTTCATCAAAATCTAGACCTTCAACTTGAGTGAAACCTTGAGCAACCAACCTAGCCTTATTCCTAACCACAACCCCATCCTCGCCTTATTTATTTTTAAACACCCATTTAGTTCCAATTAAAGTGTGACCTTGAGGTGGAGGTACAAGTTTTCAAACATTATTTCTTTCAAAATTTTCTAACTCTTCTTGCATGGCAATAATCCAAGATTCATTAGTGAGTGCGTGTGATATATCTTTGGGTTCAAAAGAAGCAACAAAAGAAGAATGAGCATGAGAGTTTAGATCGCAAAACCTGGACCATGTGACTCATTTGTGCAAGCTTCCAATAATTTGTTGTGGAGGATGACTTTTGAGAACCCGGAGGGGAGTGGACACTTCACAAGCTTCTTCTTATTCATGTTCATCACAAATCGATGAGCTTGTGACTTGAGGAGGATCTGGACCAACAATGGTGGTCGTCGGTGCTGGCTGTGAATCAAAATCAGGAGCTGGAACAATGTCATTACCAGCTGAATTTTCGGACAGCAGCACCACTTCTTCCTCATCTTCAACGAAAATGCTCTCCCCCTGCGGATATGAATCCGGACCTGCAATGTTTGAGCTAGTACCTGTGCTAGCTTCATCAAAAGACACTTCACAAGTCTCCACAATTTTGTTAGTATCAAGTAAAAGCACACGGTAGCCTCTAGTATGACATGGATAACCAAGAAACGTGCCATCAATTGATCTAGGTTCAAATTTATCAAGATTACCATGTTTCTTAACAAAGCATTTGCAACCAAAGACCTGAAAGTGTGTAGCACTAGTCCTATGTCCAAATCGGAGCTCATATGGTGTTTTACCTAGCTTAGCGTGCAAGAAAACACGATTTGAGACATAACAAGCAGTTGCAATCGCATCAGCCCAAAATTTCCTAGGAGTTTGATATTCATCAAGCATAGTCATAGCCATCACAACTAAGGTTATGTTCTTTCTTTCTACAACACCGTTTTGTTGAGGTACATATGGTGAAGAAAATTGATGATCTATTCCATTTTCAGCACAAAAGTGATCAAAAGATTGATTTTTAAATTTGGTTTCGTTATCACTTCTAATTGCTTTTAAAGATCCTGGGTGATCAATTGATAATCTAAGAAATAAAGTTCTAAAGTGACTAAAAGCTTCATTCTTAGATGTCATAAAGTAAACCCAAGAGTATCTAGAATAATCATCAACAATCACAAGAACATACCATTTACCTCCGAAGGATTGAACGCGTGAAGGTCCTACGGTGTCAAGGTGCAAAAGTTGACCCGGTTCAATTGTCATGATCATTGTGAGAGGAGTATGTGAACCTGCAACCATCTTAGCATGTCTACAAGAAGAGCACACAATTTCTTTGTCCCCTTTAAGCTTACGGAGCCCACGTATGCGATCAAGAGCACTAACACGCGTTAGATGATCAAAGCCTACGTGACCAAGTCTACAATGCCAAAAATATAAGTCCTTTGAATCATTAGCAACTAGACACCTATGCTTAGAGGAAGACATATCAAAATCAGTTTTAAAAACTCTTCCAAACCGAGACATGTTAAAAATAAGCTCACTATTTGAATTTACAACTTTGCAGCAATTTTAGTGAAAATGATTTCCAGATTTTCGTCTCGTAGTTGTGAAACAGAAAGCAAGTTGTATTTCAAATTTTTAACAAGTGCCACATCCTTCAAAGTGTAGTGATCATTTACTCTAATCGAACCCTTAGCAATTATAGGAGTTGAAGAATTATCGGAAAAAATAACATTATCTACACGTGACACAAAAAGAGATGGAGGAAAACCATTCTTTGTTACCGGTCATGTGGCGTGAGCAACCTGAATCCACAATCCAAATGTTCTCCTTCCTCAAGCGTGTATCCTACATAGAAGCACAATACGTCAATGACTCAATACTGGGGTTAGTCAAAAGGCATTTAGGAATCCAGTACTGAGTCACACGATGTCCAGCAGGAATAACACGCGAAAGCTGAGATAAAATAGCAGGTTTATGAGCCAAAGCTTGAGGATTTTTGTACCCAACTACTGTCCTACGAGATGTTACATGTGTAGCACAAAAAACGGTAGGTTTTGCATGTTTTCAACTCATTATAGCAGATTGCATATTCCTACCATTCCATTTAGCAAGTGCAGCAAATTTTGCATAAAAGTTATGAGATCTAGCAATCATTCTTTCCTTTTTCTGTTGTTTAGATAGTCTATAACAAAAATCTATGACATGACCATCTCTACCACAGTAGGTACAATGAAATTTAACTTTGTGTTCATGTCTAGATGAGCAAGCAACATTTTTATTTGAAACCAAATGAGACAACACTCCTACATATTTGAAAACCACTTCTTTTTGTTTATGAACTATTTGAATCAAACCACTTCCTAGTGAGTTTATAATTTTAGGTGGATGTGCCTTAGCATGAGCATGAGGATCAAAACCTAAACTAGTTTTATCATTGCAGAACTTGGAAGAATTCAGCAGTAAGTTTAGGTTCTTATTCCCATTACAAAACCGATCTAATGTCCTATGCATGTTATCAAGTTTATTGGATAGATCAAGGCAATTTTCACATGAAGTTTTTCCTTTTAATTTGCAATTGGAACAAAATTTAACATCATGAGAACGTAAAGCATTGTTCAATATAGAGATTTCATTCATAGCATCTTGTAGTTTCTTATCAAGATCATCACAAGTAGAACAATGCAAATCAAATGTAGAACATCTAGCATATTTCAAGTTTTTATCATTAAGTGCAGCAAGCTCTCTATTCTTTTCAATTTCTAACTCAAGTTTATTAAGTGTGGAGGTGTGCGCACTTTTTAATGAGGACAATTGTTCATATATTAATTCACATGAGGGACATGCATCATCACTAGGAATCAAAGTTTTTAAACGGTTGATTTCAGATTCTAGTGATTCAATTTTAGCAGCACTATCCCTAAGCTTTTTATCCTTTTTCTTGACAATAATAGTTGCACGAGAAATTGCATCACACATTTCTTCGCAAGTAGGACATACCTCTTCATTGTCGTTGTTGTGTTCTGCATCCTCCATACTTGATCTTGATTTGCCCATCATGCAGCACAAGTTTGCCAAATCATGTTCATCTTTGTCACTTCCAATGAAAACATCGCTTGAGCCAAGTTCTTGAGGTGCGAAGATAAAACTGCTCACCAATTGACGTCCTGTAAAACCCTTCTTTTTCTTCATATCTTTTGCAGAGGAGTGCTTCGTCCTTGTTTGCTTTTCATCCCGGGAAGTAGGACCGGGTTGCATCTTGAAGCGCATGTATTCTTTATTGAACATATCTTGCCTTACCTCCTTGATCGTGTTGGATCCTTCGTGGTAGTCACAAAGTGCTTTCCACATCTCGTAAGCAGATCAGAGGTGTGCAACACGGTCGAAGTCGATTTGAGTTAATCCTTGTATGATCAAGTTCCGAGCCTTGTTGTTGTTGTCGACATCTCTCAGATTTGTAGTTGTGACTTGATCGTTTGACGACACTTCATAAGGCTTGTATACCTTCTCCCATATTGCGAAGCCTTGAGCCTAGATGAAGGCTTCCATACGTGCCTTCCAAACCTAAAAATCAATACCACTAAACACACAAGGTTTGGCGGAGTATTTCTCCATGATGATTAGTCAAAAACATGTGCAAATCACAAAGATTAGAGCATCGTGGCTCTGATACCAATTGTAGGATCGAAGAGCAAATTAAAAGCTACCAGAGGGGGTTGAATGGTAGATTAAAAAATCTTACGCAGCGGAAACAACTAAATCTCAACCCCTTCGGTAGAAAAACAATATGTTAAAGAAATCATGTGTGAGACTAATATAAACGTGTTTCTTCGTGACAAAAGTGATAGATATCAGAGAGAATCAAGTCATGAAGACAACACAACAAGAATCACTCAAATCCATTGAGAGAAAATCAAGTTACGATAGAAAGATCAAACAAAGGTCAATCTGTCCTACCTGAGGAAAACAGTTCTGGAACACTGCAAATAAACTCGTGTAGATCAGAAACCACAAATCCAATGACCGTGAAATTTTGACAGATGATAGATAATCAAGTTGTGAAGACAACCCAAAAAGAATCACGTCAATTGGATAAATAAAACTTGAGTTATTATATAACCATCAAAGAAAGGTAGTGTTGTGCAGAAACTCGACGAGAAAAACTTGTCTGGAACAAGTCGGACGAACAAGGCAAAAAAGTTCCTTCAAACTACGAATTTTATTGATCAAACCATAAGAGGAACAGACCCAAAGTCGTCTACCACGAGCTCTGGCCTCCCTTGCTTATATAACCAGCCCTTAGGCCAACCTAAAACTAACTAGGACTCTAATCCTACTCAAATCACGAATCGAAACTTTACATACCTGCTTAGGACTCTTCTATACGCAGATAGAAGCAATCTTAAGACTTCCAAACACCTTAGGAACGTATCCCACATTCCTAAAAAAACTCAAATTTGTGACCCACACGAAATCCTATCATAACCAACTCAAATGTTTCCATATTTGAGTCAAACCCGACTCAGTCGCAGCCTAAGTCCATAACCTAGTCGGTTGGACCTTTCTGACCAATTCTTTACATACACATCTTTTCATCATGCCTCGGAACTATGTAGCCATGTCCCTGCACTCCTTGCACACGTGCAAACATCTTCCGACGACATCCACGATACCTTCATATGCATTGTTCTTGATTCATACATGTTGCGCGACCTCCCGATCAACTCAACCACAATTCCTCCCGAACATGGTTGTTGAACCTCATCTTCTCCCTAAGACTAGTTTAATGGATCCCGTCACCATCCATGTCTTGAACTCAAGCAACACCCGCACATGAACAAACAACTAATACTTCCGAGCAAAAGTTCTTGACTTGACTCTCGCTAGTTCCAAAACTACAACATCTTATGTGAGCACTTCACATAAGCCTATTGCAAACCATACCAAAATTATATCAACCATATCAACCAAAATGCACCAAAAACATAGCAAATGAATACTAAGCAATCTTTTCAACAATGTAAAGCAAGTTCGAGACAATTCACAGTACAAGCAGGAACATTGCGATCAAGCTCTGAACCTTGCCAAAGCTAACGGACCTTGAGCCAGAGCTTAACAAAGCTAGTACAACCTAGCGCCGGACCTTACCAAAGCTAGTACAACCTAGCGCCGAAGCTTACCAAACCTAGTACTACCTAGCGCCGGAGCTTGCCAAAGCTAGTCGGAACTAGTCAACCCAAAAGCCAGAGCTAGATAAACATGTCGGAGCTAACCAACATAAGTCGGACCTATCAAAACATATCAGAGCTTAACAACGACATGCCGGAGCTATCAAAGACATGCCGGAGCTAAAGACAAAGCCCACCGAAGCTACCCAAAAACATGTCAGACCTAGACAAAAAAAGTCAGACCTATTGTCGGACCTTGCAGAAGCTCAGAGCTAGAGTCGGACCTTGCTAAAAAGATGTTACGGTAGCATTCAAAACTTTTATTGTCAAAGCCAATTTATTCAGCACACATAGGTCTCTCACACTACTTAACCGAGACGGGTTGTATAGTAACGTGTCTCCTTGTACAACCGAGCCGTGTCAGATCCTCGCTGAAGCGAGCTCGTCTCACTTAACCTTATGAGAGGCGGTCTCCTTTGAGCACGTTGCCCATCTTTGTCTCCTATTTGGGTTTCTTACGTAGTGAATGGCCCCACTTAATACGAGTGATATTGTACTTATACTAAATTTTCTTATAGATACCTTCATCCTTTCGATGCAAGCTTACTCTTCATCATGAGGAACGGCGGTCGCCACTCACCGACGCACTACAACGCTAGGTGTTGTGGTTCGGAGACGAGTCACTGATCAACTTGGGCGACATTGGGGAATCCTGCAAACACAGAGGAATGACCAACACATGAAAAGGGTGAGGGAATTCGACATTTTTCAAAAATCACCTGTGACTCACCGGGGGCTAGGGTTTTATGATTTCGAGGTGGCGGAAAATGGAGAGGCGACCGGGATGTTATAGGGCAAGTAAGAGGAAACAGTAGGCATTTGATTGCGATTAACTGTGGGGCAATTAAAGCAGAAGTATTGTTGACATTTGATGCGGGCAGAGACATCAGGGGCGATCTACGCGCGCGGCTGGGTGGAGAAGAAAGCCCTAATAGGTGGGTCCCACGTGCAGCGAGAGAGAGGGAGAAGAGAGAGGTGCCCGCGGGGTTGGGCCGGGCTGATGGCTTGTGATACGCTTGGCTGAGCCGAGGGAAAGAGAGTGGGGGGGGGGGGGTCGGCCGACAAGTTTTTCGCCTGGAAGGCTCTTGATTTTTTATTTTCTCTTTTTATTTCATTTAAATTTTCTTATTTTAAATTCGTACGAAATTTTGTAGCACATTTTGAAATTTAGTTTTTCACACAAAATTTGCACATTATTTTCTTTTCTTTCTAATTTAATCTATTAAAATTTTTGTTAGATTTAGTCCTACATTGAATATTAACGACGATTGAGCTCAACTTTGAAGAGAACCTCACCTATAATATTAGTCTTTTGGCCTGGTGGCTCATGATCTTCGTTAGAACTTCGGTTGGGTCCGTGTGTAGCAGAGCCGTGATGACCTAGGCTAGCGGTAGGAGCTCGTCTGTGAGACGATCCGATCTGCACTCCAACAAGTTTTATTAGAGCCATGATCGGAAACCTGAAATATCTCGTGGGTCTTGCACGGTTGTCAGGCTGTCGGATGAGATCTCCGAGCCACACGGATATATCGAGTTGTCGGAGTAGTTCATCCGGATGTGGAGGAAAGTAGGGTCACCTGATGTGTGACAGGGAAGATTGTTAAATTAAGTCTCACATTAGATAATGATGATTGGAGAGTCCGACATAACAGGTAAATCAGATCTCACCTATCAGACTAGTCTTTTGAGTTGATGTGATCCATGATCTTGGTTTTGGCTTTGGTTGGATTTGTGTGCATAGCAGATCCGTTGTGATCTGGACTAGCGATAAAAGTAGGTTTGCCTGACGGGCCGGACAGCACTCTAACAATTTATTTTCTTTATTTTTGAAAAATACGGTTACGGATCATGTTGTCATCTCGGGCACCTACAAGTCAGCGTCATTAGGAATTGCATCAGACTGCCTGTCTGATCAATGCGAACATCATTAATTAAAAAAAAAACTTATCAATCCTTCTTTTTACGAATAAATTGGTCTTAAGCTACAAGTCACAACGATAAATTCCTCATCTTCTTTGGTGATCTCAAGCGGTCGGCGGCTCCGCGGCCCCCTCCATTTGAGCATCGGGATTAGTACTCCACTATCTTTATGGACTCGGATTCGAGACCACATGGCCCAGACCAACCCAGTCTCACCGCGTGAGTCGTGGGCCTGGCTCTGCCCATAAGCTTTGCGCGTGTCCCAAAGCAGTTCCAGCCTGGGAGTCGAGCTCTGTTCGTGGTCGGATTCCCGACTCGGCTGCGGAATCCGAACGCAGGCTCGTCGACTATAAAATCTCCTACCTCTGCAGCGATTCCATTACGCAATTTCTTCCCCCCACCGCCTACTTCCCTCTCCTACCAGCGCCTCCTCCATCTCCACTTGTCCAAGAACGACCTACAGAGCCTGCCGCCGCCGCTTTTTCTGCTCGCGATGGGGGCCTGCAGTCGGAAGCGCTTCGCCGTCGGCAGCACGGAGGACTACGAGGTGACGTGCTACCTCGGCGAGGGTGGCTACGTCTCCGTCGTCAAGGCCCGCCACCGCTCCACCGGCCAGGCCGTCGCCATCAAGCGCCTCGGCGCGGCTGACCAAGGACTGTCCGCGGTGATTCGGGAGAAGAGCTTCCTCGAGGCGTGCGGCGGCATCCCGTTCGTCGTCGCCTTCCACGGCCTCGTCCGCCAGCCCGGGACCATGGAGCTCCGCCTCGTCATGGAGTGCGTCGGCCCCAGCCTCCGTGACTTCTTCCTCCAGCGCCGCGAGGGCAACATCCCGCTCCAGGAGGCCATGGTGCGCGCCATCATGTGGCAGCTGCTGTCCGGCGTCAAGAAGATGCACGAGCGCCACATCATGCACCGCGACCTCAAGCCCGAGAACATACTCGTCAGCATCGATCAGCGCATCATCAAGATCTGCGACTTTGGGCTCGCGTTGCACATGGCCGATGCCCCGCCGTACAATATGGCGGGCACGACGTGGTACATGGCGCCGGAGGTGTTGCTGGGGAAGACCGACTACGACGCGCTCGTGGACACCTGGTCGCTGGGATGCGTCATGGCAGAGCTCATTGGCGGGGGTGTCCTGTTCCACGGCGTGAACACAGAAGACCAGATACGTGCCATCATCGACGTGCTCGGCGTACCCAACAACAGGACGTGGCCGTGGTTCTCCTCGACGCCGTTCGCTTCCGGACTGCTGTCTGAACTAGTGTACGCGCGGAGGCGTAACCTGCTGCGTGAACGGTTCCCTGAGACGATGTTGTCCGAGCAAGGATTCGAGGTGCTGAGCGGCCTCCTCACGTGGAACCCCGACAAGCGGCTCACGGCGAGCGCCGCCCTCAAGCATCCATGGTTTGCCCACCTCCGCGCCCCTGCACCGGCATCAGCGTTGCCCAAGATGCAGAACCCGCAGATCATTACTGCGCATTTGCACAAGAGGCGGAAGCTGCAATGTGCATGAGTGTTTATTGCATGCATGTAATGATCAGGCTTCTGTTCCGAACAACACATGTTGTAATGATTGTTGTAATTTTTGTGAATATTGCAAAAGTTAATTACTTTGCATTATTGAATCTAATTTGTTGTTACTTCATTTTTCTTTCAGTTTAATTTACTCTATATATAGTTAGTGTCTTAGAGAGTTGGTCTTATTTTTTTAGATGATGAGGCCTAGGGGGTTCAGACTTGTCAATTTCCTAGCCGTGGCTCTTGTAAAATTTTCTACTGAAAAATAGATAATGAATGCCATGCAGTGTATACTGCAAAATATACTAAAAACAAATTACTATTTACTAACAAGCTTGTAGTTATGTGATCAGCTTGAAATGTATTGTGCCAATGGATTTTGTCAAGCATTTTCCAAGTGTGGTATTGCGCCTGGAGTTTGCAGAAATTTCTGAGAAGGCTTCATCACTATACCACCGTCCAGCTTTATTTGATATCTCAAACACCATGTCAGATTGTTGTTCCTGTTTTTCATTTGTTATATCCGAAGGGTTGCATTTGCAGAACAATTAGTTATTGAAATGACAACTGGTATACAATAATTATTCAGTCTTGCAGATAGTTGTTAAAACTGATTTTGTTCACGGACTGTGCAGGCCTGCTCACTCGCTCTCTGCGGCTTCTGCTCGATGTGCTCACCGGTTGGAGGTCGATTAGGTCTGGGATATGACCGCTGCTTGGCTGCGCCCCACCAGCCCAGCCCTAGCTGGGTGCCTGCTTCTATCGGGCCGCGCATCACTGGCCCAAATTCGTAGAAACAGAAATCAGCCGGCCTGTCATCCCTTCCTTACCCTCTCATCCCTCTCCCCGCGCAACAACTGTTCAGCGCCCACGCCGTGCCTATGCACCCAGACTCAGGCCTCTTCCTCGCCTCACCCTCATACCCCATGCAACCGTCGCGCCTCATGCAACTGCCACCATCTACAAATACTCGGTCGTGACATAGTTTTCCCCACTCGAAAATCTAGCCGTCACATGCCTCCATTGCTCGAGCTTGCTGTTATGTGAGAAGAGGCTGTTTGATCGAAGTTGATGAGTCTCAAGACGTCAATTTGCCCCTGAGGGACCCTGGCACGACAATGATCGATGCACGAACCTTCCCGTCGCCGCCGACATTAGCGCCGCCACTTGAAGCTCAACACGCCGCAAGGAGATGCAGCTCCAATCATCTCTAACGAGCCAACATCATACCACCTCCGAAGTAACCATCCGCGATGACAATCGACACTCGAGACCCCTCTACATCGATTCCGAAGTTATGTCGCCGCACCCTGTTGAGGAACACCTGTCTCCGGTCGATTTCCCGCGTGCACGACACCCTAGTTGAGTTCCGCGTGTCCCCCTCTTTCTTCTCGTAGTTTTACCATCAAAGGTGGGCCACCAGAGCGCCATCCCGACGAACTCTAGTGATCAACAACAATGGCACTGTCGGGCGCAGCCACCGGCGACACACAAAGTGACTTTAGCCTCTGAATTTAGTAAGAATAATATTTAGCTATGTGATTTATCTGGTTGTATCGGAAAGCCCTATAATAGTCTGTAAAGTTGCATAGAAGCCTAGTTTTACCAAAATTTACATAGAAGCCCTTGGTTATTGCTGAAGATATATTTTTAATGTTTTTTTGTATCTGAATTTTATTAGAAACAATATTGATCCCAAAAATAAATATAGAAATTATCTAAAATTATATTGCAACGCTTGTAAAATATTTAGAGTCCCATAAGCCATTGAACCTACATTAGGGCATCTATTTAAAGCTAAAATTACAAGTAAGTTCCTAGAAACTTTTTTAAGCGCATAAAAAACTATGAAAATAACACTGAATATAGTTTAACCAGAAAATGATATTTTAGATACATTAGATCATTTAGAATTTATTAAAATAATACAATTCCTAAGAAATAAATATAAAAATATGAATAAAATTATCTAATCTACACTTACAATCATATTTAAACATTTATTTGCATAATGAATACTAAATTCATATTACCATCCTAATAATAATTAACATACACCATTTAAATTTGCAATTTTAATACAATATAATAATTCAATTATAACCGCAGTTTAAGTCATTTTTCTGCCTAAACATTTGTCTCATCGTAACCTATCCACGCGATAATTCTATAGCTTGTGTTTTATGCATGGTGTATTATTTTTTATTAGTATTTCCTTTTTTATTGGTAGTTTATGAGAATAGATGTCACGACTCAGAAGCAACATGAAGATCTTGAAGACCAAGAAGTCAATGAAAAGGCTGAGCAGCTATCTATAAAGAGGCAAGTGTTCTTGATCATATTTCTCCTATTTTTGGAATATATTTAAATTTACATGTTTGTTAAATATTGAATCCTTTGTTGGAAAATATCTAGTTTTCCATATGGTTCCTTGAAGTCAATTGGGCGATTTATGGCTGGGTTTGATGAATTAGTATTGCTTAGCCATGCATAGAATTATGATGGGAAGGTCGGGATAAACCATGTTGAGCCATCACCATTTTATGACATGTGGAGAATGATGTTTATATATACAGGTCTGACTCTAAATTATAGAGGGCCCTTGGTGAAATCGAGCATGGGCCCTTAGAACTACATATATGTATATGTATATAGGTGTATAAATATAAAACATATAGTGATAATATATTCCGAAATAAAGACAAGGATCTTTTTGATTCTCAAAGAATGAGGGGCAAGGGGATTGATACTGAGAAAGATTTCTTCTTATTATAAGATGGAACTATTTACTAGAAGGGCACCCTGCCCTTTTTCCAATGTTGAATCAATGGATGTGTATAAAAAATAGAAAAAAAATTGGATTCTTTTGTAAAAAGATAAAAAAATACTTAAAACATTTTTATTTAGTGAGATTGAATATTTCTATGCAAAAAAAGTCCCCCCTGGGCCTCGAAGCTTATCCAGGGGATGTTTTTTATTTGCATTCATGCCTTTTAGAAAGAGCCGCTAAATTAAATTAAATTTATGGTTGATAGTGGAATAATATAACATAGGAAGATCCCTTATCAACCCTAAGACCAAAATAGGTTTTTTATCCCCTTGCCCCTCATTCTTTGAGAATCAGAAGGATCCTTTTCGAGTTTACTTATCCAAGTGAATTTTACGGACCCACAGGTACAAAAGCTTCTCAAGCTCAAGCATTTACTTTTCTAGTTAGAAAGTATGCTAGACTCAACATATAATTACATCAAATAAGAACCACTTTAATGTAACTTCATCGGCAATAATGTTTCAGTTCTTCAAACAAAAGTTCTTCGGGCATTTCTAGATGCAAGATAATTTAAAATAGTACCAATATCAATATTGTTGAAGATATCATTCTCAATGCAACATATATCTAGTTGATTCAATCTATCTTGTAACATAGTCCATCTCAAACAATTTTTCCTCGGCGACGCCTTACGAAGCTTTCTTTAACTTCCTACTAAATGAGTCTTGCCGTTCTGCCCACTGCCGCCGAGCCGCCCGCTGCCGCCGTGCCACCCGGCACCATGGCGTTCCTTTCCAGGTGTGCCGTCGCTGCTCCTCCATCGTGTGTCGTCTTCCTTCTCATGTCCGCCTCCCTGCGCCGTTCCCTCCTGTCCCCTCTGCCTCCTCCTTCCTTAATGCTGGGATTAAGCTGTTCTTCCATGTCCCCTCCGCCTTCTCCTTCCTCAACGCTGGGATGATGGTACTTCTGGCCCTGTTTCCTTAGTGTTGACTAGAACTTTTCTCCAAAATACGTTGGACGACCAAGAGGTGGACTATTGTCGACTAATCGCCTAGTCGACGACTAATCGCCTAGTCGATCCTAGTCGCCTAGATTTGATAACACTGTACATACATATAGTACATAAACACTAAAAATATTCAAATAAACATAATTGAACCCTAATAACTAACATCTATGATAATCAAGTCAATATACACACATATGGATAAAACACAATGTAAAATTGCATAAGTAATGATATAGCAATTCATAGACTAATCAATTCAAAGAACTTATGCCACACTAATGCATTGAAACATACACAATATATAGCAATTTTACACGCCTAAATTTTAACCTTATCGGAAGGGGCGGTGGAGGCGCGCGGAGGAGCGGCGGCGGAGGCGCGCGGTGGTCGGTGGGGCGCGGGGCGGCGAGGTGTCAGGGCGGCGAGGCGCGGGGCGGCGAGGCGGCGCGCGAGCGGCGGCAAAGCAAGAGACGAGAGTGGCGCGCTTGGGCGAGTGTGTTAGGTTTTTTTCCTATGTGTGCGATGTAAGGGGGATTAAAATCGTCGGTTATCACGAGCCGACATACTTAGTTGAGGGTTGCGGGCCCACCTTATGGCGGTCGGCCGCGGCGCTATGATCGACGGTCATAACTTTGGCGTGTGGGGCCCATGCTATGGCTGTAGGCCCTGAGTTGGAGCCGACAGTCTTATAATTCGGCGGTAACATTGTTTTTTTGCAGCGCGGGGCCCATGCTATGGCCGTCAGCCCCGGAGCTGTAACCGCGCCCATAGTTAAAGCCGTCGGCCGTCATCGCGACATCGACGGCTATAATGATATCAACATCGGCTTTGTTCAGTCGACGATTTTAGTACACTTTAAGTCGTCAGGGCCGGCGATTATAGTTTCCCCGCCACTTCTTTGCCCAATTCTTTTAGTGGAGGGTCGATGGTGACAACGCGACAATGATCAAGAGGGCAGTGTCGAGGCGGCAACTAGCTCGGGGGGAGGGTGCCGACAAGGCGTCATGCTTCGGGGAAGGGGACGACACAGCAGCGGTTTCTATGGTGAAAAGTGATCACCGCACGAGAGCTGAAGTGTCGAGAAGTTTTGTTAAGTGTTGGGAAGAGAGCGCACGAGAGAGCTAAAAGTACCTTAGGGCAACAATCGGAGACGCGCGTCAGAAGAGCCACCGCCGGACGCGTCTCCCTTTAACTCCAACAAAAAGAAAAATTGGGTCCCACACATATGTAAGCCCATATCAGAGACGCGCTTTGTAGCAGCACGTCTCTTTTCTTTTGAATTAATGCGAGCCATTGCCAATAATGCCATTCGCGTAGAATTCAAAGCGTCGAAATCGGAGACGCGCTCTTGAAAAACGCATCTCCCATGACCTTGCATGAGAGATGCGCCATTGTGAGGCGCGTCTCGCATCACGTTCGTCTCCCATTTTCTTGGGCAGAGCAAGTGCTATATTCAGTAGTGCTACCTTAAGAAACAGAACACAAGGCATCAATACATCTTATCGGTACCCTCCGTACCGGATATCCCTTGGGATTGAAAAGATCACAAGGAAACTCCATATACAAGATTTGAAGACCTCCGAAGGCCTCACATGTCAGGCGTAGCCGGACCTGCTCACCCGACATGGTTAGTCCCGGGGCCGCCACGTGTATCACAAGACCAGAGCTATCACCCACACCTGGGAAGCTCCCGTCAGAATACCAATATGGCACCCCGGACCTAACCCCAGACAGAGTGAAGCTCCGGTACTGACATGTGTCCAACAGCATCGGACCTACCTGTACACGACGGTGAGCTCTGGAGCTGCCACGTGGCAACCGCCGGACCTTCAACTTGAACTATCAGGCCGGTGGACCCCCCAACGGCTCCAGACCTTCAAGGATCAATCAAAGACCTCAAGACCCGATTAAGTGTCATTAATACCATATTAATGACACACGATTGGATGTCCCTTAATACTGGTAACAACACTGTTAAGGCCCATTATCAGGCTATTAAGGATAATTAACCCCATTTATTGTGTATCAAGCGTGTGTAACCGCCAGGGCCACCTCTCGGGCCACGCTGACGTTGTAACGACTAGTCCTTGTACTATAAAAGGACTGGTTGATGATACATAAGGGACGACTCCAAACCACTACTGAACACCCTAAGCTAGATGAGCTTCTTCTTCTGGAGCTTCTTCTAGACTCCCGAGCTTAATATATCACCAACACACCCCGTGGAGTAGGGTATTACGCTCAGGCGGCCCAAACCACGTAGATCCCTCTGTACACGTGTCTTTCACCTTCTTGAATCTTTGCGCGCCCATTACCGAACTACAACTCTTCGATCTACCAAAAGTAGTATCGGGAGATCTACCGATTCCAAACACCGACAGTGGGCGCGCACGAGAATTCGAGTATGGTGAACTTAGCTGCTGGATCATCCAAGACAACCCTGCCGTTCAACCCGTTGGAGGCAATCCCTCCAACACGCAGCAACTAGTAGGTGCTGTGGCTCCAGCAGGAGTCATGCCTTCACCACCACCGCCTGCACCAGCACGTCAAGCTGAGCAACGTGACGGTGCATCGGTGTCAGTCACTGCATCAGCAAACAACAACAACCCTGAACACGTGCTTCATGCAGCATGTGCTCTCCTCCAACGTCCACCACCTCCAGGTGCATCCCAGGGTGCAGTGGAGCAGTGGAGAGCTGATGTGGAACATCTGGTTGCAGGAGCAGCCGACCGCATCAGCAATCAAGGTCCTCCTCCTTTGGGGCGGGCCCAATCGCAGCGCTGGATTGTGTCTGGCAGACTTGGTCCGCATGCTTCCCAGAATAGGAGGCATGCTGCATCACATCAAGTTATGTCGCTACCCTCTGGGGCGCGACGTACTCATACGGTAACTAGGATGTCAACTCATGACCTCTGGGCGGAGCTTGATCGCCGTTACCGTAAATAGGATGGTTGTGTCCATATCAAGCGCGCTCGCGAAAGGTGAGAAGCTCGAGACAGCCCTGCTCCTGAGGAAGTAGGAGGAGGCTATTCTGCACTGGACATGCACCTATGCATGGTCAGATGGCCACAAAAGTTCCGGCCACACCTGCCGGAGAAGTTTGACGGGACTGTTAACCCCACCGAGTTTCTCCAAATTTACACCACCGCAATCCTTGCGGCCAGAGGTAACGAGGCTGTAATGGCCAACTACTTCCCAGTAGCTTTGACTGGGACCACCAGGTCCTGGTTCATGAGCCTTCCTCACAACTCTATCAATAGTTGGGAGGAATTGTGCCAACAGTTCACTGCCAATTTCGGGAGTTCATACACCCGACCAGGCACCGAACTGGACCTTTTTGAAGTGGTGCAAAAGGGGGGAGAATCCCTGGGCTCATTCATCCAGAGGTTCTCCCAGGTACAAAACACCATTCCCTCTATCTCTAGCGCTTCTGTCATCGTGGCATTTAGACAGGGCATGCGAGATAAGAAGATGCTAGAGAAGCTGGCGGTCAAGGAGATCACCAGTGTCACAGAGCTCTTCAGCTTGGCAGACAAGTGTGCCAAAGCTGCGGAGGGCCATGAGATGCACTCCAAACCACCTCCGGAGGATGGAAAAAATCCTCCAAAGGCGAAGCCACTACCGCCGGGAGTGGCAAAAAGAAGAAAAAGTCCAACGGCAAAAAGAAGCAGTCGGCCGGCACATCCACCGCTGCAGCTGCTGCAGCTCCGGGTGGCCGGGGGCCACGCCCTGAGAAACGACCTCGGCCTTCCTCTGAAGACGGTGGCAACTCCAAAATGTGGTGTCCTATCCACAAGTCGAACGGCCACAACTTGGAGGACTGCCGGGAGGTCCAAAACCTTGTTGGGCGGTACCACAAGTGTCGGGAAGAAGTTCCTTTCCATGAGTTGGGCTTCGAGGACCCTAAAAAGGTCCTGAGGGCTGTGTACACCTCCGTCTACGACGACTCCGACGTCTCTGACAATGAGCGTCGAAAGACCATGAACACCATCTTTGGTGGTTCATGGGACATCACCTCCCGCCGTATCCTCAAGACCATGCGACGAGACATGGCCTCAGTAGCTCCTACAGCTAGGGCGGAACCTCATCGGAAGTGGATGGACACTACCATCACTTTTGATGCTTCGGACTGCCATTGGAACATGATTGGAGCTGGCCAGCTACCTCTGATGGTATGACCTACCATCAACAACATTCAACTCCACCATGTAATGGTGGACGGAGGTTCGGGGCTGAACCTCATAAGCTTCGAGGCTTTTGTCAAGCTTCAACTCTGACCTTCGGACCTTCGCCCTTCTCGACCTTTCTCCGGAGTAGGTCCGGGGGCCATAACACCGCTCGGTGCCATTACTCTCCCTGTGACCTTCGGGACTCGGGAGAATTATCGCACTGAGAAGTTGATCTTTGACGTCGCTCAGATCAACTTGCCCTTCAACGCCATTCTGGACAGGCCTGCCTTGTACAAATTCATGGCTGCTGCTCATTATGGCTATCTGGTGTTGAAGATGCCAACACCAGTTGGCGTTCTCCGGATCCGCGGAGACCGTACTGCCAGAGTGACTGCTCTGGAGGAACTCCATGCGCTTACTACAGCACAAGAGGAAGAATCCAGGTAGGAGCAAGCTTCAAAACCCCCAAGCATTCATCAGCGAGGCTCAACCTCCGCACCTCACGTGCAACCAAGCGGCGACGCCGACATCCCCGTCAAAGTCGTCCAAATCGATTCCGATGCTGCTCAGACCACTCGTATATCGGGAGGTCTGAATGACAAATAGGAACTCGCGCTCATCACTTTTCTCTGGGCTAACGTCAACGTGTTTGCCTGGCAACTGTCACAAATGCATGGGATCCCTAGGGAAGTGATCGAGCATAATCTGAAGATCTATCCCGACGCTTGGCCCGTACATCAGAAGCCTCGGGAGCAATCTGTAGAGCGACAGAACTTCATACGACAAGAAGTGAAGAAGTTGCTCAAAGCTGGATTCATACGACAAGTCTTCCATCAGAAATGGCTAGCAAACCCAGTCGTTGTACCCAAGGCCGGCGGGAAGCTTCGGATGTGTATCGACTACACAACACTAAATAAGGCATGCCCAAAAGATTCATTCCCACTACCTAGAATAGATCAGATAGTGGATTCCACCTCCGTGTGTGAATTACTGTGTTTCCTAGACGCATATTCTGGGTAACATCAAATCAGAATGTCTAGGGAAGATGAAGAACATACTTCTTTTATCACAGTAGATGGATTGTACTGTTATACAACCATGCCATTTGGTCTCAAGAATGTAGCTTCAATATTTGTACGAGCTATGTACAAAACCTTTGGAGAGCTCATCAGAGACATAGTGGAAGTGTATGTTGATGACATCGTAGTCAAGATCAAGGACAAGGAGTCACTCCTTGACACCTTGCAAGCTGTCTTCGACAAGCTGCTGGTCACCCGCACGAAGCTGAACCCAGACAAATGCGTCTTTGGGGTTAGCTCCGGAAAGCTTCTCGGTTTCCTGGTAACCCATCGGGGCATAGAGGCAAATCAGGCGAAGATTAAGGCTATAGAGGAGATGCGACCACCAGCCCGCATCAAAGATGTCCAAAAACTGACTGGATGTCTAGCCGCCCTCAGCCGGTTCATCTCAAGACTGGCGGAGCGGGTGCTACCCTTCTTCAATCTATTGAGGAAGTCCGGACCATTTCAATGGTGTGAAGAAGCAGAAAAGGCGTTCCAAGAGCTAAAGCATCTCCTCACCACTCTAACAACCCTGGTAGCTCCGAACCCTAGTGAGCCCTTACTGCTTTACATTTCAGCAACCGACGAGGTTGTCAGCATGGTCCTGGTCGCGGAGAGACCAGAACCATCACAAGCTCAAGAATCCAGACCCCTCCGGGGGGGTCCGGAGGTTCCTGAAGGAGAGTTTGGGTCCCAACCCCCAGACTTGGATCAATAGGGAGTTATCCCAAAAAACTTGGACCCTTCCGGGAGGATCCGGGTCACTCCAACAGAAGCTCCGGGTTCCTCTAGCAGGAACCAGGAGGTCCCCGAAGCAGGTCCGGACCCCTCCGGGAGGGTCTAGGTCGATGTGGAGGAAGCTCCGGGCCCCTCCGGGAGGGTCCGAACAGTCCAACGCCCAGGGTACTTCATCAGCGAAGTACTGCATGATGCCAAGACTCGATACCTAGAGGTACACAAGCTGCTCTATGCAGTTCTCATCACCTCCAGGAAGCTTTGCCACTACTTCCAAGCTCACAAGATATCAGTGGTGACCTCTTACCAACTGCGTGCGATCTTGCATAGTCCCAACTCTACTGGGAACATTGCAATGTGGGCAGCGGAATTGGCCAAATCCGATATTGAATTCGTCCCAAGGCAAGCGATCAAGAGTCAAGCATTGGCAGATTTTGTGGCGGAATGGACCCCCTCTCCATCAAACCCTGGGGGCCCTAGTGAGCAGAAGTCGGAACTTAAGGCTTCAATCTTCATCGAACCTCATTGGACCCTCTACTTCGACGGCTCCATGCAAAAGCAAGGGGCCGGAGTTGGAGTCCTTCTCCTCGCTCCAACCGGGGAGAAGGTAAAATACATGGTCCACCTTGACTTCAAGGCGACCAACAACATGGCGGAGTATGAAGCACTCATTTATGGATTAAAGGTGGCACTATCATACGGTGTCAAGTAGTTGTTGGTCAAGGGAGATTCGCAGCTCATCATTAAACAGGTGAAGGTTGAATGCTCCTATAACAATCCTCAATTAGCTGCTTATCTCCTTGAAGTCTAGAGGCTTCAGAAGGACTTCAAAGTCCTGGATCTCCACCATGTCCAGCGTGTCCATAATGCTGAAGCTGACGAACTCTCGATGAAAGCGTCAACCAGAGCTCCGGCTCCTGACGGAACCTTCGTCCGGAGGTTGTCAAACCCACAGCTCAGCCTGCCGAACTGAGCAAACGGGGCGAGACCAGCATCCCGAAGCTGGCAGTCCCGATGGCCCTGTTACCATGGCAGCCATCAAGGGTCGTAGGTGCTGCAGGAAGCTCCGAGCAACCCAACACGCAAGACTCAAATTCTCAAGCAAGATCCGATGCATGGATCTCGGTGATCCAGAGCTACTTGAAAGACAATATCTTTCCTGACGATGATGTATCGCTGACCGGATAGTCAGATTGGCCAAAAGATACACGTTGGTAGAAGGGGATCTCTACCGGCGCGGTGCCAACGACGTCCTAATGCGGTGCATTGCAAGGGAAGAAGGCCGCGAGCTCCTCGCAGAAATCCATGGAGGCGAGTGTGGGAACCACGCGTCTTCCTGCACGCTGGTCGGTAAAGCCTTCCGGCATGGCTTCTACTGGCCTACAGCACTCCAGGATGCAACTGAGCTGGTGAAGAAATGCAAAGCATGCCAGTTCCATGCAAAGCAAATTCATACACCGGCTCAGCCTCTACAAATGATACCTCCTACATGGCCTTTCGTCGTGTGGGGGATGGACATCTTGGGACCTTTCCCAAGAGCCGTCGGAGGTTACAAGTTCCTGTATATCACCATCGAGAAGTTTACCAAATGGTCGGAAGCAACTCCAGTTGTGACAATAAACAAGCAATCAGCTATCAATTTCTTGCAGTCCATAGTATGCAGATTTGGAGTCCCGAACAAAATTATAACAGATAATGGGACCCAATTCACAAGCTCTGCTTTCCATGGATTTTGCGAAGACCTCGACATCCAAGTCAGCTATGCCTCTGTAGCTCATCCGGCAAGCAATGGCCAAGCCGAGAGGGCAAATGCAGAAATCCTGAAAGGACTGAAGACGCGCACATATGAGCGCCTGAAAAAGCATGGAGCCAACTAGATTGAAGAGATTCCGCCCACTTTATGGGCCAACAGGACTACTCCAAACCGGTCAACTGGAGAGACACTCTTCTTCCTGGTGTACGAAGCTGAAGCAGTCCTTCCTCTTGAAATCACCTTGGGGTCACTCCAGGTCCGGACCTCCGACGAAGCCACACAGGACCAGCTCCGGCGTGAAGACCTTGACCTCCTTCAAGAGGGAAGGTGCCGAGCAGCTGTTCGGAATGCCCGATAACGCCAAGCTCTTCGGCACTATCACCAACGGCATGTTCACAGCCGACAGCTTGAGGAAGGCGATCTGGTGATACAGAGAATACAATCCAGAGAAGGGTTAAACAAACTCTCCCCCAGCTGGGAGGGACCCTTCTGAGTGATCAAAGTATCCCGTCCCGGATGCGTTCACTTGGCAGCTGAGGATGGGACATCTCTCCCAAATCCTTGGAACATTGAGCACCTCCGTAAGTTCTACGTTTAGTATCACGAAGGTGAGTCTGTAATTACATATGGTGTATGTTATAGAGTCATTGTACAGAGTCGGGTAGCTCCTCCGGGAGGGCAGCCGGACCTACCCTGTTAGGTCCGCAACGCCCATGCAACACTTGTCACAGTCTCAGAACTAAAAGTGTAGCTAGCTACCCTGGGTCAAACGAGAAACGAAACACACTTAGTCTGGTTCCATATCCTAAGGGTGTACTTGTTTCCCCTGTACCCCGGACCTATAATGAAAGACATCATTGTGTGAAAACAGACTCCACGTGCATTTACTTTGTACAGGCTCAATATTTTTTATTTTTCTCTTTCTTGTCTATAACAAAGTTGTGCAATTCTTAAGAAACTTTAGCTCGACCAGTTCATGTACAATTCGAGTTGCATTGTATGTCCTTCCGGGTTCAAACATTGTTGATAGCCTACTTGTCTGAATGCTGCCAAGCCAATCTAGGGCCGGAGTGTGCTATTGACTTAGCCTGGTCCTGCACCCTAAGTACGCCACTCTACCTACACCCCGGCAGGCCGAAGTAAGGCAAGTCCAGAAACAGTCGGACCCGAAGGGAGCAAGACAGTGCTCTTGATTGTATTTAGGATTGTGCTCGACCTAAAAATTTCTTGGGAACAGTAAGCCGCAATGAAGTTATAGATAGGAAACAAATTTTACTATTTTTATTGACTTCAGTGTGCAGGAAAAATAAATAAGCTATGACACCCTCTAGCCGGTTTGTGGTCCATGTTCAAACATTGACATCGAGCATCTCTGGAGCTACTCAGTTCCGATAAAGTGAGTCATCAACGTAAAGATGGTGGAAAGACTCTAAAGTGGAGTCTAACGTTAACACAACATGTGTTGATGGAGGTCACTACCGGAGCTGCCAGAGCTCCGACACCTCGGAGGACTAACCATTGATGCTCCGGAGCTACTAAGCTCCGGCGATGGTCAATGCTGGAGCAACCAAGCTTCGACAACCTCAGGGGGCCTACACTATCGAAGACTTCGGACTTACATTCTACAAATTCGAATCACGCAAGTCTTCAACAACTATTACATCCTCTTTGTACATGTTCACAATCAAATTGTGTACATCTACCAGGGGGCCAAGCAAGACAAAGGTGTTGAAGACAAAAATGAAATTCAAATTCACAAAAATTTGGATTTCATTCATTTGGAGATAAGAAATTACAAAATTGGAGAAGAAGAAGAGAGAGTACAAGTGGGAGCTACAGGGAGACGATCCTAGACCCTATGGAAGAACTGGGCAACCTTCTGGGCCACCTCCGACATGTTGGCTCGGACAGCTTCACCCTCTCCTTCGATGGGACCTTCAAGTACCGGGTCCAAAGGGTATTGAGGGTCCTGGCTGGTGTAGCACGTCAGCTCATACTCTGCGATGTTCTTCGCCAAGGACTGACCCTCCATTTCCAATTGGTCCGCGATGACATCGCCCGCCTTGGAGAGTTTGTTGCCTGCTGAACCCAACGCCTCCAATGCCTGGTCCAGCTCCGGCTCCGGATCATCCGGACGCACGGGACTGAAGCCCATTGGCGTCAGCGCGTCGTTGGCCTTGCCCAGGAAGTCCCAAACTTGTTGGGACTCCACAACCCTTGCACCACGCATCTTCGCCAAGGATCTTTTGGCCGCCGCCAGCTCCGAGCTCTCTCGAGCAATACACTCCTCCTCTTTGGCATTCAGCTGAATCGTTTCAGCAACTTGCCTTTCGAGCTTGTTGAGCTCTTCCTCCCGGAGGTGGATCTCGTTCTGGCGTTTGACCAAATCTCTCTCCCGGCCCGCACTTTCTTCTCCCAGGCAGCAATGGCATTCTCCTGCTTGTAGAGTTCTTGCCCTCGCTCCCAGGCTTTCTTCTCATCCTCCTTGCAACGCTCATCCAATTTCTTGGTGCGTTCTTCAAGGCTCTTTTCAGCCAGAGTTGTCTTTTGGACAAGTTCCTCTTCCCTCTTCACGAGGTCATCTCGCAGCTCTAGGAATTTCTGCTCTTCATCTTCGAGGCGTTTTTCTCGAGCTTCAAGAGCCTCCCAGCACTTGACGAGACTATCGTGGATGGCAGAGAGCCTTTCCTGGCGTTCATCAGTTGCACTATTGGCAGACTTGGCCTGATCATATATGGCCCGGGATTGGTTGTCGAGGGTCCGCGTCATGCTTTCCCTCTCATCCAACAACTTACCCCAGTACTCCAGGCGGACTTTCTCCCTTCGCACCCACTCCTTGTCGTCAGCCAGCCTCGACTGTGCCAGCTTGGTCACAAAATGGAGTCAGTTGCGCCACCTCCTAAGGGTTTGGCGCCCCTCCTCGAGGGCCTTGCTGTCTTGGTAGAAGGCCAGTTGAACCTGGCGAAGGCTAGAGCAGGCATTGTCGATAGACAACGATAGGGGGATCGGGTCTGGACCTGCCGGAGTCATCTCCGCTGGCTCCAGCGGATCTTCAGCAACAAAAATTGGGTCCCACTCTACGAGAGTGGTACCCTGAGCTTCCACGGCACTAGGGCCGTCCTCCAGGATAGCCTCATTCGCCGCCAAGGAAGTGCTTGCAGCAGAAGTACCGACCTCCGCAATTGGTTCCGAAGGCCCAACCGCCAGGTCATCAACAATTGGTCCCTCCGGCGGGGAGCCAGCAGCTTCATCCCGGCACTCTGGCTCAGCAACGGGCACCTCCGGGATCACTGCTTCCGGAATGGGCGTTGAAGGTTCGGCCGGAGCAGAAGCTACTTCTGGCTCCGGCACAGGCGCTTCCTCCGCCTCTGGTTCGGGTGCTGGCGGTTCAGCCATCATGGGCTCCGGCGCTGGCGCTTCGATCGCCATAGACTCAGGCACTGTCGCCTCCGCAGCAACTGGCTTGGACGCCGGAACCTCTTCAACAGCCGGCTCCATAGCCAAAACTCCTGCAGCAACCGGCTCTACCGTCGGAGCTTCCTCGACGACCGACTCAAGTGCCGGAGCTTCATCAACACCCGGCTCTACTGTCGGGACCTCCTCAACCACCGGCTCGACTGCCGGGGCTTCAACAACATCCATCTCTAGGGCCGGAATCGCAGCTTCCTCCGGCTCTGCGGCCGGAGCGTCCAACATCACAGCATCCAAGCCCAGAGCTTCAACCTCCGAGGCTGGCGCTGCTGGTACATCTTCAGTCCCGTGGTCCGGAGCTACCACAGGAGCTTCTGGGGATGAGTCGTCCAATACCACGACAACCGGCACCGGGGCTGCCGCAGCCTCTGCCACCTCTTGGGGCGACGCTGGAATCGGAGCCGGAGCTTCAGCCTGCACAACCTCAACTGCTGCTGCAGGGTCGGAGCTTCAGCCCTTTTCTTGGGCACAATGTGAATGAAGGACGAAGAGACTCAAAATACAGTTAACAATAAAACAACTGACTGAGGTAAAAAATCAGAAATTACCTCGGAAGGCTTTCGCACCAGTTCCCGCGGAACCTCTTCCCCGGACGCTCCGGACTGGCCCCAGCCGACACTGGCATGGTAGTCCCGGAGGGCCCCCCGGAGCTTGCTGCTGCTGTCGGCGTTGCTCTGGCCGAGGCCCCCCTTGACCGGGAAGGACCTCCGAACCCAAAGCCCTCAGCTGGCCCTAGGACCGGAGTCACTTGGTCGGAGCTAGCACCCCGAGAAGATGCCGCAATTGGAGTAGACTCTGCCGTTGAAGACCTTCCCCTCTGGGGAGAAGGGGACGCTGCGGAAGAAGAATGCTTGGCCCTCCTATCGGCATGCTTCCTCTTACGGCTCGAGGGCTCGGCCAATTCCTTGCCCTTGCCGACGACTTCGGTTCTTGGCTTAGGGGCGGGGACGGAGCCACTCTCCGGAGCTTCGGAGATTGCCAACCCGGTGGTCGAGCGCCTCTCAACGACAACAAGGTCGTCAAGCACCGGCATCGTCCGTCGGAGCTCCCTACTGAATGTTGCCTCCATGTTCAATGGGAGGAAAGCTGGCGGTGGAGCCAAATCGTCGCCCTCGACGTTGATGCCGTGCTGGAATTTCTTCAGGTGGAACTCCAAATTTGCACCCTCCATGTTGGACTTCAAACCGGTCACGATCCGGTCGTCGTCTAGCATACTGTTGAGGGCCCAAGCCAACTCCTCCCTCCTCTTCAACAGAGCCCACCTGTTGGTCAGGAAGTTGAAAAACACCGCCTGGGGAGTCACTTCTCCTTCCACACACAGGCAGATCCTGGTCAGAGCAGGATCGAAGGCATCCGACAGCACCAGAGCTTCACTCCAAACTGCAGTGTCGATGTTGGGGAGGCCTTCCGGCAGCCCCCGCTTCTCGTGCTCCTCCACCCTGATTACAATCCAATCCTTCTTCCAGTCGTCCCACTTCACAGAAGGGAACGACCGCAAGTACTTGTACGGGCACTTCTTGCGCTTCATGAAATAATAGAAGCCAAGGTACTCGTCGCTCCGACCTGTGGTCTGGACAGTGAAGAAGGTGCGAAAGAGCTCAATACAGGGGAGAATCCCCACCGACATCTCGCAGAAGTGGATAAATATGGACACCAGCAGAATGGAGTGGGGGACAAGGTGGTAAAGCTGCAGACCATAGAAGTCTAGTAGCATCAAGAAGAAGGAGGAGAAAGGTGGGATCAGTCCCACCATGGCGTACGCAGAGAAGTACACCATGTCGCCGGCATGCTCCTTCTCGAACGGATGCTTGCCGGCGCGGACCAGGTGGTTGAAGAAGTCAGGGGACCATCCCATGAGGGCCCGGACCTTCTTCAAATCATCATCGGTCTACAGTCGGCTTTGGCGGAGACCCAACTCCATCGCGGCACAGCGAGGCAAGAGAGGAAAGGCAAGCAAAAGTTTGGAAGGTTTGAGTGCAAGATCGATTGAAAGGCGTAAAGAACCCCAAACGGTGCATGCTTTCCTTCTTAAGTAAGCCCCCGCAACGCCTGGACGGAAACCGCAGAGGAGCCGACGATACCAGTCAAAGATTTGACCCCACCAATGACAAGGGGGCCCGGGGCCACCCGACGATCAAGTCGAGGTTCTTACCCCAGGCAAACGGTTGTCATCATGAAAGGTGGGAAACCCAAAGTCGGCGGCCTGACAGGGCGCGCAGAACCGATACGATTTTCGTATCGAGAACTGGCGACCTTCAATTGCGTGAGATCCGCACGCTAAGATCTCAGTTGCCGCCTTCTAGATACGCCACACGGCGGAAGTTTAACTGTGAACTATCGCCAACAGCATAACCAAAGACCCTTGAAGACACAGTTCAGAAATCGAAGAATGGACCCACCTCCAGCGAAATGACTTCATACAAAAGGTCTCGCCCGGAGGTGAGTCCAGGGGGCCACTATCGATACCCTCCATACCGGATATCCCTTGGGATTGCAAAGATCACAAGGAAACTCCATATACCAGATTTGAAGACCTCCGAAGGCCCCACATGTTAGGCGTAGTCGGACCTGCTCCCCCGACATGGTTAGTCCCGGGGCCGCCACGTGTATCACAAGACCGGAGCTATCACCCACACTTGGGAAGCTCCGGTCAGAATACCAATATGGCACCCCCGAACCTAACCCCAGACAGAGGGAAGCTCCAGTACTGACACGTGTCGAAAAGCACCGGACCTACCCCGTCCACGATGGTGAGCTCCGGAGCTGCCACGTGGCAACCGCCAGACCTTCAACTTCAACTATCAAGCCGGTGCACCCGCCAACGGCTCCGAACCTTCAAGGATCAATCAAAGACTTAGACCCGATTAAGTGTCATTAATACCATATTAATGACACACGATCAGATGGCCCTTAATACTGGTAATGACACTGTTAAGGCCCATTACCAGGCTATTAAGGGTAATTAACCCCATTTATTGTGTATCAAGCGTGTGTAATCGCCGAGGCCACCTGTCGGGCCAGACTGATGTTGTAACGACCAGTCCTTGTACTATAAAAGGACTGGTCGACGATACACAAGGGACGACTCCAGACCACTGCTGAACACCCTGAGCTAGACGAGCTTCTTCTTCTGGAGCTTCTTCTAGACTCCCGAGCTTAATAGATCACCAACACACCCCGTGGAGTAGGGTATTACGCTCAGGCGGCCCGAACCACGTAAACCCCTATGTACACGTGTCTTTCACCTTCTTGAATCTCTGCGCGCCCATTATCGAACTACAACTCCTCGATCTACCAAAAGTAGTGTCGGGAGATCTGCCGGTTCCAAACACCGACACATCTCCATAAGAAACAGATCACATATGACCAATGAAAGTCAAATTTTCACTCAAATGGCAATATTTTTACACATTTTATCATATATCACACAAATATCCAAATGGAAGTCATTTTTTCACTCAATTGACCATATTTTCACATCTTTGAGCACATTTATACACAATCAATTTGGTACTTGACGTTGCTGTCTTGGTTTTTTGAAATTCTTGACTTTTTCATGGTGGCCATTCTGCACGTAAGGAAGTTTGTTGGCCGATGGTATTCTTGGCTTGATCATCGAGGTGACAAAAGGAGGAACCTTGTGTCGAAATCGGAGACGCGCTCTTGAAAAACGCGTCTCCCATTACCCTGCATGAGAGACGTGCCATTATGAGGCATGTCTCGCATCACGTCTGTCTCATATTTTCCAGGGCAGAGCAAGTGCTATATTCAGTAGTGCTTCTTTAAGAAACAGAACACAAAACATCAATACTTCTCCATAAAAAACAAAGTTAATATGACCAAAGAAAGTCAAATTTTCACTCAAATGGTAACATTTTCACACATTTGAGCGTATATCACACAAATATCCAAATGGAAGTCAATTTTTCACTCAATTGAACATATTTGAGCATATTTACACACTATCAATTTGGAACTTTACGTTGCGGTCTTGATTTTTTGAAATTCTTGACTTTTTCATGGTGGTCGTTCTGCAAGTAAGGAAGTTCACTGGGTGATGGTATTCTTGGCTTGATCATCAAGGTGACAAAAGGAGGAACCTCATCAAATTGGTTAAGCTCTTCCTCATCGACATTATCTCGACTCCGACGATTCGTCGTTTTCCATGTATAACCACCTTAAGTCTTTTATTTGTTGTGTCTGGAACATAGAACACTTGAGCAACGTGTGCAACGTGTCTGCTAACACGAAAGGCTCCGACTTATATCCTTGATGGTTGAGGTCAACGCTAGTGAACCCGTACTTGTCTTGTACAACACCTTTGATTCCATCAACCCAGTTGCAACGGAAAAGAGGAATCTTGAATCCTTGAAAGTCAAGCTCCCAGATCTCTTGTATTTGACTATAGTACATGTCTTTGTCTTGACCCTAACATTATAAGCATCAACACGGATACCACTATTCTGATATGTGCTTTTCTTATATTGTTATACAGTGTAGAACGTGTATCCATTTATGGCATACCCTTGATATGTAATAACTGTGAATATAGGACCACGAGCAAACTTCTTTAGGTATTCACTTGTTTGAGTATCCGATGAGTGAGAAATCCGATCCCGAAGCCAGCCAATGAATTTTCTCCTGTGTTCATTTGCTAACGCTGATTAATTGCAGCCAGGATTGTCTCTAAGCACCACCTCCTTGTGCTCATCGAAGTACTCCGACACAATGGACATGTGTTGCAACACGTGGAAATGATCGCAGCAGAATAAATGTGAATCTGGAGTTATAGCCTTCTTCCCAATCGTCACTTTTCCCGTGAGCCTCCCCTCATGACGAGACTTGGGAACACCAATCGGGTTACTCATGTCAGTGTAGTTTAGAGCCCACTCCACAACTTCCTCTATAGAGTATCCTTGTACCACACTGCCCTCAGGGTAAGCTCGATTTCTAACAAAGGACTTCAGTATGCCGTTGTCTCTCATACACATACATCTGGTGAAGGAACATAGGGCCAAGTAGGTTTATCTCCTTAATAAGATGAGTTGTGAAATGGTCGCTGATGTCGGAAAAGGCGGGTGGAAAATACATCTCAAGGAAGCATAAAGTTTCACTTTTTTCCAATGGCTCGAGATCTTCTTCACATAGTACTTTTTGACCAATTGCATTGAATAAAAAGAAAAAGTTCATTATAACCTTCCGAACATTGACCGGTAGGATATTCCGAATTCCAATAGCAATCGTCTACGTAAGCAATACAGGGTAATCATGACACTTCATATCGGGAGCTACTTTTAGATCTGGAAATGAAATAAGCCTTGAGACGTTCGTCGAGTAGCCGAATGGTACTTTCACATTTTTCAAGAACCCACAAAACTCTTTCTTTTCATTTTTTGAAAGGGTGATGCATGATGTGGGTAGTTCTGTTCCTTTTACTGTCATCGACCCACAACTCATACCTAATTCCCATTCTCTTTAGATCTGCCCATGCATATCCATGGTCTCTAGTTTTCCCATCCGTGCACACATTCTTCTCAACGTGCATCACATCAATCGAATGACAGACGTCTAAGTCATTCCAATACGGTAGCTCCCAAAAAATTGATTGCTTCTTCCACGTGTCATCCTTGCCAGTATTTTTGTCCGTGCTTTTCTGCTTACCAAGGACAACATGGATATTCTTGACCATTTCATAGACTTCATGACCCATGAGATGAGGTGGAGGACGTCTCTTCTCAGTGTCACCATTAAAATTACCCTTCATACTCCGAAACGGGTGCTTCATTGGAATGTAGCGTCGATGTTCCATGTACACTATTTTTCATGACTCACTCAAATATTTTGAGTTTGTTTCTCTCAAACAATGTGGACATACAAAACCTACTTTCTTACTCTGTTCGGACAAGTTACGTGCCGCTGGAGAATGACTAACAGTCACAAATAAATGGCTTTGAGACGAAAGTACTCACACTTGTGGTCATCTCAGACCTGCACCCCGTCTTTGTATCACAACTGCTTCAGATCTTCAATCAGAGGCCTGAAATAAGTGTCGATATCATTTCCAGGTTGTTGTTGCCTCGGTATCAGTCCTGACATCATAATATATTTCCGTTTGTTGCACAACCAACGAGGAAGGTTCAAAATTGTTAGCACAATTGTCCATGTGCTATGTGTGCTACTATTCAAAAAGGATTCATGGCATCGGAGCTCATTGCAATCCTAATATTCCTAGGATCAATGGAAAATTTAGGATTTCGTGAATCAATGTTTCGCCACAGTGTGGCATCAGCAGGATGTCTTATCATTCCAACATCCTGCTTATGCTTCTCTTTGTGCCATTGCAACAATTCTGACTTCTTGTTGTTTGCAAACCAACACTTCAAGCGAGAAATGACAGGAAAGTACCAAAACACCTATTTAGGCCCTTTTTTCTTCTATTGCAGTTCTCGTCTACGATTGAATCGGTCCACTCCACAAATAGGGCATTTCTTGAGGTTTTCGTAATCAGGTCCACGATATAAAATGCAATCATTCTTGCACGCGTGGATTTTCTCCACCTCCAAATCCAATGGACATATTATATGTTTCGCTTCTTAAACTGTCGTAGGGACTGTGTTGCCTTGGGGTAACATGTCCTTAAAATGCGTCAACAATTCCTTAAAGCTACAATCACTCCATCTGTTACTCGCCTTCAACTGGAAAAGTTTTATCATCGCAAACAGTCTAGTGTACCTAGCCACACAACCATGATACAATGGCTTCTTCGAGTCTTCCTACATCTTCTTGTAATTTGCAAGTTCACCATTACAGTACAGATCATCGTCGCCATGTCTCTCGACATTGTGTACCATCTCCTCTATGTTATGCACCTGAAACTCAATGTCGTCATCGGTGAACCCTGATATATCTAGCATGTTCACATCATCTTTGTGATCTTCTTCGACACAGGAAGGGACCTCCCTCTCCAAATATGAATCTCTCATCTCTGCTTCATTAAGCCCCTCCTCCCCATGTTTGTTCCAACATCGATAATCCACCATGAATCCATGCGTGATGAAATGTGACCTCAACACTTCACCTGTGCGATATCTCTTCTCATTCTTGCAGTGTTTTCAAGGACAAGAAATAGTGCCTCTAATGTTGTCCAACATGTCTTTCTTCGCGAAAAATGCATCTACCCAATTCATTGCAAAGGCGTGGCCCATACATCCAACTTCAATACGACAACATCTACGTAAAGAAAGCTAAATCAAAGAAGTTTAATGCCATTGATAGTCAAGATCTAAAGGGACAAAAATGTGTAAGGAACAGGAGAGGAGGAGAGGACTAACCATTTGTTTTAAGATCCACTGATAATCAACGCAAGACTTTTAGAAGGGCACCTCCAAAGAGTGAAAGAACAGGGTAAGAACATGGTACATCTGGTAGCCACTTGTTCCGCCATAGCTAGGAGGTCATAGAAGGGCAATAGAAAATTGAGACGAACCAATTTAAAGCATGTCTATCTATAGAGGGAATGGGAGACGAGCCCGCTTCCATAACAAAAGGAGACGCGCCTGATCGGTAGGTATGGGAGATGTGTTGGCTTCGATTATGAAAGGAGAGGTTCTCCAAGGAAAGTCCGTCTCAGTTACGAAACAAATATGAGTCGAGCTCAAGTAAAGCGCATCCCCCGTTTGCCAGAGAAGAGGGCACACCTCAGATACCTACTTAACCAAGACAGGTTGTATAGTAACGTGTCTCCTTGTATGTTCAATCGAGCCGTGTCAGATCTTCGCTGAAGCGGGATCGTCTCGCTTAACCTTATCAGAGACGATCGCCTTCGAGCACGTCGCCCATCTTTGTCTCCTATTTGGGTTTCTTACATAGTGAATGGTCCCACTTAATATGAGTGATATTGCACTTATACTAAATTTTCTTATATATACCTTCATCCTTTCTGTGCAAGCTTACTCTTCATCACGAGGAACGGTGGTTGCCACTCACCGGCACACTACAACGCTAGGTGTTGTGGTTCAGAGACGAGTCACTGATCGACTTGGGCGATATCGGGGAATCCTGCAAACGCGAAGGAATGACCAACACACAAAAAGGGTGAGGGGATTCAACATTTTTCGAAAATCACCTATGACTCATCGGAGGCTAGGGTTTTATGATTTTGAGGTGGCGGAAAATGAAGAGGTGGCCGGGATGTTATAGGGCAAGTAAGAGGAAACAGTAGGCATTTGATTGCGATTAACTGTGGGGCAATTAATGCAGAAGTATTGCTGACATTTGATGCGGGCAGAGACATTGGGGGCAAGCTGCGCGCGCGGCTAGGTGGAGAAGAAAGCCGTGATGGGTGGGTCCCCTGTTCAGCGAGAGAGAGGGAGAAGAGAGAGGTGCACACGAGGTTGGGTCGGGCTGATGGCTTGTCATGCGCTTGGCTGAGCCGAGGGAAAGAGAGCGGGGGGGGGGGGGGGGGGGGGGGAGTCGGCCGACAGGTTTTTCGTCTGGGAAGGCTTTTGATTTGTTCTTTTCTCTTTTTATTTTATTTAAATTTTCTTATTTCAAATTCGTACAAAATTCTCTAGCACATTTTGGAATTTATTTTTTTACACAAAATTTGCACATTATTTTCTTTTCTTTCTTATTTAATCTATTAAAATTTTTGTTAGATTTAGTCCTACATTGAATATTAACGATGATTGAGCTCAACTTTGAAGGGAACCTCACTATCATATTAGTCTTTTGGGCTGAGGTGACTCATGATCTTGGTTAGAGCTCCGGTTGGGTCCATGTGTAGCAGAGCCGTTGTGACCTAGGCTAGCGGTAGGAGCTTGTCTGCGAGACGATTCGATCTGCACTCCAACAAGTTTTATTAGAGCCTTGATCGGAAACTTGAAATATCTCGTGGGTCTTGCACGGTTGTCGGGCTGTCGGGTGAGATCTCCGAGCCACACAGATATATCGAGCTGTCGGAGTAGTATTCATCCGGATGTGGAGGGAAGTAGGGTCACCTGATGTATGACAGGGGAGATTGTTAAATTAAGTCTCACATTAGATAATGATGATTGGAGAGTCCGACATAACACGTAAATGAGATCTCACCTATCCGACTAGTCTTTTGAGTTGATGTGACTTATGATCTTGGTTGTGGCTTTGGTTGGACTTGTGTGCATAGCAGATCCGTTGTGATCTGGACTGGCGATAAAAGTAGGTTTGCTTGACGGATCGGGCTGCACTCTAACAATTTATTTTCTTTATTTTTGAAAAATACGGTTACGGATCATGTTGTTATCTCGGGCACCTACAAGTCAGCGTCATTAGGAATAGCATCAGACTCCCTGTCTGATCAATGCGAACATCATTAATTAAAAAACTTATCAATCCTTTTTTTTACGAGTAAATTGGTCTTAAGCTACAAGTCACAACGATAAATTCCTCATCTTCTTTGGTGATCTCAAGCGGTCGGCGGCTCCGCGGCCCTCTCGATTTGAGCATGGGGATTAGTACTCCACTATCTTCATGGACTCGGATTCGAGACCATATGGCCCAGATCAACCCAGTCTCACCGCGTGAGTCGTGGGCCTGCCTCTGCCCATAAGCTTTGCGCGTGTCCCAGAAGCAGTTCCAGCCTGGGAGTCGAGCTCTGTTCGTGGTCGGATTCCCGACTCGGCTGCGGAATCCGAACGCAGGCTCCTCGACTATAAAATCTCCTACCTCCGCAGCTATTCCATTACGCAATTTCTTCCCCCCACCGCCTACTTCCCTCTCCTACCAGCGCCTCCTCCATCTCCACTTGTCCAAGAACGATCTACAGAGCCTGCCGCCGCCGCTTTTTCTGCTCGCGATGGGGGCCTGCAGTCGGAAGCGCTTCGCCGTCGGCAGCACGGAGGACTACGAGGTGACGTGCTACCTCGGCGAGGGTGGCTACGGCTCCGTCGTCAAGGCCCGCCACCGCTCCACCGGCCAGGCCGTCGCCATCAAGCGCCTCGGCGCGCCTGACCAAGGACTGTCCGCGATGATTCGGGAGAAGAGCTTCCTCGAGGCGTGCGGCGGCATCCCGTTCGTCGTCGCCTTCCACGGCCTCGTTCGCCAGCCCGGGGCCATGGAGCTCCGCCTCGTCATGGAGTGCGTCGGCCCCAGCCTCCGTGACTTCTTCCTCCAGCGCCGCGAGGGCAACATCTCGCTCCAGGAGGCCATGGTGCGCGCCATCATGTGGCAGCTGCTGTCCGGCGTCAAGAAGATGCACGAGCGCCACATCATGCACCGCGACCTCAAGCCCGAGAACATACTCGTCAGCATCGATCAGCGCATCATCAAGATCTGCGACTTTGGGCTCGCGTTGCACATGGCCGATGCCCCGCCGTACAATATGGCGGGTACGACGTGGTACATGGCGCCGGAGGTGTTGCTGGGGAAGACCGACTACGACGCGCTCGTGGACACCTGTTCGCTGGGATGCGTCATGGCAGAGCTCATTGGCGGGGGTGTCCTGTTCCACGGCGTGAACACAGAAGACCAGATACGTGCCATCATCGACGTGCTCGGCGTACCCAACAACAGGACGTGGCCGTGGTTCTCCTCCACGCCGTTCGCTTCCGGACTGCTGTCTGAACTAGTGTACGCGCGGAGGCGTAACCTGCTGCGTGAACGGTTCCCTGAGACGATGTTGTCCGAGCAAGGATTCGAGGTGCTGAGCGGCCTCCTCACATGGAACCCCGACAAGCGGCTCACGGCGAGCGCCGCCCTCAAGCATCCATGGTTTTCCCACCTCCGCGCCCCTGCACCGGCATCAGCGTTGCCCAAGATGCAGAACCCGCAGATCATTACTGCGCATTTGCACAAGAGGCGGAAGCTGCAATGTGCATGAGTGTTTATTGCATGCATGTGAAGATCAGGCTTCTGTTCCGAACAACACATGTTGTAATGATTGTTGTAATTTTTGTGAATATCGCAAAAGTTAATTACTTTGCATTATTGAATCTAATTTGTTGTTACTTCATTTTTCTTTCAGTTTAATTTACTCTATATATAGTTAGTGTCTTAGAGAGTTGGTCTTATTTTTTTAGATGATGAAGCCTAGGGGGTTCAGATTTGTCAATTTCCTAGCCGTGGCTCTTGTAAAATTTTCTACTGAAAAATAGATAATGAATGCCATGCAGTGTATACTGCAAAATAAACTAAAAACAAATTACTATTTACTAACAAGCTTGTAGTTATGTGATCAGCTTGAAATGTATTGTGCCAATCGATTTTGTCAAGCATTTTTCCAAGTGTGGTATTGCGCCTGGAGTTTGCAGAAATTTCTGGGAAGGCTTCATCACTATATCACCGTCCAGCTTTATTTGATATCTCAAACACCATGTCAGATTGTTGTTCCTGTTTTTCATTTGTTATATCCGAAGGGTTGCATTTGCAGAACAATTAGTTATTGAAATGACAACTGGTATACAATAATTATTCAGTCTTGCAGATAGTTGTTAAAACTGATTTTGTTCATGGACTGCGCAGGCCTGCTCACTCGCTCTCTGCAGCTTCCGTTCGATGTGCTCACCGGTTGGAGGTCGATTAGGTTTGGGATATGGACCGCTGCTTGGCTGCGGCCCACCAGCCCAGCCCTAGCTGGGTGCCTGCTTCTATCGGGCCGCGCACCACTGGCCCAAATTCGTAGAGCAGAAATCAGCCGGCCTGTCATCCCTTCCTTACCCCTCTCATCCCTCTCCCCGCACAACAATTGTTCAGCGCCCACGCCGTGCCTATGCACCCAGACTCAGGCCTCTTCCTCGCCTCACCCTCAGACCCCACGCAACCGTCGTGCCTCATGCAACTGCCACCATCTACAAATACTCGGTCGTGACATAGTTTTCCCCACTCAAAAATCTAGCCGTCACATGTCTCCATTGCTCGAACTTGCTCTTATGTGAGAAGAGGCTGTTTGATCGAAGTTGATGAGTCTCAAGACGTCAATTTGCCCCTGAGGGACTCTGGCACAACAATGATCGATGCACGGACCTTCTCGTAGTTTTACCATCAAAGGTGGGCCACCAGAGGGCCATCCCGGCGAACACTAGTGATCGACGATAATGGCACTGCCGGGCACAGCCACCGGCGACACACAAAGCGACTTGGCCCTCCCGTAGCCATTGGATCATGAGCAACACTGCATATTAGATGGATCCAAACCCCTTCGTCTTAATTAAATGACGAGCGTTAGAGTTAGATCCAATGATCTCGATTTAAAGACGATCATACCCCTTCGCAAATTCACGCTTAGGTCCCTATGCATTTTATATCATTACTATTAGGTCCTATAGTTCACAGATTTGACCTTGACCTTTATAATAATTCCGAAGTAGGCCCTATATTAATCAATGAACCCCTAAAAATGTTAGAAATTATATTTTACTCTCTGAAATAGTGTAACATTTACATTTTACCCCCTGAATTCAGTAAGAATAATATTTAGCTATGTGATTTACCTGGTTGTATCGGAAAGCCCTATAATAGTCTGTAAAGTTGCATAGAAGCCTAGTTTTACCAAAATTTACATAGAAGCCCTTGGTTATTGCTGAAGATATATTTAAATGTTTTTTGTATCTTAATTTTATTAGAAATAATATTGATCCCAAAAATAAATATAGAAATTATCTAAAATTATATTGCAGTGCTTGTAAAATATTTAGAGTCCCATAAGCCATTGAACCTACATTAGCCATTAGGGCATCTATTTAAAGCTAAAATTACAAGTAGGTTCCTAGAAACTTTTGTAAGCGCATAAAAACCTATGAAAATAACACTGAATATAGTTTAACCAGAAAATGATATTTTAGGTACATTGGAGCATTTAGAATTTATTAAAATAATACAATTCCTAAGGAATAAATATAAAAATATGAATAAAATTATCTAATCTACACTTACAATCATATTTAAACATTTATTTGCATAATGAATACTAAATTCAAATTACCATCCTAATAATAATTAACTATACACAATTTAAATTGGTAATTTTAATACAACATAATAATTCAATCATAACCGTAATTTAAGTCATTTTTGTGCCTAAACATTCGTCTCATCGTAACTTATCCACGCCATAATTCCATAGCTTGTGTTGTATGCATGGTGTATTATTTTTTATTGGTATTTCCTTTTTTATTGGTAGTTTTTGAGAATAGATGTCACGACTTAGAAGCAACATGAAGATCTTGAAGACCAAGAAGTCAATGAAAAAACTGAGCAACTATCTATAAATAGGCAAGTGTTCTTGATCATATTTCTCCTATTTTTGGAATATATTTAAATTTACATGCCTATTAAATATTGAATCCTTTGTTAGAAAATATCTAGTTTTCCATATGGTTCCTTGAAGCCAATTGGGTGATTTATGGCTGGGTTTCATGAACTATATTGCTTAGCCATGCATAGAATTATGATGGGAATGTCGGGATAAACCATGTTGAGCCATCACCATTTTATGATATGTGGAGAATGATGTTTATATAAGCATGTCCGGCTCTAAATTATAGAGGGCCCTTGGGTGAAATCGAGCATGGGCCCTTAGAACTACATATATGTATATGTATATAGGTGTATAAATATAAAATATATAGTGATAATATATTCCGAAATAAAGACAAGGATCTTTCTGATTCTCAAAGAATGAGGGGCAAGGGGATTGATACCGAGAAAGATTTCTTCTTATTATAATATGGAACCATTTACTAGAAGGGCACCCTGCCCTTTTTCCAATGTCGAATCGACGGATGTGTATAAAAAAATAGAAAATTTTTGGATTCTTTTCTAAAAAGATAAAAAATTACTTAAAACATTTTTATTTAGTGAGATTGAATATTTCTATGCAAAAAAGTGCCCCTTGGCCGCGATGCTTATCCAGGGGATGTTTTTTATTTGCATTCACACCTTTTAGAAAGAGCCGCTAAATTAAATTAAATTTATGGTTGATAGTGGAATAATATAACATAGGAAGATCCCTTATCCATCCTAAGACCAAAATAGGTTTTTTATCCCATTGCTCCTCATTCTTTGAGAATTAGAAGGATCCTTTTCGAGTTTACTTATCCAAGTGAATTTTACGGACCCACAGGTACATAAGCTTCTCAAGTTAAAGCATTTACTTTTCTAGTTAGAAAGTATGCTAGACTAAACATATAATACATCAAATAAAAAACACTTTAATATAACTTTATTGGCAATAATGTTTCAATTCTTCAAACAAAAGTTCTTCAGGCATTTCTAGATGCAAAATCATTTAAAATAGTACTAAGAACAATATTGTCCAAGATATCATTATCAATGCAACATATATCTAGTTGATTCAATCTATTTTGTAACATAGTCCATCTCAAACAATTTTTCAGCGGCAATTTAAAGGAACTTTTTTTGGCCAAGGCTAAGTCACATGTATAGTCAATAAGATCCGATAAGCAACATGGATATTTGGATAGGAGTCGGTGGATGTAACAAATTGAAGAATGTCATAAACAGAAGTCACTTGCAGTACTTTTAGTTCAGAGAAAAATCATCAAGATTGACATCAGATGATGCAACATGAGTAAATTTTTCTGCAAAAGTACTGCAAAATTTCCATAGATTAGTATCATGCAAGGACTTTAGATTGTTTGACTTCCATAAGAAACCAAACAAATATTCAAATGTTCTTCAGCTGCTCAAATCGACTACACTATATAAGAAACCCAAATAGGAGACAAAGATCAGAGACGAGCTCAAAGGCGTCTGTCTCCGATCAGGAAAAACGAGACACGCCCGCTTTAGTGAGGATCAGAGCCGGCTCTATTGAGGGTAAAAGGAGATGGTCTACTTTAAGCAGTGTCTCAGTTTAGTAAGTATCTGATACACACCCGCTTCTCTGACAAAAGAGAGATAAGCATAACTAAAGCGTGACACATATTAATGAAGAAAAGGAGACGGTCTTTCCTTGGCACCCGTCTCCATTTATCATCGAAGCGGGCGCGTCTCCCATATCCACCGGTCGGGCGCGTCTCCTTTTGTCACGGATGCGGACTCATCTCCCATTACCTCTATAGAGAGACAATCGTTACAAAGGATTGTCTTGCTTTTCTATTGCCCTTATACAAGCTCCCAACTATGGCAGAACAAGTGGCTGCCAAATTTGCCCTGTTCTTGCCCCGTTCTTTCCCTCTTTGGAGGTGCCCTTCTAAAAATCTTGCGGTGATTATCAGTGGCACTTAAAACAAAGGGTTAGTCCTCTCCTCCTCTCTCGTTCCTTACTATTTTTTACCCCTTTAGATCTTGACTATCAGTTGCTTCATATTTCTTTGATTTAGATATTCTTTTCTGTACGTAGATGTCGTCGGATCAAAGTTGGATGTATGAGCCACGCCTTTGCAATGAGTATATCAAAGGGGTATATGCATATATCAAACAATCTCGAAGAGAAGGAAGAGATATTCAAAATGTTGGTTTTTATGATCCTATAAACTTCGACTTGTCAATTTTATTTCTCATGAAAATAGCATGTTAACTCAAAGAATTTATCACACGAATAGTTAATTCGTTCGAACTTGCTTGGATTTTGCGAAGAAAGACATGTTGGACAACGTTAGAGGTAATATTTCTTGTCCTTGCAAACATTGCAAGGATGAGAAGAGATATAGCACAGATGAAGTGTTGAGGTCACATTTGATCACGCATGGATTCATGGTGGATTATTGACGTTGGAACAAACATGGGGAGGAGGGGCTTAATGAAGCAGAGATGAGAGATTCATATCTGGAGAGGGAGGTCCCTACCTGTGTCGATGAAGATCACGTCGACGATGTGAATGAGCTAGATATATCAGGGTTCACTGATAATGACATTGAATTTCAGGTGCATAGCATAGAGGAGATGGTACGCAATATCAAGAGACACGACAATGATGATCAATACAGTAATGGTGAACTTGCAAAGTACAAGAAGATAATCAAAGATTTGAAGAAGCCATTGTATCATGGTTGTGCAACTATGCACATAAGACTATTTGCGATGGTAAACCTTTTCCAGTTGAAGATAAGCAACGGATGGAGTGACTGTAGTTTTAAGTAATTATTGATGCTCCTTAAGAACATGTTACCCCAAGGCAACGTAGTCCCTACAACAGTTTATGGGGGCAAAACAGATAGTCTGTCCACTGGGTTTGGAGGTGGAGAAAATTCACGAGTGCAAAAATGATTGCATTTTATATCGTTGACCTGAGTACAGAAACCTCAAGAAATGCCCTATTTGCAGACTCGACCAATTCAATCATAGGAAAGACGGCGGTGATGACAAGAACTGCAATAGAAACAGAAGAAAAAGATGACCTAAAAAGGTGTTTTGGTACTTTCCTATCATTCCTCATTTGAAGTGTTGGTTTGCAAATAAGAAGAAGTCAGAATTGTTGCGATGGCACAAAGAGAATCATAAGCAGAATGCTAGAATAATAAGACATCTTGTTGATGCCACACAATGGAGAAATATTGTTTAATGAAATTTTGAATTCGCCATTGATCCAAGGAGTAGTAGGATCACAATGAGAACCAATGGCAATAATCCTTTTTTGAACAGTAGAACAAATAGCACATGGCCAATTGTGCTAACAATTTTGAACCTTCCTCCTTGATTGTGCAATAAACGAAAATATATTATGATGTCAGGACTGATACCGGGGCCACAACAACCTGGGAATGACATCGACACTTATTTCAGGCCTCTGGTTGAAGATCTGAAGAGGTCGTGGTACAACGACAGAGTGCAGGTCTAGGATGACCACAAGCATGAGTACTTTGGTCTCAAAGGCATTTTATTTGTAACTATTAGTGATTCTCCACCGGCACGTAACTTGTACGGGCAGAGTAAGAAAGTAGGTTGCGGATGTACACATTGTTTGAGAGAAAAAGACTCACAATATTTGAGCGAGTCACAAAAAATTGTGTACATAGGACATCCACGCTACATTCCAATTAATCAGCCACTTCGGAGTATGAAGGATAATTTCAATGGTAACACTGAGAAGAGGCATCCTCCACTCCATCTCACATGTCATGAAGTCTATGAAATGGTCAAGGATATCCATGTTGTCCTTGGAAGTGGAAAATAACTGGCAAAAATACTGGCGAAGATGACATATGGAAGAAGCAGTCGATTTTTTGGGAGCTACCGTATTGGAAAGACTTAGATGTCCGTCATTCGATTGATGTGATGCACGTTGAGAAGAATGTGTGCGAGAGCCTACTCAGGACATTTCTTAACATGGATGGGAAAACTAGGGACCATGGACATGCATGAGCAGATCTAAAGAAAATGGGAATTAGGCCTAGTTGTGGCTCGATGACTCGGTAAAAGGAATGGAACTACCCACATCATGCATCACCCTTTCAAGACATGAGAAGAAAGAGTTTTGTGGGTTATTGAAAAATGTGAAAGTACCATCCAACTACTCGACGAGCGTCTCAAGGCTTATTTCATATCCAGATCTCAAAGTATCTCTTGGTGCGAAGTCTCATGATTACCCTGTATTGCTTACGCAAACGATTGCTGTTGAAATTCAGAATATCCTACCGGTCAATGTTTAGGAGGCTATAATGAACTTTGCCTTTTCTTCAATGCAATTGGTCAAAAAGTACTATGTGAAGCAGATCTCGAGTCATTGGAAAAAAGGCACTATGAAACTTTATGCTTCCTTGAGATGTATTTTCCACGTGCCTTTTTTGACATCAGCGTCTATTTCACGACTCATCTTTTTAAGGTAAAGCTACTTGACCCTGTGTTCCTTCACCAAATGTATGCGTACGAGAGATTCAATGGCATACTGAAGTCCTTCGTTAGAAAATGAGCTTACCTGAGGGCAGCATGGTACAAGGATAATGTACAGAGAAAGCTGTGGAGTGGGATCTAAACTACACTGACCCGAGTAATCCGATTGGTGTTCCCAAGCCTCGTCATGAGGGGAGGCTCACAGGAAAAGGGACCATTCGGAAGAAGGCTATAACTCCAGATCCACATTTATTCTTCTGCGCTCATTTCCACGTGTTGCAACAGATGTCCATTGTGTCTGAGTACTTCGATGAGAATGAGGTGCTACTTAGAGACAATCCTGGCTGCAATAAATAATGGTTAGCAAATGAACACATGAGAAAATTCATTGTCCAGCTCCGGGATCGAAATTCTCACTCATCGGATACCCAAACAAGTGAATAGCTAAAAAAGTTGGCTCGGGGTCCTATATTCATAGTTATTACATATCAAGGGTATGTCATAAATGAATACACATTCTACACTGTAGAACAAGATAAGAAAAGCACGTATCAGAATAGTGGTGTCTGTGTCAGTACCCTGCGTACTGGATATCCCTTGGGACTGCAAAGAGTGCAAAGGAACTCCACCTGACTGAGTTGAAGACCTCCGAAGGCCCCACGTGTCATATGGAACTGGACATGCCTCCCTTCTATGGTTAGTCCCAGTGCCGCCACGTGTATCATAAAACCGGAGCTACATTTCGTACATGGGAAAGCTCCAGACTAGATATCTGTGTGGCACCTTCAGAACTAACCCCCGACAGAGGGAAGCTTCGGTACCGACATGTGTACAAAAGCACTGAACCTACTCGTCCAAAACGTTAAGCTCCGGAGCTGCCACGCGTCCAACCGCCGGACCTTCAACTTCAATAGATAGATTGGTGGACCTCCAACGGCTCGGACCTTCAAGGAACAATTAAAGCTTCAAGACCCGATTATGTGTCATTAATGCTATCTTAATGACACACGATTGGAGGACCCTTAATATCAGTAACGCCGCCATCAAGGCGCGTTATCACGCTGTTAAGGGTAATTAAGTACATTAAGTATGTATTAAGCATCAGTAACCGCAAGGGCCACATGTCGGGCCAGGCTGACGATGTAACGGTTAGTCCTTGTACTATAAATGGGCTGGCCAAGCGATACACGGGGGGGATGATGACACAAACACACTCCCACATGCTGAAGACACTCTAGTCTCTAACACTCGAGCGCTCAGACGCTCAATACAACAGCAACTCACCTGTGGAGTAGGGTATTACGCTCAGGCGGCCCGAACCACGTAAATACCTATGTCAAATCGCCACCTTCTTATAAATCTCTGCGCGCCCTAACCGAACTACAAAACTCCGCGGGCTACCAACGATAGTACTAGGAGAATTGCCGGAATCACACTCCGACAGTAGGCGCGCTAGGAAGGGGCGTCTGAGATTCGAAGATGGTGAATTCTGCTGCTGGATCGTCCAACGACAACCATGTTGCGCTACCTGCTGGAGGCAATCCCTCCAACATGCAGCAGCCAACAGGTACTGTGGCTCCAGCAGGAGTCATGCCACCACAGCCACTGTCTGCTCCGGTGAATCAAGCTAGACAACGAGATGGGACATCCGCGTCGGTCACTGCATCGGCAGACAACAACCCTGAACATGTGCTTCATGTTGCGCGTGCTCTTCTCCAACATCCACCGCCTCCAGGAGCATCCCAGGGTGCAATGGAGCATTGGAGAGCTGATGTGGATCATTTGGTTGCAGCAGCAGCCGATCGCATCAGCAATCAAGGTCCCCCCCTCAGGGCGGGCCCAATTGCAGCATCAAGGTCCGCATGCTTCACAATATAGGAGGCGTGTTGCATCCCAACAGGCGAGGTCGCTACCTTCCAGGGCGCGACATACTCATACAATAACGAGGCTTTTGACTCATGACCTCTGGGCGAAGCTCGATCGTCGTTACCGTCAGTAGGACGACCGCATCCATATCGAGCGTGCTCGCGAGAGGCGAGAGGCTCGGGACAGCGCTGCTCCCGAGGGAGTAGGAGGAGGCTGTTCTACCTTGGCTATACACCTACGCATGGTGAAATGGCCGCATAAGTTCTGGCCTCACCTGCCGGAGAAATTTGACGGGACTGTTAACCCCGCTGAATTTCTCCAAATCTACTCCACCGCAATCCTTGCCGCTGGGGGAAATGAGGTTGTGATGGCCAATTATTTCCCAGTGGCTTTAACTAGGATCGCCAGGTCTTGGTTCATGAGCCTTCTGCCTGACTCCATGAACAGTTGGGCAGAGTTGTGCCAACAGTTCATCGTCAATTTTTGGAGTACACCCGACCAGGCACAAAACTGGACCTTTTTGTTGTCAAGAAAAAAGGGGGAGAGTCCTTGCGATCTTTCATCCAGAGGTTCTCCCAGGTACGAAATACCATTCCTTCTATCTCAAGCACTTCTGTTATTATAGCATTCAGACAGGGCGTTCGAGACAAGAAGATGCTGGAAAAGCTGGCTACCAAGGAACTCACCAGCGTCACGGAACTCTTCAGCTTGGCAGACAAGTGTGCCAAAGCTGCGGAGGGCCGTGAAATGCACTCCCAACCACCTCCGGAGGCCAACAAAAAGTCCTCCAAGGGTGAAGCCACTACCTCCGGGAGTGGCAAGAAGAAGAAAAAGTCCAACGGCAAGGAGAAGTCGTCGGCCGGCACACCTAGTGCTGCAGCTGCTGCAGCTCCGGGTGGCCGGGGGCCACGCCCCGAGAAACGACCTCAGCCGTCGTCTGAAGATGGTGGCAACTCCAAGATGTGGTGTCCCATACACAAGACGGACAACCACAACCTGGAAAACTGCCGAGAGGTCCAGAACCTTGCCAAGTGCTATAACAAGCGCTGGGAAGATGCTCCTTTCCGTCAAAGGGAAGGAAAACAAAAAGTCGACGAAGCTCCGGCTGAAGAGGAGTTAGGCTTTTAGGACCCCAAAAAGGTCTTGAAGGCTGTTTACAACTCCGTTGACATTGACTCTGACGTCTCCGATAACGAGCGTCGAAAGACCATGAACACCATCTTTGGTGGCTCGTGGGACATCACTTCCCGCCGTGTCTTCAAGACAATGTGACGGGACATGGTCTCGGTAGCTCCCACCACCAGGGCAGAGCCTCATCTGAAGTGGATGGATAGTTCCATCACCTTCGATGCTTCGGACTGCCCTCGGAACATGATTGGAGCTGGCCAACTTCCACTGATGGTATCTCCGACCATCAATAACATCCAACTCCACCATGTAATGGTGGACGGAGGTTCGGGGCTGAACCTCATAAGCTTTGAAGCCTTCGTCAAGCTTCAGCTCCGACCTTTGGATCTTCGCCCCTCCTGACCTTTCTTCGGAGTAGGTCCGAGGGACATAACTCCACTCGGTGCAATTACTCTCTCGGTGACCTTCGAGACCCGGGAGAACTACCGCACTGAGAAGTTGATCTTCGATGTGGCGCAGACCAACTTACCATTCAACGCCATCTTGGGCAGGCCAGCCTTGTACAAATTCATGGCTGCTGCTCATTATGGATACTTGGTGTTGAAGATGCCAACACCCTCAGGTGTTCTTCGGATCCGCGGAGACCGCACCACCGGAGTTACTGCTCTGGAAGAACTTCACGCGCTTGCTACAACACAGGAGAAAGAATCCAGAAAGGAACAAGCTCTAAAGCCTCCGAGCATTCGTCATCGAGGCTCAACCTCTGCACCTTGTGTGCAACCAAGCGGCGACACCAACATTCCCTTCATAGTCGTCCAAATTGGTTCTGACGCTGCTCAGACCACTCGTATATTGGGAGGTTGGAGCGACAAATAGGAACTCACGCTCATCACTTTCCTCCGGGCTAATGTCGATGTGTTTGCTTGGCAACCATCACAAATGCCTGGGATCCCTAGGGAAGTGATTGAGCACAATCTGAAGATTTATCCCGACGCTCGACCTGTACACCAGAACCCTCGGAAGCAATCAGTAGAGCGACAGAACTTCATACGTCAAGAAGTGAAGAAGTTGCTCGAAGCTGGATTCATCCGGGAAGTCTTCCACCCAAAATGGCTGGCAAACCCAGTCGTTGTACCTAAGGCCGGCGGGAAGCTTCGGATGTGTATCGACTACACTACACTGAATAAGGCATGCCCAAAGGATCCATGTCCACTACCTAGAATAGAGGTGGAATTACTGTGTTTCCTAGATGCATATTCTCGGTATCATCAAATCAGAATGTCTAGGGAAGATGAAGAGCACACTGCCTTCATCACAGTAGATGGATTGTACTGTTACACTGCCATGCCATTTGGTCTCAAAAACACTGCTTCAATGTTTGTGCGAGCTATGTACAAAATGTTCGAAGAGATCATCAGAGATGTAGTGGAAGTGTACGTCAATGACATCATCATCAAGATCAAGAACAAGGAGTCATTTCTTGACACTTTGCAAGCTGTCTTCGACAAGTTGCAAATCACACGCACAAAGTTGAACCCAGACAAGTGTGTCTTCGGTGTTAGCTCCAGAAAGCTTCTTGGATTCTTGGTGAACCACCGAGGAATAGAAGCAAATCCAACAAAGATTAAATCTATTGAAGACATGCGGCCACCAACCCGCATCAAGGATGTCCTGAAGCTGACTGGATGTCTAGCTGCCCTCAGCCGGTTCATCTCAAGACTGGCGGAACAAGCGCTACCCTTCTTCAAATTATTGAGGAAGTCCGGACCATTCCAATGGTCTAAAGAAGTAGAAAAGGATTTCCAAGAGCTAAAGCAGCTCCTCACCACTCTACCAACTTTGGTAGCTCCAAATCCTGGTGAGCCACTTCTACTTTACATTTCGGCAACTAAAGAAGTTGTTAGCATGGTCCTGGTTGCGAAAAGACCAGAACCATCCCCAGTTCAGGAATCTAGACCCCTCCAGGAGGGTCTAGAACTACCTGAAGGCGAGTCTGGGTCCCATCTCCCAGATCTAGATTCTCAAGGTGAGACGCCAGAGGATCAACCTCCTTCAAATGAAGGAATTACTGTTGCTGAACAAGAAGATCCAAACCTTTCTAGGAAGGTTCGGGCCACTCCAGAAGAAGCTCTGGGTTACTCTAGTAAGAACCTAGAGGTCCCCGAAGAAGGTTCGGACCCCTCTGGGAGGGTCCGGGTTGATGAAGAGGAAGCTTTGGGCCCCTCCAGGAGGGTCCGGACAGTCCATCGCCCATTGTACTTCATCAGCAAAGTACTTCATGATGCCTAGGCTCGGTACTTAGAGGTGCATAAGCTGCTCTATGCAGTCCTTATTGCCTCTAGGAAGCTTCGTCACTACTTCGAAGCTCACAAGATTTCAGTGGTAACCTCTTATCCACTACGTGCAATCTTGCATAACCCCAATTCTACTGGGAACATTGCAAAGTGGATAGCGGAATTGGCCGAGTTCGATCTTGAATTCGTCCCAAGACAAGCGATCAAGAGTCAAGCATTGGCATACTTTGTGGCGGAATGGACCCCCTCTCCATCAAATCCTGGGGGCCCCAGTGAGCAGAAGTCGGAACCCATGGTTCCAGTCTTCACTGAGCCTCACTAGACTCTTTACTTCGACGGCTCCGTGCAGAAGCAGGGGGCCGGAGCTGGAGTCCTTCTCCTTGCTCCGACCGGGGAGAAAGTCAAATACATGGTTCACCTTGACTTCAAGGCGACCAACAACATGGCGGAGTATGAAGCACTAATCTACGAGCTCAAGGTGGCACTATCATATGGTGTCAAGCAGCTGTTGATAAAGGGTGATTCACAGCTCATAATAAAACTAGTCAAAGGTGAATGCTGCTGCAACAACCCTCAACTAGCTGCATATTTACTTGAAGTCCAGAAGCTTCAGAAGGACTTCGAGGTCCTGGATCTTTGTCATGTCCAGCGTCTCAACAACGCTGAAGCTAACGAACTCCCGATGAAAGCTTCAACTGGAGCTCCGGTTCCTGACGGAACCTTCGTCCAACGATTGTCAAGACCAACAGCTCAGCCTGCCGAACAGAGCGAAGGGGGCAAGACCAGCACCTCGAAGCTGGCGGTACCGATGACCCTGTTACCATGGCGTCCATCAAGGGTCGTAGGTGCTGCAGGAAGCTCCGAGCAACCCAGCACGCAAGACTCAAATGCTCAAGTTAGCTCCGATGCATGGATCTCAGAGATCCGGAGCTACTTGAAAGACAACATCCTTCCTGAAGATAATGTATCTGCTGACCGAATAGTCAGATTGGCTAAAAGATACACATTGGTAGAAGGGGATCTCTACCGGCGTGGTGCCAACGGCATCCTAATGTGGTGCATTACAAGGGAAGGAGGCCACAAGCTTCTCACGGAAATCCATGGAGACGAGTGTGGGAACCACACGTCTTCCCGCACGCTGGTCGGTAAAGCCTTCTGGCATGGTTTTTACTGGCCTACAGCACTCCAGGATGCAACCGAGCTAGTAAAGAAATGCGAAGCATGCCAGTTTCATGCGAAGAAAATTCACACGCCAGCTCAACCCCTACAAATGATACCTCCTACATGGACATTCACTGTGTGGGGGATGGATATCTTGGGACCTTTCCCAAGAGCCGTCGGAGGTTATAAGTTCCTGTACGTCGCCATCGACAAGTTCACCAAGTGGCCGGAAGCAACTCCAGTTGTGACAATAAACAAGCAATCAACTATCAATTTCTTGCAGTCCATAGTATGCAGATTTGGAGTCCCAAACAAGATCATGACTGACAACGGGACCCAATTCACAAGCTCTGCATTCCAAGGATATTGCGAAGACCTCAGCATTCAAGTTAGCTATGCTTCCGTAGCTCACCTGGCAAGCATTGGCCAAGCTGAGAGAGCAAATGTAGAAATCCTAAAAAGACTCAAGACGCGCACATATGAGCACCTGAAAAAACATGGAGCCAATTGGATTGAAGAGCTTCCACCCATCTTGTTGGAAAACAGGACAACTCCAAACCAGTCAACTGGAGAGACACCCTTCTTCCTGGTGTACGGAGCTGAAGCAGTCCTTCCTCTGGAAATCACCTTGGGGTCACTCCGGGTCTGGACCTTCGACGAAGCCACGCAGGACCAGCTCCGGCGTGAAGACTTTGACCTCGTTGAAGAGGGAAGGTGTCGAGCAGCTGTTCGAAATGCACGATACCGCCAAGCGCTTCGACACTATCACCAAAGGCATGTGCATAATCGACAGCTCAAGGAAGGCGATCTGGTGCTATGGAGAATACAAACTCGAGAAGGGTTAAACAAACTTTCCCCCAGCTCAGAAGGACCCTTCCGAGTGATCAAAGTATCCTGTACCGGATGCATTCGCTTGGCAACCGAGGATGGGACACCGCTCCCTAATCCTTGGAACATTGAGCACCTCCGTAAGTTCTACACTTAATATCACGGAGGTGAGTCTGTAATTACATAAGATCTATGTTATAGTGTCACTGTATAGAGTCGGGTAGTTCCTCCGGAAGAACAGCGGACCTTTTTCGGAAGGTCCGCAAAGTTCAAGCAACACTTGAAACAGTCTCAGAACTAAAAGTTAAGCTAGCTACTCTGGGTCAAACAAGAAATGTAACACACTTAGCCCGGTTCCGTACCCTAAGAGTGTACTTGTTTCCCCTGTACCCCGGACCTATAATGAAAACATCATTATGTGAAAATAGACTCCACATGCATTTATTTTGTACAGGCTCAATATTTTTTATTTTTCTCTTTCTTGTCTATAACAAAGTTGTGCAATTCTCAAGAAATTTTAGCTCGAACAATTCATATATAATTCAAGTTGCTTTGTTAATTCTTTTGGGTCTTAACATTGTTGAATGGCCTACTCGCCTGAACGCCAAGCCAATCTAGTTCCGGAGTGTGCTATCGACTTAGCCTGGTCCAGCACCCTAAGTACGCCACTCTACCTACACCCCGACAGGTCTATGTAAGGTGAGTCCAGAAAACGATCGGACCTGGAGAAAAATAAGAAAATGCACTTGATTGTATATAGAATTACGGTCGACCTAAAGGTTTCTTTCGGGAATAGTAAGCCGCAAACGAGTTATAGATAAGAAATGGATTTGACAGTCTTTCTTGACTTCAGTGTGCAGGAAAAATAAAAATCTCATGATGATGGTGAATGATGTCGGAGCTATCAAAGCTTCGACATCCCCTAAGGTGGCCTGTTGTCGATGTTTTAAACATTGATAGTAGGCGTCGTTGGAGCTACCAAGCTCCGGCAAATCCAGGGGGCCAGCCGTCAACGTATAGAAAAGATGGTAGAAGGACACCCCAATGGGGCCTGCTATCGACGCTCTACGTGTTGACAATGGTCGCTGCTGGAGCTACTAAGCTCCGACAACCCCAGAGGGCCAACTGTCGACACTCTACGTGTTGACAATGGTCGCTGCCGGAGCTACTAAGCTCCAACAACCTCGGGGGGGGGGGGGGGCTGCTATCGACGACTTCGGACCTACACTCTACAAGTTCGAAGCAAGCAAATCTTCAACAAAATGCAAAATCCTTTTGGTACATGTTCGCAATCAAATTGTGTACATCTACCAAGGGGCCAAGTGAGACAAAGGTTGAAGACAAAAAATGAAATTCATAAACTTCTTGGATTTCATTCATCTGAGGACAAGAGATTACAAAATTGGATAAAAAAAAAGAGAAGATACAAGTGGGAGCTTTAAGGAGAAAGTCCTAGATCCTACGGAAGAACGAGGCAACCTTCTAGGAAACCTCCGACACGCTGGCCTTGGCGGCATCTCCCTCTCCGTCGATGGGACCTTCAAGCACCGGATCTAATGGGAAGTGAGGATCCCGACTTGTGTAGCACGTCAGCATGTACTCTGCGATGTTCTGCGCAAGGGATTTCCCTTCAGTTTCCAACTGATCCGCGATGACATCGCCCATCTTGTTGAGTTTGCTACCCGCCGAGCTCAACGCCTTCAACGCCTGGTCCAGCTCCAGCTCCGGATCGTCCGGACGCACGGGACTAAACCCCAGTGGCGTCAGCGCGTCATTGGCTTTTCCCATGAAGTCCCATACTTGTTGGGACTCTTTAGCCCTTGAGCCTCGCACCTCTTCCAAGGACCTCTTGGTCGCCGCAAGCTCCGAATCCTCCCGTGCAAGGCGCTCGACCTCTTTAGCGTGCTGCTGAATCTTTTCAGCAACTTGCCTTTCGAGTTTAGCAAGCTCCTCCTCCCAAACGTGGATCTTGTTCCAGCGGTCAACCAGGTCTCTCTCTCCTGACCCCACACCTTCTTCTCCCTGGCAGTGACTTCCTTCTCCCTCTTGGTGAGGTCCTGTCCTCGCAGCCAGGCCTTCTTCTCCCCGCTCTCGCAGAGCTCCTCCGACTTCTTGGTGCACTCCGCGAGGCTCTTGTCACCCAGAGCCAACCTCTGAGTAAGCTCCTCCTCCCTCTTCATGAGGTCATCCTGCAGCTCCAGGAGTTTTTGCTCTTCATCTTCGAGCTTTTTCTCCCGCTCTTCAAGAGCCTCCCGGCGCTTGACGAGGCTGTCGTGGATTGCACTGAGCTTCTCCTGGCGATCATTCGCTGCTTCATTAGCAGCCACAGACTGTTCGTGGATGGCCCGGGACTGGTTGTCGAGGGATCGCACCATGCTTTCCCTCTTGTCCAGCAACTGGCCCCAGTACTCCATTCGGGCCTTCTACCTTTTGACCCACTCCTTGTCGTCAGCCAGCCTTGTTTGCGCCAGCTTGGTCTCGAACTAGAGCCGGTTGCACCACCTCCTAAGGGTTTGGCGCTCCTCCTCGAGGGCCTTACTATCGTGGTAAAAGGCCAGCTGAACCTGACGAAGGCTGGAGCAGGCGTAGTCGATGGATAACGACAAGGGGATTGGCTCCGGACCTATTGGGGCCCTCTCCGCTAGCTCCAGCGGGTTCTCCATAACAAAAATCGGGTCCCACTCTACAAGAGCGGTCCCCTGATATTTTGCGGCACTAGGGCCACCCTCCGGGATAGCCTCGGTCGCCGCCGAGGAAGGTCCTGCAACAGAAGTTCCTACCTCCGGAGTCGGCTCCGAAGGTTCTGCCGCCAGGTTATCAGCAAATGGTCCCTCTGGCAAAGGACCGGTCGCTTCGTCTGGGCACCCTGGCTCGGCACGGGTACCTCCGGAACCACCACCTCCGGGGCAGGCGTTGAAGATTCGACCGGAGCTGAGGCCACTTCCGGCTCCGATGCTGGTGCCTCCTCCACCGCTGATTCAGGCGCCAGCGCTTTGACCTCTACTGGTTCGGGTGCCGGCACCTCCGCGACAACTAGCTCAGGCGTTGGAACTTCATCAACCACCGGCTCCACCGTCGGGGCTTCAACAACATCCGACCCTAAGGGCAGGACTACAGCTACCTCCAGGTCTTAGGCCGGAGCATCCGTCATCACAACATCCAAAACTGGAGCTTCAACCACCGGAGCTGATGCTGCTGGTACGTCTACATTCCCATGGTCTGGCTCTACCATGGGAGCTTCGGGAGATGAGTCGAGGTCAAGGACCACGACAGCTGGCGCCGGAGCTACCGCGATCTCAACCACCACCTGGGGCGGCGCTGGAACTGGAGCCGGAGCCTCCGCCTGTACAACATCAGTTGCTGTCGCAGGAACCGGAGTTTCAGCCCCTTTCATGGATACCCTGTGGATGAAGGAAGAAGAAACTCAAAATATGATTACAACAAAAAATAACCAACTTAGGTAAAAAAGCAAATTTACCTTGGAAGACTTCTGCTCCAGCTAGCGCGGAACCTCTTCGTCGGATGCTCGGGGCCCGACCCAGTTGCAACTGGGGTAGTAGCTCCGGAAGGCCCTCCGGAGCTTGCTGCTGCCACGAGCGATGTCTTGGTTGAGGCCCCTGTCGGTACCCTAAAAACCATACACCCCCTGAGGTTACAAAGATCTCAAGGGAAGGACATCTACTTAAATTGAGGACCCTCGGGGGCCCACTTGTCAGACATAACCGGACCTGCTTCTCCAACATGGTTAACCCCTAGGTTGCCACGTGTACCGCCAGACCGGAGCTACTACCCACAAGGGCGAAGCTCCGGTCTAGGTACTGAAACGGCACCTCCGGATTTAACCCCTGACCGAGAGAAGCTCCGGACCTGACACGTGCCAGGCCACCCCGGAGCTTCCCGCTTCCCACAAGCAAGCTCCGGAGCTGCCACGTGTCCATACGTCAGAGCTGGCCGCTTCAAACCCCCGGGAGACATTGTAACGGCTCCGGATCTCCAAAGGACAGCCGCGGACTTCAAGACCCGATTAATTATCATTAACTCCACATTAATGACACTTAATCGGACGATCTTAACACCTGTAACGGCACTGTCGGAGCCGTTACAGGGTAATTAACAACAATTAATCTCGTGTATCAATACTAGTAACCGCCAGGGCCACATGTCGGGCCAGGCTGACTTGTAACGGTTTGTCCTTGTACTATAAAAGGACAAACCGACGATACACGGGGAGAACTCTCGAACACACTCAAGCTCACAAGTTAATACAACACACACACACACCCGTGGAGTAGGGTATTACGCTCAGGCGGCCCGAACCACGTAAACCACTGTGTCCCTCGTGTCCAATCGTGATTCACCTTCTTGAGTCTCCGCGCGCCCACACCGAACTACAAACTCCTCCACCACTTTCATAGTGTAAGGAGATCTGCCGACTCCAACAGTCGACAGTTGGCGCGCCAGGTAGGGGCGCCTGAGATTTTCAAGAATGGTGAATTCTGCGGCTGGATCATCCAACGGGCAACCTGCTGCTCAGGCTGTCGGAGGCAATCCCTCCAACATGCAGCCACCGGCAGGAGCCTCAGCACTAGCAGGAGTCACACTCCCACCGCCACCGTCTTCTCCGGCAAGACGTGCCGGACAACATGATGGTGCACCGGCGTCACATACTGCGCCGACAAGTCATGACAACCCAGAACACGCGCTCCATGCAGCGCGTGCTCTTCTTCAGCGACCACCACCTCCGGATGCATCTCAAGGTGCCATGGAGCAATGGAGGGCTGATGTTGAGCATTTGGTCGCAGCAGCGGCCGAACGCCTCAACAACCAGGGTCCACCTCCTTCAGGGCGGGCCCCGTCGCAGCGACGGACGTTGTCTGGAAGACTTGGTCCGCATGTCTCCAACAACCGAAGATGAGCTGCGTCACAGCAAGTAACGTCGTTGCCCTCTGGGGCACGACGCACCCATACCGCATCTCGGCTTTCGACACACGACCTCCGGGCGGAGCTTGATCGCCGATACCGCCAACAGGATGGCCGTGTTCACATCGAGCGAGCTCGAGAAAGACGAGATGCTCAAGACCTTTCTACTCTGGAAGGAGTAGGAGGAGGCTGCTCCGCCCTAGCCATGCACCTACGCATGGTTAGATGGCCACAGAAGTTCCGGCCACATTTGCCGGAAAAATTCGACGGGACTGTCAACCCCGTAGAATTTCTGCAGATATACTCCACTGCGATCCTAGCAGCTAGAGGAAACGAGGCCGTAATGGCCAATTACTTTCCAGTGGCCTTAACTGGGACCGCCAGGTCCTGGTTTATGAGCCTTCCACCCAACTCTATTGACAGTTGGGAGGAGCTGTGCCGTCAGTTCACTGCCAACTTCGGGAGTTCATACACCCGACCGGGCACTGAACTGGACCTTTTTGCGGTCGTGCAAAAAGGAGGAGAATCTTTGCGGTCATTCATCCAGAGGTTCTCTCAGGTACGTAACACAATCCCTTCTATCTCAAGCGCTTCTGTCATTGTGGCATTCAGACAGGGTGTGCGAGACAAGAAGATGTTGGAGAAGCTGGCAATCAAAGAGATCACCAGCGTCACGGAGCTCTTCAGCTTGGCAGACAAATGTGCCAGAGCTGCGGAGGGCCGTGAAATGCACCCCAAACCAGCCTTGGAGGATCATAAAAAATCCTCCAAAGAAGAAGCCGCTACCTCCGGGAGTGGTAAGAAGAAAAAGAAGACCAACGGCAAGAAGAAGCCGTCGGCCGACACATCCAACGTTGCAGCCACTGCAACTCCTAGTGGCCGGGGGCCACGCCCCGAGAAGCGACCTCGACCGTCTTCTGAAGACGACGGCAAATCCAAGATGTGGTGCCCCATTCACAAAACGGGCAGCCACAGATTGGAGGACTGCCGGGAGGTCCAAAACCTTGCCGAGCGCTACAGCAAGCGCCGGGAAGGGTCTCCTTTCCGACAGAGGGAGGGGAAACAGAAGGTTGACGAAGCTCCGGCTGAAGAGGAGTTAGGGTTTCAGGACCCCAAAAAGGTCCTGAAAGCCGTCTACACCTCTGTCGACGATGACTCCGACGTCTCCGACAACGAGCGTCGGAAAACCATGAACACCATCTTTGGTGGATCATGGGACATCACTTCTCGTCGTGTCATCAAGACTATGCGACGGGATATGGCTGCTGTAGCTCCTACAGCTAGACCGGAGCCACATCGAAAGTGGATGGACACACCCATCACTTTTGATGCTTCGGACTGTCCTCAAAGCATGGTCGGAGCTGGCCAATTACCCTTGATGGTATCTCCCACCATCAACAACATCCAGCTCCATCATGTCCTGGTAGACGGAGGTTCGGGGCTTAACCTCATTAGCTTCGAAGCTTTCACTAAGCTTCAGCTCCGACCTTCGGACCTCCAGCCCTCTCGACCTTTCTCCGGAGTAGGTCCGGGGGCCATTACTCCACTCGGAGCTATTACTCTCCCCGTTACCTTCGGGACCCGGGAGAAGTATCGCACCGAGAAGTTGGTCTTCGACGTCGCTCAAATCAACTTACCATTCAACGCCATCTTGGGTAGACCTGCCCTGTACAAATTCATGGCAGCTGCTCATTATGGATGCCTGGTATTGAAAATGCCAACACCAGTAGGCGCTCTCCGGATCCGCGGAGATCGCACTGCCGGAGTAACTGCTCTGGAGGAACTCCACGCACTCACCACAGCGCAAGAGGAGGACTCCAGACAGAAGCAAGCTCCACAACCCCCGAGCATTCGGCAACGAGGCTCGACCTCTGCATCCCGTGTGCAGCCAAGCGGCGACACCGACATTCCCGTCAAAGTCGTCCAAATTGGTTCCGATGCCGCTCAAACCACCCGTATATCAGGAGGTTTGAACGACAAATAGGAACTCGCGCTCATCACTTTCCTCCGGGCTAACATTGACGTGTTTGCTTGGCAACCGTCACAAATGCCTGGGATCCCCAGGGAAGTGATTGAGCACAATCTGAAGATTTACCCCGACGCTCGGCCTGTGCATCAGAAACCTCGGAAGCAATCTGTAGAGCGACAGAACTTCATCCGACAAGAAGTGAAGAAGTTGCTCGAAGCCGGATTCATCCGAGAAGTCTACCATCCAAAATGGCTGGCAAACCCAGTCGTTGTGCCCAAGGCCGGCGGGAAACTTCGGATGTGCATCGACTACACCACACTGAATAAGGCATGTCCAAAAGATCCATTCCCACTACCTAGAATAGATCAGATAGTGGATTCCACCTCCGGGTGCGAATTACTGTGTTTTCTAGACGCATATTCTGGATATCATCAAATCAGGATGTCTAGGGAGGATGAAGAGCATACTTCATTCATCACAGTAGACGGATTGTATTGTTACACAGCCATGCCTTTTGGTCTCAAGAATGCAGCTTCAACTTTTGTACGAGCTATGTACAAAACTTTCGAAGAACTCATTAGAGACATAGTGGAAGTGTACGTCGATGACATTGTGGTCAAAGTCAAGAACAAGGAGTCCCTCTTGGACACCTTGCAGGCTGTCTTCGACAAGCTGCGGGCCACCCGCACGAAGCTAAACCCAGACAAGTGCGTATTCGGGGTTAGTTCCGGAAAGCTTCTTGGTTTCCTGGTAAGTCACCGGGGCATAGAAGCCAATCCGACAAAGATAAAAGCCATTGAAGACATGCGGCCACCAACCCGCATCAAAGACGTCCAAAAGTTAACCGGATGTCTAGCAGCCCTCAGCCGGTTCATTTCAAGACTGGCGGAAAGGGCACTTCCCTTCTTCAAGTCGCTGAGGAAGTCCGGACCATTCCAATGGTCTGAAGAAGCAGAGAAGGCATTCCAGGAGCTGAAACAGTTCCTCACCACCCTACCAGTCTTGGTAGCTCCGAACCCTGGTGAGCCTTTATTGCTTTACATTTCAGCTTCTGACGAAGTCGTCAGTATGGTTCTGGTTGCGGAGAGACCGGAACTACCCCATACTCAGGAATCCAGACCCCTTCGGGAGGGTCCGGAGGTTCCTGAAAGCGGGTCTGGGTCCCAGCTCCCAGACTTGAACCCACAAGAAGCCACTTCAGAGGACCCTGATCCCTCCGAGAGGATCCAGGTCATTCCTGAAGAAGCTCCGGGTTCCTCCACCCTGAACCCGGAGGTCCCCGAAGAGAGTCTGGACCCCTCCGAGAGGGTCCGGATCAATGAAGAGGAAGCTCCGAACCCCTCCGGGAGGGTCCGGACCATTCAACGCCCGGTATACTTCATCAGTGAAGTGTTACATGATGCCAAGACTCGATACCTAGAGGTGCATAAACTGCTCTATGCAGTTCTTATTGCCTCAAGGAAGCTTCAACACTATTTCCAAGCTCACAAAGTCTCAGTGGTGACTTCATATCCACTTCGAGCGATCCTGCATAATCCCAATTCAACTGGGAATATTGCAAAGTGGGCAGCGGAATTGGCTGAATTCGATCTTGAATTCATTCCGAGACAAGCAATCAAGAGTCAAGTGTTGGCAGATTTCGTGGCAGAATGGACTCCCTCTCCATTAAACCCTGGGGGCCCCAGCGAGCAGAAGACAGAACCTCAAGTTCCAGCCTTCACTAAGCCTCACTGGACCCTTTACTTCGACGGCTCCATGCAGAAGCAGGGAGCCGGAGCTGGAATCCTTCTCCTCGCACCAACCGGGGAGAAGGTGAAATACATGGTACACCTTGACTTCAAGGCAACCAACAACATGGCGGAGTACGAAGCACTCATCTATGGATTAAAGGCGGCACTATCATATGGTGTCAAGCAGTTGCTGGTCAAAGGAGATTCACAACTTGTCATCAAGCAGGTGAAGGGTGAATGCTCCTGCAACAATCTCCAGCTGGCTGCTTACCTCCTTGAAGTCCAGAGGCTTCAGAAGGACTTCAAAGTCCTAGACCTTCACCATGTTCAGCGTGCTCACAACGCTGAAGCTGACGAACTCTCGACCAAGGCGTCAACCGAAGCTCCGGCTCCTGACGGAACCTTTGTCCGGAGGTTGTCAAAACCCACAGTTCAGCCTGCCGAACTGAACGAAGGGGGCGAGATCAGCATCCCGAAGCTGACGGTCCCGATGGCCCTGTTACCATGGCAGCCATCAAGGGTCGTAGGTGCTGCCGGAAGCTCCGAGCAACCCAGCACGCAAGACTCAAATACTCAAGTCAGTTCCGATGCATGGATCTCGGAGATCCGGAACTACTTGAAAGACAACATCCTTCCTGACGATGATGTATCCGCTGACCGGGTAGTCAGATTGGCTAAAAGATACACGTTGGTAGAAGGGGATCTCTACCGGCGCGGTGCCAACGGCATCCTAATGCGGTGCATCACAAGGGAAGAAGGTTGCGAGCTCCTCGCAGAAATCCATGGAGGTGAGTGTGGGAACCACGCATCTTCCCGCACGCTGGTCGGAAAAGCCCTTCGGCACGGCTTCTACTGGCCTACAGCGCTCCAGGATGCCACTGAGCTAGTGAAGAAATGCAAAGCATGCCAATTTCATGCGAAGCAAATTCATACACCTGCTCAGCCCTTACAAATGATACCTCCTACATGGCCTTTTGCTGTGTGGGGGATGGACATCTTGGGACCCTTCCCAAGAGCCGTCGGAGGTTACAAGTTCCTGTACGTCGCCATCGACAAGTTCACCAAGTGGCCGGAAGCTACTCCTGTTGTGACGATCAACAAACAATCTGCAATCAATTTTCTACAATCTATCGTGAGCAGATTCGGAGTCCCAAATAAGATCATCACTGATAATGGGACTCAATTCACAAGCTCCGCATTTCAAGGATATTGCGAAGACCTCGGCATACAAGTTTGCTACGCTTCTGTAGCTCATCCTGCCAGCAATGGACAAGCCGAGAGAGCAAACGCAGAGATCCTTAAAGGACTCAAAACACGCACTTATGAGCGTTTGAAAAAGCACAGAGCCAATTGGATCGAAGAGCTTTCGCCCACTCTATGGGCCAACAGGACTTCTCCAAGTCGGGCAACCGGAGAAACACCCTTCTTCCTGGTGTACGGAGCGGAAGCGATCCTTCCTCCGGAAATCACCTTGGGTTCCCTCCGGGTCCGGACCTTCGACGAAGCCGCGCAGGACCAGCTCCGGCGCGAAGACCTAGACCTCCTTGAGGAGGGAAGGTGCCAAGCAGCTGTTCGGAACGCCCGATACCGCCAAGCTCTACGGCGCTATCACCAGCGGCATGTACACAACCGACAGCTCGAGGAAGGCGATCTGGTGCTACGGAGAATACTATCCAGAGAAGGGCAAAACAAACTTTCCCCCGGCTGGGAAGGGCCCTTTCGAGTGATCAAAGTATCCCGTCCCGGAAGCGTTCGCTTGGCTACCGAGGATGGGACACCTCTCCCAAATCCTTGGAACATCGAGCACCTCCGTAAGTTCTACACTTAATTCCACGGAGGTGAGTCTTAAGTAACTTGAAATGTATGTTATAGAGTCATTGTACAGAGTCGGGTAGTTCCTCCGGGAGAGCAGCCGGACCTTTCCCGAAAGGTTTGAAAAGCTCATGCAACACTTGATACAGTCTCCGGACTAGAAGTGTGGCTAACTACCCTGGGTCAAACGAGAAACCAAACACACTTAGCCTGGTTCCGTACCCTAAGAGTGTACTTGTTTCCCCTGTACCCCGGACCTATAATGAAAGACATCTTCATGTGAAATAGACTCCACATGCATTCATTTTTGCATAAGGCTCGACATTTTTATTTTTCTCTTTCTTGTCTATAACAGAAACGTGCAATTCTTAAGAAGTTCTAGTTTGACCGGTTTACGTACGATTCGAGTCGAACTGTCAGATTTTTTGGATTTAAATGTCGTCTGTGGCCAACTCGCCTGAAAGCCGCCAAGCCATTCTAGGGCCGGAGTGCGCTATCGACTTAGCCTGGTCAAGCACCCTAAGTACGCCACTCTACCTACATCCCGGCAGGCCAAAGTAAGGGGAGTCCATGGACAGTTAGATCCAAAAGAAAAGACAATTCATTCAGTCGTATTAAAAATCGTGTTCAACTTAAAATTTTCTTGAGAACCATAAGCCGCGATGAAGTTATAGACAAGGAACGAATTTTACTATTTTTCTTGGCTTAAGTGTGCAGGAAAAATGAACCCTATGTTGATGGAGAAAAACCGGAGCTAACCAAGCTCCGACTCCCACCAGGGCGTCAACCGTCGGCGTTGACTTAAAGATGGTGAGAAGACCCTATCACTAGAGTCTGTTGCCGGAGCTACTAAGCTCCGACACCTTGGAGTATTAACTATCGACGCTCAACGTGTTGGTAGAGGCTATTGCCGGAGCTACTAAGCTCCGGCGATGGACAGTGCCGGAGCTTCTAAGCTCCGACGACTTCAAGGGACCTTCACTATCGAAAACTTCGGACCTAAATTATACGAGTTCGAAGCAAATTTGTCTTCAACAAAACTCAACATCCTTTTGGTACATGTCCACAATCAAATTGTGCACATCTACCAGGGGGCCAAGTGAAGATAAAGATGTTGAAGACGAAAAAATGAAATTCGCAAAAAAGTGAGGATTTCATTTCATTTGAAGACCAGAGATTACATCTTGAGACAAGGGATTACAAAATTGAGGAAGGAGAGAAGATACAAGTAAAGGCTAAGAGAGACAGTCCTAGACCCTATGGAAGAATTCGGCGACCTTCTGGGCGACCTCCGACACGCTGGCTCGGGTAGCTTCGCCTTCTCCTTCGACGGGGCCTTCAAGCACCGGGTCCAGAGGGAATCGAGGGTTCCGGCTAGTGTAGCACGTCAACACATACTCTATGACGTTCCTAGCCAGGGCTTGCCCCTCGACCTCCAGCTGGTCCGCGATGACGTCGCCCACCTTGGAGAGCTTGCTGCCCGCGGCGCTCAACGCTTGCAACGCAAGGTCCGGCTCCGGCTCCGGATCATCCGGGAGCACGGGGCTGAAACCCATCGGCGCCAGCGCATCGTCGGCCTTGCTCAGGAACTCCCAAATTTGCAGGGAGTCCGTCTTCCTAAGGCCCTTCATCTCTTCCAGGGATCTCCGGGCCGCCGCCAGCTCCGAATTCTCGCGGGAGAGACGCTCAACTTCTTTGGCGTTTTGCTGAATCTTCGCAGCAACCCGCTTCTCAAGTCTACCGAGCTCCTCCTCCCAGAGGTGGATCTTGTTCCGGCGGTCGACCAGGTCCTTCTCCCTAGCCTCTATTTTCTTCTCCCGGGCGACAAGGGCACACTCGTACTCGTAGAGTTCCTGCCCCCGCACCCAGGTCTTCTCCTCCTCCTCGAGGCAGCGCTCTTCCAATTTCTTAGTGCGCTCCTCGAGGCCCTTGTCCGCCAGAGCTGTTTTCTCGGCGAGCTCTTCCTCCCGTCGCAAGACGTCATCCTGTAGCTCCAGGAGTTTTTGCTCCTCATCCTCGAGCCGCTTTTCCCTTCCTTCAAGTGCCTCTCGGCGCTTGATGAGTGCGGTGCTGATGGCCTCGAGTTGATCGAACCGAGCGTTGGCCGCGTCGTTAGCAGCCTTAGCTTGGTCATGGAACTCCCGGGATTGAGCGTCGAGGGCGTGAGTCATGCTCTCCCTCTCGTCCAGCAGCTCACCCCAGAGCTCCAGGCGGACCTTCTCCCGCCTGACCCATTCCTTGTCATCCGCAATCCTCGACTACGCCAGCTTAGTCTCAAAGTGGAGCCGATTACGCCACCTCCTAAGGGTTTGGCGCTCCTCTTCAAGAGCTTTGCTGTCGTGGAAGAAGGCCAGTTGGACCTGACGTAGACTGGAGCAGGCGTTGTCGATGGACATCGACAGCGAGATGGGCTCCGGACCTTCTGGGATCTCCTCCGCTGGTTCCAGCGGGTCTTCATTTACAAAAATTGGGTCCCACTCTACGAGAGTGGAACCCCGAGCTTCCAAAGCACTAGGGCACTCCTCCGGGATGGCCTCAGTCGCCACCGAAGAAGGTCCCGCCACCAAGTCTTCATTTGCCCCCTCAGGCTGGGGGCCGGCGACTTCGTTCAGGCACTCTGGCTCCGCCACGGGTACCATCGACGTCGTCGCCTCCACTGGCTCCGGCCGGGACACTTCTTCTGAGGGAGGCTCAAGCTCCCTCGCCTCTTCAGCCACCGGCTCTGCGGCCGGCGCTCCAACAATCACCGGCTCTGCAGCCGGCGCTCCAATAATTACCGGCTCTGCGACCGGAGTTTCGGAAGTAACCGGCTCAACTACCGGAACTACTTCAACTTCCGGCTCGCATGCCGGGGCTTCAGCTACCTCCGGCTCAACCGCCGGGGCTTCAGCACTTTCCGGCTCCAAAGCCGGGACCGCTACTTCCTCCGACTCAACAGCCGGAGCTTCTACTTCTGCAACACCAGGACCCGGAGCTTCAACCTCCGGAACGGGTGCCACTGGCGCATCTTCAATCCCGTGGTCCGGCGCTACCACGGGAACTTCTGGAGACGAGTCGAGGTCCATGACCACGACAGCCGGCGCCGGAGCTGTCGCAGCCTCCGCTTGGGGCGGCACCGGAGCTGGAGCAGAAGCCCCCGCAGCCTCAGACACTGTGGCCGAGGGCGGAGCTTCACTCCCCTTCTTGGGAACGCTGCAGATAAAGAACGAAGAAATTGAGCAAATAGATGCTACAATTAAAAGTTAATCGAGGTAAGAAAGAAAAATTACCTTGGGAGGCTCACGCACCAGCTTGCGCGGAACCTCTTTCCCGGACGTTCCGGGCTGGCCACGGTCGGCGTAGGAGCTCCAGGAGTACTCCCAGGACTTGCTGTGGCCGCGGGCATTTCCCGGGTCGGAGCTCTCCTTGATCGGGAGGAACTTCTGGACCTGGAGTCCCTCACCGCTTCTCGTGCCGGAGTCGCCTGCCTGGAGCTGGCACCTCCGGAGGGATCCACCACGGGGACAGTCGCACTCTGGGAGGATCCCACCGCCAGAACAGTAGCGCTCCGAAAAGATCCCACCACGGGGACAGCCGCCACGGCGGCGGAGGATCTTCCTTCCTGAGGACGGGGAACTGGGGGGGAGGTGGCAAGCCCGACGGACCTTCCGTCAGCATGTCGCAGCTTTCTCTTCCGGCTCTCCGGCTCCTCCGCCAGCTCCTTGCCCTTGCCGATGACCTCAGCTCTTGGCTGAGAGACAGGGGCGGAGCCACCTTCGGACAACCCGAGGATCGCCAACCGGGCGGTTGATCTTCTCTCGACGACGCCAAGGTCGTCAAGCGCAGGCATCTTCCGCCGGAGCTCCCTGCTGAACTCAACTTCCACGTTCAGGGGGAGGAAAGCCGGCGGCGGAGTCAAGTACTCTCCGTCAACATCGATGCCATGCTGGAATTTCTTGAGGTGAAACTCCAAGGACTTCCCCACCATGCTGGACTTCAACCCGGTCTCAACCCGGTCCTCGTCCATCACGCTGTTGAGGGCCCAGGCGAGCTTCTCCCTCCTCTTCAGCGGCGCCCACCTGTTGGACAAGAAGTTGCAGAACACCGCCTGGGGAGTCAATCCTCCCTCCACACATTGGCGGATCCTGGTCAGGACGGGGTCGAAAGCTGCCGCCAGCACCGGAACTTCGCTCCACACCGACGTGTCAATGCCGGGCAGACCGTCTGGCAACTCCAACCGCTCATGCTCCTCCACCCGGACGACTACCCAATCTTTCTTCCAGTCATCCCACTTCCCAGAAGGGAATGACCGGAGGTACTTGAACGGGCACTTCTTGCGCTTCACAAAGTAGTAGAAGCCAAGGTACTCGTCGCTTCGGCCGGTGGTTTGGACGGTGAAGAAGGTTCGGAAGAGCTCGATGCAGGGAGGGATGCCCACCCACATCTCGCAGAAGTGGACAAAGATGGACACAAGGAGAATGGAGTGAGGGCCAAGGTGGTACAGCTGCAGACCATAGAAGTCCAGCAGCATCAAGAAGAAAGAAGAAAACGGTGGGATCAGCCCCACCATGGCGTACGATGAAAAGTACACCATCTCGCCGGAGTGCTCCTTTTTAAAGGGAAGCTCTCCGCCGGCGCGGACCGAACGGTTGAAGAAGTCCGACGACCACCCCATGAGGGCTCGGATCTTCTTCAGATCGCTTTCCGTCCTCAAACGACTCTCACGCAGACCCAACTCCATCGCAGCACAGTTAGGCAGGAGAAGAGGAGCAAAGTACAAGTCGGGAGTTTGAGCGCAAGAACAGATGGGAAGCGTAAAGAACTCCCGACGGTGCGCTTTCCTTCTTAAGTAAGCCCTCGCAACGCTTGGATGGAAACTGCAGGAGAGTCAAGGATAGTACTCAAAGAATTCAACCCTGCCGATGACAAGAGGGCCCCGGGACCACCCTGACCATCATGTCGAGGTTCTTACCCAGGCGAACAGTTGTCATCACGGGGCGGGAAACCCAAAGGCCGCGGACTGACAAGGCGCGCGGAACCGATACGGTTTTCGTATCGGGAACCGGCGACCTTCAATTGCGAGAGATCCGCACGTCAAAGATCTTATCTGCCGCCTGAGGTGCGCCACGCGTCGGGATTTAACCGTAAAGCTCTGCCAAAGGCACCTCCGAAGACCCTTGAAGACCCAGTTCAAGAGTCGCAAGTGTGGACCCACCTCCGGCGGAATGACTTCACCCCGTTGGCCTTCCCCGGAGGTAGGTCCAGGGGGCCACTGTCGGTACCCTAAAAACCATACACCCCCTGAGGTTACAAAGATCTCAAGGGAAGGACATCTACTTAAATTGAGGACCCTCGGGGGCCCACTTGTCAGACATAACCGGACCTGCTTCTCCAACATGGTTAACCCCTAGGTTGCCACGTGTACCGCCAGACCGGAGCTACTACCCACAAGGGCGAAGCTCCGGTCTAGGTACCGAAACGGCACCTCCGGATTTAACCCCTGACCGAGAGAAGCTCCGGATCTGACACGTGCCAGGCCACCCCGGAGCTTCCCGCTTCCCACAAGCAAGCTCCGGAGCTGCCACGTGTCCATACGTCAGAGCTGGCCGCTTCAAACCCCCGGGAGACATTGTAACGGCTCCGGATCTCCAAAGGACAGCCGCGGACTTCAAGACCCGATTAATTATCATTAACTCCACGTTAATGACACTTAATCGGACGATCTTAACACCTGTAACGGCACTGTCGGAGCCGTTACAGGGTAATTAACAACAATTAATCTCGTGTATCAATACTAGTAACCGCCAGGGCCACATGTCGGGCCAGGCTGACTTGTAACGGTTTGTCCTTGTACTATAAAAGGACAAACTGACGATACACGGGGAGAACTCTCGAACACACTCAAGCTCACAAGTTAATACAACACACACACACCCGTGGAGTAGGGTATTACGCTCAGGCGGCCCGAACCACGTAAACCACTGTGTCCCTCGTGTCCAATCGTGATTCACCTTCTTGAGTCTCCGCGCGCCCACACCGAACTACAAACTCCTCCACCACTTTCATAGTGTAAGGAGATCTGCCGACTCCAACAGTCGACAGCCCCCCTCGACTGAGAAGGACCCTTGGACCTAGAGCCCTTAGCTGGCCCCAACGCTGGAGTCACCTGGGCGGAGCTGGCGTTCCGGGGATACGCTGATGTTGGAGTGGTTGTCGCCGTCGAAGACATCCCCCGCCGGGGAGAAGGAGCTGTCGTGGAAGGAGCAGGTCTGACGGACCTCCCGTCAGAGTGCTTTAACTTCCTCTTTCGACTCGAGGGCTCAACCAACTCTTTTCCCTTGCCTACGACTTCAACTCTCTGTTTCGGGGCAGGAGCATGGCCACCCTAAGAAGCTTCGGGGATCGCTAGCTTGGTGGTCAGATGCCTCTCAACTTCATCGAGTTCGTCAAGCACTGACATCTTCTGCCGGAGCTCCCTGCTGAACTCTGCCTCCATGTTCAGAGGGAGGAAAGCCGCCGACGGAGTCAATGGCGTGCTGGAACTTCTTGAGATGAAGCTCCAAAGCCGCGCCTTCCAGGTTGGACTTCAAACCGGTCTCAATCCGGTCATCGTCCATCATGCTGTTGAGGGCCTAGGCAAACTTCTCCCTCTTCTTTAGAAGAGCCCACCTGTTGACCAGGAAGTTGCAGAAGACCGCCTGGGAGGTCACTCCTCCTTCCACACATTGGCGGATCCTGGTCAAGGAAGGGTTGAAGGCCTCCTACAGCACCGGAACATCACTCTAGGCTTCAGTGTCAACATTGGAGAGGCCTTCACGCAGCTCCAGCTTCTCGTGCTCCTCTGTCGTGATGACAATCCAGTCCTTCTTCCAGTCATCCCACTTGCCGGAAGGGAACGACCTCAAGTACTTTAAGGGAACTTCTTGGCTTCACAAAGTAGTAGAAGCCAAGATACTCATCGCTCTTGCCGGTAGTGTGGATGGTAAAGAAGGTACGGAAAAGCTCGACACAGGGGGGAATACCCACCCACATCTCGTAGAAGTGGATGAATGTTGACACAAGAAGAATGGAGTGGGGGCCAAGGTGGTACAGCTGGAGACCATAGAAGTCTAGCATCATCAAGAGAAAAGTGGAGAAGGGTGGATCAGTCCCACCATAGCGTACGCGGAAAAGTACACCATGTCGCCGACACACTCCTTCTTGAACGGGAGCTTGCCGGCGCGCACCAGGTGGTTGAAGGAGTCACTGGACCACCCCATGTAGGTCCAGACCATCTTCAAATCACCGTCGGTCGTGAGACGGCTCTTGCAGAGACCCAACTCCATCGCAGCACGATGGAGCGAGAGAGGAAAATCAAGCAAAAGTTTGGAGGATTCGAGTGCAAGTTCAAACGAAGGCGTAAGGAATCCCCAAACAGTGTGCGCTTTCCTTCTTAAGTAAGCCCCCGCAACGCTTGGATGGAAATCGCAGAAGGGCCAACGATACAATTCAAAAACATGACCCTGCCAATGACAAGGGGGCCTAGGGCCACCCAGATGATCAAGTCGAGGTCCTTAACCCAGGCAAACAGTTGTCATCATGAGAGGCGTGAAGCCCGAGGGCGGCGGCCTCACAGGGAGCGCAGAACCAATATGGTTTTCGTATTGGGAACCGGCAACCTTCAATTGCGTGAGATCCGCACGCGCAGATCTCACCTGCCGCATCCTAGGGATGCCACGCGGCGATGGTTTAACTGCGAACCACCACCTCAACGGCACATCCAAAAATCCTTGAAGACACGGCATCAAAATTGAAAGATGGACTGACCTCCAGCAGAATGACTTAATCCAAAAGGTCACTCCCAGAGGTGGGCCCAAGGGGCCACTGTCGGTACCCTGCGTACTAGATATCCCTTGGGACTGCAAAGAGTGCAAAGGAACTCCACCTGACTGAGTTGAAGACCTCCAAAGGCCCGACGTGTCATACGGAACCGAACCTGCCTCCCTTCTATGGTTAGTCCCAGTGCCGCCACGTGTATCATAAAACCGGAGCTACATTCCGTACATGAGAAAGCTCCGGACTAGATATCTGTGTGGCACCCCCGGACCTAACCCCCGATAGAGGGAAGCTCCGGTACTGACACGTGTACAACAACACTGGACCTACTCATACAAAATGTTAAGCTCCGGAGCTGCCACGCGTCCAACCGCTGGACCTTCAACTTCAACAGACAGATTGGTGGACCTCCAATGGCTCGGACTTTCAAGGAACAATTAAAGCTTCAAGACCTGATTATGCGTCATTATTGCTATCTTAATGACACACGATTGGAGGACCTTTAATACCAGTAACACCACCATCAAGGCGCGTTATCATGCTCTTAAGGGTAATTAGGTACATTAACTGTGTATTAAGCATCAGTAACTGCCAGGGCCACATGTCGGGCCAGGCTGACGATGTAACAACCAGTCCTTATACTATAAAAGGACTGGCCAAGCGATACACCGGGGGGACGATGACACACACACGCTCCCACACGCTGAAGACACTCTAGTCTCTGACGCTCAAGCGCTCAGACGCTCAATACAACAGCAACACAACCGTGGAGTAGGGTATTACGCTCAGGCGGCCCGAACCACGTAAATACCTGTGTCAAATCACCACCTTCTTCTAAATCTCCTCGCGCCCTAACCGAACTACAAAACTCTGCGGGCTACCAACAGTAGTACCGGGAGAATTGCTGGAATCACACTCTGACAGTCCGTGTTGATGCTATAATGTTGAGGGCCAAGACAAAGACATGTACTATAGTCAAATACAAGATATTTGAGAGCTTGACTTTCAAGGATTCAAGATTCCTCTTTTCCATTGTAACAGGGTTGATGGAATCAAAGGTGTTGTACAAGACAAGTACGGGTTCACTTGAGTTGATATTAATCATCAAGGATATAAGTCGGAGCCTTTCATGATAGCAGAACACATTGCTCAAGTGTTCTATGATCCAGACACAATAAACAAAGGACTTAAGGTGGTTATATCTAGAAACAATGAATCGTCGGAGTCAAGATTGCCGTCGATGAGGAAGAGTTTTAATAATTTGATGGGATTCCTCCTTTCGTCACCTCGATGATCAATCCAAGAATACCGTCGGCCAACGAAGCTCCTTACTTGTACAACAACCACCATGAAAAAGTCAAGAATTTCAAAAAACCAAGACCGCAACGGAAAGTAGCAAATTGATTGTGTGTAATATGCTCAATATGTGAAAATATGGTCAATTGAGTGAAAAATTGACTTTCATTTGGATATTTGTGTGATATATGCTCAATGTGTGAAAATATTGCCATTTGAGTGAAAATTTGACTTCCATTGGTCATATGTGTGAAATATGCTAAAAGTGTGAAAATTATGGGCACTTGATACCTTGTGTTCTGTTTCTGGTGGAGAGTACTAAATTAGCACTTGTTCTGCCTTGAACAAATCACAAGGGAGACAAGCTCTAAGAAAGAGTGTCTCATATGCCACAGTTGGTCCCACCACGGAAAGAAAAAGGGAGACGAGCTCTAAGCAACCCTGTCTCGTATGACTTTGTGTGGTCCCACCACGGGAGCAAAACGGAGACACGCCTATATGAAGTGCGTCTCGCATGCGGCCGTGAAGATCTTTTGTCCCACCTCCGAAACTTGAGTTCGTTGTAACAAGCATATCAGGCGAGGTGTTGCACTGTTAGCATCACATTCGGCGTGGACAGTCTTGATGTAAAAAGTAAACAAAATTTAATCTCGCAATCAAGACCCTTCACACCGAATTTGATCTTTTGCGTGGAGTTAATTAAGTTTTGGTCTCCGATCGAAAACAAATGAGAAACGAGCCCAAAACAGGACCGTCCCCAATACATGTGGGCCCGCATCCTCTACAGAGGCATTAGAGCTCATTGACATGTGGGTCCACATACCTGTGGGACCCAATTGTTCTTTTTGTTGGACCAAAATGGAGACACGCCCATATGAGGCCCGTCTCCGATCTGTGCAAAATGCGGGACGATCTCTTCTGAGGCTCATCTCCGATTGTTGCCCTAAGGTACTTTTTACCTCTCGCGTGCGCTCTCTTCCCAACACATAGAAATTTTTTTTGACACTTTAACGCTCGCCGCTGATCACTTTTCGCCCTAGAAACCACAGTGTTGGCACCGCCGCCACCTCATCCCCGAAGCATGCCGCCGTGTCGTCCCCTTCCCCGGAGCATGTTGCCACCTCGGCACTGCCCTCTTGGTCATTGTAATGCTGCCGCCGTCGACCTCGACTCCACCTCGACCCGGACCTCATCCTAGTAAATTTTTATGTATTTGGTACTGTTAATAAGGTTTGTCGCACGTTGGTTGGAGTCGAAATGGTCCGCGCTGGATATTCTTTGGTGGTTCAATATTTAGTATATTGATATGTTAACCAGTCAATATTTAGTATATTTCTGGAGTACTATGCTTATAGTATTACACTTTTGCTAGTACTTATTATTTTAAAAATAGAAGGTCTTGATGTGTCTTTTTTCGGAGCTATTGTCTTTACCTAAAATGTGATACCCGATTCCAAAAAATGAACCAAGTGCAATGTATGTGTGTCCAGGATGTTGCTTCACACATACACATCAACATCACAGATGATAGTTAGAATTTAACCATGTCAAGAATAATAAATGTACCTTGATTCTATTGCAGCGGTAAATAATATAGCGTAGGTGACTCCAATTCCATAGACGACCTCTGAAATATATTTTGTAGCTGAATTAATGTGGGAATAGCAAGGGTGAGCACATGTCGTACTCAGCAAGTGTGGAAAAATATGACATGTAGCAAAAAAAGGATGATAATAAATTACTAATTTATGAAAAGTACATTTAAAACATATGAAAATCATCCTACAATGTCTATGTGAATTAATCCCGTCATTTCCCAAATAACTACCAATTACATGAATACATCATCATTTACCATCACATCACAACCATCAATATTCTTCCACCCATGATCAAATTTCATACCTTCATCATCAACCATATTCATTTATCACAACCCAATCCATAAACATATCCAACCCATCCCAAATCCCATATTTCCAATTTCCACTCTAATCATGGAAGCTGTCCAGGTGCTCGTGACAATGAGCACGACTATCATGATAGTTTCTTACACTCTGCAGAGGTTGTACCTCTTTACCCACAAGTTCGTGGTTTCATCCCCTTTTGATGACTAAATAACTGAATGTAGCCTAGAGGGGGGTGAATAGGATTTTTAAACTTTTGTCGAAACCTGAAACACTTAACAACCTGATCAAACACGGCGAAATCAGACTAGTCCGGTAAGGTGCGGACTATTCCGGTGCGTGCGGACTAGATCGATCAAGTTTGATCAATGATTTCGATCCAAGTACTCTATGCAGCGGAAATTGAGTTTTAACTAGAGTGTATTGCTTCAATGAAACTAGATATGGCACAAGTTAACTTTAGTTTCAAAGTTTTAATGTAAGTTGAACAAGATCGAGCAAACCCTAGATTGTAATGAATAGTAAGAACAAAAGTAAAGACACAAGATTTTTATCTCGTGGTTCGATTCCACAGAGGAAATCTATATCCACGTTGAGGAGTCCACAGAGGACCGGGTCTTCACCAACCCTACCCTCGTTGAATCGCCACGGAGGCCGATTTTCTTCAAATAATCACAAAGGGGGTAAATAACCGTGTTCAAGGGGCCTTCTCACAAGTTGAGGGATCCCCAAGATTACAATTCGAAACACCACCAAACACACTCAAAAGATATGCAATAAAATAGCAAGAGTGTGTGAGAGAATCAAACGCAAGAGCTCAAGACATGAAGGACGTGTCTCTCCATTGATCTATGGTGAATCCTCAAGGATTTGAACTTTCTTGTGTGGAGAGACGTGTTTTTTGGGCACTTGGAAGGTGTGACAGCGTAGGGGGTCGAGATTGTTCATAGTAGGGTCGTGCACCTCTATTTATACTAGGGTTTCCAAAGGTTACTGTTAGGGTTTACAAAGTCCAGACTAGTCCGTGGTGGACTCCGGACTAGTGCGGTGTGCGGCGTGTGGGAAACCCTAAGTGTCCCGAATTATCGGACTTGTTCGACAATTGGCGGCCTAGTCCGATTTTGTCTCTTGAGATATTCGGACTAGTCCGACACATATCGGACTAGTTCGGCGTGGTGAATCCCTTAGTGAATTGAGGACAAGTCCCCATTTGGAGGACTTGTCCAATTTTAGTCAGAGAGGTTATCGGACTAGTCCGGATAATATCGGACTAGTCCGGTGTCATGAAATATTGAGGGGTTAAAGACAAGTCCGAAATTTGGAGAACTTGTCCGAAGTTGGCCAGTGAGGATTTCAAACTAGTCCGTGGAATGCCGAACTTGTACAATATTGATCAGAGGTATTATCATACTAGTCCAGACTTTATCGGACTAGTCCGTTGCGGACAAGTCCGCACTGGGAGGACTTGTCCAATCCTGGATAGAGAGATTATCGGACTAGTCTGGGGTATATCGGACTAGTCCGTACCTGTGTAAATTTGTGCAGTGAGAGTGTTATCTTTTGCTTGAGCTCTTGGGGTGTGTTTCTCCAACACACTCCATACACAAAGAGTATTCTATTCATCTCTTGAGCTCTATTCAACTTGATTCCTCACTCTCGTTTCTTTTTGCGCTTTCTTCATAATTTTATTAAAACCTGCACTCATCTCAACAATTTAGTTAGGATCTCATTTGTTTGTCATAAATCAACCAAAACCCACAAGGGATGCCTAGATGCACTTTAAATCTCCCCTTTTTTTGTGATTGATGACAACCAATTGAGATTTCACAAATATGATTAAAAATCTAGATTTTCATAAAGTGTGCACATATGAGCTTGGAATAAATTAAACAATAAAAACATAAGACATATGTGCACTCTTTATGGTCGGGTGCAAAACTAAGTGTGTGTGGGCAATAATAGTGATGAGAATGAGATAATTGACATAATCATATCAACAACAATCATATATTTCAATACAAAGCATAAACATAGATTATATCAAAGTATCAACACAAACTCCATAAATATAACTTAGAAGCATAATAAGAGTCTTACACCATTACACAAACTCCATAAATATAACTTAGAAGCATAATAAGAGTCTTACACCATTAAAAACAGTCTTACACCACCAAAATCATAACAACGATCAAAAGATGCAAATGGAGCTCTCATCTCTCATCTACGTCTACAACCTAATGATTCCTCCTCAATATCTCCACCTTTGGCATCAAGGCACCAAAAAGAAGGAGGGGATGGATCTAGAAGTCGCTGCAGGCTCATTCCTCGCCGTCGGTCCTCTCATCGTCTTCATCTTCAGGCTGAGGAGGAGGAGGAGCAGAACCACTCGAAATGCCCCCAACACCAAAATAGGCGAGCTCGGAGGGAGAGAGAGGTGGCAGCTCAGAGAAGTCTGAAGCTAAGTCACCAGAGATAATAGGAGATCCAACAGGATCGATCTCCAGCTTCTCACAAATATTCTTAACATTTTCTTTCACGTACTTCATGTTTGCTTTTCTTTCCTTATTCAACTTGTGAAGCTTAACCTTAGACTTTTTGCAGGAGCCAAAGATGGCGGACAAGTACTTCAAGATGCCACTAGGAAACCCTTTTTGTGGAGGGGCCCTAGTAGTGGAGGCTGGCCTCACATCTCCTTGAGCTCTCCTCGGAGCCTCTTCACTTGAGACAGAAGATGGAGCAGTTGGAAGAGAGGCTTGAGGAGGCTTCTGAGGCCTTAGAGGAGTATGCTCTACATCCTTCACGAACTCAATTCCTGTGACTTTCTCAATCATAAACATCAAGTATGGTGCATAGCCACAGGAGCGGTTCGGTGTGCAGGTGATGTTCACTATATCATTCTAGATGTAGTCAAAAACATCAAACTTCCTGTCCTTGCTGATCACCTTCATCAATGTCCTCAAATAGCCTTGGACACTCCCTGCATCTCCGTCTTTTGGAGCAATAGTCTTCCGGAGCACTCCATTTAGAACCACGAAGAATGGCTTCATGTTGGTGGAAGGGGGATTGAATTTCAGGCGAGTGTCATAGAGGAACTTCATCTTGTCCTTCTCCAGGATGCCAATATTGTGGATGATGAGCTCATTGTTGCCAAGTGTCTTCCAGGTGAAGCAATCTCGCAAACTCATCATAAGTCACAGTGTACTTGGATCCGTGAGTCATCCAAGTCACCCTCTCCTCTTCATCACTAGCAAAATACCAGGTAGCATAAAACTGAGCAATGACTTCATCATTCTAGTTGTATTTGAAGGCAAACAAATCCTTCAGACCATGCCTCACGGCAGCCTCTACCACTTCATCGAAAGCACCACAACTTTTTCTTTCAAAGTGGCTCCAGTCAATCCACTGGTTGCGACCACCGGAGTCTTCATCGTGAGATACACAGAACTATAGTAGTCCGCGTGGAAGTTGCTCTAGAACCTTGCATCAGCTGCCTTTCTAGAACTGCTGTAACAATCTATCGTCTTGAGCTTTGAGGCCACATCACTTCCTTTGCCATTGAATCTTTCTTCAGCTGGGTCTCTGTTCCCCTGTCTTGGAGCTGAATGTAGGCCTAGAGGGGGGGGGGGTAAATAGGCCTTCTTGAATTTTCTCGGTTCCTGTAGGACTTCAACAAAAAGGTCAAATCCAGATATATCGGACTAGTCCGGTAAAGTGCGGACTAGTCCGGATTTCACGGGCTAGGTTGATCAAGTTAGGTCAATTTGATTGTTTTGTTGTCGTTTGCAGCGGAAATATAAACTTTAATGACAGTTCAATAGTTGTATGTTAAGTTTTATTGCAAGTATGATTCTTGTTCAACTATTTAACTTGAATTCAACAAAATGAATCAAACCCTAGATAATGTTGATCAACTAGAATGATGAACACAAACGAACAAGACACAAGATTTATCCCGTGGTTCGGTTACCACGAAGGCAGCCTACATCCACGTTGAGGAGCCCACAAAAGGACCGGGTCTTCACCAACCCTTCCCTCGTCGGATCGCCACGAAGGCCAATCCTCTTCCACTAATCACACAGGGGTAAATCACCAAGTTGAAGGGGCGATCTCACAAGTTGAGAGCTCCCTTGATTACAAGTTTCAAAACCACCAATAACACACTTCGAAATATACAAATTGAGATGCAAGAGTGTGTTAGAGATTCAAACCAAGAGCTCAATCGTGTGCCAAGTGCCTCTCCAATGATCTAGAAGTGATCTTCAATGGATTGATTGATTTGTCACTTAACTTCGTGGAGAGAGATGGTTTTTGAGTCTCTTGGGAGGTGTGACGGCGCTAGGGTTCGAGAGTGGTTAAAAGTGGGCCGTGCACCTCTATTTATATGGGGTTTCTGGAAGTTACCGTTAGGGTTCAGAAATATCGGACTAGTCCGTGGTGGTGACTGGACTAGTCCGGTGTGCTGTGTGAAGCAAACCCTAAGTGTCTAGGAATCTCGGACTAGTCCGGTTCAAAACGGACTTGTCCGATTTCGTCACTGGAAAGCTTCGGACTAGTCCGATTGACATCGGACTTGTCCGGACACATGAAACCCTAAGTGTTTAGGATGACAAGTCCGCACTTGGAGGACTTGTCCGATTTAGATCAGGGTGTATATCGGACTAGTCCGTGTAGTCACCGGACTTGTCCGAAGTGGATCAGAAAGGGTATCGGACTAGTCCGGTGGTGACCGGACTTGTCCGATCTAGTGACTTGTGCATTGTGTTGAGGACTAGTCCGCACTGGGGAGGACTAGTCCGAAGTGGAACAGAAAGATATCGGACTAGTCCGGTGGAGACCGGACTTGTCCGATCTTGTGCAGAATGTGATATCGGACTAATCTGACTGATAGCGGACTAGTCCGGTCCTGTAGCTTTGTGCATTGTGTGTGTGTGATTAAATGAGATTGAGCTCTTGGGTGTGTTTCCTTAACACACTCCATACATACTAATCTACTAATTTCTTCTTCTTGAGCTCAAATTCATTCTCCTTCTTAATTTCCTCTTCTTGAGCTCAAATTCATTCTCCTTCTTAATTTCCCTCTTTTTGGCATTTTGCTCATTTTTCATCATTTTCCTGCATTCATCTTAACAAAAGGATTAGGATCCCAATTGCTTGTCATAAATCATCCAAAACCCACAAGGGAGTCCTAGATGCACTTTCAATCTCCCCCTTTTTGGTGATTGATGACAACCAATTGAGATTTCACAAAATGAGGTATAAAATGAGATTTTCATAAAGTATGCACATATGACTCAAAAATGCATCAGGCAACAAGATAATTATTCATATGTGCATTCTTTATGGTGGGATGCATACTAAGAGCATGAATGCATTAAGAATGACAGAATTTTCATTTACCAACTAATATCAAGTGAATATGGCACTTCAGGAGCAAAAACTCAGATTTCATCACACACTTGCAAATTAATTGAGCAATTCATCATAGGACCAAACATGATATGAAAAGAGAGTTAAGCAAATACAATCACAATTAAAAAACATAGAGAGCTCTCTCCTCGCATCCTATTCAGCTAAAGCTTAGACTAGAGACTCCCCCTCAATCTCTCCCCCTTTGGCATCAAGACACCAAAAAGAGAGAGAGGAAGGTCCTAGGGCTTCACTCTTCGCTGTCAGTCCTCTCGTCCTCTTCATCGTCTTCATCGCTTTCGGCTTGACGAGGTTGAGAGGTAGGAGGAGGAGCGGAGCTGCTCGAGCCCCCAATGCCAAAATAGGCAAGCTCGGAAGGAGTCAAGGGGCTGAGCTCGGTGATGTCTGGATCAGAATCTTCAGAAAGTACTGGAGATCCAATTGGATTGATCTCCAGCTTCTCACTCAGCTGCTTCACATTGGCTTTTATGTATCTCATGTCCTCCTTCCTCTTCTGATTTAGCTTGTGAAGCTTCACTTCAGTTTTCTTGCATGAGGAGAAAATTGCAGCCAAGTACTTGAGGATCCCACTGGCGGATCCTTTCTGAGGGGCTTCCCTGGAGGGAGGAGTAGCCCTAGCAGCTTCTTCTTGCCTTGCCGGTGCCTCGGGGCTTGAGGCCGGTGATGGAGCAGCCTGGACACTCACGGACTGATGCTTCTGAGGCCTCAGTGGAGTGTGCTCCACATCCTTCACAAACTCGATCCCTGTGACCTTCTCAATCATGAACATCAAGTAAGGGGCATAGCCACAGGATCGGTTGGGGGTACTTGAGATATTGACCATATCATTCCAGATATAGTCTGCAATATCGAATTGCCTTTTCTTGCTGATGACCCTCATCAGGGTCCGGAGGTAGCCTTGCACACTCCCTGCATCCCCATCCTTGGGAGCAATCGTCTTCCTGAGGACTCTGTTGAGGACCACAAAGAAAGGCTTCATGTTCTTTGTGGAGGGAGGGACATACTTGGAGGTGGGCTCATACATGAACTTCATTCCATCCCTCTCAATGACCCCAATGTTGTGGATAATGAGTTGGTCTTGTCCTTCGGAGTCAAGGTGCAGCAGGCGGGCAAACACTTCCTGGGTAATGGAATACTTGGATCCATGAGTCATCCAAGTCACACTTTCTTCGTCTTCACTTGAGAAGTGGCACGTTGCATAGAATTGTGCAATCACTTCATCATTCCAATTGTACCTGAAAGCAAACAGATCCTTCAGCCCATGTCTCTCTGCAGCTTGTATCACTTCATCAAAATCTGCACATTTCCTCTTCTCAAGGTGGGCCCAGTCAATCCATTGACTGCGCACCACCGGGGTCTTCATCGGCAAGTAGACCAGCTTGTAGAAGTCAGCATGGAAATTTGACCAGAATCTGCCATCAGCTGCTTGCTTGGGCCTTGCATAGCAATCAACACTCCTCAACTTCATAGCCACATCACTGCCCTTGCCATTGAATCTTTCCTCATTGGGGTCCCGGACCCCTTCTCTGGGAGTATGCAGCTTTAGGGGCCCAACAGGCCCTATGGCAACCCCCTTGCCCTTCCCTTTAGCTTGGCGAGGGCCACTTGAAGGAGGAGCAGCCTTCGAGGCGGCCTTCTTGACACACACCTTCCTCCGAACCTGGGGAGGTGAGGGAGCAGGCTCGGAGGGTCTCTCTTGGCGTTTCTTGCCAAGACCCGCCGAGGACCGAGGTGCCACCTCGTGGTCCAACTCGGCCTCGAAATCGGAGATTTCGTTGTCGGAGCTCGTCATGATCTGAGAATGAGTGATCAAGAGAAAGGACAAGTTATACAAGGTATTGGTGAGGTAAGATGGCAATGGAATGCATTAGGGAATTAAAGAATTAGGTTTTGGTTCAGAAACAACGGACTTGTCCGTACCTGGACCGGACTAGTCCGGTGTTCATCCGCAAAAACCTAACAAACTGGATAAAAATTGATCCCTAATGAAATAACTAGTCTAGCATACACATAGTACATCAACTGGACATGCAACTAGTGAAGAATGCTAGGCCAAACGATAAGGAATAAAGAAATTTGTGATTTCTTAGGGTTTTGAGGAAAATTTACCAAGAAATCCAAGGAAGCTTGAAAATGTGGGGGTTGGAGGCCGGACTTGTCCGCTAACTTCAATCCCCGAGTCTTCAAGCTTGATCTCCGCCCAAGATTGAGGCTTTTCGACGGAGGAATCAAGGATTCGCCTTGGGAGCTCGAGCGCAAGAGAGAGAAAGCTTGGGGGAGAGTGTGGGGTGAAGGGATTAGGGTTTGGTGGTGGCTAGGGTTATGGACACGAAAAATCGGACAAGTCCGGACAAGACCGGACTAGTCCGAAGTCCTCCAGAAACCTAAATCGGACTAGTCCGTGGTCTGTCGGACTAGTCCGGCCTAACCGGCACACTGCGGACTAGTCTGCAATGGCGGACTAGTCCGGGTAACCACGGACTTGTCCGTGGTCACCAGGAGAGAATTGCATAGCCCATTCATATATATTTGAAGGTCCAATAATTGAGGGTAGAGAGGCAAAACAAATCAAACAATCTTGATGAATTTGACCAGTAAGCAAACAACAATCATACTATGATCAAATATTCATCAAGATATAATAATTGACATAGTTTTTCGAGAGAAAAATGAAGAGGGATGATTTTTACAATTCAATCAATATTTTGAAGCAATCATACAGGTGTGCAAATTTTCAAGCCACACTCCGAGAATCAAGAATGTTTAGCTCATTTCGGAGTTCGCAAAAACGTTTTTCATCAAGTGGCTTGGTGAATATGTCGGCCAATTGTTTTTGGGTGTTGACATGAGAGATGGATATGTCTCCTTTCATGGAATGGTCTCTCAAGAAATGGTGTCTTATGTCAATGTGTTTAGTTCTAGAGTGCTCAACTGGATTGTGGGCTATTTTAATGGCACTCTCATTGTCGCAAAGAAGAGGAATACGGTTCATATTGTAACCGTAATCCCTTACAGTTTGTCGCATCCAAAGGAGTTGTGCACAACAACTCCCGGCTGCAACATACTCCGCTTCGGCTGTGGATAATGCAATGGAATTCTGTTTCTTGGATGACCAAGAAACTAAGGATCTTCCTAGGAATTGGCAAGTGCCAGAAGTGCTTTTTCTATCAACTTTGCCCCCAGCATAATCTGCATCGGAATACCCAATGAGATTGAATTTTGAGCCTTTTCGGTACCAAAGACCAAGGTTGGGTGTATGAACTAAATATCTTAGGATTCTCTTTACGGCTGTCAAATGACATTCCTTAGGGTTGGCTTGAAATCTTGCACACAAACATACACTCAACATAATATCTGGCCTAGATGCACATAAGTAAAGTAAAGATCCAATCATGGAGCGATATACCTTTTGGTCGACGCTCGGTCCATCTTCATTGAGATCCAAGTGACCATTCGTTGCCATGGGAGTCTTTATGGGCTTTGCCTTGTCCATGCCAAACTTCTTGAGGATGTCCTGTGTGTACTTGGTTTGGCTTATGAATGTTCCTTCCCTTTGTTGCCGCACTTGGAATCCCAAGAAGTACTTCAATTCTCCCATCATTGACATTTCAAATCTGTCTGTCATAATTTTACTAAATTCTTCACAGAAAGATTGGTTAGTTGATCCAAAAATTATATCATCAACATAGATTTGGCAAATGAAAAGATCATTATCCAGATTTTTTGTGAATAATGTATAGTCTACTTTGCCAATTTGAAAGCCATTATCAATTAGAAAATCTCTAAGACACTCATACCAAGCTCTAGAAGCTTGTTTGAGGCCATAGAGAGCCTTACGCAGTTTATACACGTGGTCGGGGAACTCTTCATCTTCAAATCCGGGTGGTTGCTCCACGTACACCTCTTCCTTGATTGGTCCGTTGAGGAAGGCGCTTTTCACGTCCATTTGGTACAGCTTGAAATCATGATGAGTAGCATATGCAAGTAATATTCTAATTGATTCAAGCCTAGCTACTGGAGCAAAAGTCTCATCAAAATCCAAACCTTCGACTTGTGAGTAACCTTTGGCCACAAGTCGTGCCTTGTTTCTTGTCACCACCCCGTGTTCGTCTTGTTTGTTGCGGAAGACCCACTTGGTGCCGACTATGTTTGCATTGGGTCTTTCCACAAGTTCCCAAACCTCGTTTCTCTTGAAGTTGTTCAACTCTTCTTGCATTGCCACCACCTAGTCCGGATCCTTCAATGCATCCTCAGTCCTGCGGGGTTCCAAAAAGGAGACAAACGAGTAATGTTCACAGAAATTTGCTATACGAGATCTGGTGGTTACTCCCTTTTGGATGTCGCCGATGATGTTGTCGATTGGATGATCCCTTTGAATGCATTGGTGTACTCTTGGGTGTGGCACTTGGGGGGTCGTATGTTGGTGTTCATCTTCTTCTCCCCCTGAGTTGTTGTCCTCGTTGATTTGTTGATCATGTTCATATTCTTGTGATTGATCTTGTATCGAGGCTCCCCCTTGATTGTTGATCTCCTCTTGTGGTTCAATTTCCTCTTGTATTTGTGCCGATGACTCTTGTGGTCGTACTTCGCCTAGAGCCATCCTCTTTATTGCTTGATAGGGGGCTTCCTCTTTACCTAATTCACATTGATCAACTTGCTCCTTTTGGGAGCCATTAGTTTCATCGAACACTACGTCACGTGCCACTTCAACAAGTCCAGAGGCCTTGTTGAAAACACGATAGGCGTAAGTGTTCGAATCATAACCAAGCAAGAAACCTTCATCGGACTTTGAAGCGAACTTTGAAGTCCTGGGCTTCTTGTTCAAAATATTGCAAGGAGAACCAAAAACTCGAAAATATGAAATGTTCGGTTTGTTACCGGTGAGTAGCTCATAGGGAGTCTTCTTTAGTAGTCGATGAAGGTAGAGTCGATTTGTGGCATGGCAAGCGGTGTTGATTGCTTCCGCCCAAAATCGATCTGAAGTCTTGTATTCATCGAGCATTGTTCTTGCCATCTCTATGAGCGTTCGGTTCTTCCTTTCGGCAACTCCGTTTTGTTGTGGAGAGTATGGTGCTGAGAATTCGTGCTTGATTCCTTCCTCATCAAGGTACTCCTCCACTTGTATGTTCTTGAACTCCGTGCCGTTGTCGCTCCGAATACTCTTGATTGATAGTGAGAACTTGTTTTGCGCTCGCTTGAAGAATTTCTTGAGTGTTCCTTGTGTTTCTGACTTGTCATGCAAAAAGAACACCCAAGTGAAGCGGGAAAAATCATCAATAATGACTAAACCATATTTGTTACCGCCTATGCTTATGTAAGCAATTGGACCGAAGAGGTCCATATGAAGTAGTTCGAGCGGTCTTGTCGTGGTCATGATGTTCTTCGCGGGATGTTGTGCTCCAACTTGCTTTCCTGCTTGGCACGCGCTACAAGGCCTGTCTTTCTCAAACACAACATCTTTCAAACCTCGGATGTGATCGCCCTTGAGGAGTTTTTGAAGGTTCCTCATACCAACATGTGCTAGCCGTCTATGCCACAGCCAACCCATGTTGGTTTTTGCAATCAAGCATGTGTCGAGTTCGGCTTTATCCTTGTTGAAGTCAACAAGATAAAGCTTTCCCTTTAACATACCCTTGAATGCAACGGAACCATCACTTCTCCTTGAGACGGTCACACCCTCGTTAGTAAACAGACAATTATAACCTTTGTCACATAACTCAGATATGGACAGCAGGTTATAATCTAAAGATTCAACGTGTAAAACATGCGAAAGAGTATGTTCAGAGGATATTGCAATTTTACCGGTACCGAGGACCCTTCCTTGACTGTTATCCCCAAAGTAGATGCCTTCGTTTGGGTCCTGGTTCACTTCATACTCCACAAACATCCTCCTTTCTCCGGTCATGTGGTTGGTGCATCCACTGTCCAGCACCCATTTGGATCCACCGGAGGAGTAGGCGTGCAAAAACAAATTACGCCTTGGTTTTAGGTACCCAAGCTTGCTTGGGTCCTTGGAGGTTAGTAACGATACATTTGGGCACCCACACATGGGATTTTGTGTTCCCATGGCGTGGCCCAGCATAATAAGCATACACTTTACCAACATTATTTTTCATTAAAACATAGGAGGCATCAAATGTTTTAAACAGAAGTTGTTGTTGATTATGGGTCGGACTAGTCTGTGTGACCGGACTTGTCAGGATGACCGGACTTGTCCGGACCACAACCGGACTAGTCCGATTTTCATGAGAGTTCAGATTTTTAGTTTTCGAGTTACCAGGTTGTGAGGGTCCTCCCTTCACAAAGGTGATCCTTCCCTTGTTATTCTTATGATTTCCAGCTCTTTGCTTTCCATCACAAGAGTAACCAATGCCATACTTGACATTTGGAGGTCTTTGGACCAAATATGCACTACGTGCATAGTTGATCCTCTCCTTGTCAAATATTACACATTGGGTAGGATTTTTGTCCTTCGTGGAGGTAGGATTTTCCTTCAACCTGGTGTTAGTTTTATCACATTTGCAAACATGAGCGATATTAGTTAAAGTGGGTTGAGAAGGTAGGGTTGAAGAGGAGGAAGGTTCACTAAGCTTGAGTGACTCAACCTGCACTTCAAGGATCTTGTTGACCTTGATTTGGTCATCAAGTTGATTCTTGATTGCAACATTTGAGTTGGTTAACTCCAAGCAAGTTTTCTTGCTTGAAGCTAGCTCAAGCTCTAGTGAGTGATTTTTCTCCTTTTCAAGAACTAGAAGATTGTCAAGTTCGACATGCTTCTCCTTTTGGGAGATAATCATGTCTTCTTGACGATCAATTAGCTCTTCCTTCTCAATAAGTTGGTTAAGCAAGAATTTCATTTTTGCAGCAGTTTTTCTATCTAAACCAATTAGCATATCTTCATCATCACTGTCTAGATCATCATCACTTGAGTAAGAATGCAAGGAAGGGGTTTTGATGTTTACCTTGCGTTTACCTTCCTTAGCCATGAGGCAAGTTCCATTTGCCTTCTTTGCACCGAGCGTGGGGAAGAGTGTGGGTTTCTTGGGCATGCTTTCAATGGCTATGCTAGCCATTTCTTCTTCATCGGACGATGAGGACTCATCGTTTGAGTCCCACTCCTTTCCGATGTGTGCTTGTTCAGCTTGTTTCTTCTTCTTGAAGAACTTTTTCGGTTGAGGCTTGGACTCTTTACTCTTCTTCTTGTTGTCCTCATATGGGCAATCAACTATGAAGTGATTGTACTCACCACAATTATAGCATGCCCGCCTCATCTTCGGCTTTGTCTTCTCCTTGTATTTTCCTTCACTCGATTTTGTTCCTTGTCTTTTCTTCATAATTCTTTTGATCTTCTTCATGAACAAAATCATATCTTCTTCGTCCAGCTCGCTGCTTTCATCATCACTGTCCTCCTCAAACTGAGCTTCTCTTGCTTCTTTGGATAGAGGTTTGAGTGTGGATTTTAAGGCAACTCCCTTCTTCTTGGCCGATGTGAGGTCAGCTATTTCTTTGACGTGCTTGGCTTGCTTCTCCATCATCTCAAAGTTGATGATTTTGCCAAGCAGATCATCCGGAGTCATTTTCTTGTACCCGGGACTTTCTCGGATCATGGAGCAGAGTGTGACGTTGCGAGGCATAAAGGCTCTAAGGATGAGCTTTACAGCCTCGTGGTCATTCCACTTTTTGCTACCATACGATCGAACCTTGTTCACAAGAGTCTTCAGTCTGTTGTACATGTCCTGGGGAGATTCATCTTCCTCAATCGCGAACCTTCCTAGTTCGCCTTCAATCATTTCAATCTTTGCCTCCCGCACATGCCGGTCACCTTCATGTGCTGTCTGTAGTGTGTCCCAGATTTCTTTGGCAATTTCCAATCCGTCCACCTTTGTGAATTCATCTCTACTTAGAGATGAGGTGATAACGGCTGCGGCTTGGGCATTCCTGTGGATGGCTTGCTCTTGACTTGGCGTGAGTTCTTCATCGTCATCAGGGATGTTTATTCCTGTGCACACAATATGCCATAAACTTGGGTTAAGGGAAATTAAGTGCATCTTCATGTTTTGCCTCCACATGGAGTAATCACTCCCATCGAAGTGTGGGGCCTTTCCGAGAGGAATGGATAGATAATGACTGCTGTTAGAATTTAAACGGTCATAATTAAAACGATATCGGGAGTAGTCGGTGTGACTACTCCCCTTCTTCTTTTCTTCAACTTTAGCTTTCCCTTTGGAAAGTGCTTTCTTTCGGAGCAGTGCTTTCAGCTCCAATGTCTCATCATCATCATCGTCGAAGTCTTGAATGGCTTCGAGATACTTTTCAAGCTTTTGGTGCTTGTCATTGTTCATCTCTTCCTGGTTGTTGATTTTCTGGACTTCCTTCATGTCCGACATGATCTCTTCGAGTGGTTGCACTCTTTCTTGAAGAACCTGCTCTGATACCAATTGAATGTAGGCCTAGAGGGGGGGGGTGAATAGGCCTTCTTGAATTTTCTCGGTTCCTGTAGGACTTCAACAAAAAGGTCAAATCCAGATATATCGGACTAGTCCGGTAAAGTGCGGACTAGTCCGGATTTCACGGGCTAGGTTGATCAAGTTAGGTCAATTTGACTGTTTCGTTGTCGTTTGCAGCGGAAATATAAACTTTAATGACAGTTCAATAGTTGTATGTTAAGTTTTATTGCAAGTATGATTCTTGTTCAACTATTTAACTTGAATTCAACAAAATGAATCAAACCCTAGATAATGTTGATCAACTAGAATGATGAACACAAACGAACAAGACACAAGATTTATCCCGTGGCTCGGTTACCACGAAGGTAGCCTACATCCACGTTGAGGAGCCCACAAAAGGACCGGGTCTTCACCAACCCTTCCCTCGTCGGATCGCCACGAAGGCCAATCCTCTTCCACTAATCACACAGGGGTAAATCACCAAGTTGAAGGGGCGATCTCACAAGTTGAGAGCTCCCTTGATTACAAGTTTCAAAACCACCAATAACACACTTCGAAATATACAAATTGAGATGCAAGAGTGTGTTAGAGATTCAAATCAAGAGCTCAATCGTGTGCCAAGTGCCTCTCCAATGATCTAGAAGTGATCTTCAATGGATTGATTGATTTTTCACTTAACTTCGTGGAGAGAGATGGTTTTTGAGTCTCTTGGGAGGTGTGACGGCGCTAGGGTTCGAGAGTGGTTAAAAGTGGGCCGTGCACCTCTATTTATATGGGGTTTCTGGAAGTTACCGTTAGGGTTCAGAAATATCGGACTAGTCCGTGGTGGTGACCGGACTAGTCCGGTGTGCTGTGTGAAGCAAATCCTAAGTGTCTAGGAATCTCGGACTAGTCCGGTTCAAAACGGACTTGTCCGATTTCGTCACTGGAAAGCTTCGGACTAGTCCGATTGACATCGGACTTGTCCGGACACATGAAACCCTAAGTGTTTAGGATGACAAGTCCGCACTTGGAGGACTTGTCCGATTTAGATCAGGGTGTATATCGGACTAGTTCGTGTAGTCACCGGACTTGTCTGAAGTGGATCAGAAAGGGTATCGGACTAGTCCGGTGGTGACCGGACTTGTCCGATCTAGTGACTTGTGCATTGTGTTGAGGACTAGTCCGCACTGGGGAGGACTAGTCCGAAGTGGAACATAAAGATATCGGACTAGTCCGGTGGAGACCGGACTTGTCCGATCTTGTGCAGAATGTGATATCGGACTAATCCGGCTGATAGCGGACTAGTCCGGTCCTGTAGCTTTGTGCATTGTGTGTATGTGATTAAATGAGATTGAGCTCTTGGGTGTGTTTCCTTAACACACTCCATACATACTAATCTACTAATTTCTTCTTCTTGAGCTCAAATTCATTCTCCTTCTTAATTTCCTCTTCTTGATCTCAAATTCATTCTCCTTCTTAATTTCCCTCTTTTTGGCATTTTGCTCATTTTTCATCATTTTCCTGCATTCATCTTAACAAAAGGATTAGGATCCCAATTGCTTGTCATAAATCATCCAAAACCCACAAGGGAGTCCTAGATGCACTTTCAGGAGCACTCATCTTGAGAGGGCCAATCGGGCAAGAGGCAATCCCTTTGCCTTTCCCTTTGGATTGGCGATGAGCCGCTGAGCTAGAGCCAAACAAGTCTTGAACTTTAGAAGCTGGCTTCTTTGCTGCAACCTTCTGTCGCATCCTAGGTGGAGTGGGCGAAGGCTCGACAGCACGCTCTTGCCTCTTCTTGCTTTACCCCGTCGAAGTACAAGGCAAAGAGTCTTGTTCCATCTTGGCCTCAAAGTCGGAGATCTCATCATTGAAGCTCGACATGGTCCTGACAAGAGGATTATACAATACATAGATGAGGATTGATGGCAAGGAAATGCATTGAGTAGTTGGAATTTAGGGTTGAGTTTAGTAAAAAATCGGACTTGTCCGGTGCTCAAGTGCGGACTAGTCCGGAGTACCGAACTTGTCCGTACTGAGACCGGACTAGTCCGGTGTTCAACTACTCAAACCCTAACTAGCAAATCAATGGTGTTTCTCAATGCAAAAATAGCTCAAGGTAGATGTAATACAACAAGGAGTCATGAATTAACTAGTGGAACAAAGCCATTTGGTGCATAACACAAGAAATCGAAGATTCTAGGGTTTTGGAGAAAGTTTACCAAAATCCTTCGATTCTTGAGGTTGGAGGTGTTGTTGATGCGGACAAGTCCGTGGACCTCGATCCCCTTGCGATGAAGATCGTTTTCCACGGAGAGTTGAAAAGATTTGGTGGAGGAATCGCTAAATCACCTTGGGGCGCTCGAGTGAAGAGAGAGAATGTGAGGAACGTTGTGAGGATGAAGGAGATTAGGGTTTGGCGGCCTTAGGGTTAAGGAGTCGAAAAATCGGACTAGTCCGTGGTCAACCGGACTAGTCCGGACTACCGGACCTCTGCGAACTAGTCTGCTGTGTGCGGACTAGTCCGTGGTCACCAGAATAGAAGCATTTAGCCCATTCGTATATATTTGAAGGTGCTTACAAAGAAAATAGGAGGCAAAACACACAAATAATCTTGATGAATATGATCAGTAAACATACAACAATCAAGCTATGACAATAATTCACCAAGATCAAGTAATTAAAATAGTTTTTCGGAGAAAATAGAGAGAGATGATTTTCATAACACAATCAATAGATTTTGAAGAAGCCATACATGTATGCAAGTTTTCAATCCACGTTCTGAGCATCAAGGATATTTAGTTCATTTCAGAGCTCGCATAAACGTTTTTCATCAAGTGGCTTGGTAAATATATCAGCTAGTTGTTTTTCGGTGTTGACATGGGAAATGGATATGTCTCCTTTCATTGAGTGGTCTCTCAAAAAGTGATGCCGGATGTCTGTGTGTTTGGTCCTAGAGTGCTCAACGGGGTTATGAGCAATTTTAATAGCACTCTCATTATCACCAAGGAGTGGAATACGACTCATATTGTAACCGTAATCCCTTAGAGTTTGTCGCATCCAAAGGAGTTGTGCACAACAACTCCTGGCTGCAACATACTCTGCTTTGGCCGTGGATAAGGCAATGGAGTTTTGTTTCTTGGAGGACCAAGAAACTAGGGATCTACCTAGGAATTGGCATGTACCGGAGGTACTTTTTCTGTCTACTTTGCATCCGGCATAATCTGCATCGGAGTATCCAATGACATTGAACTTGGAACCTTTAGGATACCAAAGTACTAGGTTGGGTGTATGAACTAAATATCGCAGGATTCTTTTTATGGCTATCAAATGACACTCCTTAGGATTGTCTTGAAATCTTGCAAACAAACATACACTCAACATAATATTAGGCCTTGATGCACATAAGTAAAGTAGGGAGCCAATCATGGAATGATATACCTTTTAATCTACGTTCGGTCCGTCTTCATTGAGATCGAAGTGTCCATTTGTTGCCATGGGGATCTTTATAGGTTTCGCCTTGTCCATTCCAAACTTCTTGAGTATGTCTTGAGTATAGCTGGTTTGGCTTATGAACGTCCCTTCCTTTTGTTGCCTCACTTGTAATCTTAAGAAATATCTTAATTCTCCCATCATAGACATCTCGAATCTATCTGTCATAATCTTACTAAATTCTTCACAAAAGGATTTGTTAGTTGAACCAAATATAATATCATTGACATAAATTTGACAGATAAATAGATCATTGTCAAAATGCTTAGTAAATAGCGTGTAATCATCTTTGCCAATCTTAAATCCATTTTCATTTAAAATATCTCTGAGGCACTCATACCAAGCTCTAGGAGCTTGTTTGAGGCCATAGAGAGCCTTACGCAGTTTGAACACATGGTCGGGGAACTCTTGATCTTCAAACTCGGGGGGTTGCTCTACGTACACCTCCTCCTTGATTGGTCCATTGAGGAAGGCGCTTTTCACATCCATTTGATAGAGCTTGAAATCATGGTGAGTAGCATATGCAAGTAATATTTGAATCGATTCAAGCCTAGCTACGAGAGAAAAAGTTTCGTCAAAATCCAAACCTTCGACTTGTGAATATTTTTTGGCCACAAGTCGTGCCTTGTTTCTTGTCACCACCCCATGTTTGTCTTGCCTGTTACGGAAGACCCATTTAGTGCCGACAAAGTTGAACTTGGGCCTTTCAATAAGTTCCCACACCTCGTTCCATTTGTAGTTGTTCAATTCTTCTTGCATTGCCACCACCCAATCTGGATTTTTCAATGTATCTTGAACCCTGTGTGGTTTCAAAGAGGATACAAATGAGTAATTTTCACAAAAAATAGCTATTCGAGATCTAGTTGTTACTCCCTTTTGGATGTCACCGATTATGTTGTCGACGGGGTGATCTCTTTGGATGCATTGGTGTACTCTTGGATGTGGCACTTGTGGTCTTGAATCTCCTTGGTCATTTTCTTCTCCCCCTAGATTGTTGCCCTCATTGATTTGTTGGTCACCTTGATCTTCATGAGGTTGATATTGTGTAGAAGCTTTCCCTTGATCATTTACCTCCACTTGTGGTTCATCTTCTTCATTTGCATTTGGAGGTGGCGCTTGTGGTCGAACATCGCCCAACACCATTCTTCTCAACGCTTGACATGGAGCTTCTTCTCTATCTAGCACACATTGATCAACTTGCTCTTCTTGAGAGCCGTTAGTTTCATCGAACACTATGTCACGTGCTACTTCAACAAGTCCGGAGACCTTGTTGAAGACACGATAGGCGTAAGAGTTCGAATTATAGCCAAGCAAGAAACCTTCATCGGACTTCGAAGCGAACTTTGAAGTCCTAGGCTTCTTGTTCAAAATATAACACTTAGAATCGAAAACATGAAAATAGGAAATATTCGGCTTGTTACCGATGAGTAGTTCATACGACGTTTTCTTGAGTAGGCGATGAAGAGAGAGTCAGTTTATGGCATGACAAGCGGTGTTAACCGCTTCATCCCAAAACTGATCCGAAGTCTTGTACTCATCAAGCATTGTCCTCACCATCTCAATGAGGGTTCGTTCTTCCTTTAGGATATGTAGGATCGAAGAAGACATGAAAATCTATCAGAGGGGGGGCGTGTGAATGGTAGATTTAAAAAATCTTATGCAGCGGAAACAATTAAATCCCAACCCATTCGGCAGAAAAATGATCTGTTAAAGAAATCGTGTGTGAGACTAATTTAAACGTGTTTCACTGTGACAAAGTGATATATATCATTGTGCCACGAAGACGACACAACAAGAATCACTCAAATCCGTCGAGAGAAACTCAAGTTACGATTGAAAGATCGAACAAAGATCAATCTGTCCTACCCGGGAAAAAACAGTTCTGGAACGCTCATGTAGATCAAAAACCACAAATCCAATGACCGTGAAGTTTTTACATATGATATATAATCAAGTTGTGAAGACAACCCAAAAATAATAACATCAATTGGATTTGTAAAACTCGAGTTATGATAAAACCACCGAAGAAAGGTAGTGCTATGCAGAAAAGTCGACGAGAAAAACATGTCTGGAACAAGTCGGACGAACAAGGCACAAAAGTTCATTCAATTACGAATTTTATTCAATATAACACAAGTGGAACAGCTCCAAAGTCGTCTCCCATGAGCTTTGGCCTCCCTTGCTTATATAACCCGCCCTTAGGCCAACCCAATCTCAACTAGGACTCTAATCCTACTCAGTTCACAAATCGAAACTTTCCATAACTACTCAAGACTCCTCTATACACAGATAGAAGCAATCTTAAGACTTCCAAACACTTTAGGAATGTATCCCACATTCCTAAAACAACTCAAATTCGTGACCCACACGAAATCCTATCATAACCAACTCAAAACATTCCATATTTGAGTCAAACACGACCCAGCCACAGCCTGAGTCCATAACCTAGTCAGTTGGACCTTTCCGACTAATTTTTACATCCACATCTCTTCATCACACCTCGAAACCATGTAGCCACGTCTATGCACTCCTTGCATACGTGTAAACATCTTCCAACAACATCCATGATACCTTCATATGCATTGTTCTTGATTCAAACATGTTGCGCAACCTCCTGATCAACTCAACCACAATTCCTCCCGAACTTGGTTGTTGAACATCATCTTCTCCCTAAGACTAGTTCAATGGATCCCGTCACCAGCCATGTCTTGAACTCAAGCAACACCTGCACATGAATAAACAACCAATCCGTACGAGCCCAAGTCCAAGACTTGACTCAAATTAGTTCTGAACACAACACCATACGTGAGCACCTCACATAAGCATGTTGCAAAACCACAATAAAACAATATCAGCCATATCAACCAAAACGCACCAAAAACTTAGCAAATGAATACTGAGTAATCTTTCCAACAATGTAAAGTAAGTACGAATCATTGCAAGATAAAAGCAGAACCACTGCGATCAAGCTCCGAACCTTGCCAAAGCTAACCGGACCTTGAACCGGAGCTTACCAAAGCTAGCAAGACCTAGCGCCGGAGCTAACCAAAGCTAGTTGGACCTAAAGTCGGACCTTGATGATAAAGGTGTTTTGGTAGTATTCAAAACATTGATTCGCCATAGCCAATGTATTCATCACACATAGGTCTCACAATCTTCCCCTTAATGAATGCATTGGAAACACCATTTAAAATCTGAACATTGGCTTATTCACATGAAAAGTTTTGAAAACAATTTCTTCCCCTTTGTAAAACATAAATAAAATGAGAAAAATAAATTCTTCCCCTGAGAAGAATCGTGCCAAAAACAATTGTGAATATGTGCAATGTGTAATCAATTTCTCCCCCTTGCATACTTATCTTTTAAAAATTCACATATTAATTCTCCCCCTTTGACAATGTATTCAGCAAGGTTTAAAAGACAAATTTTAATTATTATGAGCATATTATAACATATACATATAAAAAAAAGCTCATCCAAGTCATACTATCAAGTAACTTACACTATCACATCAATGAAATACATAAAGTAGTGTAAGCCATGCTAGAGATCAAGTGTAATTTCCAATTTAGCAAGTCATGATCTCAAACTTAACTATTTTAAAACCTGAAAGCATGACACTGGTTGCTGCATTTTATTATTTTTAAAGCACAAATTTAGATCATATGATATGTGCAAGAGATTATATGCGCATCTGCCTTATTCTAACCAACCAAGCCAAGCCTATGTCATTTGACAATCAGAAGCTTAAGGACATGGTTTTAGTCATACACAACTTCTTCCAAGTTCATATCTAAGTGCAATGATAAGCCATCTCAAAAGAAGAAGTGCGATGCATGCATATTCTCTTGATCTTTTCTCAACTTATATTTGTTCATAAAAACTCAACATGTGAGTTGATTATTTGATTAATTCTTTATGATTAAAAGCACTTGTTAGCATGCAACAAGTTCAAAACAGCAAGAAAGTTCGATCATGACCAGATTTAGTGTAAATAATTATTCCAATTACTAGACTTTGCAAAAACTACAAAAGGTATAACACGAGTAATGTAGTAAGAACTTTCAGCATGTAAAAGGAATCACAAAGTCATATATGTATGAAATACTATGCTCATATTATTTTAAGTTTAGATTCACACATAGACTTCCCAAGTTTCAAAACTCCCCCTCAATTTAAGCGATGAGCATGCATAACCCCTATTTCACTACGAATGAAATAAAAACGAGTGAAATCCAAAGGTTTTGTAAAAATGTCAGCAAATTGTTGTTCAGTATCTACATGGTTAAGCACAATGTTTCCTTTTTCAACATTATCACGGAGAAACTGATACCTAATATCAATGTGCTTAGTTCTAGAATGTTGCACGGGGTTTTTAGCAATGCAAATGGCACTAGTGTTATCACAAAACAGTGGAACACTATCTAGATCAACCCCATCTTCCTTAAGTGTTTGAAAAATTCAAAGAATTTGTGAGCAAGCACTAGCAGCGACTACATATTCAGATTCAGATGTGGATTGTGCAACTGAGTTTTGTTTTCTAGAGGACCAAGCAACAAGTGAATTACCAAGAAAATGACAAGCACTCGAAGTACTTTTCCTATCAATCCTACAACCCCCAAAATCAGCATCGGAAAAAGCTTTCAAAGTAATGGTTAAGGAAGAAGGGAGAAAAATGCCAAATTCTTGAGTTTCATGTAAGTACCTGAGAATTCTTTTGAGGGCTTGACGATGTGAAGCACGTGGGGAGGCTTGAAACCGTGCACAAAGATATACGCTGAATTGTATGTCCGGTCTTGATGCCGTGAGGTACAAAAGTGATCCGATCATGCTTCTATATTCTTTTTGATCCACAGGTTCACCATCTTCATCAAGTTCAAGTGTTGTTGCTGTTCCCATTGGTGTCCAAAGAGGCTTACTTTTGTCCATGTTGAAGCGCCTTAGGAGGTCTTTTGTATACTTCGTTTGATGCACAAAGGTACCCTCCTTGGTTTGCTTGATTTGCAGCCCCAAAAAGTATGTGAGTTCTCCCATCATACTCATCTCAAATTCTGAACTCATCATAGCTGAAAACTTGGACACAAGATCATGAGAAGCACAACCAAAGATAATATCATACACATACACTTGAACGAATAATGAGTCATTGCCATGCTTAAGCACAAAAAAAGTTTTATCAACCTTGCCCATGGTAAACCCCTTTTCAAGTAAGAATGTTTTTAACCTATCATAACATGCTCTAGGGGCTTGTTTGAGACCGTACAAGGCTTTGGACAATTTGTAAACATGATTAGGAAAATCTGAATTTTCAAAACCAGGTGGTTGTTTGACATAAACCTCCTCGTCTATGTAGCCATGAAGAAAAGCACTTTTAACATGCATTTGATAAAGCTTAAAACCTTTACATGCAGAAAAAGCTAACAAAATTCTTATGGCTTCTAATCTAGCAACAAGAGCAAAAGTTTCATCGAAATCTAGACCTTCAACTTGAGTGAAACCTTGAGCAACCAATCTAGCCTTATTCCTAACCACAACCCCATCCTCACTTTGTTTATTTTTAAACACCCATTTAGTTCCAATTAAAGTGTGACCTTGAGGTGGAGGTACAAGTTTCCAAACATTATTTCTTTCAAAATTTTCTAACTCTTCTTGCATGGCAATAATCTAAGATTCATTAGTGAGTGTGTGTGATATATCTTTGGGTTCAAAAGAAGCAACAAAAGAAGAATGAGCATGAGTGTTTGGATCACAAAACCTGGACCTTGTGACTCGTTCGTGCAAGCTTCCAATAATTTGTTGTGGAGGATGACTTTTGAGAACCCGGAGGGGAGTGGACACTTCACAAGCTTCTTCTTCTTCATGTTCATCACAAATCGATGATCTTGTGACTTGAGGAGGATCTGGACCAGAAATGGCGGTCGTCGGTGCTAGCTGTGAATCAAAATCAGGAGCTGGAACAATGTCATTAGCTGCTGAATTTTCAGGCAGCAGCTCCACCTCTTCCTCATCTTCAACGAAAATGCTCTCCCCCTGTGGATATGGATCTGGACCTGCAATGTTTGAGCTAGTATCTGGGCTAGCTTCATCAAAAGACATCTCACAAGTCTCCACAATTTTGTTAGTGTCATGTAAAAGCACACGGTAGCCTCTAGTATGAGATGGATAACCAAGAAACATACCATCGGCAGATCTAGGTTCAAATTTATCAAGATTACCATGTTTCTTAACGAAGCATTTGCAACCAAAGAGCCGAAAGTGTGTAACACTAGGAATATGTCTAAAATGGAGCTCATATAGTCTTTTACCAAGCTTAGCATGCAAGAAAACACGATTTGAGACATAACAAGCAGTTGCAATTGCATCAGCCCAAAATTTCCTAGGAGTTTGATATTCATGAAGCATAGTCCTAGCCATCTCAACTAAGGTTCTATTCTTTCTCTCTACAACACCGTTTTTTGAGGTACATATGGTCAAGAAAATTGATGATCTATTCCATTATCAACACAAAAGTGATCAAAAGACTGATTTTTAAATTCGGTTCCGTTATCACTTCTAATTGCTTTTGAAGATCCTGGGTGATCAATTGATAATCTAAGAAATAAATTTCTAAAGTGACTAAAAGCTTCATTCTTAGATTCCATAAAGTAAACCCAAGAGTATCTAGAATAATAATCAACAATCACAAGAACATACCATTTACCCCCGAAGGATTGAATGCGTGAAGGTCCTACAGTGTCAAGGTGCAAAAGTTGACCCGGTTCAGTTGTCATGATCATTGTGAGAGGAGTATGTGAACCTGCAACCATGTTAGCATGTCTACAAGAAGTGCACACAATTTCTTTGCCCCCTTTATGCTTAGGCAACCCACGTATGCGATCAAGAGAACTAACATGTGTTAGATGATCGAAGCCTACGTGACCAAGTCTACGATACCAAAAATATAAGTCCTTTGAATCATTAGCAACTAGACACCTATGTTTAGAGGAAGACATATCAAAATCAGCTTTAAAAACTCTTGCAAACCGAGACATGTTAAAAATAAGCTCACTATTTGAATTTACAACTTTGCAGCAATTTTTAGTGATAATTATTTCCAGATTTTCATCTAGCAGTTGTGAAAACGAAAGCAAGTTGTATTTCACATTTTTAACAAGTGCCACATCCTTCAAAGTGTAGTGATTTTTTACTCTAACCGAACCCTTAGCAATTATAGGAGTTGAAGAATTATCAGCAAACGTAACATTCTCTACACGTGACACAAAAGAGAGGGAGGAGAACCATTCTTTGTTACCGGTCATGTGGCGTGAGCAACCTGAATCTACAATCCAAATGTTCTCCTTCCTGAAGCATGTAACCTATATATAGAAGAACAATACGTCGATGACTCAATACTGGGGTTAGTCAAAAGGTATTTAGGAATCCAGTACTGAGTCACACGACGTCCAGCAGGAATAACACGCGAAAGCTGAGACAAAACAACAGTTTTATGAGCCAAAGCTTGAGGATTTTTGTACCCAACTACTGACTGATGAGGTGTTACATGTGTAGCATGAAAAAAAGTAGGTTTGGGAGCAAACTTTGCATGTTTTTGACTCATTACAGCAGATTGCATGTTCCTATCATTCAGTTTAGCAAGTGCAGCAAATTTTGCATGAAAGTTATGAGATCTAGCAATCATTCTTTACTTTTTATGTTGTTTAGCTAGTCTATAACATAAATCTATGACATGACCATCTCTACCACAGTAGGTACAATGAAATTTAACTTTGTGTTCATGTCTAGATGAGCAAGCAACATTTTTATTTGAAACCGAATGAGACAACACACCTGCAGATTTGAAAACCACTTCTTTTTGTTTAGGAACTGTTTGAATCAAACCACTTCCTAATTAATTTACAATTTTAGGTGGATGTGCCTTAGCATGAGCATGAGAATCAAAACCTAAACCAGTTTTATCATTGCAAGACTTAGAATAATTCAGCAGCAAGTTTAGGTTCTTATTCCCATTACAAAACCGATCTAATGTCCTATGCATGTTATCAAGATTATTGGACAGATAAAGGCAATTTTCACATGAAGTTTTTCCTTTTAATTTGCAATTGGAAAAAAAATTAACTTCATGAGAACGTAAAGCATTGTTGAATATAGAAATTTCATTCATAGCATCTTGTAGTTTCTTATCAAGATCATCACAAGTAGAACAATGCAAATCAAATGTAGAACAGCTAGCATCTTTCAAGTTTTTATCATTAAGTGCAGCAAGCTCTCTATTCTTTTCAATTTCTAACTCAAGTTTATCAAGTGTGTGTAAAATCCCTCTTATTTCTAAATATGAAAATCAGTTATCAGTTAAATTCAAATTTAATTGGGTTCAAGATATGGTCATGTACATAAACTTGAACCTATTTAATTCTTTCTTCTTCTCATGTTTAAAATTTTATTAACATGGGGAATGGACTTCGCCAATAATATTAGATTAATTCTATTGACCTCTCTGCAAATTTTGGAATTATTTGAATGGAGATTGCTAGGTGAAATTAATGTGCAGTACCAAAGATATATTCAAATTAGTTACAAATTGAATATGCTACTGTACATTTGGCCCTATTAAAAATATTCAAATCTAAGGCTGTAAATATTTCCATGGCCTTCTAATATTCTAAATAGCTTCTCTGTAAAGTTTCAAGATTTTTGAAGCACGTCTTCCAATTATTCGGACACATACAGAGGGTTTAATCCTCGTCGATTTCGAATTTTAATGTTGCACTTAACCTGGTCCAAACCAACTCAAAATTTTTCCTAAGACCCTTTATGGTTCAAGAAGCTTTGCTTCAAAATTTGGGGATTTATGAACCTCAGTTACTATTTATTTCAATGATGTCATTGGAGAGGTTTGAATTCAAATTTGAATTTGAATTTGAAACAAACTGTGTCCAATTCAAAATCCGATTGCATATTTGGAGTCCTCATATTTTTCTTAGCCTGCCTGCAAATTTTGAGAATTTTTGAGCAATGTTTGAGGTGGAAATTTAAACAACAGAGAAGAGGGGGAGAGGAAGCAGTGGGGCCCGCATGTCAGCCAGTCAAACGAATTACCGCCTCAGCCTTTCTCTCCCTGCTCGGCACCGCGACGCCATGCACCAGCGCGACGGCACTAGCTGTCCCTCCTCCAGATCCCTACAAATATCACTCCCTGCTCCTCCTTATCACTTCTACGGTTGATTTTTCTTCCTCCCTCACGCTGAGCCAAAGCTCTACTCAATTTCGCTCCCGTGCGCAGTTTTCGACCGCCGGCGCCGCGCGGCCTTTGCTGGCCAACCGGAAGACTCTCTCGCTAAGCTCTCAACAGAAACATGATGCGCCACCCTCTTCTCTATCAACCGGTGAAACTTCGGTGATGTTTTCCTCAACCATCGACGATGATTTTGCAGTTCCGCCGGTGGACCTCGGGAGGGACTCACTGTCGTCTCTTCGTTCCACCATCGCGCCCCTGACTCAGGCCACCTCAGCTCTCGATCACAACAGCAAAGTGGTGCGCCTGGACACGCTCTGCACGACGGTGAAAGCCGTTTCTCATTTACGTGAGTATGGAGCAAATTATTAACGTTTTAATCTCGGCCAAAGCATATGAGCTCATGAGGTTTCCGTTTCAATTTGGTGTGCACACATAACTATTCTTCACAATTGCTTGAGAATAGTTTCTTCACTTCCTTGCGCACCCTCTCGAACTGGAATCATCAAAAATGATCAACCAGAGCTCTAGAATCATGAGTTCTTCCTTCCGCCATTGAAAAACCGCCCCTATCGCCATCGACGTTTGGTTGCCGGCCGTTAAACGACGATTGCACCTCCCTATCACCTCCCTCATGGCCCCAGGAGCGTTTCCTATCATTTGACGGTGAGTTTGAGCTAAGAAAGTCGGGTTTCCGACATCACCGGAACCCTAGCTCCGCCGCCGCCGTCGCCCACAGAGTTCTGGTCCTCCGTGGTCTTCACCGACCCCACCATCGTTTTCAGCACGTGATTTTAAGTTTAGGGGGTCAAAACAAGGCACTACAGTGGCCGAGAACTTGGTTCCGGCGAGGCTCGCCGAAGCGCGCCGCCGCTGTAGCCCCGGGCGCCGCCCGCGTCGCGAGGTTGACGATGACACCGCGGGTCCCGCGTGTCAGCGTCTGTTAGTCCCCCGTCGGATCAGGTGTGGCCACAGGATTTGTTGTGGCTACGCAGTTTTCTCTGTGGACCCCGTGTGGTGTGAATGCCACTGGTCCATTTTAAAACCGTGGGGCCCACTGTTTAATTCAAATTTTCCCATTGGAATTTAATTCCAGATTTGGCTCCAACTTAGAAAATCCACAACTCTGTATATTTATCCAAAAATCTTCAAACAAATTTTGTTTGAAAGAACTTCAGCTTTAGTTTCTGTTAGTACCAATTGGGATCTATGAAAACCAGTTTTCAATTATGTAGAATGCAATCTTTCCAAATACAAATAGATTTTTCCCAGCTGAACCTTCCACTGGAAAAATCCCCAAAATTCACATATAATACTTTGTCCTGTTCTTGGTTACCAGAAAACGTTTGGGAGCCATTGAACCTGTATAACCTAATCAAATTCCAAATTCCTTTCTGCTGTTCAGTTATAAAATAGAACTGTAACCAGGAATTTAATCAAATTTCTAAATTCAATTTCTCTTAGTATACTTGCTCTAAAAATCTCAAGTAAAATCCTGTATAACCCTTATGATCTTAACTTTCAATTTGTATAGTTAGTTTGGTATGAAAACCTGTATGACTTTCTGTACAATTCAATTGCCTTTTTCCTTCATTGAATTATTACAGATGTTCAGTTGCTTTGTTATGTCCCAAATTCGAAATGAACCTTGAGTTGGTCATATACTAGCTCCTATAAAAATTTCAGATTTATTAGACCTAATATCCTGGCCCAGATTCAATTCCCAATCTGAATGTCAATTGAAAAACTAAATTCAGTTCAAAGATAATTCCAGAAATTCCTAGCAACTTTAGAATTCAATATCTCTTTCACAGAAACTTAGAAAATTGTGAAACAAATTTTCCTAAAACCAGTGAGACCCCCTCTACATGTTACAACCACTGGTAGCCATGATAGGTCTCCAAAATTGCAACCAAAATTTAGAGAAGGTTATTTCTTACCATAATTTTTAGGAACAACAAACTTCTTTGACCATCTCCTCTTCTTTGCAAGATTCTCCCTTGTAGTTCCTAACATCTACCATAAAATACCAAAGCCAACTAAGATCATTCACTCACTATAACCATAGTTAGAAGCTTATGAACTATATATACATTTTAATTTACTAGCATTCATATATGCATATCTTGTAGTGATCGATATTGACGAGAAGTGTCACTTGGAGGAGAAGGCCAGGGTGTCCACTTGAAGTCCTTGGCGGAGTCTTCAAAGGAGGACCACTAACAATTGACATTTAATCGAGTCGCAAACTATGGCAAGACCCGGTTTGCATTTAAGAGCTTTTCAAAATTTTTCCAGTTTTATTCACTTACATTTTTAGTTGATATTGTACATTATGTATAAGGTGCTTGATACTCCACTTGCATACCCAGAAATCCTATGGGAGGGCTGAAAAGGTTACAGCTTGACATGTAGAACTGCCAATCCTAATGTTGCAGATATACCGGTAGAAGTCGAGTAGTTGGAATCTACTCGCGAGATAGGAATAACAGTTCATATGAGGGTGAAAGATGAAAGAACGGCTTATGAAATGAATACGAGACCGGGTAGGGGGAATAGGAGTCGACGAGATGGAGTCTCGGGCGCATAGCCCTGCCTGTGTCGCTTGAGGACCGTGCCGTATGCGGCACCGTTGGGCAAGCTTGAACTATACCGGTTGCATAATGGGATATGGGCCCAATAAACTGATGTAACTCCAAATTGTAGTGTGGAGACTCCTCGGTTGTCCTTGAATTGATATGCGAAGGCACAAAGGTGTAAATCTTCTAGCGGGCAACTTCAACGTGTTCGTGTAGGGGACCTTTTGCTCGGGATGAAGAGGTTTGTCAACATTGGGGTCTTGGGTGAAAGGTGGCCTTGTATAACGCGAAGAGGAGAGCACGTAGCTGTCTCCCACGCGGTTGTGCGTGTCGTGCAGTCCGGGTGTGTCCTGATTGCAATCATCGTCCCTCGCGGTTATTTGAGTACCACTTGTTCGTCGCTATAGTGACGTAGTAAATACTGAAGAAGCCAGAAGAATATGATGTATTGAATTATAATTGCCTTGCAACCTTGTGTGACTTATAGATAGCACAATTAAAAGTTTACAGTTTCCCCATACTTTAACTATAATAGCATTATGTGCTTTGGGCATGTCATATCATCGGCAAAATGTTTCTTGTCTAATTGTGGAGTCTATGATGTGTCGTGACTAAGGAATGTCATTTGCTACTTAAAATAGGATTATAAGGATCCACTGATAGGTGAGTCCTTTACGCTATTCCTTACCTATGCTTAGTATTCACCCCTGCATATGTCTAGTGAGATGGGTTAGTCTTGCTGAGCCTTATGCTCGCGTTTGCAGTTAACGAGTTTTTGCAGGTTATACCATTGATGAAGGGCCTAACGATGACGCCTTACCCCTTTAGGGTTTATGGCTGAGTGGAAGCCCTGCACGCCACCGATATCTGTGAGTGCTGCTAGTGTAAAGCGTCCGAGGGCATGGACAGCTTTACTCATGCATAGCTAGTGCTGAGAGCGTAGTATGATGTATAGACTTCTTTCCTACATTATATATTGTAAAAATTCTGCTGTGTTTATAAATCAATGACTTAGTATTGTATTTTATTCTTGTTCTTTTCTTGTATACTGTTGGGTGTCGGATCGCACGACACCACCCAATGAGATCCTTGGATGTCAGGATTCCGGTCCCCACAGGCATGGTATCGGAGCATCATTGGGAACAGTGTGCTTGAAAAGAGCATATTTTAAAAACTTAGGATGATATGAGTGAGGAATTAGCTATATGCCCATATAAGGATTATTATTAGTATATGATATAAAGGTGGTAAATTAACTATGTGTTATTATATTCTGTAATGACGCTCCGACGTCAGGTAAGAGGTAAGGTACGCCACCGCAAGCGGATCAATTGCGGTAAGCTCACCATGCGAGCGGTAGCATGGAAGTCTTTCCGTGGCTTGGCATGGAAATGTTAATAGGAGTCTCTAAAACTTTCCATATTTCTGAGAACCTATAACACACGGTACTCCAGCGTGCTTCAAAGTTAGTGGGAGCCCCCGTCGGATGGTGTATAACCTAATAGTATGCATCTCTAGAACTATTCATATTCTATGGGAGCATGCGAAACACGTATGCCTGAGCGTGTATAAGCAGGTTCGCACGGGATTCTTTGCTATACAGACGTAGTACAACCATGTACCTCGAGACATGACATCGCTCGAGGGCGACTCACACCAGAGTCGTATGCATTTACTTTCATATATATTATTGTGATTGCCTTTATGTTTCCCCATGCCACCCTTGAGGTGTGAAGGTGTGAAAGGGTATTGTTTGTCTTCTGCAGCACTAACTACGGTAGCGACCCGTGTAGAACAAGTTTGCGAGGGAACGATAATAGGGCCACATATAGACGTAGCCGGATATAACGGTTAGATTTTTCATTAGGTGAGGCACGTAGTACCGTTGTATCACATTTGATACATTGACCATCCCCCACGATAAAATGGATGCATTGTGTTTTAATGTCCAACTACCAGTTGCTGGTAGGTTTTGGACATCACAAAGTGAATTTCAATCATAACTAGTGAAGAAGCAAGGTTCTTTATTTCTGGCAGAAGTTTGCTCAACTTCGCCAGGTTGAAACCTTGATTATTTTACAGAAAACATAGGCTTATGCTATATGGATGGAAGGATCATCCAGTCCAGTACAAAGTTTATTTTGGTCATTAGGACTGAAAAAGATCCTACCTTGGTGTAAACTGAACTCAACAATAACTACTACAAATGTCTTACCCAACTACACAGTCTCTGTATTTTCACCATAATTTCTTGTAGAAAAATCTTCTGCCCTATTGTGATACATATCTGGAGAGGGTAGAAGCATAACTACAACTTTGTAAATTGAAGTATTTTTTAATTCTACACTGAACCAATCTAAATTCCAGGTTGAAACTGGTACACTGCAGAGCTGCTGGCAGAGAACCAGTCAGCTTATCTGTCAACTTTAGACAGTCATATCTTAAAACTTGACATAGTCATATATATACATTTATGGAAAGCCTAGGAGGTCCTCTATCAACTTCCTATTGAAGTCCTGCTCTGAATCTTTCATTATAAGAGCCCAATTCCAATTGTCGCAAACGCTGTGCTGGCAGTCCAGAACCAGAAAACATTTGTGCATAATTTGGAATTTGTGCGCTTTGACCTGTATAACGACTTCGTAAGCCTGAACCAATTTATTTCTGGAATGTTAACATGATTTGGTACCATGTTTATTTTGTCATTACAGATATTTTTTTGATATACCTGTATAAACTGTGGACAAAAAACCCACATATACAGGGGAGGTTCTGTCAAAATTTCCAGGAAATTTTAGTCAACTTCAAACCTCTATAACTTTTAATCCAGAGCTCACCTGGAGGTGTTCAAGTACAATATGGAAAGTTTATGAAGTGCTATAAACTTTTGTATTCAACTAAAATCCTATTCCTGCCATTTACTGGGAGCAAATTTCGAATTTATACAGGATGGTCCGCTGGAACAGAACTGAAGTTCATATTCCAGATTTGAACTGTCTTGTAACCATTAATCAAGCTTCTATATCTTCCATTCCAGAATTGCTATGGGGACAAAGTAATACATTCTGGAAAGATTTTTGAATGTATTACAACTTTGTAGTTGTACTCCAGACCACATTTTTGCGTTTAATTGTGAGAAATATTTACATTTCTACAGACTGGTCTGATGGACTAGAAACTGGACAGCATATGGACAGCATACCAGTATGCGATGTTACCAACTCAAATCATTTTAGTTTCACCTTCTTATGTCACTCATCATGTCTAGGGGTTATTACTCCACATGATTGATTAACGTAAAGTTGAAACACCATGTTAAGTAATTGGTGGGCAATATCACTTATTTGGGTCTAGTTCAATGTTCTAATCTTTATTTACATCTCGCCTACTGCATTGTAAAGTGATGCAAATTACGGTCTTTATCATGATTCCAGTTGGTATTGCAACTTTGGATCTTAACCGTAATGCTCACTCTTGCAGCATGGATCACACTCATTTTGAGGGTGAACCGGGTATTTCTGCTCGTGGTGGTGATGACTCAACCCTACCACAAGTGCCATCATCACCCGGATTGGCAGAAGTCTTAGCAAGGATGGCCGAGTCTCTGCAGACGTTGGTACAGCGGAGTGTACAACCTAAGGCTCGACCACTTGATCAACCTCAAGTCACATATCTGGATTTCTTGGCAACTCAACCACCAGTTTTCACAGGAGCCTTGGAACCATTGGAGTCGGGTCATTGGCCCCGTGTGATTGAAGCCAAGTTTGAGTTACTCCAGTGTGACGAATATCAGAAGGCTTTATTCACCGCTCAACAACTTCACGGATCCGCAGGAGCTTGGTGGTATGAATATCTCAACACTCTCCCTGATGGTCATCGTGTGACCTGGCCAGAGCTCCGTGATGCTTTCCATGCACGTCACATATCTTATGGGATGATTAAAACCAAGTTGGAGGAATTTGTGGAGTTAAAGCAAGGAGAAATGAGTGCTTATGAGTACTCCAAGGCATTCAATCATTTGGCTCAATATGCGCCTGAGTATGTGAATACCGAAGCGTTGAAGTGTGGTTGTTTCTTTCAAGGACTGAACGTCAAGCTTCGAGCTCGACTGGTGTTATTCAATAATGGAGGCTACAATGACTTGGTTGATGCCGCTATTGTTCAGGAGGATGCAACTCTTCGCTATCAGGCGGAGAAGAGGAAGAGGAAGGCATCACAGGATATTATTAGTGATGTTCCTCAGGAGGATCGGTCGGTGTATTGCTTACCGTCCGGTCAAGATCTATGGTCAAGTGAGCAACCAAAATAGATTTGGTATCATTCCTATCCAGTGGAGACTTTACTTGCACCTCAACAAAGCGTGCAAGTGTGTCCTAGTTCTCCACCGCAACAGTATGATCTCACTCTTGCAGCCCCATCTCTGCAAGATGTGCATATTGTCAGTCCACCCAAATTCAGTGGAAATCAGAGGATGCATTTTGCATGGGAACATCGCAAGGCAGAACATGGCTGTGTCCAATTGTCCTTTTCCAAAAAGTCTGATCAGCACCATAAACTTAAAAAGAAAACCTCATCGAAGTCTGTCAGTGTTAATTATGCAGCGATTGAGAACATCCCAGAAGCAGAACCTGTTTTAGCAGGCATGTTTACTTTACATGATAAACTAGTAGTCGTTCTGTTTGACTCTGGAGCTACTCATAACTTTGTGAGCAAGTCTTTTGTGCTAAAACATCAAGTGCCAATTGTTACCGTCTCACATCCTTTTCGTATTAGTTCATCTGGAGGCAATATTTCAGCTAATGAGGTTGTTTCTCGAGCACCTCTGTGCATGGGTGGAAGTATCTATATGGTGAACCTCATCATCTTAGAAGGTCAGCAGACTGACCTCATCTTGGGGATGTCATGGTTGACACATCATGGAGCTATCTTTGATATCAGCTCGCGGACTATCCAACTGAGTTCTCAAGTCCATGGTTGCAACACTTTGAATCTTTTGGATACCGCACCAAGAGTCTCAACAGTGCATCACACAAGTGCCATGAAACTTGGGGATATCCCACTGGTGTGTGAATATCCAGACATGTTTCCGTATGATCTTCCCGGCATGCCACCAGAACATGACGTTGAGTTCAAAATTGAACTGGCGCCAAAAACCATGCCAATCTCAAGGAAGCCGTATAGGATGGCATCGAAGGAACTTGCGGAATTGAAGGGGCCGCTGAATGACTTATTGAGCAAGGGTTTTATTCGCCCAAGTCCATCACCTTGGGGCTGTTCCACGTTGTTTGTGAAGAAGAAGGATGAGACTTTGAGGTTATGTGTGGACTATCGTCCACTGAATGCTGTCACCATCAAGAACAAGTATCCACTACCACACATTGATATCTTATTCGATCGACCATTGGGTGCTAAGGTATTCTCGAAGATGGACCTTCATTCAGGTTATCATCAGATTAAGACTTGACCTGAGGACATTCCAAAAACCACATTCTCGACGAGGTATGGGCTGTATGAGTATCTTGTCATGTCCTTTGGGTTGACCAATGCACTGGCTCACTTCATGTATCTCATGAATTTAGTGTTTATGCCGGAGTTGGACAAGTTTTTCGTGGTCTTCATCGATGACATCCTTGTGTATTCTAAATCTAAAGAGGAACATGCCAAACACTTGCATATTGTGCTGCAACGATTAAGGGATCACAAACTGTATGCAAAGTTCACCAAGTGTGAGTTTTAGATGAACCAAGTGCCATTTCTAGGGCACATCATCTCGGATGCTGGTATTGCAGTTGATCCAAGCAAAATTGTACAAGTCCTGAAGTGGAAATCTCCCAAGTCCGTACATGAAGTTCGCAGTTTCCTTGGCTTGGCTGGCTATTATCGGAGGTTCATTCTGAGTTTCTCAAAGATATCTAAACCAATGACGGAACTATTGAAGAAGGGGACGAAGTATGTATGGACTAAAGAATGTGAAGAAGCATTTCAAGCCTTGGTGAAACACCTCACCACAACACCAGTGTTGGCTCAGCCAGACACAACCAAACCATTTGACGTTTATTGTGATGCATATGGGATTGGTTTGGGTTGTGTGTTGATGCAAGATAGGAGGGTGATCGCTTATGGATCAGAACAACTTCAGAATCTTGAACGACATTATCCGACTCATGATCTTGAGCTCGCTGTCGTGGTGCTCGCATTGAAGATGTGGATGCACTATCTATTAGGCAATCTAGTGCATCTCTACACTGACCACAAGAGTTTAAAATACATCTTCACCATGAAGGACTTGAATATGTGACAACGAAGATAGTTGGAGTTAATCAAAGACTATGAGATTGAGATCCACTACCAACCTGGCAAAGCAAATGTGGTTGCAGATGCGTTGAGCCGCAAGTCTCATGTCAATCATCCGTCAATCACTTTAATGGAAGAGGATGAGCCGAATTTATACTTGGTTCCATATGGAGCGCTTTACAATCTGGCTCCCATTCCTACCATCAGGGAACATATTGTAGAGGCTCAGAAGGAAGACAAGGGAATGTCGCACATTCAGCAAAGAATGAAGAAGGGGGAGGTGAAATGTTTTCGATGTGATGATCACGGTACTATTTGGTTTAAAGATCGTATAGTCGTACCCCATGACATGGAGCTCCGAAAGAAGATCTTGGATGAAGCAAACTTATCCAAGTACTCTATTCATCCGGGTAGCAACAAGATGTACCAAGATCTGAAGAAGAAATTCTGGTGGTCCCGGATGAAGCGAGAGATAGCAAAGTATGTATACGAATGTGATACATGTCGGCGAGTGAAAGCCAACAATTTGAGGCAAGACGGACAGTTGCAACCCTTGAACATACCGGCATGGAAGTGGGAAGACATCAGCATGGATTTCATTGTAGGGTTATCTCTCACTTTCAGTAAGCATTATTTGATTTGGGTGATAGTTGATCGGTTGACCAAATCAACTCATTTTATCCCTGCCAACACCAACTATCGTGCCCCCAAGTATCCAGAGTTGTATATCACAAGGAGCATGTGCTTACATGGAGTGCCCCGCACTATTATTTTAGATCGTGGAGCCTTATTTGTTCCTTGATTTTGGAAGCAGCTCCATGCATCATTTGGTACCAAGTTGATTCAAAGCTCTTCTTATCCCGCAGACTAATGGTCAGACGGAGCGAGTAAATCAAGTCCTTGAGGACATGCGATGAGCTTGTGCCATCCACCATGGTAAAAATTGGGATGATCATCTACCATTAGCGGAGTTTTCATGCAACAATGGATATCAAGCTAGTATCCAAATGGCGCCATATGAAGCTCTCTATGGCAGGAAGTGCCGCACACCATTGAATTGGTGTGAGTTTGGTGAAAGAGTGATATATGGCATTGATCTTGTCAATGAAGCTGTAGAACGAGTGCGAGTGATCCAAGACAATCTCAAGGCTACTCAATCTCGACAAAAGAGCTATGCGGATAAACGACGTCGACCTCTTCACTTCGACACCGGAGATCACGTTTACCTCCGGGTATCTCCAATGAAAGGGATTCATCGCTTCGGAGTAAAAGGGAAATTAGCTCCACATTTCATTGGGCTATTCGCAGTGATTGAAAAATGCGGACCTGTGTCCTATCGATTGGAGTTACCGGCATCTCTCTCTGGAATTCACAATGTATTCCACATATCTCAGTTGCGGAAGTGTCTCAAATCCCCAGCTGAAGTCCGCACGGAATATCTTGAAGCTCTACAACCTGATCTCACTTATTCTGAGCATCCGGTAAAGATAATCGATGAGAAGACTCGCACCACAAGAAGCCGCACCTTGCATTTCTACAAGGTCTTGTGGGGCAACTATACCGCTGATGAAGCGACTTGGGAAAGCGAGGATTTTCTTAGATCGAACTATCCATACTTGTTAGCAGCATATGTTCATTAGATCTTTTTCTTTTATCCTTCCTACACTAATCTCGAGACGAGATTCTTTTAAGGGGGGAGGAATGTAAAATCCCACTTATTTCTAAATATGAAAATCAGTTATCAGTTAAATTCGAATTTAATTGGGTTCAAGATATGGTCATGTACATAAACTTGAACCTATTCAATTCTTTCTTCTTCTCATGTTTAAAATTTTATTAACATGGGGAATGGACTTCACCAATAATCTTAGATTAATTCTATTGACCTCTCTGCAAATTTTGGAATTATTTGAATGGAGATTGCTAGGTCAAATTAATATGCAGTACCAAAGATATATTCAAATTAGTTACAAATTGAATATGCTACTGTACATTTGGCCCTGTCAAAAATATTCAAATCTAAGGCTGTAAATTTTTCCATGGCCTTCTAATATTCTAAATAGCTACTCTGTAAAGTTTCAAGATTTTTGAAGAACGTCTTCCAATTATTTGGACACATACAGAGGGTTTAATCCTCGTCGATTTCGAATTTGAACGTTGCACTTAACCTGGTCCAAACCAACTCAAAATTTTTCCTAAGACCCTTTATGGTTCAAGAAGCTTTGCTTCAAAATTTGGGGATTTATGAACCTCAGTTACTATTTGTTTCAATGATGTCATTGGAGAGGTTTGAATTCAAATTTAAATTTGAATTTGAAACAAACTGTATCCAATTCGAAATCTGATTGCAGATTTTGATTCATCATATTTTTCTTAGCCTGCCTGCAAATTTTGAGAATTTTTGAGGAATGTTTGAGGTAGAATTTTAAACAACAGAGAAGAGGGAGAGAGGAAGCAGTGGGGCCCGCATGCCAGCCAGTCAAACGAATTACCGCCTCAGCCTTTCTCTCCCTGCTCGGCACCGCGATGGCATGCACCAGTGCGACGTCGCTAGCTGTCCCTCCTCCAGATCCCTACAAATATCGCTCCCTGCTCCTCCTTGTCACTTCTACGGTTGATTTTTCTTCCACCCTCACGCTGAGCCGAAGCTCTGCTCAATTTCGCTCCCGTGCGCAGTTTCCGACCGCCAGCACCGCGCGACCGTTGCCGGCCAACCGGAAGACTCTCTCGCTAAGCTCTCAACAGAAACGTGATGTGCCACCCTCTTCTCTATCAACCGGTGAAACTTCGGTGATGTTTTCCTCAACCATCGACGATGATTCTCCAGTTCCGCCGGTGGACCTCGGGAGGGACTCACCGTCGCCTCTCTGTTCCACCGTCGCGCTCCCGACTCAGGCCACCTCAGCTCTCGACCACAACAGCAAAGTGGTGCGCCTGGACACGCTGTGCACGACGTTGAAATCCGTTTCTCATTTACATGAGTATCGAGCAAATTATTAACGTTTTAATCTCGGCCGAAGCATAGAGCTCATGAGGTTTCCGTTTCAATTCGGTGTGCACACATAATTATTCTTCACAATTGCTTGAGAATAGTTTCTTCACCTCCTTGCGCACCCTCTCGAACTAGAATCATCAAAAATGATCAACCAGAGCTCTAGAATCATGAGTTCTTCCTTCCGCCATTGAAAAACCGCCCCTGTCGCCGTCGACGTTTGTTTGCCGGCCGTTAAACGATGATTGCACCTCCCTATCACCTCCCTCATGGTCCCAGGAGCGTTTCCTATTATTTGATGGCGAGTTTGATGTAAGAAAGTCAGGTTTCCAACATCACCGGAACCCTAGCTCCGCCGCCGTTGTCGCCCATAGAGTTCCAGTCCTCCGTGGTCTTCACCGACCCCACCATCGTGTTCAGCGCGTGATTTTAAGTTTAGGGGGTCAAAACCAGGCACTACAGTGGCCGGGAACTTGGCTCCGGCAAGGTTCGCCGGAGCGCGCCACCGCTGTAGCCCCGGGCGCCGCTCGCGTCGCGAGGTTGACGGTGACACCGTGGGTCCCGCGTGTCAGCGTCTGTTAGTCCCCCGTCGGGTCAGGTGTGGCCACGGGATTTGTTGTGGCTACGCGGTTTTCACTGTGGCCCCCGTGTGGTGTGAATGCCACTGGTCCATTTTAAAACCGTGGGGCCCACTCTGTAATTCAAATTTTCCCATTGGAATTTAATTCCAGATTTGGCTCCAACTTAGAAAATCCACAACTCTCTGTATATTTATCCAAAAATCTTAAAACAAATTTTGTTTGAAAGCCCTTGAGCTCTAGTTTCTGTTAGTACCAATTGGGATCTATGAAAACCAGTTTTCAATTCTGTAGAATGCAATCTTTCCAAATACAAATAGATTTTTCCCAGCTGAACCTTCCACTGGAAAAATCCCCAAAATTCACATAAAATACTTTGTCCTGTTCTTGGTTACCAGAAAACGTTTGGGAGCCATTGAACCTGTATAACCTAATAGCCCTGCCTGTGTCGCTTGAGGATTGTGCCGTATGCGGCACCGTTGGACAAGCTTGAACTGTACCGGTTGCATAATGGGATATGGGCCCAATAAACTGATGTAACTCCATAGTGTAGCGTGGAGACTCCTCGGTTATCCTTGAATTGAGATGCAAAGGCACAAAGGTGTAAATCTTCTAGCGGGCAACTTCGACGTGTCCGTGTAGGGGACCTTTTGCTCGGGATGAAGAGGTTTGTCGACATTGGAGTCTTGGGTGAAAGCTGGCCGCGTATAACATGGGGAGGAGAGCATGTAGGTGTCTCCCATGCGGGTGTGCGTGTCATGCAGTCCGGGTGTGTCCTGATTGCAATCACCATCCCTCGCGGTTATTTGAGTACCACTTGTCCGTCGCTGTCGTGACGTAGTAAATACTGAAGAAGCCAGAAGAATATGATGTATTGAATTATAATTGCCTTGCAAACTTTAGTGGCTTATAGATAGCACAATTAAAAGTTTATAGTTTCCCCATACTTTAACTGTAATAGCATTATGTGCTTTGGGCATGTCATATCATCGGCAAAGCGTTTCTTGTCTGATTGTGGAGTCTATGATGTGCCGTGACTAAAGAATGTCATTTGCTACTTAAAACAGGATTATAAGGATCCACTGATAGGCAAGTCCTTTATGCTATTCCTTACTTATGCTTAGTATTCACCCCTGCATATGTCTAGTGAGACGGGTCAGTCTTGCTGAGCCTTATGCTCACATTTGCAGTTAATGACTTTTCCAGGTTATACCATTGATGAAGGGCCTAACAACGACGCCTTACCCCTTTAGGGTTTACAGCTTAGTGGAAGCCCTGCACGCTGTCGATATCTGTGAGTGCTACTAGTGTAAAGCGTACGAGGGCATGGACAGCTTTACTCATGCATAGCTAGTGCTGAGAGCGTAGTATGATGTATAGACTTTTTTCCTACGTTATATATTGTAAAACTTCCGCTGTGTTTATAAATCAAAGACTTAGTATTGTATTTTATTCTCGTTCTGTTCTTGTATACTGTTGGGTGTCGCATCGCACGAAACCATCCAATGAGATCCTTGGATGTCGGGATTCCAGTCCCCAGAGTGTGGAGGTGTGCGCACTTCTTAATGAGGACAATTGTTAATATATTAAATCACATGAGGGACATGCATCATCACTAGGAATCAAAGTTTTAATTGGTTGATTTCAGATTCTAGTGATTCAATTTTAGCAGCACTATCCCTAAGCTTTTTGTCCTTTTTCTTAACTATAATAGTGGCACAAGAAATAACATCACACATTTCTTCGCAAGTAGGACATACCTCTTCATTGTCGCTGTTGTGTTCTGCATCCTCCATACTTGATCTTGATTTGCCCGCCATGAAGCACAAGTTTGCCAAATCATCTTCATCTTCGTCACTTCCAATGTCCACATCGCTTGAGCCAAGTTCTTGAAGTGAGGAGATAAAATTGCTCACCAATTGACGTCCTGTAAAACCCTTCTTTTTCTTCTTATAGTTTGCAGAGGAGTGTTTTGTCCTTGTTTGCTTTTCATCCTGGGAAGTAGGACCTGAAAGGTTAGGACAATCTGAACAAAAATGTCTTGTCTTACCACATTCAAAACATCATTGAGGTCCAAAGCTTCCTCTCCTTCTAGTTCTAACATTTTGCAATGCTTTTGAGAACCTAGTAGAGAGAAGTACTAGCTCCTCCTCTGGAAATTCCTCAATCTGTTCAAGGGTTAGAGAGGACAACAAAGCAAGTGTACCACAAGATGAAGATTGACTGGAGCTAGGCATGTCACATTGAGAAACAGAAGCAATAGACTTGTTGGGGTTCTTACGTGATATTATGGAAATTTCATGAGTTTTTAACTTGGAATATAGCACATCTAAAGTAAGTGTACTCATGACAGTAGATTCATGAATAGATGTGACTTTCATCTCCCAAATTGACATATCTAATGCACTTAACAATTGCCTAGCATTTTTAGCATCTGAAAAATTAACATTGACAATACGCAAGTTGCTAAGAATTTTATTAAAGCAAGCAAAAAGGTCATCAATAGACTCACCGGGTTGCATCTCGAAGCGCATGTATTCTTTATTGAACATGTCTTGCCTTACCTCCTTGATCATGTTGGATCCTTCGTGGTAGTCACAAAGTTCTTTCCACACATCGTATGCAGATCGGAGGTGTGCAACACGGTTGAAGTCGCTTTGAGTTAATCGTTGTATGATCAAGTTCCGAGCCTTGTTGTTGTTGTCAACATCTCTCAGATTTGTAGCTCTAACTTGATCATTTGACGGCACTTCGTAAGGCTTGTATACATTCTCCCATATCGCGAAGCCTTGAGCCTGGATGAAGGCTTCCATACGTGCCTTCCAAACCTGAAAATCAATACCACTAAACACACAAGGTTTGGCGGAGTATTTCTCCATGATGATTAGTCAAAAACATGTGCAAATCACAAAGATTAGAGCACTATGGCTCTGATACCAATTTTAGGATCGAAGAGCACATGAAAAGCTACCAGAGGGGGGTTGAATGGAAGATTTAAAAAATCATACGCAGCGGAAACAATTAAATCCCAACCCCTTTGGCAAAAAATGATCTGTTAAAGAAATCGTGTGTGAGACTAATATAAACGTTTTTCACCTTGAAAAATTGATATATATCAGAGAGAATCATGTCACAAAGACAACACATCAAGAATCACTCAAATCCGTCGAGAGAAACTCAAGTTACGATTGAAAGATCGAACAAAGATCAATTTGTCCTACCCGAGAAAAACAATTCTGTAACGCTACAAAGAAACTCATGTAGATCAAAAACTACAAATACAATGACCGTGAAATTTTGACATATGATAGATAATCAAGTTGTGAAGACAACCCAAAAAAATCACGTCAATTGTATTTGTAAAACTCGAGTTATGATAAAACCACCAAATAAAGGTAGTTCTATGCAGAAAACTCGACGAGAAAAACTTGTCTGGAACAAGTCAGACGAACAAGGCACAAAAGTTCCTTTCAACTACGAATTTTATTCAATAGAACACAAGAGGAACAGCCCCAAAGTTGTCTCCCACGAGCTCTGGCCTCCCTTGCTTATATAACCAGCCCTTAGGACAACCTAATCTCAACTAGGACTATAATCCTACTCAGTTCACGAATCGAAACTTTCCATTACTGCTCAAGGCTCTTCTATACGCAGATAGAAGCAATCTTAAGACTTCCAAACACCTTAGGAACATATCCCACATTCCTAAAACAGCTCAAATTCTTGACCCACATGAAATCCTATCATAACCAACTCAAAACATTCCATATTTGAGTCACACACGACTCAGCCACAGCCTGAGTCTATAACCTAGTCGGTTGGACCTTTCCGACCAATTTTTACGTCCACATCTCTTCATCACACCTCAGAACCATGTAGCCATGTACATGCACTCCTTGCATATGTGCAAAAATCTTCAAACAATGTCTATGATACCTTCATAGGCACTGTTCTTGATTCAAACATGCTGCGCAATCTCCCGATCAACTCAACCACAATTCCTCCCGAACTTGGTTGTTGAACCTCATCTTCTCCCTAAGACTAGTTCAATGGATCCCGTCACCAGCCATGTCTTGAACTCAAGCAACACATGCATATGAATAAACAACCAATCCGTACGATTCCAAGTCCACGACTTGACTCAAATTAGTTCCAAACACAACACCTTACGTGAGCACCTCACATAAGCATGTTGCAAAACCACAATAAAACGATATCATCCATATCAACCAAAATGCACCAAAAACTTAGCAAATGAATACTAAGCAATCTTTTCAACAACGTAAAGCAAGTACGAATCATTGCAAGATAAAAGCAGAACCACTGCAATCAAGCTCCGAACCTTGCCAAAGCTAACCAAACCTTGAACCGGAGCTTACCAAAGCTAGCAGCACCTAGCACCGGAGCTAACCAAAGCTAGTCGGACCTAGAGTCGAACCTTGATGATAAAGGTGTTTTGGTAGTATTCAAAACATTTATTCGCCATAGCCAATGTATTCAGCACACATAGGTCTCACAGGCTACTCCGTGTTGTTGAGTGGAATACGATGCTGAAAATTCATGTTTTATCCCTTCTTCGTCTAGGTACTCCTCAACTTGGGCGTTCTTGAATTCCGTGCCATTGTCACTTCGTATGTTCTTGATCTTCAACGAAAATTCATTTTGGGCACGCTTGAAAAACTTCTTGAGGGTTCCTTGAGTTTCTGTCTTATCATGCAAAAAGAAAACCCATGTGAAGCGTGAAAAATCATAAACAATTACTAAACCATATTTGTTACCGCCAATGCTTATGTAAGCAATTGGACCAAATAGATCCATGTGAAGTAGCTCGAGTGGTCTCAATTTTGTCATGACATTCTTTGCGAGATGGGGTGCTACTACTTGCTTCCTGGCTTGGCAGCGCTACAAGGCCCGTCTTTCTCAAACACAACATCCTTCAAACCTCGAATGTGATCACCCTTAAATAGTTTTTGAAGATTCCTCATACCAACATGTGCTAGCCGTCTATGCCACAACCAAACCATATTGGTCTTTGCAATCAAGCATGTGTAAAGTTCGGCTTTATCTTTGTTGAAGTCAACAAGATAAAGCTTTCCCTTTAACACACCCTTGAATGCAATCGAGTCATCACTCCTTCTAGAGACGGTCAAACCCTCATTAGTGAACAAGCAATTATAACCCTTGTCACATAATTGAGATATGGACAGGAGGTTATAATCTAAGGAACCGACATGTAAAACATGAGAAAGAGTGTGTTGAGGCGAAATCGCAAATTTATCGGTACCGGGCACCCTTCTTTGACCTTTGTCTCCAAAATAGATGCCTTCACTTGGATCTTCATTTTCTTCATATTCAACAAACATCCTTCTTTCTCTGATCATGTGGTTGGTGCATCCACTATCTAGCACCCATTTCGATCCACCGGAGGAATATGCCTGCAAGAACAAATCACGCCTTGGTCTTAGGTACCCAACCTTGCTTGGGTCCTTTGAGGTTAGTCACAAGTGATTTGGGCACCCACACATGAGACTTGGTGTTCCCATGGCGTGGCCCAACATGTTTAGCATAAACTCTACCAAGATTACTTTTCATGAGAACATATGATGCGACAAAGGTTCTAAACATTAGTTGTTGTTCATATGTGTTAACATTTTTGGACTTATCAACATTATTAGGCTTTCTAGCTTGAGAGGAATTTCCCTTGACAAAAGCAATGTGTTCCTTGTTATTCTTGTGGCTTCTAGCATTTTGCTTTTCACCATAAGAATACCCAATGCCATATTTGACATTAGGAGGTCTTGTGGCCAAGTATGCACTGTGTGCATACTTGACCTTCTCCTTGTCAAATATGCCACTTCGGGAAGGATGCTTGTCCTTTGTCAAGTTTGACTTCTCCTTCAAGTTAGTGTCAATTTTAGCACATACACAAGTAATAGTAGTTTCAGATTTTAAGTGTTGAGAAGGTGAGCTTGAAGAGGATGAAGGGTCACTTTGCTTGAGTGACTCAACTTGTACCTCAAGGATCTTGTTGAATTTGGTTAAGTTAGCAAGTTCATACTTGATGATTACATTTGAGTCGCTTAACATCAAGCAAGCTTCCTTGCTTGAAGCTAACTCAAGTTCTAGTGACTTGCTTCGCTCCTTTTCATGTTCAAGGAGCCGCGATAGTGCGAGAAGACGCTCAACGCGAGGTCGTTTCTGATAAGAGGAAACGGAGTGTTACATCGAGCAACAGCAGTGGTGGTCCACAGAAGTACCGTTTGGTGTATCGCTCACCATCCGAACAGCGATGGCAGCCACCTGCATGACCACATCAGTTCCGCGGTCGTTCCTTCAATACGCCGCATTTCTTCCACCGCAGCAGCAGCAGCAGCAGCAAAGGATGGTTCCGCGTGCGTATCCACCTCCACCACATGCACCGGGATTCCGTCCGCAGCTTGGAGGGAACCCGACACAATACACGTGCCATATGTGTGGCCGTGTTGGGCATTTTGCGAGGGACTGCCCCGAGCAGTGACAGAGCAGCGGACAAGCACCATATCAGGGTGCAGCTCAACCCTGCAACCAGCCCAAGAAACCAGCACCAAAACCCGGCAACATCCACCACATAGCTATCGAAGACGTGCCGAAAGGCGAATCCGTCCTCGCGGGTATGTTTTCTCTACTCCAAAATCCCATAGTCACATTATTTGACTCTGGTGCCACCCATAATTTCATTAGCCAATAATATTTCATCAAATATCAATTACTAATCATTTTCACAAAATGTCCATATTTGTTTTGCTCTGCAGGTGGGAAAGTAGCAGCTGATTGGATGGTCTATTGAGCACCACTTGAGATGGGTGGGAATCTATATCCGACTTCTCTAATTATATTAGGGAGTCAGAAGCTCGATGTCATCTTAGGAATGTCATGGCTACACCACCATGGTGCTGTTCTCGACATCATTCCATGTGTGGTCCATTTAAACTCTCCACTACATGAACCACACACTCTCATTATAGACCGCCTTATCCAAGAAATTCCAGCCACATACAACACGGAAGACACAAATCTTGAGGACATTCATGTGGTTTGTGAATATCCGGACGTGTTTCCCAATGACATTTCGGGTATGCCACCGGATAGGGACATCGTGTTCAAGATTGAACTTATTACGGGAACCACACCTATTTCTCGACGGCCGTATAAGATGGCACCAAATGAGTTGCTGGAATTAAAAGAGCATTTGAAGGACCTGCTAGACAAAGGTCTAATACACCCAAGTTCATCACCTTGGGGCTGCTCCGCATTGTTTGTGAATAAGAAGGACAAGACATTACGTCTATGTGTGGACTATCATCCACTCAACATCGTGACAATCAAGAATAAGTATTCACTACCGCATATCGACATTTTATTTGATCAATTAGTGGGTGATAAGGTTTTCTCGAAGATGGATCTTTGGTTCGGATATCATCAAATAAAAATCCGACCGGAGGATATACCAAAGACGACATTCTCAACAAGATACGGACTCTATGAATATCTTGTCATGTCTTTTGGACTTACCAACGCACCGACTCACTTTATGTACCTCATGAATTCTGTATTCATGCCGGAGTTGGACAAGTTTTTCATGGTCTTCATCGATGATATTTTGGTTTATTCTAAATCGGAGGAAGAACACGCCAAACACTTACATATCGTGCTCCAACGATTGCGAGATCACAAGCTTTATGCAAAATTCAGCAAGCGCGAGTTTTGGATCAGCCAAGTACTCTTTCTTCGTCACATTATTTCAGTGGAGGGCATCGCTGTTGATCCAAGCAAAATTGTGAAAGTGCTGAAATGGGAGTCTCCAAAGTCCGTTCATGAAGTTCGCAGCTTCCTCGGGTTAGCAGGATATTATCGGAGGTTCATTCCGAGCTTCTCAAAAATCGCTAAACCAATGACGGAGCTGCTGAAAAAGGGGACCAAATATATTTGGAGTAAGGCATGTGAGGATGCATTTCAAGCATTAGTGAAGCATCTCACAACAGCCCCAGTGCTAGCTCAACCGGATACGACCAAATCTTTCAATGTTTGTTGTGATGCATCTGGCATTGGTCTCGGCTGCGTGTTAATGCAAGAAGGCCGCGTGATTGCTTATGGCTCACGGCAGCTCCGAAATCATGAGCAGCATTATCCAACTCATGACCTTCAGATCGCTGCCGTGGTGCTCGCTTTGAAATTATGGAGACATTATTTACTCGGAAATCTAGCACATCTATCTATACACCAATCACAAGAGCCTGAAATATATCTTCACTCAGAAGGAGCTGCATATGCGGCAACGAAGATGGCTAGATCTGATCAAAGATTATGAGATTGAGATTCACTACCATCCTGGCAAGGCGAATGTGGTTGCCGATGCGCTAAGCCGCAAGTCTCACGTCAATAATTTGTCCTTCACTCCAATGGATGAGGATGAGCCGAGTTTATATTTGGTTCCATATGGAGCGTTATGTAATATTGCTCTCATTCCTACCATACGAGAGGATATTATGGAAGCTAAAAAAAAGACGTGGGTATGTCGCACATTCGGAGGAGAATGAAAAATGGGGAAATGAAGTGCTTCCGAAGTGATGAACATGGTACCCTGTGGTTCAAAGATTGTATTGTGGTACCCCGTGACATGGAACTTCGGAAGAAAATCTTGGATGAGCTCACCTATCCGAGTACTCTATTCATCCGGGCAGCAACAAAATGTATCAAGATCTGAATACCATATTTTTGTGGACACAGAAGAAAAGAGAAATTGCAAAGTACGTATTCGAGTGTTATATGTGTCGGCAGGTGAAAGCCGACCACATGAAGAAAGCCGGACAGCTGCAACCATTAAACATTCCATCCTGGAAATGGGAGGACATTAGTATGGATTTCATTGTCAGGTTACCTCTCACGTTCAAAAAGCATGATTCAATTTGGGTGATAGTCGATTGACTAACCAAATCAGCTCATTTCATCCCTGTACATACAAAGTACATTGCTAAGAAGTACGCGGAGTTGTATATTGCAAGAGTCATGTGCTTGCACGGGATTCCCCGGACAATTATTTCAGATTGCGGTGCGCTGTTTGAGGCTCGCTTCTGGGAGCAGCTGCACGCATCATTAGGGACGAAACTGATATGAAGCTCCGCATATCACCCGCAGATCGATAGTCAAACTGAGCGGGTGAATCAAGTTTCTTGAATATATGCTACGCACTTGTGCCATCCACCACGGTAAAAATTGGGATGATCATTTACCGTTGGCGGGGTTCTCATATAACAATGGCTATCAAGCTAGGATCAAGACGGCACCGTATAAAGCTCTCTACGGCCCAAAATGTCACACACCACTCAACTGGTGCAAATCTGACGAGTGAGTGATATACGACATTGATCTCGTGAATGAAGCCGAAGAACGAATGCGAGTGATCCAAGCCAATCTCAAGGCTGCTCAATCTCGGCAGAAAAGTTATGCAGATAAAAGACATCGACCCCTCCACTTCAACATCGGAAACCATGTTTACCTTCGTGTCTCTCCGATGAAAGGAATTCACCGCTTCGGAGTGAAAGGAAAGCTTGCTCCACGATTCATCGGTCCATTCGCAGTAATTGAAAATCGCGGACCTGTGGCATATAGTTTGGAGTTACTGGCGTTGCTCTCTGGAATTCATAATGTATTCCACATCTCTCAGCTCAGTAAATGCCTTAAATCCCCGGCTGAAATCCGCACTAAAAACACTGAAGCTCTCCAACCGCATCTCACTTATTCAGAGCATCCGATCCAGATTATTGATGAAAAACTCGCACCACAAGAAACCAGACTTTGTACTTCTAAAAAGTCTTGTGAAGTAACCATACCACTGAGGAAGCAACATGGGAAAGCGAGGACTATCTCCGATCCAATTATCCGGACTTGCTATCATCTCATATCCGGTAATCTTTTTACCTCTATCTCTTTCATTTGTAATCTCAGGACGAGATTCTTTTAAGGGAGGAGGGATGTAAAGGCCCTAATTTCAAAATAAAAAACTTCATCTAGGAGGAACAAAAACAAGAAGAAGAAAAAAATTCAACTAATAAAAGGGGGACACAAATAAATTCAAATGCTATATGAAGGAATTCAAAAATGTAAAGATAGCTACTGCTCAAACCATGTCAAAATAAAAATCTAAGTTAACCATTGAATTCCAAATATTCCAAATATCATCTCTACAAAGTTTCAAAATTTTTGAAGCACATTTGCTATGTAATTCAGTGGAAACTGTGAATTCTTTCAAATTCAAATTCGAATTTTAATTTTGAATGGAACTTGATCAATTTCAAGTTTTGAGTCCAGAATCAAATTCTACACCTTCAAATTAATATACCAGAAAATATCTAGGATTTTTGGAGCAATGTAGGTGGGAGAATTGAAGTGAGCAGAGAAGGGATGAGGGTGAATTGAGGTGGGACCCACTGGTCTGTGTCTTATTTGAGCTGCACGGACTTTCCTTCCTCTGCTCCCCGCGCTTCAATGCCGGGAGGGCTCGCCACCGCGATTTTCTTACATGCAAGAAAGCAGCTGCGTGGCCTCAAGCTCATCCTTACTCCATTTGACCCCTGTTGCTTCTCCCCAGCGCATTTTGCCCCCATTGTTGCCGCCTCCCAGTTTATTGCTTCGTCCCACCGTTCGGACCATCAATTGATCGTGCTCCAACAGGATAAAAGTATCCCCACTCGTTGCTCTACCTCTCTCCGAACGTTTGTTCAAAGTTTCCTGACCTCAATCCTTGGTATTTCTCAGTTTGGCGGGCGTCGTCGTTCGGCCGCCGTGAGGTCGCCCTTTGCATCCCCGTCGCGCCGGTGATACAAGCTTAATCACGAGCTTCTTCCAAAAGAAAAAAGGTTTGCTTCATCCTCTACTCGCACACGGTGAAAATCATTCTTGGTTTCATGATTTATCCAGCAAGTAATCGCCGTTCTTCTCTCGGCCTTCTTCGATCCTTCATGCTAGGTCGTGAGAGCAATTCGTTTTATACATGGAGAAATCCTTTGAGCCAGCTATATATTAGCTTCTATATCCCCTAGTGCACCCCCTGGATCAATTCTCAGTTAAGACCATCGACCAGAGCTAGAGTATTTTGAGTTTTTCCCGCCGCCATGGGAAAAGCCCATCGGTCCACTGTCGAAGTCGATGTTTCTGTCTATTTCACCGTTGTTCATTCCCATATTCATCTTTATCAGGATCCTAGAAACGTTTCTGAGTGATTTCCAAGGAGTTTGAGCAACGGAGCGGGCTCCGACATGGCCGAAACCCTAGCCGCCGCCGCCGCCGTCGTCGTGCGCGCACTTCCGGCCTCTGCCAGCGGGCGCCGACCCCACCAACTTGCTCAGCGTACAATTTTATGCTCAGGAGGCGAGTTTGGGGAGGGGTGATGGCCAGGAAAGCCGAGCCAGCGAGCTCGCTGGCGCAGCGCTGCCGTGGCAGCCCGAGCGCCGCCCCTGTACCGAGGTTGAAGACAACCCAGGCGGGTCTTGTTTGTCAGCCCCTGTTTCACTCTCTCGGGATCTAATGTGGCCACTGGATCAATTGTGACTGCCTGGGCGAACCCTACGGCCCATATGTGGCCCAGTGTGATTGGATCATTTTAAACAGTGGGGCCCAGTTTGATTAATTCAAACGTTGCCAGTTAACATTATTTCCAGATTTCATACAAACTTTGAAAATCAATTACTCCTGGTAGAATTGCTCACATAATTCCAAATAAATTATGGTAGACTAATATTTATCCCAATTCTGCAGTGGTGCAATTTTCCGGACATGAAAGGCCCATAATTTTCATAATTAATTACTTTGATCTAACTGCTTGGGAAATTAATTACTCCTGTTATGCTAATTGGAAAATTCCAAATTTTGGTCAGAACATTCATTATAATACACTTGAACTACAGTAAAAATTACAAGTCCATTGGAATTCATTTACTGGACCAAACAATGTGCAAATCCTCAATGTCCATAGAAAATTCAGAAATGTACAGAAACATTTCCAGATTTTATTCCAAATTTGTAAAATCGATTTTTCCCTGTAGGAAGCTCATTAAATTATGCAACAAATTTTCCTAGAACCAGTGAGACCTCCTATACCATGATCACACACTGTTAGCCATGACAAAGCTCCATATGTAATACCAAATTTTAGAGAAGGCTTTTAATTGTTGAAATTTTAGAGACAACAAGCTTCCTTCAACATGTCCAATCTTGGTTCAGTTCTTCCTCATAGAACCTAGTATACACTGTAAAAATACCAAAGCCAATTAAAATCATCTTCATACTTGATCAGTATTTAGAAAGTCTTTTATATAGTTTCAATATCGCTCATATACTTTATATATTGGATATCATATAGTGACCGAGATCGAGGAGGAGCCGGAGCCCTTGGAGAGTATATCACCAGAAGCTAACTTCCCCTCTGACTCACAGCCAGGCAAGCCCCGGTTTGCATTTAAGTGCTTTTATAAAATTTTGATTTGTATCACCTATGTCTAGGGTGAGATATGTGCATTATGTCTAGGGTGATTGAAACTCCACTTGCATGACCCACAAATCCCATGGAGTATTGGGTAGGTCTACCGCTTGACGAGTAGAAAATGCCATGCTAATGTTTTGAGAAATTCGGTAGAAGTCGAGTAGTGGAATCTACTCGCGAGATAGGATTTGATCACACGAAATGGATTTGATCAAAGAATAGTTTATGAATATGAATTTGAGACCGAGCAGCGGATAGAATGCAGCAAGACGTGGTCTCACGTGCGTAGCCCTACTTGTGTCGATTGAGGACCGATCCGTGTGAGCCGCTGCTGGACAAGTTTGAACTGTACCGAATGCATACTGGCTATATGGAAACTAGGAAGTCAATGTAATTGATTAACCTGGGTGTCGAGGCTTACCCTACCATAGGGTTGAGGGAAGCAAGGTGTAAATCTGCCGGCGGGCACAGACACGCTCCGCACAGGGATCTCCTGCCTGTTACGGAAGGACCGATTCGGCATTTGGGTTTCTTTTAAAAGGTTGTTGCATAGAACATAGTATTGAAGTGTGATTCGCTCCACTTCCGAAATGGGTGTATGTGACGTGTTATCCGGGTGTCTATTGATTGCAATCACCGTCCCTCCCGGTTAATTGAGTACCGCTTGTTCACTGTGCTGTGACGTAGTAAATATTAAAGAAGTCAGAAGAATACGATGTATTGAATTATAATTGTTTTGCAACCATGCCTGCTGTAGTATATTGCTCACTAAAGTTACATTCTAAACATTTAAATTGCTGCTAATAACTTGGAAGTAAGAATTCACTTGTAGGCGAGTCATTTATGCAATATCACTGCCTATGTTTATATGTATCCCTGCATGTAGAGCTCTGTGCTTAGGTGAGACGGTTAAGTCTTGCTGAGCCTTTGTGCTCATGGTTGCTATATTAAGTTGTTTGCAGGCGAGACGTATGAGGAAGGGCCCGAAGATGAGGCGATGCCCACGTCGGGGTATATCACCGAGCGGGAGCCCTACATGCCGCCGTGAATTGTTGTGTGTTGCTAGTGTGTAACATCCCCGGGCTGGACGGCTGCACTTTTACATAGCTAGGCTAAGGGTTTAGCTATGAGTATTACTTACCCTGTACATTAAGTATTGTAAAAGACTTATGTTGTTTCTATAAATAAAAATTTGTATTTTGTAGTATTATTTTCGTGTGTGCTATTGGGTGCCGCATCGCACGGCACCACCCTCTGCGATTCTTGGAATGTGTGGAATGTGTGTACTGACATATTTATTCATTATAGCCATTGGTTTCTTGGAGCGACACATTTACCAGTTATAACCGTCTGTCTCGACTCCTGACGTCTTGACAAGATTAAGACTGTCAGCCAAAAAGTGAAACCGGCGCTTTTAACTCTCTGACACAATAAAAAAAATGTTGCTCCCATCCTCGGTCCGCACACCAACTAGGAGCAGTTTCTGATGCTTGTTGGTCGAGCACTCACGCGGCTCGGATGAACAATGCTTTACAAGATCAATTTGCTCAACAGCAAGAATTTAATCTGGAATATGCTCACAAACACAAATCAATCTTCTCACAAGTACAAACATCAGTCTGCCGAACACAAGATCAACACAAGCATGGAAAAAAAAAGACGAACACGAGTCGTGGCCATCTCCGCTGAGCCAGTGTTTCGCAGGAGCAAGTCGACATTGTACTTGAGCAGCCATTCCTTTTGAGCCATTTCATCAGTACACTACTACAATAAGCCTTATCGCAGGCGGCTCCAAACCTATTATCACATGCGGTTTTTAAACCGCCTGAAATGAAGAGCCTGTGATAATCCGAAATTTCACAGGCGGAGAAGTGACACCGCCTGTTAAGACACATTATCACAGGCGGTTTTTTACTTAGGCTAGCCACCTGTGAAGATAAGTTATCATAGGCGGGTCATGCAGCATATATAACAGTCTGTGATAATTGTGTTATCACAGGCGGGTAGTGCAACATATATAACCGTCTGTGATAATAGTGTTATCACAGACGGATCTTGACCTACATCAAGCCGCCTGTGAAGACAGTTTATCGTAGCCGGTTTCTACCATAACAGTAACCGCCTGTGATATTTAGCTTATCACAGATGGTTCTTTACCTATCCCTAGCCGCCTGTGATAATTGTTTTTCACAGGTAGGTCTAGCCGTTAGTAAATAACCGCCTGTGATAAGGTATAACCTATGCAGTACTAGCTGCTGTTATTTCTAATTTCTAGGTCAATTCAATATAATCACGGAATAGAAGTCAACAATATCATCACAAAAGTCATCTCACAGAAGTCAATTTCACTAAAACAATATACATATGTACAAGTTACACATACAATTTATCTCATAGTTTACAAGTTTTCAATAAAAATTGTTTCAATTGGCATAGTCGTAAAGTTCTGGCACATCAGCTATTGCACAATTCTCATCAAAGAACTACCCTCTTTTGTGCAAAATTTTGCGACGAATGAATTGACAGAGTTTAGCAGCAATCTTGTCGGCTCCTCCACCAGGAATACTTCTACAAACCAGCCATTCTTTTTTCACATTCTTCGTGTGCTGCAATGAAACACATAAAAAGGTTTAGAATGTGTTGGTTTGAACAATCTCAAAGTATAGATCAAAGTGAGAGTATACAGGAATTTATTTGGTATTTTTGGAGCAGTTGTACTATGAGCAATTGAATTTTGAAGTTGGAATCAAAATATAAAAATAATTTTTCTGGTAATATTGAACAGCAGAAAATATAAGTATTAAACTATGCTAGTTACAATGAAAATGAAACTCAAAAGTAAGAAAATAAGATATCAACATTAAGGATAACTTACATCCGCATGATTCACTCTATATTCGCTGGCGGTCCGAAGATGCTCGCATACATAATACCCACATAAGACACTCCCAGCAGGCTGCTTCGGACAAGCATAATACGTTTTAATGTCCAATGCATTCGTATTAGGAGGTCTCTGACCGCCAAGCTATTCCGCGTAAAACCGCCAAGCGCTGTAATACAAAAAATGTCATATAAAACTTGTCAACACATTCTAAATGTGTGTAAATTAAAATTATTTAATAAACGTATAGTTTAAAAATGGAAAGGAAATCTTTGTAACGATCTGGTGGGAAATCGGCTGAGTCCAATACTGTTGTCATTTCCTGCATTGGCTTGATGAAGATCATTATGTAGTTATTACTGCAAACATACAAACACACGTGTTAACAATTACCAATAATTGCTATTTCAATGTCATGTGTCGAACTTACTCGAAGTGGTACGGAGCCTTTACGAGGTCCTTGCCGTCTCTGACAAAGTTAAACATCGCATGTCCTATGTAAGCTGCAACTTCTGTCCTTCTATCCTTCTTAAGTTTTGCGATTGATTTTTCAAAATTTTTTTTCATGTGCTTGAACTTTGCTGAGTCTCGATCCGCGTTGACGTCGAATAGCAACTTTGCAATCCGTGTAGGTCAAGGATACCTGTCTTACATTCCGTCTTTTCATTATCCATGTATTGCATCCTATTGAAGAAGTCCAGAATTGTTATAATCTCATGGAATATGTATGCGTATAGTAAGAAAAGCAAAAGCAAAATATTAGAGGCACTTACAAGCACTAGACGAGCAGCAGGTTGATTTCGAGCATGCCCTGATGGAAAAGGGGATGCAACTCTTCAGATAAAATGACTCGTCTACCTTCTCCAGTGCTCCAGAATGATTCATTTGGAATACAAAATGTGACGCAATCAATCTCATATTTTGTGCTGGCAAGGATGTACCAGTCATGCATTCTTTTGAGCGGCGCAGGTTGTTTACTAAGTTGTACAGATGTCATGAACGGCTTCCCATTCTCAAATTCAGGAGGAACATCCTCAAGCTTGTATATTGGAACCCCTGATTTAACTAAAGTCGTCCGCCGATTATACATGACACCGTCTTATTCCCACTCCTCGATATCTCCTAATGCTGGCTCATGAGAAGAACGAAATGCACTCGATTTTCTAATATTTTCCTTCATAGTTTCCAAATACATTGACACTTCTGATGAAGGTTTCTTAATTTCGTATGGGCTAACTTTGATAGGCACTGATGATCGAGGAGTAGTCGTCGGAAGTTGGACACTGGCTTGTTGTTCAACTGATTGCTCTTTACTCCCAGCAGCTGGCTCTAGTACTACTTCAAGCTGTTGCTCAAGTGGTTGCTCTTTACTAGCAACAACTTGCTCTGGTACTGCTTGAAGCTATTGTCCAACTTGTTGCTCTTGGATATTTTTATTAGCAAGGTTACTATCATCCTTGCTGAGACATAGGGGGAGTGGATCTTCCTGGACTTTCGATTTAGAAGATGGGGTTGCAGTATTTCAAGATGCGACGGGGCTAGAGATTGGCTCATCGTCCAACACGATATCGCGTCGGTGCCAAAGGATTAATTGGTTGACAGCCACCCCGGAGTCGCGATCCCCTCAGGTGTGACGTGGTCTATTTCATAATCTTCATAATCATTATCAATGATCTGAAGAACTTGCACCACAGCATTATACAACGAAAGTGGATACCCGTTGAAGTCACGATCAGGCTTTGCCATAGCAGTGGCAACCTGTTTGGTTTGTTCTTTGCTCTGCCGATCGGGACAAGAAGACGACAAGATTTGTCGTTAGCAATATCATCGACAGAGAACTTATGGGTTGACCCTGAGCCTTGCACAGAACCAACGCTGCTAGGGTAGGCAGTTGGAGATACTAATTGATCCTTTGGCACCGGAACCATCGTTGTACCCGGTGCCACTAATTGTCCCAATTGTCTAAGTTGTTCCATTATTTCTTGCATATTTTCTTTGACCCTTTGAGCAATCGTTTCATAAAGTGTTTTCTTAAAATTCTCGCGTCTTCTATATGTGTCTTTATCTTTAGGGAAACCATCTAGCCAAGACATTTGAGAAGAGACTGCTCGAACCTATCCGCTGTGTTCAGGGTTTCCTAAGATAGCGGTAAGTTGGTCATTCTCCCTTTTCGGCTTGAAGAGACCCTTCTGTTACTTTTCAATTACTTCTTTCATTTTATCCTCGACTTCATTCACAGAGTCGGGCTTTTCAAGTTTGCCCTCGCTGGTCAAACCTGACCGAGCAAAGACGCACCGCTGAGTTCTCTCATTGCAGCCTTCTAATGGGTGAGGATTGCCCTTACTTGTAATTTATTCTAACATCTTATTCCATTTCTGTACTTTGGGGGCATATCCGACATACCCCAAGTGATGATGGTATTTGTTCTTTTTTGCAAGCTCTGACCTAGTTGCACTTAGAGCTTTAGCATCAGGTGTGGTCTTTTGACAAACAAACTCTTGCCACTGAGCTTGTGTGATTTCCCATCTTCTTCGGGCTAGGGACCTTATCGACCTTAACATAAGCATTCATTTTGCTCTTCCAGCCACGAAACTTCTTGCCGCAAGAGACCAATGTTGCTTTATTTACAGCTTCTTCCGTGCCTTTCGGGAACTTGAATTGTTTCTTTATTCTTTCCCACAACTCATTCTTGGTCTGCTCGGGTAATTTCCTCCAATTCTGGATCGTGATCGGCACGAGCTCCCTAACAAGAAAACTGCATGCATTACGGTACTTGGTAACTGAATCCAGTGGTTCTTGGGGAAGCCCACCTGGACCGACCCTTGTTATGTACATAATGCGGTCCAATGGACCCTTATTGGGACCTTGTTGCCCTCGTTTCCGCTTTAGTGAAGCTGAGGATTCATCCATTGGAGAACCTTCTGCGGTTTTAGGAGCCGAAGTCACCTCGTTGTCTTCACAATTAATCTAGGTAGAAAAGAATTATAAGACTTTGTATACTTGACAACCAACATTAACTTGAATTGCTGAAGTTAAGATTCGTGATCCATACCTCGTCGGTAGGATCATATTCTGGGTCAAGATCCTCTGAAGTCTTTTTAGTTTTTATATTACGAAAAGGATCCGATGGACTGTGAAAGGAGCCTGAACTGCTAGAGTCAGTAAACTCCGTATTGTCTTCTTTATTGTTATTACCAGCACCAGTCTTCTTAGGGCTTTCCATGCTAGAACTAATAAGACAAAAATATAATAAATGGCATATTAACTCTACATGAAGTGTTGCATGAAGAGAAAGTGTTTGGTTTGGAGCCACAATTTGCCACACTTTTCCACACCTAAAGTTAGTCAAGTTTGACCACCTTAGTCATGTGTTTGGTTCATAGCCACAATTGTGGCAACATTCCTTGCCACCTAACTGGGTACCACATGTCAAGGTCTCAAAAAGTGTGGCAAGATTCCCTTAGGCTTGCCAAGTTGTGGCTGAAAATTTGAGCACCTAGGGCCTGTTTGGTTGTATGCCTAAGTTACCGTAGCCTAAGCTTAGGCGCACCTAAGAAAGTGTGGCATGCTTAGGCGGTCGATTCGAGCGCCTCAGTTGAGGCAATTTTTTGTTAGGCAATAGATACAAAAGTTGCCTAACTTTTGTTGCGCGCCTAACTCTAGTCAACAAACAAACACCCGCATAAAACAAAGTAGCATGCCTAACGTTAGGCTTAGGCAACTTAGGCGTAGAACCAAACAGCCCCCTAACCTTAGTCAAGTTAGGCAAAAAATTGTGGCAAATTATGGCAACCTTAGTATATAAACCAAATAGCCCCTTTGTCCACAATTTTCAAATAGAGAACATTGATATTTGCATAAACAATATATTGCAAACTTGTTACACACATCCTCAAGATTCCATAAATGTAAATTATGAAGTCTTTTGATGATCCTACTAGAAATTACGATACAAACAGCAACTGAATACATAACTGTCCAGATTCTGGATTGTTATGACACCTTAAACGGTACTTCAATTTAGACCTGGTTATTGCATGTTTTAGCCTTAGCATTGAATAGGAAATTGATAGAGGGACTCTTTAATATTTCTAGACATGTATAGATATGCATAGGTTGCTTTTCTAATCTAATAATTATGGCTGTTCAAAGTTCAGAAATTTTCTAGTTGTTTCAAATAGCACTGTACACAGGTACTAACTTCAACTCCAGTTTCTAATTAGTTCTAAACCGAATTTGAGGTAACAATGAATAGAAAAGTTGTAGAATAGCTCTTCCCCTTTCAAAAAATATATCACAATAGACTAGAAGAGCTTTGTGCAGATAATTTTGTCAAAAATTCAGATGCTTGTTCATACAGCTTCAGAACAGCAATTGATTTAGTTAGAGAAGATTTTCATCACCTTACAACAGTTTATTGGCTTGAAGGTCAATACAAAACTTACAGAATACTTCAAGAGCTTTCCAAAAAGTATGCCTACCCTTTTCGCTGCAGAAGGCTAACCAAGGATGCTACCCTTTTCGAATTCCCGAACCCTAACCAAGGAAATATATGCAAGGCATCATTTGACTCGGCCGGCGTCAAGGGCGAGGAGGGAGGCGGCACGGGGACAGAGTAGGGAAGGTCGAAGGGTTTAGAGTTTACTGTGAAGCTCGGCGGTGACGGCAATGGTTTGCTCGGCGTACCTGGAAGTGACGAGGGCAAAGAAAACGGACAACAGTGAAGCTCGGCGGCGACGGCGGCGAACACTTGGCGGCAAATGAAATTTCGGCAGCCTGACGGCATCTAAGTGTTTCGTCCGAGTTAGGTTTTTCCAACGCAGCTCGAGTGGTATATATAGACGCCTATTTTCTCAGACGGATTTTAAGTACAGACTACATGAGAAGATGGTTATCTGAGGTGGGTTTTACTTACCAACCGCCTGAGAAGATTCAATTATCTCAGGCGGTTGGTAAGTAATACCCGCCTGAGATAAACATCTTCTCAGGCGGTTATTAAGTACCAACCGTCTGAGAAGATCTTTACTTCTTCTTTATTAATATTCTTGATTAAATGTGGGGCCCTTAAAAAGGCAAAATTCCACTTTCTTGTAATGTTATTGATTAGTAAAGGTTACCATTAAATTTCACTTCATAAATCCTTCAAAATTGGTCATAACATAAAAAACATATAACAATTGCTAATTTTCATTTTTCTATCTTGATGAATATAATGATTTTTTATTTACATTTTTATTCATCATACCAATCTATATGATTTTTTCCAGATTTTTTTAAATTTTTTTGAATCAATGTGTGTTCATAATTTGATGAATGGCTCATATGTATATGAGCATTTAGTTAGGATGATGGATAATTTATATTTTGAAATGTAGGAATGCTTTAAAAAAATAAAAAAATTCATACATATATAAATAATACAAATATGTTCATACATACAAATTTCAGTGAAGGATCCTTTTTTTAGGAGATACACAAATGTGAATAATATGTGAGTAGAAATTAATTTGATATTTACCAAAACATTACAATGTCAGTTGTACAAGTTTTAATATATTTGGTTCAGGTGGTAGATGTTAATTTTTGAAAATTATAGAAGAAAGAATCATCGAATTTGGACTCAATTTGCAGAATCTATACATGTTTGAGTATTTATATTGGAATCTAAATAAAAAAGAAGCAAGAGAAAAGGAAACTGAAGAACAGGCTCGTGCATTATCTCAGGCGGTTGGTAAGTAAAACCCGCTTGAGATAAACATCTTCTCGGGCGGTTACTAAGTACCAACCGCCTGAGAAGATCTTTACTTCTTCTTAATTAATATTCTTGATTAAATGTGGGTCCCATAAAAAGGCAAAATTCCACTTTCTAGTAATATTATTGATTAGTAAAGGTTACCATTAAATTTCACTTCATAAATCCTTCAAAATTGGTTAGAACATAAAAAACATATAACAATTGCTATTTTTCATTTTTTCTATCTTGATGAATATAATGATTTTTTTGTTTATTTTTTCAATGGACATTTTTATTCATCATACCAACCTCTATGAATTTTTTCAGATTTTTTAATTTTTTTTGAATCAATGTGTGTTCATAATTTGATGAATGCCTCATATGTATATGAGCATTTAGTTAGTATGATGGATAATTTGTATTTTGACATGTTGGAATGCTTTAAAAAAATTAACAAAATTCATACATGTATAAATAATACAAATATGTTCATACAAACAAATTTCAGTGAAGGATCCTTTTTTAGGAGATACACAAATGTGAATAATATGTGAGTAGAAATTAATTTGATATTTACCAAAACATTACAATGTCAGCTATACAAGTTTTAAAATATTTGGTTCAGGTGGTAGATGTTAATTTTTGAAAATTATAGAAGAAAGAATCATCAAATTAGGACTCAATTTGCAGAATCTATACATGTTTGAGTATTTATATTGGAATCTAAATAAAAAAGAAGCAAGGGAAAAGGAAACTGAAGAACAGACTCGGGTAATATCTCATGCGGTTGGTAAGTAAAACCCACCTGAGATAAACATCTTCTCAGGTGGTTATTAAGTACCAACCACCTGAGAAGATCTTTACTTCTTCTTGATTAAATCTGGGGCCCATAAAAAGGCAAAATTCTGCTTTCTAGTAATATTATTGATTATTAAAGGTTACCATTAAATTTCACTTCACAAATCCTTTGAAATTGGTCAGAACATAAAAAACATATAACAATTGATATTTTTCATTTTTCTATCCTGATGAATATAATGATTTTTTTCATTTATTTTTTCAATGGACATTTTTATTCATCATACCAACCTCTATGAATTTTTTCATATTTTTTTTAATTTTTTTGAATCAATTTGTGTTCATAATTTGATGAATGCCTCATATGTATATGAGCATTTAGTTAGGATGATGGATAATTTGTATTTTGACATGTTGGAATGCTTTAAAAAATTAACAAAATTCATACATGTATAAATAATACAAATATGTTCATACAAACAAATTTCAGTGAAAGGTCCTTTTTTTAGGAGATACACAAATGTGAATAATATGTGAGTAGAAATTAATTTGATATTTACCAAAAAATTACAATGTCAGCTATGCAAGTTTTAAAATATTTGGTTCAGGTGGTAGATGTTAATTTCTGAAAATTATAGAAGAAAGAATCATCGAATTTGGACTAAATTTGCAGAATCTATACATGTTTGAGTATTTATATTGGAATCTAAATAAAAAAGAAGCAAGGGAGAAGAAAACTGAAGAACAGGCTCTGGCAATATCTCAGACGGTTGGTAAGTAAAACCTGTCTGAGATAAACATCTTCTCAGACAGTTATTAATTACCAACCGCCTGAGAAGATCTTTACTTCTTCTTAATTATATTCTTGATTAAATGTGGGGCCCATAAAAAGGCAAAATTCCACTTTCTAGTAATAGTATTGATTAGTAAAGGTTACCATTAAATTTCACTTCATAAATCCTTAAATTGGTTAGAACATAAAAAACATATAACAATTGCTATTTTTCATTATTCTATCTTGATGAATATAATGATTTTTTTCATTTATTTTTTCAATGGACATTTTTATTCATCATACCAACCTCTATGAATTTTTCCAGATTTTTTAAATTTTTTTTGAATCTATGTGTGTTCATAATTTGATGAATGCCTCATATGTATATGAGCATTTAGTTAGGATGATGGATAATTTGTATTTTGACATGTTGGAATGCTTTAAAAAAATTAACAAAATTCATACATGTATAAATAATACAAATATGTTCATATAAACAAATTTCAGTGAAGGATCCTTTTTTTAGGAGATACAAAATGTGAATAATATGTGAGTAGAAATTAATTTGATATTTGCCAAAAATTACAATGTTAGCTATACAAGTTTTAAAATATTTGGTTCAGGTGCTAGATGTTAATTTTTGAAAATTATAGAAGAAAGAATCATCGAATTTGGACTCAATTTGCAGAATCTATACATGTTTGAGTATTTATATTGGAATCTAAATAAAAAAAGAAGCAAGGGAAAAGAAAACTGAAGAACAGACTCGGGCAATATCTCAGGCGGTTGGTAAGTAAAACCCGCCCGAGATAAACATCTTCTCAGGCAGTTATTAAGTACCAACTGCCTGAGAAGATCTTTACTTCTTTTTAATTAATATTCTTGATTAAATGTGGGGCCATAAAAAGGCAAAATTCCACTTTCTAGTAATATTATTGATTAGTAAAGGTTACCATTAAATTTCACTTCATAAATCCTTCGAAATTGGTCAGAACATAAGAAACATATAACAATTTCTATTTTTCATTTTTCTATCTTGATAAATATAATTATTTTTTCATTTATTTTTTCAATGGACATTTTTATTCATCATGCCAACCTCTATGCATTTTTTCAGATTTTTTTTTAAATTTTTTTGAATCAATATGTGTTCATAATTTGATGAATGCCTCATATGTATATAAGCATTTAGTTAGGATGATGGACAATTTGTATTTTGACATGTTGGAATGCTTTAAAAAAATTAACAAAATGCATAGATGTATAAATAATACAAATATGTTGTTCATACAAACAAATTTCAGTGAACGATCCTTTTTTTAGGAGATACACAAATGTGAATAATATGTGAGTAGAAATTAATTTGATATTTACCAAAACATTACAATGTCAGCTATACAAGTTTTAAAATATTTGATTCAGGTGGTAGATGTTAATTTTTGAAAATTATAGAAGAAAGAATCATCGAATTAGGACTCAATTTGCAGAATCTATACATGTTTGAGTATTTATATTGGAATCTAAATAAAAAAGAAGCAAGGGAAAAGGAAATTGAAGAACAGGCTCGGGTAATATCTCATGCGGTTGGTAAGTAAAACCCACATGAGATAATCATTTTCTCAGACGGTTATTAAGCACCAACCGCCTGAGAAAAAAGTTAAAAATTGCCTCTGAAAAACCAACGCCTATATAAGGACCCCTCACCACAGTCAAAACGTAACCCTGGAGAATTTATATCGACGCTGCAAGGCTGCCAAATTTTCCCTGCGCCGCGCCGCCACCCAGCCCGTACTGCCGCTGCACCGCTCCGCCGCCCAGCCCGCACCGCCGCTCAGCCCCGCACCGCCACTTCTCCACCCAGCCGGCCCACTGTGCTGACGCCTCCCCACTGTGCTGACGCCTCTGCAAGGTAAATGTAGTTTTCTTACTTTTTCTTTGTATATTTTCATTAGCTGATAAGTTGTTAGCTTTGTGTGTTCTGGTATATGGATTCTGTCCTTTTGCATGTGTAAGGATTGTATGGATTATGTTATGGTATATCGATGTATGGACTATATGGATTGTGTCCTTTTTGGGTGTTCTGCTAGTTTGGTCTTTCAGATATTGATGTATGGACTATATTGTAATAAGCTTATTGTAGTTTGTACCTATTATGTGACATGAATATGATGTTTAATTAACAGATATTATTGTAATATATATAAGATGCATGAAGTTTACTCGAACTTGTAATTGTAGTTTTATGTGTTTTCCTTTTCAATATGTTACTTGTGTGTGCATACCTCCTGCTTGTATATATTTCGAAGGAGTGATTAGGGTTAGCTTTCTAGGGAGATGGTTTTATAACTCACCCATTTAATTACCATCATTGGATGGGATCCGACATCAAGATATAATGGACCGGATCCCACCCAGAGCTAGCCCATGCTACTGGGCCTGTTTGCCCCACGACGTCAATCATTCACCCCGCTTGCTGCTCCCGACGCCTTGGACTTCGTCCACCTCAAGACATTGCCCGTCTCCTCCAGACTCCGCTCGACACCGCCGCCTCCCGTCCGCCACACTTTCTGTTCGTCGCCGATCTTAGAGTCTTATTTGACATTGTCGCCACGCTCCTACGTGCCACCTCTCTCTACAACTCTGTATCGACTTGGTATTACCATAAAAACCTTGAGGACGACCGGACATTGATTAGCCATCGACTAGGGTCGATTAGTCGCCCTAATGAACATACCTATATTAGTTGCCCTAATCATACTTGTTATGCCTCTGTAAATTCATTTTATAGAAGACCTTTAGGGAATATTTGTGGCCAAATTTTGTAAATCTGACAAAAATTCTATTATTGAAGCATGGACCGTCGAGCATGGATGTATAACATGCCAAGACCCGATCCTATGTACATTCATAATGTTACAAATTTTATTGAAGCATCCAAGAGAAATGCGAAGTTGCAAAAGATAGATGACATATTATGTCCATGTATCGACTGCGAAAATAAGATTGCTTGGACGGATACTATAATAATCCAGTCTCATTTGGTGAAAAGAGATTTCAAAAAAAAACTACACAATATGGACAGAGCATGGTGAGTTAGATACACATGATGTGGATAAAGATGATGAGAGAGGTTCAGATGATGATAATGTTCATATCGATGATGGTAGTGACAATCAAGATGGTGATGATGATGATGAGTTCGATTGTGAGGAGCTGTTGCGTCACATTGAACCATATGTATTGACTTCTATGGGAGCAAGCAAAGGTTTAAGTAAAATGGAGACATTGTAGAATGCGGCGATAGAGCTTTTATATGATGAATCAAACGGTTGTGATAAAGAGTTTACTACATTTCGTGCATTCTTAGAACTACTAAAGTTGAAAGCTACGCACGGATGGTCCAATTGTAGTTTCTCTGATCTTTTGAATCTTATGGCAGAAATTCTTCCAAATCCAAATAAACTGCCCAGAAGCATTTATAAAGCAAAGAAAATTCTTTGCCCAATGGCACTAGGTGTGACAAAAATACACGCTTGTGTGAACCATTGTATTCTGTATCGCAAAGAGCATGAGCTTGCAACTAGATGCCCCATTTGTGGTGTCAGTAGATATAAGAAGGAATACAATCACCAGTATGTTACCAACATGAAAAAGTCTCAGAAGAATAAGAAGTTTATTATTGGTCCTAAAGGTGACGATGATGATACTTCTAGCGATGCAGACGGGAAGAATAAGAGAAAAATTCCTGCCTTGGTGATGTGGTACCTTCCGGTAATTGATCGCTTGAAGCTTTTGTTCTCAAACCTTAGGGAGGCTGAACTTATGCGTTGGCATTCCGAGCAACGCAAGAAGAATGAAAAACATATTCGACACCATGGTGATGCAACACAGTGGAAACATTTTGATATTCAGTATCTAGAATTTGCAAAGGAAATCAGAAATGTGAGGTTTGCCTTGGGTACAGACGGAATGAATCCGTTTGGTGAAAAAAGGAGCATACACAGCACATGGCCCGTGGTCTTAACGGTGTAAAACCTACCGATGTGGTTGTGTCACAAAAGGAAATATATCTTGTTATCTGTTCTTATCCAAGGTTCAAAACAACCTAACATCGAAATTGATGTGTTCTTGGAACCTTTAATGGAAGATATGGCGAAATTGTGGAATGAAGGGGTACGTTCATGGGATGAGTACGGGCGGGAGTATTTCACGCTAAGAGCAATAATATTCGTTATCGTGCATGATTATCCCGGACTGTTTACATTATCGGGACAAATGAAAGGGAAGAAAGGTTGTGTAAGGTGTGTGGATAGAACGGGATTTCTATACCTCACTTCATCCAGAAAGACGGTGTACATGAGACACCGACGGTTCTTGACAGATACACACAAGTATAGGAAGATGAAAGAACAATTTGATAACAAAATCGAAAAAGATACTGCACGAAAACCTTACAGTGGAAAACTTGTGTTCGAAATGGTCAAGAACATTCATTGCTTTCGGTAAGGGCAAAAATGTAAAGTAATTAAGAGAAAGAAAAGTACATCTTTGGATGATACAACTGACATGGCTTTCAAGAAACAATCAATTTTTTTCAAGTATCTTCCGTATTGGAAGAATCTGGAATTTTCCATAGTATTGATTTGATGCACGTTACAAAGAATGTATTTGACAGCATCATTGGGACCTTGCTAGACATGCTGAGGAAAACAAAGGACGGATTGAATTCACGTATGGACCTAGTAAATCTTGATTTGAGACCATAGCTTCATCCAGTAGAAAAGGCGAACGGGAAGCATTACCTTCCCCCAGCCAGCTACAACTTGACGCTAGAAGAGAAAAAACAATTTGCGAATGCTTGTGTGGGATCAAAGTGCCCACGAGTTTCTCATCCAATATCCGCAAACTAGTCTCAATGAAAGACTTGTCTTTATTCGATTATAATTCTCACGACTGTCACATGATGGTGAGAGTTTTCCTTGCCATCGCAATAAGAGTCATCAAACCAGAGCATATAAAAGTTGTCATCACACGTTTGTATTACTTCTTCAATGCAGTATCGCAAAAGGTGATAGCACGTGAAGATTTAGACTATCTGAAAACATACATTGTTGAGACTATGTCCAAGCTTGAGATGTGTTTCCCACCATCCTTTTCCGATATGCAAGTACACCTAATCATACATCTTGTTGATCAGATAAAAGCATTGGGGCCACTATATTTACATCATATATTTTCGTTGGAGAGATATTTAGGAGTATTAAAAGGTTATGTGCAGAACCGTGCTCACCTAGAAGGTTCAATTATGGAAGGATACACCACTGAAGAAGTGATTGAGGGTTGCGCTGATTACATCAAAGATGGAAAATTGATAGGTGTGCCTATACCAGTACATGAGGGTAGACTACGTGGGAGAGGCAAAGTGGGTAAGAAAATTTTTATTGTTCAAGATTAAAAAAATGTACACCGTGCACATTTTGGTGTACTACAACAGCCCGCAATAGCTGAGTCGTACATCGAGGAACACCAAATTGAGCTTCGTGATAAAAACCAAGACCGCACAGAGTACTAGATCATGAAAGAGCACAGAAGATGTTTCATTGAATGTTTAATGGACAAAAATATACCATACGGAAACACTTAGAAGAGGCAACAATGAAGAAGTTAGCTTCTGGCCCATCTGCTTTGGTGACATCATGGCAAGCATATGACATCAATAGTTACACATTTTACACTAAAGAAAAAGACGGTAAGAGTGTTGCACAAAATAGTGATATTCGTATTGAGGCTTATGATTCACAAGGGCAAAAGACCACATACTTCGGGTTCATAGAGGAAATATGGGAACTCGATTATGGCGAAAGAATGGTAATACCCGTATTTAAGTGCCAATGGGTCAAACATCCCGATGGTGTGAAAGTGAACAATTACGGGCTGACACTGGTGTAGGATCGAAGAGCACGTGAAAAGCTACCAGAGGGGGGGGATGAATGGTAGATTTAAAAAATTTTACGCAGTGCAAACAATTAAATCCCAACCCATTCGACAGAAAAAAAATTTGTTAAAGAAATTGTGTGTGAGACTAATCTAAACGTGTTTCACCAAGACAAAAGTGATATATATCAGAGAGAATCAAGTCACTAAGAAAACACAAGAAGAATCACTCAAATCAGTCAAGAGAAACTCAAGTTATGATCGAAAGATCGAACAAAGGTCAATCTGTCCTACCCAAGAAAAACAGTTCTGGAACGCTGCAAAGAAACTCGTGTAGATCAGAAACCACAAATCCAATGACCGTGCAATTTTTACAGATAATAGATAATCAAGTTATGAAGACAACCCAAAAAGAATCACGTCAATTGGATCTGTAAAACTCGAGTTATGATAAAACCACCGACGAAAGGTAGTGCTGTCCAGAAACTCGACGAGTAAAACTTGTCTGGAACAAGTCGGACGAACAAGGCACAAAAGTTCCTTCAAACTACGAATTTTATTCAATAGAACACAAGAGTAACAGCCCCCAAAGTCATGCACCACGAGCTCTAGCCTCCCTTGCTTATATAATCAGCCCTTAGGCCAACCCAATCTCAACTAGGACTCTAATCCTACTCAAATCATGAATCAAAACTTTTCATAACTGCTTAGGACTCTTCTATACGCAGATAGAAGCAATCTTAAGACCTCCAAACACCTTAGGAACGTATCCCACATTCCTAAAACAACTCAAATTCGTGACCCACACGAAATCCTATCATAACCAACTCGATACTTTCCATACCGAGCCATAACCGACTCCACCGCAGCCAAAGTCATCAACCGATACAATCCGATCCTTCCAACCAGATCCCCCCATTCATAAACCATCTTCGGAACCATGTTGCCACGTCATGCACCGCATGCATACGTGCAAACACCTTCCTTCGACGTCTAGTAACCTTCATATGCACCGCCCTTGATTCAATCATCATGTGCGACCTCCTGACCCGCTCAACCACAATTCCTCCTGAATTTGGTTGTTGGAACCTCATCTCCTCCCTGAGACTAGTCCAAAGGATCCTGTCACCAGCCATGACTCGAACTAAAGCAACACCTGCACATGAACAAACAACCAATCCGTAGGAGCCCAAGTCCGCGACTTGACTCAAGTCAGTTCCGAACACAACACCTTATGTGAGAACCTCACATAAGCATGTTGCAAAGCATATCAAAACGATATCAGCCATATCAACCAAAATGCACCAAAACTTAGCAAATGAATCTAAGCAATCTTTCTAAGAATATAAAGCAAGTTTGAAACATTGCAAGATAAAAGCAGGAACATTGCGATTAAGCTCTGAACCTAGCCAAAGCTAACTGGAGCTTGAGCCGGAGCTTACCAAAGCTACTACAACCTAGCGCCGGAGCTTACCAAGGCTAGTACAACCTAGCATTGGAGCTTACCAAAGCTAGTACAACCTAGCGCTGGAGCTTACCAAAGCTAGTACAATCTAGCGTCGGAGCTTACCAAAACTAGTCGGAACTAGTCATCCCAAAAGTCGGAGCTAGAAAAAACATGTCAGAGCTAACCAACATAAGTTGGACCTAGCAAAACATATCGTATCTTAACAAAGACATGCCGGAGCTATCAAAGACACGCCGGAGCTAAAGACAAAGCTCACCGGAGCTAGCCAAAAACATGTCGGACCTAGACAAGGAAAGTTGGACCTATTGTCAGACCATGCAGAAGCTCGGAGCTAGAGTCGGACCTTGCCAAAAAGATGTTTTAGCAGAATTTCAGAACTTTTATCATCAAAGCCAATGTATTCAGTACAAGCCAATGTATTCAGCACACATAGGTCTCCCAATCTCCCCCTTGATGAATGCATTGGCAACACCACTTAAGATCCGAACATTGGCTTATTCACATTAAAAGTTTTGAAAACAATATCTCCCCCTTTGTAGCAGAAATAAAATGAGAAAAAGAAATTCTCCCCCTTGAGAAGAATCGTGCCAAAAACAATTTTGAATATGTGCAATGTGTAAATGTGTAATAAATTTCTCCCCCTTGCATACTTATCTTTAAAAATTCACATATTATCTCTCCGTCTTTGACAATGTATTCAACAAGGTTCAAAAGAGAAAATTTAATTGTTATGAGCATATTATAACATATACATATAAAACAAAGCTCATCCAAGTCATACTATCAAGTAACTTACACTATCACAACAATTAGATACATAAAGTAGTGTAAGCCATGCTAGAGATCAAATGTAATTTTCAATTTAAGCAAGTCATGATCTCACAAACTTAACTATTTCAATACCTGAAAGCATGACACTTGTTGCTGCATTTTATTATTTTTCAAAGCACAAATTTAGATCATATGATATTTGCAAGAGATTATATGCGCATCTGCCTTATTCTAACCAACCAAGCCAAGCCTATGTAATTTTACAATCAGAAGCTTAAGGACATGGTTTTAGTCATACACAACTTCTTCCAAGTTCATATCTAAGTGCAATGATAAGCCATCTTAAAAGAAGAAGTGTGATGCATGCATATTCTCTTGATCTTTTCTCAACTTATATTTGTTCACAAAAAACTCAACATGTGAGTTGATTACTTGATTAATTCTTTATGATTAAAAACATTTGTGAGCATGCAACAAGTTCAAAACAGCAAGAAAGTTCGATCATGACCCGATTTAGTGTAAGTAATTATTCCAATTACTAGTCATGGCAAAAACTACAAAATGTATAACATGAGTAATGTAGTAAGAACTTTCAGCGTGTAAAAGGAATCACAAGTCATATATGTATGAAATACTATGCTTATATTATTTTAGTTCAGATTCACACATAGACTTCCCAAGTTTCAAAACTCCCCCTCAATTTAAGCCATGAGGATGCATAACTCATATTTCACTATGAATATAACAAAAACGAGTGAAATCCAAAGGTTTTGTAAAAATGTCAGCATTGTTGTTCGGTATCTACATGATGAAGCACAATGTTTCCTTTTTCGACATTATAACGGAGAAAGTGATACCTAATATCAATGTGCTTAGTTCTGGAATGTTGCACATGGTTTTTAGCAATGCAAATGGCAATAGTGTTATCACAAAACAGTGGAACACTATGTAGATCAACCCCATAGTCCTTAAGTGTTTGAACAATCCAAATAATTTGTGAGCAATCACTAGCAGTAGCTACATATTCAGATTCTGCTATGGATTGTTCAACTGAATTTTGTTTTCTAGAGGACCAAGCAACAAGTGAATGACCAAGAAAATGACAAGCACCGGAAGTACTTTTTCTATCAATAATACAACCTCCAAAATCAGCATCGGAAAAAGCTTTCAAAGTAACGATTGAGAAAGAAGGAAGAAAATGCCAAATTCTTGAGTTCCATGTAAGTACTTAAGAATCCTTTTGACGGCTTGACAATGTGAAGTACGTGGGGAGGCTTGAAACCGTGCACAAAGACATACGCTGAATTGTATGTCCGGTCTTGATGTCGTGAGGTACAAAAGTGATCCGATCATGCTTCTATATTCTGTTTGATCCACGGGTTCACCATCTTCATCAAGTTCAAGTGTTGTTGTTGTTCCCATTGGTGTCCGAAGAGGCTTGCTTTTGTCCATAATGAAGCGCCTTAGGAGGTCTTTTGTGTACTTCGTTTGATGCACAAAGGTACCCTCCTTGGTGTGCTTGATTTGCAGCCCCAAAAAGTATGTGAGTTCTCCCATCATACTCATCTCAAATTCTGAACTCATCATAGCAGAAAACTTGGACAAGATCATGAGAAGCACAACCAAAGATAATATCATCCACATACACTTGAACGAATAATGAGTCATTGCCATGCTTAATCACAAAAAGAGTTTTATCAACCTTGCCCATGGTAAACCCCTTTTCAAGTAAGAATGTTTTTTTAACCTATCATACCATGCTCTAGGGGCTTGTTTGAGACTGTATAAGGCTTTGGACAGTTTGTAAACGTGATTAGGAAAAACTGAATTTTCAAAATCCGGTGGTTGTTTGACATAAACCTCCTCAACTATGTAGCCATTAATAAAAGCACTTTTTACATCCATTTGATATAGCTTAAAACCTTTAGATGCAGCAAAAGCTAACAAAATTCTTATGGCTTCTAATCTAGCAACAGGAGCAAAAGTCTCATCAAAATCTAGACCTTCAATTTGAGTGAAACCTTGAGCAACCAACCTAGCCTTATTCCTAACCACAACCCCATCCTCACTTTGTTTATTTTTAAACACCCATTTAGTTCCAATTAAAGTGTGATCTTGAGGAGGAGGTACAAGTTTCCAAACATTATTTCTTTCAAAATTTCTAACTCTTCTTGCATGGCAATAATCCAAGATTCATTAGTGAGTGCGTGTGATATATCTTTGGGTTCAAAAGAAGCAACAAAAGCAGAATGAGCATGAGAGTATGGATCGCAAAACCTGGACCGTGTAACTCTTTCATGCAAGCTTACAATAATCTGTTGTGGAGGATGAATTTTGAGAACCCGAAGGGGGGTGGACACTTCACAAGCTTCTTCTTCTTCATGTTCATCACAAATCGATGAGCTTGTGACTTGAGGAGGATCTGGACCAGCAATGGTGGTCGTCGGTGCTAGCTGTGAATCAAAATTAGGAGCTCGAACAATGTGATTAGCTGCTGAATTTTTGGGCAGCAGCTCCACCTCTTCCTCATCTTCAACGAAAATGCTCTCCCCCTGCGGATATGGATCTCGACCTGCAATGTTTGAGCTATTACCTGGGATAGATTCATCAAAAGACACTTCACAAGTCTCCATAATTTTGTTAGTGTCAAGTAAAAGCACACAGTAGCATCTAGTATGAGATGGATAACCAAGAAACATGCCATCAATGGATCTAGATTCAAATTTATCAAGATTACCATGTTTCTTAACAAAGCATTTGCAACCAAAGACACGAAAGTGTGTAACACTAGGCCTATGTCCAAACCGGAGCTCATATGGTGTTTTACCTAGCTTAGCGCGCAAGAAAACACGATTTGAGACATAACAAGCGGTTGAATTCCCATCGGCCCAAAATTTCCTAGGAGTTTGATATTCATCAAGCATAGTCCTAGCCATCTCAACTATGGTTCTGTTCTTTCTTTCTACAACACCGTTTTGTTGAGGTACATATGGTGAAGAAAATTGATGATCTATTCCATTTTCAGCACAAAAGTGATCAAAAGATTGATTTATAAATTCAGTTCCGTTATCACTTCTAATTGCTTTTAAGGATCCTGGGTAATCAATTGATAATCTAAGAAATAAAGTTATAAAGTGACTAAAAGATTCATTCTTAGATGCCATAAAGTAAACCCAAGAGTATCTAGAATAATCATCAACAATCCCAAGAACATACCATTTACCTCCGAAGGATTGAACACGTGAAGGTCTTATAGTGTCAAGGTGCAAAAGTTGACCTGGTTCAGTTGTCATGATCATTGTGAGAGGAGTATGTGAACATGCAACCGTCTTAGCATGTCTACAAGAAGAGCACACAATTTCTTTGTCCCCTTTAAGCTTAGGCAGCCCACGTATGCGATCAAGAGCACTAACACGCGTTAGGTGATCAAAGCCTACGTGACCAAATCTACGATGCCAAAAATATAAGTCCTTTGAATCATTAGCAACTAGACACCTATGCTTAGAGGAAGACATATCAAAATCATCTTTAAAAACTCTTCCAAATCGAGACATGTTAAAAATAAGCTCACTATTTGAACCTACAACTTTGCAGAAGTTTTTATTGAAAAAATTTCCAGATTTTCAACTAGCAATTGTGAAACAGAAAGCTAGTTGTATTTCAAATTTTTGACAAGTGCCACATCCTTCAAAGTGTAGTGATCATTTACTCTAACCGAACCCTTAGAAATTATAGGAGTTGAAGAATTATTGGCAAAAGTAACATTCTCTACACGTGACACAAAAGAGAGGGAGGGGAACCATTCTTTGTTACCAGTCATGTGGCGTGAGCAACCTGAATCCACAATCCAAATGTTCTCCTTCCTCAAGCATGTAATCTACATAGAAGCACAATATGTCAATGACTCAATACTAGGGTTAGTCAAAAGGCATTTAGGTATCCAGTACTGAGTCACATGACGCGCAGCAGGAAAAACACGCGAAAGCTGAGATAAAACAACAGGTTTATGAGTCAAGGTTTGAGGTTTTTTATTCTTAACTATTGACCTATAAGGTGTTACTTGTGTAACACAAAAATCAGTAGCTCCGGAGGCAAAAACAGAAGGCCCGAAGGTAAACTTTGATTTGACTCATAACAGCAGGTTTCATGTTCATGGCATTTGGTTTAATATGTGCAGCAAATTTTACATGAAAGTTATGAGATCTAGCAGTCATTCTTTTCCTTTTCTGTTGTTTATCTAGTCTATAACAAAAATCTATGACATGACCATCTCTACCACAGTAGGTACAATGAAATTTAACTTTGTGTTCATGTCTAGATGAGCAAGCAATATTTTAGTTTGAAACCGAATGAGACATCACTCCTGCAGATTTGAAAACCACTTCTTTTTTTTAGGAACTGTTTGATTCAAACCACTTCCTAATGATTTTACACTTTTAGGTGGATGTGCCTTAGCATGAGCATGAGAATCAAAACCTAAACCAGTTTTATCATTGCAAGTCTTGGAAGAATTCAGTAGCAAGTTTAGGTTCTTATTCCCATTACAAAACCGATCTAATGTCCTCTGCATATTATCAAGTTTATTGGACAGATCAAGGCAATTTTCACATGAAGTTTTTCCTTTTAATTTTCAATTGGAACAATATTTAACTTCATGAGAATGTAAAGCATTATTCAATATTGAAATTTCATTCATAGCATCTTTTAGTTTCTTTTCAAGATCATCACAACTAGAACAATGCAAATCAATTGTAGAACAAGAAGCACCTTTTAAGTTTCCAATGTCAAGTGCAACAAGCTTTTTGTTCTTTTCAATTTCAAGTTCAAGTCTATCTAGAGTAGAGGAATGTGCAATTCTTAATGTGGACAATTGTTCATAGATTAAATCACACGAGGGACAAGAATCATCACTAGGAATCAAGGTTTTCAAATGGTTGATTTCAGATTCTAGTGATTCAATTTTAGCAGCATCATCCCTAAGATTTTTGTCCTTTTTCTTAACAATAATAATTGCACGAGAAATTGCATCACACATTTTATTACAGGTAGAACATACCTCATCGTCGTCACTGTTGTGTTCTGCATCCTCCTGACTTGATCTTGATCTTGTTTTGCTTGCCATGAAGCATAAGTTGGCCAGATCGTCATCATCTTCATCACTTTCAAAGTCTACATCGCTTGAATCGAGCTCTTGAAGTGCAGTGATGAAGTTGTTAATCATCTTATGTCCTATGGTACCCTTCTTTTTCTTGTTGGGGTTTCCAGAGGTGGTCTTGACCTTGTTCTGTTTTTCCTCATCGGTAGTAGGACTTGAAAGGTTAGGGAATTCTGTACGAAAGTGTCCTGTATTACCACATTCAAAACAGTGTTGAGATCCGGAGCTTCCTCTCCTTCTAGTTCTCACATTTTGCAATGCTTTTGAGAACCTAGTAGAGATTAGTGCTAACCCCGCTTCTGGAAATTCCTCGATCTGCTCCAGGGTTAGTGAGGACAACAAAGCAAGAGTATTGCAAGATGATGATTGGTCGGAGCTAGGCATATCACGTTGTGAGACAAATGCAATAGACTTATTTGGGTTCTAACGTGATAAGATGTCAATTTCATGAGTTTTGAGTTTAGAGTAAAGCACATCTAAAGTAAGTGTACTCATGATAGTAGATTCACGGATAGATGTAACCTTCATCTCCCAGATTGACATGTCTAATGCACTAAGAAGTTGCCTAGCATTTTCAGCATTAGAAAAATTAACGTTGACACTACGCAAGTTATTAAGAATTTTGTTAAAGCGAGCAAAGAGATCATCAATGGACTCACCGGGTTGCATCTCAAAGCGCATGTATTCTTTCTTGAACATGTCTTGCCTTACCTCCTTGACATGTTGGATCCTTTGTGATAGTCACAAAGTGCTCTCCATACATCGTATGCCGATCGGAGATGTGCAATGCGGTCGAAGTCGCTCTGAGTGAGTCCTTGGATGATCAAGTTTTGAGCTTTGTTGTTGTTGTCGATGTCCCGTAGGTTTGTAGCCGTAACTTGATCGTTAGGTGGCACTTCGTAAGGCTTGTACACCTTCTCCCAGATTGCGATGTATTGCGCCTGGATGAAAGCCTCCATGCGTGTCTTCCAAACCTGAAAATCAATACCAGCAAACACACAAGGTTTGGCGGAGTATTTCTCCATGATGATTAGTCAAAAACACGTGCAAATCACAATCATTGGAGCACCGTGGCTCTGATACCAATTTTAGGATCGAAGAGCACATGAAAAGCTAACAGAGGGGGGTGAATGGTAGATTTAAAAAATCTTATGCAGCGGAAACAATTAAATCTCAACCCCTTCAGCAGAAAAACGATATGTTAAAGAAATCGTGTGTGAGACTAATCTAAACGTGTTTCACCGGGACAAAAGTGATATATATCAGAGAGAATCAAGTCACAAAGAAAACACAAGTAGAATCACTCAAATCCCTCAAGAGAAACTCAAGTTATGATCGAAAGATCGAACAAAGGTCAATCTGTCCTACCCGAGAAAAATAGTTCTGGAATGCTGCAAAGAAACTCGTGTAGATCAGAAACCATTTTGACATATAATAGATAATAAAGTTATGAAGACAACCCAAAAATAATCACGTCAATTGGATCTGTAAAACTCGAGTTATGATAAAACCACCGACGAAAGGTAGTGCTGTCCAGAAACTCGACGAGTAAAACTTGTCTGGAACAAGTCGGACGAACAAGGCACAAAAGTTCCTTCAAACTACAAATTTTATTCAATAGAACACAAGAGGAACATCCCCCAAAGTCGTGCACCATGAGCTCTGACCTCCCTTGCTTATATAACCAGCCCTTAGGCCAACCCAATCTCAACTAGGACTCTAATCCTACTCAAATCATGAATCAAAACTTTCCATAACTGCTTAGGAATCTTCTATAAACAGATAGAAGCAATCTTAAGACTTCCAAACACCTTAGTAACGTATCCCAAATTCCTAAAACAACTCAAATTCGTGACCCACACGAAATACTATCATAACCAACTCGATACTTTCCATACCGAGCCATAACCGACTTCACCGCAGCTAAAGTCATCAACCGATACGATCCGATCCTTCCAACCAGATCTTCCCATTCATAAACCATCTTCAGAACCATGTTGCCACGTCATGCACTGCATGAATATGTGCAAACACCTTCCTTCGACGTCCAGTAACCTTCATATGCACTGCCCTTGATTCAATCATCCTGCACGACCTCCTGACCCGCTCAACCACAATTCCTCCTGAATTTGGTTGTTGGAACCTCATCTCCTCCCTGAGACTAGTCCAAAGGATCCTATCACCAGCCATGACTTGAACTCAAGCAACACCTGCACATGAACAAACAACCAATCTGTACGAGCCCAAGTCTGCGACTTGACTCAAGTCAGTTCCGAACACAACACCTTACGTGAGCACCTCACATAAGCATGTTGCAAAGCATATCAAAAAGATATCAACCATATCAACCAAAACGCACCAAAAACTTAGCAGATGATACTAAGCAATCTTTCTAAGAATATAAAGCAAGTTCGAAACATTGTAAGATAAAAGCAGGAACATTGCGATCAAGCTTCGAACCTAGCCAAAGCTAACCGGAGCTTACCAAAGCTAGTACAACCTAGTGTCGGAGCTTACCAAAGCTAGTACAACCTAGCGGCGGAGCTTACCAAAGCTAATACAACCTAGCGGCGGAGCTTACCAAAGCTAGTACAACCTAGAGCGGGAGCTTACCAAAGCAAGTATAACCTAGTGTCGGAGCTTACCAAAACTAGTCGAAACTAGTCATCCCAAAAAGTCAGAGCTAGAAAAAACATGTCGGAGCTCACCAACATAAGTTGGACCTAGCAAAACATATCGGAGCTTAACAAAGACATGACGGAGCTATCAAAGACATGCCGGAGCTAAAGACAAAGCTCACCGGAGCTACCTAGAAACATGTCGGACCTAGACAAGGAAAGTCGGACCTATTGTCAGACCTTGCAGAAGCTCGGAGCTAGAGTCGGACCTTGACAAAAAGATGTTTTAGCAGAATTTTAGAACTTTCATCATCAAAGCCAATGTATTCAGTACAGGCCAATGTATTCAGCACACATAGGTCTCCCAACTGGTAGACTTGAATAAAGTGGGTTATAAAGATGACCTGTGGGTTCTCGTCGATAGTGTTGCACAAGTTTTTTATGTTCAAGATCCATAAACTGAGAAGATGCACGTAGTTGTTTCTGGAAAGCAAAATATTGTTGGGGTTGAGAATGTGGAAGATAATGAAGAGGAATATAATCAATATGAAGAGATGTACCTTTTCACCGAACCAGAAAACATCAAGCGCGTAGAGAGAAGCATTAAAAAGAATTTAAAACCCTATATGCGAGAAGATGTCAATGTTGGAAAAAATGTATATAGCAATGCGAGATGATATATATTGTATATATTTGTATCTTCTGAAATCAACTTAGAACAATGCTCTATTTCAGCTTTAGATAGCATGTTTCAAACATTTTTAAATTCATCTTCTGTTTCGAACATTATTAAATTCAGTATGTGTATATAAATGTCTTCTGACCTATGATGATCAGAAGAGATAATGAGAAGACAAAGAAACATGCTATCTCTTCTCTCCATTTTAAAAACTTACAAAGATGCTACTTTATCAGTTCTAATTGCTAAATATATTGATTACAAATCAGTACCATCTCTCTTAGTGCTTCACACAAGCGACGAAGCATACAACTTCAATCACAAATCTTGTTTTACCATTTTCATAGGAATTTGACCTTAATTCTTCAAGCATAGATTTATCAATAATTGAAGCTTCCTCATCAGACATGTTAATGGCAGTTACAAGGGAAGGGTGTGTCGAAGCTAACGAAATCTCAACGAGACTGAAGACAAAGAGATGTTGCATATGATTGACAATGTCCAGGTTAGACAGCATGAAGCTATGATGGCAGCCTTCAACAACATGAAAAGTGATGCCAAGGTTATGCTTGCATCAACCAAGACATGTTGTGAGGGTATAACACTTGTTGGGGCAAGCATATCCTTGGCCCACCAAGTGTTATACCCTCACAACATGCCTTGGTTGATGCAAGCATAACATTGGCATCACTTTTCATGTTGTTGAGGGTTGTCATCATAGCTTCACGCTGTTTAACCTAGACATTGCCGCTCATATGCAGGATCTCTTTATCTTCTGTCTGATTCAGATTTTGTGAGCTTCGACACATCCTTCACTTATAATTGTCATTAACATGTGTGATAAGGAAGCTTCACTTATTTGATAAATATATGCTTAAAAGATTAAGGTTAAATCCCTATGAAAGTGTAAAAACAAGATTTGTGATTGAAGTTGTTCGCTTACTCGCTTGTGTGAAGCACTAAGAAAGTAGGTACTGATTTCTAGTCAATATATTTAGTCATTAAAACTGAGAAAGGGGCATCTTCCTAAGTTTTCAAATGGACAGGAGGGAAAGAAATTGTTCAAATGGATGGGAAAATCCTTCCAGGGATCGTCAGGCTTCAAATTGATGCTTTAAACAATCCAAATGATGAGGCATGTGTGTTACTTGCATCTACAAGAGCTTGCTGTGCAGGGATTAGCTTGACAGGAGCTTAGCAGCATCACCCGTGGAAATCATGTATTTTCTTAAACAACAATCGCCCGTGGAAATCATGTATTTTCTTAGGCGTTGGTTAATTAAGAACCGCCTATGATGTTAGCTACATCACAAGCGGTTCTTAATTAATAACCGCCTGAGAAAATACATGATTTCCACGGGCGGTTGTTGTTTAAGAACCGCTTGTGATGTTCTGTCATCACACGCGGTTATTGTATCATTTGCCATCACAGTCGCATTTTTTTACGGACCGCCTGTGTTTGAAAAATCCAAGCGCCTGTGAAAATGCTTTTTATAGTAGTGGTAGCCTGGTGGATCTAAGGAGGTTGAGCTAGAACAGGAGGCACTGGAGGAGGTTAATGTTGACGCCCCAGGTGAGCGCCGCTGGGCAGAGCGCAAAGAGGCGCGCGACCTATGCGTGGGTGAGGCCCACCAACCTGATGCATATAACTTGGGGGCGATGTTGGCGTCCACGTCGCTGAGCAGCACTGCCGGGAAGCACGACACGACCGCTCGGACCTGCGTGTGGCTGAGGCCCTTGGAGCGGAGGAAGGCAAGAGCAGCGTCGGGGTCATTGTCCCAGGACGGGTAGGGAGGAGGTGGTCGACGTGGCGCGGATTTGTGCAGCTGTGGCGGCAGATCTGTAGCCTTCACGAATCGATCTGGAATTTTCCCGAGAGCGGCGCAGTGGAGATTTATCGGAGAAAACTTTGAGTGGAGACTCAATTTGGGTTTTAATGTGCCCGACTTTTTGAGAGAAGCGGCACCAGTAGAATAAAAAAAATCGGGTGGAGAAGTTGCGCCAAGGGAATAAACAATTCAGACGGGGAAGCGGCGCCACCGCGCCACACTACGTAAGAAACCCAAATAGGAGACAAAGATGAGCGACGCGCTCAAAGGCGGCATCTTTGATAATGTTAAGCGAGACGAGCCCGCTTCAGCAAGGATCTGACATGGCTCGGCTGAAAGTACAAGGAGACGCATTAAAACAAAGCCTGTCTCAGTTAATTTGGTATCCGAGACACGCTATCCTCTCTGAAAAGTGGGAGACGCGCATAAAACACAGCACGTCTCCTATGATCGAAGTCTCCCTCTCCTCTACTAAAAGAAAGACGCCCCCTAATTGAAAGCGTGTCTCCAATTCCTCGCGTCACCTTTAGCTTCGTGATTTCTCCATTTTTCTTCGGTTTACTGTTGATATCACACATCACTGAACTCAGAGCACATTCTCACTTGATACCTGAATATAATCACATCCTTCCTTATGATACCTGAGGAACACGATGAACACACCACAAATTCATTCATTCACACAGTTGAAGAACACACAAGATAATATTCACACAGTTGAAGAACACACAGGATAATATTCACACAGTTGAAGAACACACAAGATAATATTCAAGAGAATTCATTTATTAACAATATTTACAAAACAGAAGCTACTAAAAACAACAAAGAAAAACTAATCCTACTCCTACTCCTCCTCTCCTCCTCCTCATTCTCCGGCGGCGACTCCGGCGCTGGTGCAACACGAGCTTGGGTCGGCTACTCCAGCTGCGCCGGTTGCACTAGCGGTGCAACCCCGTGAACGAGGTTGCTCTCCGTCGCCTCCACCAGGTTTTTGCGGCCCTTGGGCCAAGCACCTGGGCCATCGTCTCGAATAAAATGTCGAGACGATCGGCCACCCCCATGAGGACGAAGAGGTAGTGGCTGATGGTACCCATTCCAGTAAACTGGAGAAGGGTACCCAGACCCAAGGAACTCCTGGTGTGAGATGTATTGTTGTACGCCTCTTGCACCATAAGGAGGTGTTGCTCAGTGTTGAACCTCTCGGGGGAGCTGTAGCGCAGTTTCTTGCAGGGTGGCTCTCTCGGCGGGCTTGGCGGCGGAAGATCGGCCATGGTGGTGGTTGGTCGTCAAGGCAGAGAAGACGATCTAAGAAAAGAAGAGGATTCAAAGTGAGCGACACTCTTGTGGAGAACTCACTGGTGATGGCTCGTCTTAAATGAGGTCCGCACGAAGTCGTCAAGGGAGCGGTTCGTTTCACGCGCATTGATGGAACGATGGGACGTATCGATACCGCCTCGAGGAAATGAAAGGTCATGCACGGACATCGCATGCATCTCTGCACCACCGCCGAAATTAAATTCTCGATAGACCTCATGCCGCACGTCTCTCTTTCGATAATGGAAGACGCGCTTTAGCTTAAAGTGCGTCTCACATTTATCTCCCTCATCTCTTCGTCTCTTCGATAATGGAAGACGCGTTTTAGCTTAACGCACATCTCTCATTGTTATAGCGCATCTCGCATTTATCTCCCTCGTCTCTTCGCCTCTGGTGCTCCTTTACTAATCGGCCAATGGTTCTTTACTAATCGACCAACTCTAGTGTGACTGCCTCCTCTGTCCGCCATCGCCATTGTCGTCGTCGATGTCGTCCTCGTCGTCGTCATCGTCGTTGTCCTTTTCGTCGTCATCATCGCCGTCCTCATCGTCGTTGTCGCCTTCTTCCTCTTCATCGTCACTGTTCATGGCTGTTATCGGCTTGGCACATAGTCAATTGAAGGAGGAGCGCTTGGCGTGGCGCAAGAACCATCCCGATGTATGTACATATGGCACACCGGTCGCATGGTTGTTTATGTGTAGATCTACAATAGACTGATGAACTTAGTTGTAGTTTTGTTTTTCTGTCTTGTTTGTTTTTGGTATTTTCAATTTCTCTGCGTAGGGTTTCTCTACGAAGCCTGAATTGGGAGATTTATTGAAGTGGCAGTGCATCGTCCCCGGTAAAGAAGGGGTATGTCATGAAGAACAAGCACAATATGAGTTTAACCATCGTCCTCCTATTAATGAATTTCCTTTGTAGACTGAATGGGAAGGTGGTTACTACCCCCTGACAATCTCCTTCTCTGAGGACTATCCCTTGGTGCCTCCAAGATGCGCCTTTCCAAGTGGATTCTTCCGTCCAAATGTCCATCGCTCAGGAGCACTCTGCATCGGGATTCTTGATTCAGAGACCGTAAGATAGACCTATTTTGCTTGTGTAATTAGTACTTAATTGTTTCCAAACTTATTTGAACTGGTTTTTTATGTTGCTTAAATTATATTTCATATGGGTGGTGGACTGGTTTTACAATCAAAACTATACTACTTGAAGTTCAGCGTTTGCTGTATTAGTCAAATGCGCCCGATGTTGAAAATGATTGCTATAATCTACTAATCAAGGTTAGATGACACTTTAGTTAGTGACATTTGAGTAGGTTATTCATTCCTCCTTCGACATTTGTAAATTTAAAAGAATGTCAATATTTTCAGGATCCAGGGGAATATAAGAGACATCTTCGGGAGCAAGCTGGACGGTACAGTTTAGATTGATCGATGGGAGCTTTAGGAATAAGTTTAGATTCGAAATTAGTTTAGAGGGCACGCAATGTATGAACTATAAAATTCATTGAGTTGCAAACTATCTCTGAATTGCAATGTTATTGCGTTTGTTTATCCCTGGATTCCAATTAATCCATGAATTGCAATGTTATTGCGTTTGTTTATCCCTGCAATGATTCACGATTTCGTGCAAGTGGCAATGTGGAGAGAGCATGAGAGACGAACTTTAGAAAGGCGAGTCTCAGATACCTGATATTCGGCAAAAGGGAGATGGGCCTTACATGGGCTCGTCTCTGATTTGTTCCGTTTTTGTCCCACCTCGTAAAGTTAAGCACGTTGCAACGATTGTATAAGGCATTGCGCATAGTTGACAGTTGAACATGCCCGGATGCAAAAGATGTTCTTGGCTCCAATTTATGCCGAAGATCTTTTGTTCCACCTCGGAAAGCTGAGCGGAATGCAACGATCATATAAGGCATTGCGCACAGTTGCCAGTTGGACACGCCAGAATGTCCTGGATGTTTTTAGTGGCTTTACCACACTGTGGCGCATCTAGGGCACTCCGGGGTGTCCGGGGCATCAAAATAATATAAGATGCGCCTTCCGTTAGCCCGTCTCTGATTTACGAAGAAGATTTTTTGTCCCACCGCGGAAATCTAAGCGCATTGCAATGATCATATAAGACATTGCGCACAGTTGCAGTTGACCAGCATCCAGTATGCGAATGATGTTCCTTGCTTCAGCATCGTTGCACATCTTTCGCATACTGGATGCCCGTTCTACTGACAAAATAGTGCGAGACGGGCGTTATATACGCCCGTCTCCAATTCCTAATGAAGAGCTAATGCGAGACACATCTTCCATTGGCATGTCTCTGATTTACACCGAAAATTTTTGTCCATCGCGCGCTCTCTCCCAACATTTGGCAAAAATTTTTAGCTTTTGTGTGCTCTCTCGACCTATAGATCGCACATCTAGAGCAAACCGCCGCCGTTGACCCCGACCTTCACGTCATCAGAGATTTGAGCACGCTGGAGCATACTGCCTTGTCCCCTGTCCCCGGAGAATGCCACCTCCGTCCCTCTCTCTCAACTTGCTATTCGTCATTGTCGCACTGCCGACGTCGACCCCTACCCCGCCGTCTACCTCGACCTTCATCATTAGAGAGTTGAGCACATTGGAGCACACCGCCTCATCCCGTGTCCCTGAAGCACGCCGTCGCCTCAACCCCGACCTCGGTAATCGGTATGTTCTCCCTGTCCCCGGAGCACGCCGGCCTGCTGTCATTAGAGAGTTGAGGAACCGCCACTACGACGCCTCCGCCAGCTCGTTCTGGAGCACGCCGCTGCGTCCCCTGTCCCATGAGCAATCTGCCGCCTCGACCCTTCCCTCAGAGCATGCATTCCAGTGATTTTATTGAATTTGAGGATGTCCAATGAAGGCTCATCGTTAATGAAGTCATTGATCCAAAGGGAGAATTTTCGTTACGGTATTTATTCATCTTCCTTGTTTATGTCCAATGCAGAAATAATGTATTTGTTTGGACTATCAATGTATAATAAATTCTGATTTGCAAACCCTTGAAACTGCAGGAACTGTGGTTGACACTAGCATTTGCCATCCAACTGAGTTAGATTTCTACCTCTGCAGCCATGTTGGAATCAAGGTACCTATGCGATAATCGGTGTTTCTCTCATGAGTTTTTGATATCAGGCTATAAAAGCATCAGTGGAATGTAAATTATTTGTTTTTTTAGGGGACAAGCAAACCAGCTCAGTACCATGTCCTTTACCATGAGAACAATTTCTCTGCTGATGCCTTGCAGATGCTCACCAACTGCATGTGCTACAAGTAAGCTATGTTCTCCATTCACTAATAGTTCTTGTGTTTATTACAATTGTATACCAATTTGTTCTTTTGTTTATTACAGTTGAATTTTAGGATGTCTCAGTCGGAGCATTAGAGGCTATGAAGGCTCATCGTCAATGAAGTCATTGATCGGAAGAATTTTCATTATGGTATACAGGATTAGATGATGATAGTTATGATGTCTATAATTAGTTATATTGTAATTAGGATGAACTGTCTTTGTTGTGTATTTAGTATACTTGATAACCACGATTGACACTTTGGTAATATTTGATTGGTCATTATAATTTAACGTGTGATAATTTTGTCTATGCATATGTTCATGAACAGTATGTTGCTGACACTAGTAATACGGCTGCCAAATCCTGGCTAGCTCCTAATAATAGTGCCTGTAAACAATCCGCGACGAGTTGTAGCAGAGAGCATCTCAGATAACCCAAATAAAGGAGACAAGCTTCTATAAAGCCCATCTCACAAAGTTAATGATCTGCAATGCGGTACATAACAGAGCGTCTCAGATTAGTCAATATATCTGCGACGTGCTTTGTAAGGCCTGTCACACTTGTAAGCTGGTGGGCGATGCGCGCCAGCGGTGTCTCCAATTACACCGTAAAGATCATTAGTTATGACAAAAAGAAAGGAGACACACTTTGTTTGAGCGTGTGTCACACCTAGTTTGATCAGCGACGCGCCTTGTAGCCCATCTCTGATGCCAACATAATGCGAGACGCGACAACGGAGACGCACAGTTTGTTCGTATCCCTTCTTCATTCGGGACCATCTTGTATAAGCCTTTCTTACGTAGTGCCAGCGGACTTCAAAATTGGAACAGGAGCACGCGCAAGCGTGGATTTCGGGAGCGTGGGGTCTGCCTGTATGGTCATCGGTTGATATTGTTACCTATGCTTTTACTTTTCTACGTCGGTTTTTGTTGGTGGACCGATACCCATATTTATAGTTGTCGGCCAGGGCAATGACAACGACGGTCATAAATTTATAACCGTTGAGAGTTGAAAACCGACGACATTAGACGATTTAGGTTCGACGGTCCTGACGCCTTTACTTTCCCCGACGCCCTATTGACCGATTCTTGCAGTGATAGCACTAACGGTAAGTCCTTAATTGCATATTTTAGCAACAAGTTAATGGTTCATGTAAATATAAACTTTAATTAGCAACTATATATAAACATACAAGGTTGCAATCAAGAATTTAAATACATAATTGATCACATGAGATAACATGTCATGTTCTTACTACGTGTCGACTGCTAAGACAAGCGAACTCATTTTTATCGTGAGTGAATGGAAATTCGAACCAATTTTTACCCTACAGGGATAAACCCGTATACACGACTGGTACACCCATTCAGAAAAGGCATATGACACACTTCATGTCGTACGTGGCAACCTTTCCCATGACACCCCAATGGCGAACAAGGTTTCCGTCCCGGACAGCGAGTCCCTACGCGTGTCACTAGACGTTGACAACACTAGCGGATTTACACCCAACTTATCCCCTTTCCACCAACAGCGGGCAGCCTAAATGATGTTCGACACCACAGTGATCAAGGTACATCGGTTTACTAGGTCTCATAAACTAGCATGCACACAGTACTATTCAATACCTGCCCAAGGGGCTGACTACAGCGCGGTCCTTAATCGACATGAGCATGCCTATGCACACGGCACCCATGTCCGCTGCCCTACCCACTTGCTCGGTATAAACTTTCCTCAAGGTGATCCAAGTAGTTTATTTCCCCAACCACATAAGCCCCAAAAACCTATTACTCGCGAGTAGAGTCCAACTACTCGACTTCTACCGAAGCACCTACAATTAGCAAGCAACTAAGACGTAGGTAATTAACTCTTCCCAACGACCAAAAAGAGGTTCTTTGGCTATGGAAGTGGAGTTTACAATCAACACCTAGACCTAATGCACATAAAACAATAAATCATATTGTATATAAAAAATTTCAAAAAATGCTTATGATTAAACAGGAGCTTGCCATACTCTAGATTAGTAGTTATATGAAGATCCAGCTGCCCCTCCTCATGAATTGTCTCCTCGATCAATGCTGTTCCTACCGTTATGCCATGAATGTGAAAGATGAGTAAGCATCAATTTAGTCATGTATGTGTGCATAAAGGAAGATGTGGAGGAGTAATATGGCATGGTGAGTAAATTAGTTAGGGATAGTGAATTTATGGACATCAAGGAGTATAAAGAACAGGACTGAGCAGGATGACATTTTCGTGCAGAGTTAGTAATTAATCAACATGTCTGGGTTGGAATTCATCATGTATGCTTTTATATGGGAGAACCTGTTTGAGTGAAGATGAGGTTGCTGGGTTACATATAGCTATGGGTCTTGCTGAGTATGCTTCATTTGACCTTGGAAATGGTGAGCTTGGCATGGAAGTTATGCTGCTATGGTAATTTCTTGCTTTTAAATAAGCAATTATGTATTATACCTCCTTGCGATCACATGATTAAATGGAAATTAATCTCTTATTTCACTCAGGTAAATTACTGGAAAAGCGAAGCAGCCTTGGAGCTATAAGATCAGGTGGATGCAGAATGGGATGGGCAGTACTCAAGTGGTAGGGAACGTTCATCACGGGATGCTGAAGTCATTGACATTGACTCCTTTGCTAGGAAACCGAGGTTTGAGTCTCAAGAGCAAGGGAACCAGCCTATGCAGTCTGTTACTAGGTAAATAAGATTTCATTAGTTAACTATAGGTGGTTAACTCCTTCCCTCATCAATCCCCCGGTGTTCCGGGCAGTAATGATTTACTAATGTGAACCTACACCATTTGGTACATGCGCATAATTCAGCAACTTAAAAACATTATATAGATTGTTATGAATATCAATTTATTATGGACTCATGCCATTGTACCTGCACTACACAAAACGCGATCATTTGCGATGGCTAGATTTATTTGCGACGGCCGACCGTTGCAAATAACTTAAAATTGCGAAGGCATGTCCCTGGCCATCGCAAATAAGCAAGCCGTCGCAAATAAAAGCTTATTTGCGACGGCTTCGTCGACAGGCCATGGCTCGGGCGCAAGGTCTGGGGATCCACCTACCGCCACTACCACCGGTCCTTCCAGACAATCCTTCTTCTGCGAGTCAGGTAATTTTCTATGTCAACTTAACAATTCTAGTTTTAACTCAACTTAACCAAAATAAAGCGAGGAAATGGAGTGACAGTGAAAGATAGATAGATTGAGAGATAAAGTTAGAAGAGGGAGGAAGATAGAGAAAAAAGGATTGAGATAGAAGAGAGAGATAGTTAGATAGAAGAAAAGGATTGAGATGGAAGAAAGAGAGAGATAGAAGAAAGAGTGAGAGATAGTTAGATAGAGTGGGAGAGGAATGACGAGAGAGAGGGAGATTGGAGATAGAAGGAGAAGAAGAGAGAGAGAAGGGGAGATGTATATTGAGATAGAGGGAGGAAGATAGAGGGAAAATGATAGCAATAGAGAGATAGAGAGAGAGAGAGGAATGAAAGAAGAGAGGAAGAGAGGGGATTTAGATGGAGATAGAGGGAGATTGATGCATTTATATTCTAACTCTAAGTTTCATTAATTGCAGGGATCTGCGACATCTGCACAAACTCCGTCGCCGCCGCTACCTGGAATGAGGCGCGACGACGACTTCGACTTCGGAGGTGGCTTCAGAAGTGGCTTTGGAGGTCAGACGGGTGAGTGAGACCTTGTTTGGTTTGTTGATGGTGATGCGATGTATCGACGATGTGTTGTGATGTGTTTTGTGATTGTTATGATGTTTATGTGACTGTTTGTTATATATTGCCTGTTCTGTGATTCTGGCCATCGAGCCGGGTAGTATTTTCAGTTTTTTTTAAATAAAAAATCTTATTTGCGACGGCTTTTTATACAGTACCGTCGCAAATAAGGTACTAGGTCGTCACAATTAATCCTCTGTTATTTGCGACGGCCTGACCGTCGCAATTAAGGCCTATTTGCGACGGTCGGGCCATCGCAAATGCCCGCGTGGGCCCCGTCGGTTGACAGCGTGGGACCCATCGGCTGACCTTATTTGCAATGGCCAGACCGTCGCAAATAGGGTCTTAATTGCAATGACCAGGCCGTCGCAACTAGCCCTGAGGGCCCACCGGCCCTTGGCAATAATTTGCGACGGCTACTGCCGGCCATCGCAAATAAGCCTATTTGCGACGGTGGCCGTCGCAAATAAGCTTATTTGCGACGTATTATTTGCAACGGTCAAAAGCCGTCACAAATAGCTTTTTTATGACAGTTTCTAGCTTATTTGCGACGGCCCTGGCCATCGCAAATCGTCAAGATTCCTGTAGTTCTCGCTATCTTAGGTAAAAATTTATTTAGGCATCTCACATGTGAAATACCAAACGTAATTCTATGTCAGGTTTTGGGGTATAGCAATGAGATTAAATGAGCTTCCATCCTCAAAATATTCTAGGCACTCTCATATTCAGCAGAAGGGGACCCTGGAATATGGTATGGTCTGAATGCTAGCTATCCTTAGGCTGTCCACATCAGCGTACTCTAAAGCATACTCTATACACTAGTCTCTTTCTATTTTTAGAGTACGTACTCGAAACTTCTACTGCGCTACAGTATATACAATATGCTTTATAGCGTGCCAGTTCGCACAGTCTTAGACTGACTCCAACACCAATAGCATTACTCAAAGGTGAAATAGGTATTGCCGAAGAACCCATGTGTCTCTAGCGGAGGACCGAGCGTGGTGACAGATTTTTCTGAACGAAGCCACCATGACCAAAACAAGGGTAGTGTCAGCCGGCGACCGAGCACTGTGCTGGGAAAAAACATTGGCGCACAGGGTACTGTGCCGAGCAGCATCATTGGTGCGCAGGTCGTTTTCGCAGCAAGGGCGCGGGCGCGCAGCTGCAGATTTCCCGCGGGAAAAAATTTCGGTCACTGCCTTGCATCCACAACAAGACACTACAAGAATCGGTTGAAGAAGTGTCGGGGAAAACTATAACCGTCGGCCCCGACGACCTTAAATTCGTTAAATTCGTCAGTTTCAACCTCCCGGCGACTTTAAAATTTTGAGCGTCGGTATATTAGATCTGGCCGACGAATATAATTACAGGTGTTGGTGCACAAAAAAAACCGACGTAAGTATGTAAAATTGTCGGCCAAAACATCTTCACCGACGGCCATACAAATGGACCTCACGTTCTCTAACTTTTTACTTCCTGCTTCCCACTGTTATAACTGTCGGCTTATCAAAGCAACCGAAGTCTTTAGTTATTGGCGTCGGCCCTGCCCTACCTCCGGACGGCCTTACGCGGTACACCCATACTGTGGATCCCGTGCGCTCTTTTTATATTCACCGCCCAGCTGCAAAACCCTAGCCAAACCCGCTCCCACCCTCTCTCCAAAAGTGGCGCCACCGCCCGTCTCTCTCGAGCGTTTCCGCCTCCTCCGATCCTCTCCTTTTCTCGCCTCCCCTCTCGGTTTCTCGCCACCCCCCGGCAACACGGCGAGGCCTCCCGGCGGCACCGAGGCGGCACAGCCACGAGCGGCCTCCCGGCAGCGGCACAGCCGCGAGCAGGCTCCCGGCGGCACGCGCGGCACCCGTGGCCTCCTGGCGGCGGCACGCGAGGTAGCACGCGAGGAAGCACAGTGGCACACGAGGCGGCACGGCGGCACGCGCGGCAGCACGCGATCGAGCGGGCTCCCGGCGGCACAGAAGCACGCGCAGCCTCCCGGCGACTCCAACGGCGCGGGCTCCGGTTGCTCAAACGGAGCGGTCTCCCGACGCCTCGTACAGCGCGGTTTTCCGGCGCTGGCTCCGGCGGCTCCACGGCGCGGCCTCCCCGGGCGGTCTCCGGCGACTCCCACGGTGCAGCCTTCCACGGCGCGAGCTCCAGTGGCCTGCCGCAGCGTGGCGAGCAGCGCACCTGTGAGGATCTGGATCGATCCATCTCTGTTTGATGTTCATGCTGAGATTGTAATCCAATTTGTGTTCATGTTGAGATTGTAATCCGTTTTGTGGAGATTCTGAGATTGTAATCAGTTTTGCAGAGATTCTGAGATTGTAATCAATTTTGCTGAGATTATAATCCCTGATTTGTTTGATGTCGTTGCCGGTATTGTGCCTCTGGACGAACTAAAACTAATTATAAAGTAACTAGGTTGTAAAAGGTTGGATGTGAAAAACAATAAAAAAAGAACTATAAGTGTCGGGAGTAGGAGAGCCGACGGCTTTATTTCAATAAAGGTGTCGGTTGCGTAGCCGATGAGCTTATTTTAATAAAGGTGTCGGGCAGATCACACCGACGGTTATAACCAGTAAAAACGTTGGGACCGACGGCTATAAAAGTTAAAAATATCGAACATGATTCGTCGGCTAAGGCCGTCGGTGCACCGACAATCATAATGTAGAGCCTTCGGTCACAGTTGCTTACCGACGGCTATATCACCGACACTTCTTTACTCGATTCTTGTAGTGAGAGATTGAACTTTCTATGACAATTTTCAAATGACAAAGCATTTTATAGTCATAGAATCAATGCGTTTATGACAATTATTCAATGGATGACAAGCGTTTGTGACTAAAATGTGATTTAGTCATAAACATTTGTCACCATGCGCTTTTCCGAATCTTTATGATAATAGGTCATGACAAAAGTGATGTAGAAAAAAAACATTTTTTTTTAAAAAATAACACATTGACACAACCGTGTGGATGCAGGCATGCCTAGCTGGATCGATCACGCGCCTGCTGGATATCCAGCACCCCCCCCCCCCCCCCAGTATCCCGCGCCCCCCCCCCCCCCCCCCCCCCCCCCAACGCGCTGGCCGGAGCCCAACTCTGCCGGCAGGATCCTGCCCCTCCCCCTGCCCCTCCCCCCACCCCCCCAACGCCGCTCGCCGGAGCCAACTCTGCTGGAAGGATCCCGCGCTCGCCCCCCAGGAGCTCGATGCCTGGCTGTAGCTCCATGCTGCCGCGGTTTGCTCGTCCTCACCGGCAGGATCCCGATGCTGCCAGCAGGAGCGCAACCCTGCTCCCAGGAGCTCGATGCCTGGCTGCAGCTCCAGGTCGCCGGGTTTGCTCGTCCTCGCTGGAATGAGGTCTATGCCGCCGGCAGTAGCCCGCTGCTGTCCCAAGGAGCTCGAAAGGTACAGAGATGAGACGAACTTATATTTTGGTTTTATATTTCAAACTGAAACCATAGATTTGTAGAGATAGAAATAGGCAAATAACTTTAGTATCAACTACATATATGCACTTTCCTGATCTAGTCCAATATTCAATTCCTTGCTTGTCTTATTTCAATGTGTCGCAAATGGAAAGAACTTGGATGAGTTGTAGGTTGTTTAGCAAGGAGCATTGGGATGGGATGAATGAGTTCATGGACTTTGTTTCTGAAAGTTTCAATGACAGTCAGAAAATATTATGCCCATGTCATAAGTGTTTGAACCGATTAAGTAAATATAAAGGAGATGTGGAGGATCACTTACTTATGTACGGGATCTCTAACACATACACTCGGTGGATACATCATGGAGAACCACCATTGGTCATGGTCACTGAAAGTGTTGAGCATTTGAATGAAGATATTGGTTGCAATGTTGAGCATTTGGATGAAGATGTTGGCTGCAATGTAGAATTTGGGGCAAATGAGTCTTAAGATGACCTCGAAGATGATCAAATGTGCCGTATGGTGCAGGATCTGTACCCAAATGGAAATCATAGTCCAAGAATGAAGTCAAAGTTTGCCACCATATTAGAAGAGATGGAACAGGTGCTACACCCTGATGGTCCCTATACTAGGTTTTCTTTTGTGGTGAAGTTGCTCCACATCAAGTCACTTTATAGAATCAGCAATGTTGCATTTAGTGCTTTTTTTGGACCTTTTAAGTTCAGCATTTCCAAATTGTTCTCTCCCTGCATCCTATACACTAAAGCAAAGAATGGTATTCGTGCATTAGGACTTGGATATGAGTCAATACATGTGTGTCCGAATAACTGTGTTCTAAGGCATTTTCCTTTGATTCCAAGGTTGAAGAGGATGTTTGGTTCCAAAGAACTTTCAGCTCAGGCACAATGGCACAAGTTGAAGAGGAAACCAGTGGACAATGAGCTTAGCCATCCTGCTGATGGTGAGGTATGGAAGGATTTTGATGGGAAGTATGAATGGTTTGCAAATGATGCACGGAATATCCGACTTGGCTTGCTACCAATGGGTTTAATCCATTCGGGAAGATGAGCTCTTCGTATAGCATGTGGCCAGTACTTCTTATCCCTTACAACTATCCTCCATGGCAATATATGGAGCAATCCAAGTTCATGATGTGCCTACTTACTCCTGGTCTGACATGCCCAGAAAAGGATATGGATCTCTTCCTGCAGCCACTGGTCAAAGAAGAGTAGTGTCCCTACTTTGGATGCATTGACTTGAAAAGAATTTGATCTTCATCCTGCAGTCATATGGTGCATTCATGATTATCTGACATTGAGCACACTTTCAGGTAGAATAACTATAGGTTACTATGCTTGTGTTCGATGTGATAAAAATCCTTGCTCCAAAAGACTTAGGAACAAAATTTGCTACATTGGCCATCGCTGTTTTCTTCCAGCGGACCATATTTGGAGGAGAAAGAAAGATTTTGATGGTCAGGTTGAAGAACGTGCGCAACCTGAGGAATTTACTCAGGATGGGTTGATACAACAATTGGCGAGGGTGGAACATGTAAGACATGGGTGGAACATGTAAGACCTGGGGACCATCCTAATAACAAAAAGAGAAAGAGGGTAGAAGAAGGTCAATGCTGGAAGCGCAGGTCAACGCTGTGGGGTTTGCCATATTTTGAAGCTACATCATAATCTTGATGTTATGCATATCCATATATATATATATATATATATATATATATATATATATATATATATATATATATATATATATATATATATATATATATATGTGTGTGTGTGTGTGTGTGTGTGTGTGTGTGTGTGTGTGTGTGTGTGTGTGTGTGTGTGTGTGTGTGTGTGTGTGTGTGTGTGTGTGTGTGTGTGTGTGTGTGTGTGTGTGTGAGGCTGTTCTCGGTACATTTCTCAACATCGCAGACAAGTCAATGGATTATTACTGCAAGGCTCGACTTAGGAGATATGGGAATACGGCAAAATTTACACTTGAAGGAAGATGGGAATTCGTCATGCTCTGTTCCACATGCTCCATATGTGATGACTAAGGCCCAAATAAGTGCTTTATGTGCTTTCATAAAGAATGTCAAATTCCCAGATGGATATGCCTCCAACTTAGCAAGGTGTGTTAGTGTTGATGAATGCAAATTACAAGCATTCAAAACTCACGATTGTCATATCCTTCTACAAAGGATATTGCCGGTTGGTCTACGAGGACTCGTCCATAATGAAATATATGAAGCAATTGCTTAATTAGGTATATTTTTTCAGCATATTTGTGCTAATAAATTGAAATTAGATGCATTGAACAGGATGAAAGGTGAAATCCCAATAATATTGTGCAATCTTGAGAAAAGTTTACCGCATGCCTTTTTTGATGTCATGGTGCACTTGTCCATTCATTTAATCGATGATGCAATCCTAAGAGGTCCAGTTCAATATGGATGGATGTGCCCCATAGAACGTAGGTTGTTGACCTTGAAACGTTTTGTGAGGAACATGGCAAGGCCTAAGAGCTCCATTGCAGATGCATATGTCGCAAATGAGTGCTTGAATGCTTGCTCAAGGTATTTTGATGATGTCGACACTAGGCACAATCATGAGGGCAGGAATAGAGAGTGTGTTCCTATGACTACATGTGGTTTATCTATTTTCCAGCATGGAGCAAATCAGTTGAGGGCACCGAGGCTTACATTTTATGAGAATGATTATGACAGGATGGTTTGGTATGTCCTCAACAATACTAAGGAGGTAGATCCATTTATAGAGTATGTCCTTCAATGCAAGTAACATAATGTTTTAATCTGTAGATGATTTAACATTTTAGCTCTGACATGGGAATTGTGCACCTGTTTGCAGGATTTACAGGAGTGAGTTAGAGACTGCTGGCAATTGTGATGTTGAAGGGAACCTTGCTAAGGAATTTCCAAGATGGTTTAAGAAACATGTGAGTCATTATTTAACTAATTTCAGTTTTGGCTGTGAGATAATATGTCATTATTTACATATTTTCAGTTTAGGAATCCTTGCCCTCTTCTGAGCTATCCGGCGCCGCGAGCGCCAGAGCCCGGCCTTGGTAAGAGGACGTGCGACCCTGCCCGGATACCGTGTGTTCTGCAAATGTACGAGCCGATGGATCTACCGACTGCGAATCGAGAACAACAGTTTTCATCGAAGAATCCAGAATTCACGCCTTTGAAAATGAATTGTGTCTCCGAAAGGGTCGCACGCCGTCTTGCGTGCGGTCCTTCCGCAGAAAATTTCCTTCCCTTTATGGGAACATGATTTTTTTCAATTCTAGTGACCTGTTTGGTTCATGTTTAAATAATGGAGTTTACACTAGATTGGTGCGTATGCATAGCTTGGGTTGTTCTGATGCAGTATTAGATTTGGATGTTCAAATGCTTGTTTAGCTTGGGTTGTTCTCATGGAATGCTATTGCTGCTACTATTACTATCACTTTTGATTATTTCATTTTCATTTACCTACCACTGATTCCAATGTACTAATGTATCTTCAGAATCATCATAAACAGACATCGAGAAAGAGAGAGCTAAGAATATCATGAGGATCGATCAGAGGATGCAACAGTTGGGTATCAAGACTATCAGAAATTCTTCATAAGTCTAATGCTAGGAATAAACCAAGTAAAAACAGGAAGGAAAATGACCAGCTTTGTGAAAGCATTGAACTTGAGGTACCAACTCTTCTACTACAAAACATGTTAGCCATTTTGAGTGATATTTGTATGTACCTTTGAAGTGGAAATCCCTCAGTATCTTATGGTGTCATGTCTCTGTTTGCTTTGTAAGGTTGTGCCACTGCCTGTTGTTGCAATAGGAGCATCATCCAAGAGGGTTGTGGCACCTAACAGTTTCAAACACACAAGGTGTACTAGGGAGAGTGTCATGAGAGAAAAAGAAGCAGATGCCCTAAGCCTAGTTGAAGCAATAGAGGTACTGCCACAAGTACTAGATTCTACTTCTATCCAGAGTGATGAAGGGATGGACATTGCTGAAGAAGGTAAGTGCCTTCAACTATTTATTTCAATGTCAATTTATTTGATTTGATTCATTCATAATAGTCGCATGAATCTTATTATTGACAATAAGGTTTTTGAAATATATTATTTAGCCACCCTAACAGCAAGTACACAAGTTGAGCATCGGGGAGCGAGTATGGGCATAGAACTGGATAGCATAACCAGAGGTCTAGGGACTAGGGTACCAGTTATTATAAAGGAAGGGAAAAGAAGGCCGGAGGCAGCTATGCAAGCTGCAAAGCTGGCTTCTGAGGGTGGGATCATACTCAGGCAACATGTACCCATACTTACAAGTTGGAAAGAATACAAGAAGGACAAAGGCCAATTCAAAGACCAAGTGGTCAACTTCATTGGCAAACTATCTGTAAGACGCTTTTCAACTAGTTCAAAATATGCTAATTCTGTCGTTTGCATTTTTAAACACCAATGTTATGCTATTCAATCTATAGATTAATTTAAGCATGACTGGTGAAAAGGAGAATGTAACTTCTATGTGTGCTGACATGCTAAAGGGTGGAACACGCCAAATGAGGTATAGGATCAAGAAGTAATACTTCGATGGGGTACTGACAAATCAAGTTAGGACTACATCACCATGTGCGTCTATAACTAATGAATAATGGAGAAAATTCATAGACCGATGGTCTAATCCAAAACACAAGGTATGGTTTATGCCAATATTGGTTTTCTGTGAGTCTGCTAGATTGCTCATATAATACCATATTGCTGCCATTATTTGTTCTATTACTTATGCTATACAATTGGGTCATGTCTAGGAAAAATGTGCAAAGCTCAAACAGAACAGTGAAAAAGTTAATTTTCACCACTGTACTGGATCTCGGTCTTACATTGCAGCAACCTATGTGGCGGTAAGAATATAAACCTATCATGTCATGTCGTTGTATGACAGCATGCATGTGTTGGAACATATTTTCCTCTTACGTGTGTATTTTAACATGTGCATTGCTAATGTCATTCTATGTTTGTGAACATTTTAGAAGCAAGAAAAATACAAAGATACAGAGCCCACTGCAATTGATCTATTCAAGTTCACGCATTGCAGCAAAACTAAGGGTTTAAGTGAGGAGCCAAGAAAGCTGCAGCAAATATATATCCTTTTTATGTAGTACATTGCATAATGAACCATATAAATAAATACAAATCTGACAAATCATTGTCTTGCTAGGATCAAATGGAAGCCATTTTAAGAGAACATGTACAAGAAGGGGAGCAGGAAAAGACTTGTACAGGGATTGTTGCCCAAGTGTTGTCAAAGTCAAGCACATTCCTTCGTAACATGGGACTTCAGCAGCCTTTTGCCGCTCCAAAATCTATTTCACCGCCGATGCAAGAGCTACAAGCTCAATTGAAGGCTGAGAAGGAAGAATCTGCATGACTTCGGCTAAAGGTCCAGAGGTTGGAAGCCCACACAGAAGAATCCAAGGTAAAAGTGCAGAGGCAAGCTGGGGAGATTGAGAACCTGAAAAGGGCAACAGTAGATACTCAGAAGACAGCAGCAGAAACTCAGAACCTCATTCGGCAGATGATAGCATTTGGCCAGAGTCAGATCACACATCAGACCACTCCTCTTTGACTTGGCTATGCTTAGGTACACATCTTCAACTTCTGATATGCCTCTTCTGACATAATGCAGTTTCAGTTTCTTGTTCTTGGACCTCTTAATTTTTTTGATAATACTAGGCTAATAATTGTTTTGGGTTGCTTGCAAGTTACGAGTTTTTGGCGTTGCTGGTTGCTGCAGGCTGCTGCTGGCTGGAATTTGGTTGATGGCAGGCTGGAATTTTGGCATTGGCTGCTTGGTGGTACTGTTTTGTGCAGGAGCTTGGCGCTAGCTGCTAGAACCTTTTTTGTTGACTAGAACTTGTTTAGTTGGCTGCTGTGAGCATATTGTCGTATGTTGAAATATGCAAATGTATAAGCTATGATGGTACCTTATATGAATTTCAAATTTGAATATGTATGACAATTTATTGATTGGACCAGTTGAATTATATTATATATGATCATTGTTTATTAAATGGGCTGTTTAATGATAATTCAGTCTGGTTAAGGGCTAAGCCCAAATAATAAATAGTGTCTATAAAATAGCCCATAGCGGCATATAGTCCAATTCAGTCTGATTATGGGCCAAGCCCAACTCATAAATAGTGTCCATAAAATAGCCCATGGTATATGGGCCAATTGGGACAAATTCATTGTGACAATTATTTTTGTCATGAGGTTTGTGCCACGTCATCTACCATGTCACCTATCACATCATCTGCCATGTCAGATTCGCCATGTCAACAGACATGTGGCAGCACCGGGGCAGATATGTTATGACAATTATAGTGATAAATACCATTGTCATAAGTTGGTGATAAACGTGTATTTGTCACTAAGATTAATGACAATTAGGTCTATTAGCCACAAAAGGGGGATTATGACAGGGCTTCTATGACAATAGCCATATTGTCACCAGTGTGTCATATAAAGGGTACAATGACAAGAAAATGGTTGTAATTGTCACAATTAGTTTGTCATAGAAGGTCTAAGCTCTTGTAGTGATCCTCCGTTAGAGCTTCCTTGTTTTGGGTCGGACACTACAGGAATCCCGACGATTTGCGACAGCCGAAGCCGTCGCAAATAAGCCGGATGCCGTCGCAAATAAGCTATTTGCGACGGCTTTCTTTATTTGCGACGGCCTACGACCGTCGCAAATATGTCTTCGCAAATAAGCTTATTTGCGACGGCCACCGTCGCAAATAACCTTATTTGCGACGGCTAAGAGAGGCCGTCGCAAGTTGTTGCTGCGGGCTGGTGGGCCCCGCGACCTTATTTGCGACGGCGGGGCCGTCGCAATTAAAGCTTATTTGCGACGGTACAGCCGTCGCAATTAAGGGCCACTATTTGCGACGGCCGTGCCGTCGCAAATAAGTGCAGAGGGCAGGGCCCACGTGTCCTCCTCCGGGACCCACGACTCTATTTGCGACGGCCTGGCCGTCGCAATTAAGGCTTATTTGCGACAGCCGGGCCGTCGCAAATAACGGTGGCTTAATTGCGACGGCTAATACTCTTATTTGCGACGGTACTGTATAAAAAGCCGTCGCAAATAAGGTTTTTTATTTTTTTTTTAAAAACAGAAAACTCTAACCGGCTCGATGGCCAGATTCACAACAAACACAATATACACAGCATACACAATATATACACAGCATACACAAACATCATCACAATCACAAACTAAAATTCTGATACATCTCACATCGTCATCAACAAAGTAAATAAAAGGGCTCACTCGCCCATCTAACCTCCGAAGCCACCTCCGAAGTCGAAGTCGTCGTCGTCGCGCCTCAATCCAGGCGGCGGTAGCGAAGGCGACGGCGTTTGTGCAGCCGTCGCGGATCCCTGCAATTAATAAAACTTAGAGTTAGAATATATGCATCAACATCTCTCTCCCTCCCTCTCCCTCTATCTTCATCTAGATCACCCTCTCTTCCTCTCTCTTTTCATTTCTCTCTTTGTCTCTCACTCTATCTTTCTTGCTCACTCTATCTCTCTATTGCTATCCTTTTCCCTCTATCTTCCTCCCTCTATCTCCATCTACATCTCCCTCCCTCTATCTTCCCCTCTCTCTATCTCCATCTACATCTTACTCTCTCTTCATTTCCATCCTACTCTATCTATCTTTCACTCTTTCTTCTGTCTCCCTTTCTTCTATCTCTTTCTTTCTTCTATCTCAATCATTTTCTTCTATCTAACTATCTCTCTCTTTCATCTATCTCAATCTTATTACGCTGGAGAAGAAGGATTACATAGAGACTTACCTGACCCGCTGAAGAAGGATCGCCTGGGAGGACCGGTGGTAGTACCGGTAGCTGGATTCCCAGACCCTGCGCCCGAGCGATGGCCTGTCATTGCAAACATTAAATGCTACCTATTAGTAAGTCATTTAAGATGAATTAATGAGAATTTTAATTTTTAGATTGTTACCTCCATTGCTTCCCGCATCTGCGCCAACGCTGCTGCCTGGGTTTGGATCGTGGCCTCCATCGCCCTCCTTTCCTCCTCATGTCGCCTTTCATTTTCTTCTACAGTTTCTCGGAGGGACTGCATCTCAATGTCCCTCTGCGAGCGGCGACCTCCCGTACCCGAAGCCTGCGTGGAGCTGCCTCTCGCAGGTCTACCCGCCCTCGAGTCGACAACTCCGTCGAATATGGCGAGCCTATAAAAAAGAGAGTCAGTAATATGAAATTAAAATATCTTGAATACTTTGAATTGAAAACGATAAAATGACTTGCAAACTCACCTTCCGTGTGCTTTTCCACCACCGGTTGCATACGCGGCTTGAGGATCGATCGGTTGACGTTCCCAATCGAAATCCTCGCTGTGTATCTTCCTAGCCTCCTCCCCGTACTTAGCCTGCAAAACAATAAAATCGTGTAAGTTCAACAATCTATATAGTTATATGTAATATGAATGGTTTCTAAACTTACCAACCGCTCGGCTGCAGCCTGACTGCACCCCGTCGGCTGAGAAGGGTCCCTGTGACCTCTCTTCCAAACCTCAGCAGGGGTGGGCGGCACCCCTGTCTCGCGCTCCTGTCAATACGTGTTAGTACGAACAATATATTATTAATATATAAACATAAGTTACACACACTTACCATGCGTTTAGCTAAACGCAAGTGGTTATCTTGCCCGTGTCTGCTCTTCCCCTCCACCCCTCTGCAGTCTCGAGCCTTCCCGGACTTAGCTTTAAACTCGTCGCTAGCCCAGTAGCGACAAAGGGCCCGAAATGCATCGTTCCGACCCTGCAACCAGCTCACGTGGCCCTGCACATAGTTGAAAGTCGTTAAAAGTACCATCGAGGACATTATCAGAAAAAAATACTTACTACACTCCACGTACCTGCGCGTACTCCTCCTCTGTCAGGTGTCTCTCGCTCTCTTGCCGGAAGTGTAACACGTGCTGCTGGTTCGCCTTCAAGTGCTCATTAATAATTTGAACACGGGCGTTCGACAAAGCTTGTCGAAGCGCCTTGGCAGCGTTGAAGTGAAACACTCGCCTCGCATCCTCAAACATGCGACGGTCGTCCGGGTCCTCTAAAGTATATCTTGCCTGCGATAAAGAATATATTGAAGAGATGTGCACTAAAAGAGTTTAATAGTTGCAACTTAGAAACTTTTTTACATACTTACCATAAAATCGGCCCATACGGCCTCCTGAAGGTTGCCGTGCTCCTGGTGATGGACGCGTGCGTAGTCCTCCCACGAAAGAGCAGGCACTCCGTCGATGACCCCGGGATAGTGCAAACGCACTATGGACCCGAGGACACCGTTCACCGGTCTCTGGTGTTTCTCACCGGTGAAAGACAAGTCGTCCCAACTCCTGTAAGATATTTATTCATTCATTCATTACTTAAGTAATCAAAAGAACTAAAATTGAAAACTATAATTTTTATTACCTGTCTCCGACTGGACGAATCACGATCTTCTGTGAAGGGACCGCGGGAGGACTGACAAAGTGAGTCCTCCTCGTCCTCCGCGTCTGCTGGGGCGCCACGTCAGGTGACCCAGACGGCTCCTCACCAGCCGAGTCAAAGGCCTCAGGAACAAAGTCATCGCCAGCCGGGAGCTGGCTGGCCGAGGGCTGACTCGCCGCGGGCTGCCTCGCCGAGTGCTGGCTGGCCGAGGGCTGCCTCGCCGAAGGCTGGCTCACCGAAGGCGCCGCAGCCTCTGAGTCAGCCGGTGAGGACTACAACATTCAAATGATTCATAAGTAAGTTTAATTTGAATTTGAATTTAAATAATTTGTCAAAAACGAGTGACATTTACCTGTGACGAAGCTCTAGAGCTGGTTTGAACGTGCCCCAGCAGCTGAGATCGTCTGCTGCCAGTCGACGAGGCACCAACGAAAGCGTCCTCAGGTCTAGAGGGGTAGAACCCCCTCGTCGGCGGCACCTTCTTACCCTTCTTTGACGCCATCCTATTGTAATTAGATAATTAGTAAATATGCAAATAAAATATATAAAATTCATGTTACTATCTTCAAGAAAACATTACTTGTAGTCACTTTCAAAATTCATCAACATCATTGTCATGTTTCTGTGCCCTACTCCTTAAACCAGCCCAACGATCTTCCATCGTGGCCTGTTCTAATTTTCGTTTTCGCGTATCATCTGCCTCTACATCTTCAACGTCTTCAACATCTCCAACTAATTGATCGAGTCCTGCACCAAGCTCGACGATAAAAGTGTCTGGCAACTCTTCTTCTTGGTACACTTCTTCAACGTCTTCGCTATCATGGTAACCATCATCCCCAGGAGTATATAGCCGCTCACGAGGATTCACATTATATACCACCCACCAAGCACTGAGCTTCGTGCATGGATAAGGTAGATAATACACTTGTTCAACTTGATGCGCAAGAACAAATGTATCGTAACCCCGTAGTCGGTCCTTATGTTTCACTTCCACCATTCCAAATTGGTTTTCTCGAGTTCCATGAGTACGATCAAACCAGTCACAGTCAAAGAAGACAACTCGAAGGGTCTTATTTCCGGTAAAAGTAAATTCAAGGATTTTATTAATGATACCATAATAATCGGTTAAATTCCCTTGAGTGTCCATTGCTCTCGTCACAACACCGGAATTTGATGTTGCCGCAAGAGGACGATGAGCTTCAAAATGAGTTGTACGGAATCGGAAGCCATTTACGTCATATCGACCATAGCTTCTAACATTCACCAATCCATAAGATAGCTTCAAAATGGAAAGGTCGCTTAGAGGGGGTGTTTCGTCCACATTGTACCGCATAGCCGAAGTATTGATATTGTTTTCTTCCGCAAAGTAGACACTTGAAAAGTATCCAACTTCTTTAAGAGCATATGCTTCAGCGATGCACCCTTCCACCCTTGCCCTGTTGCCAACCATTGGTTTCAGATATCGTAGCGCTCTTTCAATGTGATACATCCACCTATATTGCACAGGACCGCCAACTTTAGCTTCGAATGGAAGATGGATAAGCAGATGTTGCATTGGATTGAAGAAACCCGGTGGAAAAAAATTTTCCATCTTACATAAAAGTATGGGTATCTCCTTCTCTAACTTATCCATCATCCCGATCTTGATTTCTTTAGCACAAAGCTGTCTATAGAAATAGCTGAGCTCGGCTAAAACCTTCCACACCGCATCATCTAGATAGCCTCGGAACATAACAGGTAGGAGTCTTTCCATTATAATGTGATAATCATGACTCTTCAACCCAGTGAGGTTTCCTGTGTTAACATTTACGGCTCGTTTCAGGCTAGCTGCGTAACCATCTGGGAATTTCAAAGTTTTCATCCATTTCATAACTTCTTTCTTTTCTTTCGATCGAAGACAGAAAGAAGCACGTGGCTTTCCACCACTTTCAGAGATTTCAAGAGTTGGACGGTGACAAATGTCTGCCAAATCTAGTCTAGCTTTATAATTGTCTTTCGTTTTGCCAGACATATCCATGCAAGTGCTTATGATACTTTCGCTCATATTACGCTCCTGATGCATGACATCAATGTTGTGCATTAGAATCAACGACTTCACATATGGTAGCTCCCAAAGTCCACATATGTGAGTCCAATTGTGTTCCTCTCCATAACCTACGAAATATCCAGGACGACCTTCATCAGGCACCAGTTTGTCCAACATATCAGAAATTTCTGACCCGTTGAGACAATCAAGATTGAACATATCAGGCACCAGTTCGAAGATTGAACAATCCATATGAAGGGGGGAGTAGCTAATTGCTACTATAGCTAATTGCTACAAAAGTAACCTATTCCTTTCATTTTAGTTTGAAATGTTTAGCATGAGAATATGTGTTAACTCCATGATGCTTATCCTTTTGGTACTGAATGCATGTACAGCCGCCACGCCAGCTTGAACCCAACTCAAGAGGTTCCAAGATGCCACCTCCAAAGGACGAGGATGATAGTGGAGGTGAGGAAGAGGAAGAAGAAGATCACTCCTGCCAAGGCGGAGCACATCAAGCACTACAAATGCCCGAACTGCAACAGTAGTAACAAGAGAGCCAGAGCATGATCCTAGAGGCATCCATTGCTTATGCCAGAAAGAAGAATTTGACTCCGCCGTAAACACCCTCATGGGACAGAATGCCCAATGGTGTGCATTCAGTTGTTTTCAGTTAGGACCAGCTGTAGGTTCTTGATGTGTCGTTTCATATATGTTAATGATGTTTTAGATTTTTATTATTAGTATTTAGCAACTAACTGGACTCCAATGCCCCTTATCTGGACTCCAAATTGCTTTATGTACCTCAGTTGTGCATTGTATCACCGTGTATTTATGTCAGTTTTTTTAAAATGCTGTGTGCTGTTGCTCCTAGTTCATACTACTATTTTGCTTGCACGGGCTGCTCTTGTGTGTTTTGCCATCCTTCTAGTTCAAAAAACTTTGTTGACTTGAGCTCTATTTTACACCTGCATCTGAAATTTTGTAAAACTGCCCAGCTACATGTACCAAGGTAAATCCAAAGTGTTGCCTGATTCTCTGTAGATTTTTGACACATTCACCAGATATCATCATGAATCCATGTCACTTTCACAAATTGGTGTATCCCCTCTACGACCAGCACACCATTTGTGCACCATATTCGGCCCTTTTTAATTAGTTTACAATCTTATTTGCATCACTCAAATTGCTAATTGCTACAATCCATATTAACAACTATACAAGCTATTCTAAGCTACTATAGCTAATTGCTACTACCTCTTAACAAAATTGCTAGCTACATCTGAAAAAAAAAACCCTAAAACAGGGGGGAGTAGCACTGACCTCAAGATCGGGGCGCGGCGGTCCGGTCGGGGGCGCAGCGGTCCGGGCCGGCAGCGGCGACGCTGGTGGCGCGGCGGGCCGGAGGCGGAGGCGACGCCGGTGGGGGCCGAGGGCGGCGGGCGCAGAGGCGGGGGCGCGGCGGCGGTGGCGGGGCGGCGGTGGAGCCAGGGGCGCGGCGGGCCGGGGGCGCGGCGGCGGTGGCGGGGGCGCGGAGGCGGGGCCGAGGGCGGCGGGCGCGGAGGCGGGGCCGAGGGCGGCGGGCCGGCGGCAGAGCCGGGGGCGCGGCGGCGGGGGCGCGGCGGCGGTGGCGGGGGCGCGGCGGCGGCGTGTTGAGGAAAATGAAGGGTCGGGGTGGAGCTTCCCGATATAAGCCTTAATTTGCGACGGCCTTGTTAATTGCGACGGCCTGGACTTACGACCGTCGCAATTAAATCCTATTTGCGACGGCCTTTTAACCGGCCGTCGCAAATAAGGGTTTATTTGCGACGGCTCTGTTATTTGCGACGGTCCTAGGGTTTGCCGTCGCAAATAACCGCTTATTTGCGACGGCCGGTCCGAAGGCCGTCGCAAATAAGCTCTTATTCGCGACGGCCACCTTATTTGCGACGGCCAGAGGCGGGCCGTCGCAATTTAAGGTATTTGCGACGGCTGGCCGTCGCAAATAAAATCGGCCGTCGCAAATGATCGCTTTTCCTGTAGTGGGAGGATAGGAGCCTGAGTGCTACCCAAAAGACCGAATCGGTCCTCTCATATTGGTACTACCGTTGGAGTCAACCTTATGCTGGGAGCTATGGTAGCACGCAGGCAGTACTAAATATCCAACAGCTACCTGCTTACCTGCTATTACACCAAACGGAAAGAATTAGTCGAGGAATGCCTTGATTTGCTTTTGCAGTTGAGCACTTCCGTCTTCTTTGGCTGTCTCATGAAATGGGTTAGTCAAACACTACACTGTTTTCACACAACGAAGGAAACAAAACAAGGGTAATCCTGTGTCGTAACTATTAGTATCTACAGCTTAATCATAAGTGATAGCTATCCTTTACTACTTTTACCTTCCCTGATAATGGCGCCATAAATACTTGTTGATATTTCTTAACACCACAGATCATCTCCGGTGAGATATGGGACCTACAAACGCACGAAAGATACTGTTGTAGTATTTCACCCATGAGTGTTCCCAAGAGTATCATATTTATCTCAAAGGAAAGAGGTGAAGTAAAGTAAATACTATCCTTATGATCAAGGTTTAGGATGCTAAGTAATTATCAGAACAGGGGTAAGATGATAATAGAGGTAGTGTGACACACACCTAAGAAATCTACCCCTAAAGATAAGGTTGTCTTAGTGAGGGTTAAACTACGAGAGGGGCCTGCTGCTACTGTGCTCTAATTACTCATATACATATCCTAATAATGTACATGAATATGCATATGGTGAACACTAGGGCTTAGTTGTCCAACTCGGGCACAGGTTTACCCCTGACAACATTAGGACGATTCTCGCTAAGAGCCTACGGCGTAGCCGAACGTGGAGGAGTACAAAGGACAGACATGGCTGTCACCACCTGTCGCCAACTCCTACAACCCGTGGGTCTACGAGACATCCAACGCTACTTATATCTAAGTATCACACTTACATGTTAAGCAAATATCTTAACGACCCGAGTACAATACCATCCTAAGGCAATGACTAACCTAAAAATCGTTGAACCAATGTTGAGACCAAGCACTAACTTATTGATATTAATGTAATTATGTTATTACCTAATTACACTATAGTGGTGGTGTATGATGTTTCTGATAACATGATAAGTGTTGAAGCGTACGAAAGACACTTCTCCCAGTACTACTAAATTGTAGCCCGATATCGGTTTGGGCGCGCAGAGATCTCAGACAAGATGATGACAGAGACCATTTACATGGTTCGGGCTGTCTGAGTGTAATACCCTACTCCACGGGGTGTGTGTTGTTGTATTGAGGATTCACTAGTGTTTGCATGCGTATCAGCTTGCTTCTCTTGTATCGTGCAGCACATCCCTTTTATATACCAAGGGATGGCTGTTACATGAGTTGCCTAGCCCGACATGTGGCCCTGGCGGTTATTATTGCCTAATACACAATTAAGTATGTTTAAGCACCCCAATAGCGTGATAACGTGCCTTAATGGTGGTGTTACCAGTATTAAGGATCTTCTGATCGTGCGCCATTAATATTGTATTAATGGGACATAATCAGGCCTTGTAATTATAGCAATCACTGTCCCTTGAATGTTCAGGCCGTTGGAGATCCATCAGTATTCCCAATGGTGTCGTAGGTCTGAAAGTTCAACACGTGGCAGATCCGGAGCTTCCCCTCGCGGGGAGGTAGGTCCGGAGCCGTTACACACATGGTGGCACTGGAGCTTCCCTGTACTAGGGGTTAGGTCCGTGGCCACTGTACACGTGTCAAGCTCAGAGCTGCCTTATGCAGGGAGTTTAGCTCCGGTCCTATATTACATGTGGCAGTACTGGAGCTACCCATATGAAGGAGGTTGGTCCAGTGCTGTGTGACACGTGGGGCCTATGGAGGTCTTCAACTTTGACAAGTGGAACTACCTTGCACTTCTTGCGGTATCATGGGGTACCCGGTACGCAGGGTACTGACAGTGGCCCCCGGGCCCACCTCTAAGAGAAATCCTTTGGGCTAAGTTATTATACTGGAGGTAGGGCCATCCTCGATTCTCGCGCTGCGACCTCAAAGGTTTTCTGATGTACCATTGGGGCAATGGTCCGGGGTTGAGCCCTGGCCGCGTGCCTTGTTTTGAAGGCGGCAGATGAGATCTTTGAGTGCGGATCTCACGCAATAGAAGGTCGCCGGTTCCCAATACGAAAACCGTATCGGTTCCGAGCTTCCCGCCGCCCATCATGAAAACGGTTCCACTTGGGTAATAACCTCGACTTCTTTGTCCAAGTGGCTCTTGGCCCATTCGTCATTGATGGGGTAGATTTTTTGTAATGTGGCCTTTCTTTCGTTGCACTTTCCATCCAAGCGTTGTGGAGGCTTACTTAAGAGGGAAAGTCCGCACGGTTTGAGGACTCTTTACGCTTTCGATCAAACTTGTGCTCAGAGCCTCCCAACCTTTGCCTATCTTTCTCTTCATTTCCTCCACTTTGCCACGATGGAGTTAGGTCTTCCCAAAAGCCACATCTAGAGCAAGGATAATCTAATAAAGGTCCAGACCTTCATGGGGTGGTCCAGCGACTCCTTCAACCACTTGGTTCGAGTCGGCAAGCTCCCCTTCAAGAAGGAGCACCGTGGCGAGATGGTGTACTTCTCATCGTACGCCTTGGTGGGAATGATCCCACCTTTTTCAAGTTTCATCCTGATGCTACTGGACTTCTACGGCCTCCGACTACCTCATCTCGGCCCCCACTCCCTCCTGCTGGTGGCAACTTTCATCCACTTCTGCGACATGTGGATGGGCGTGCCTCCCTGCATCGAGTTGTTCTGGACCTTCTTCATGGCCCATACCACCAGCAAGGGGACAGAGCTGCTCATCTTCTACTACTTCGTGAAGCGCACGAACTGCCCCTTCAAGTACTTGAAGTCGTTCCCCTCCGGTAAATGGGATGACTGGAAGAAAGAGTGGGTCGTCATTGCACTGGAGGAACACGATAGGCTGGAGCAGCCCCAAGGACTCCCCAACGCTGATACTGATGCCTGGAATGTAGTTCCAAAGCTATCGGATGCATTCAAGCCTGTCCTGGCTAGAATCCAAGAATGTGTGGAGGGTGGAGTGACCCCCCAGATGGTCTTTGGGAATTTCTTCGTGAACAGGTGGGCTCCGATGAAGAGAAGGGAGAAGCTCGCCTTGGCTTTCAATAGTGTGATGGATGGCGACCGGATTGAAACCGGTTTGAAATCCAACTTGGATGATGAAGATTTGAGGCTCCATCTCAATTAATTTCAGCACGGGTATATCGTTGATGATGCCTTGACTCCGCCGGCTGCTTTCCTACCTCTGAACATGACTCCACAGTTCGGCAAGGAGCTCCGGAGGAAGATGTTGGTGCTGGATGACCTCGATGAAGTGCAGAAGCGCAGGACCTCCAGGGTTGTAATTCCCGGAGCTTCTGAGGGAGTGGTCACCCCTACTCCGAGCCAGATGGTTGATGACATCGGCAAGGGCAAGGGGAAAGAGCCAGCTGAATCTTCGAGCCGCAAGAGGAAGTTGAGGCATGTTGATGGGAGCTTCATCGGGTCTACTCCAACTCCAACAGCCCCTTCTCCCTGATGGAGGAGACCTTCAGTGACCTCACCTTCTTCGGTGCTAGCACCCTCGAGGCACTCAAGCTCCGGCAGGTCAACTCCAACTCTGGTGCCAGTTGTGAGCTCCGGGTCCGGAGGTCCTTCCCAGCCAAGGAGTGTTCCAGCTAAGAAGACTCCAGCTACTGTAGATGGCCTCCGACCAAGCTTTGAAGTTGCTGTCTCACCAGATTTGGTGAGCTCTGACTCCAGGCCCCAGAAGAAGAGATTCTGCAGCGACTGGGGCGATAGCATACCCAGGTAAGCATTGCCATCTTACCTTGAAATTCTAATCTTGTTTTTATTATATTTTTAATCTTCTTGACCTTTTGCTCCCAAGGTGACAAAAAAAAGTTCGAAGCTTCGGCATCCGCTACATCGACTGGAGCTGTGCATGCTGAAGCTCTGACTTCAACCATTGAGCCCCCCCCCCCCCCAGGTGGCGGCAGAAGACACGATAGCTCTAGCACCAGCTGTCATGGACTTAGATCCAGAAGAGACGCTAGAAGCCCCCGTGGTAGCGCCGGACCACGGGGTAGAAGTAATTGAAGTTGCACCACCAGCAACAGCGTCAGAGACTGAAGCTCTGATGTAGGATCCAGAGGTGTCTGATGCCCCACTTGAGCCAAAGGTACTCGAAGCTCTGGCGCCCTTGCCAGAAGTGGCTGAAGATTAGGCGATTGAGCCTGAGGTGCCCGAAGCTCCGACCTCTGTGTCGGAGATAGTTGAAGTTCCGGCTGCCATGCCAGAAATGCCTGAAGCTCCAGCAGCTGAGATGGTGGTGGAAGTGGCTTCGGATGAAGCTCTGACGATTGCTCAGGAGGTAATATCTCCAGAGGTGTCCATGCCCGAGGCTGAACACCATGAAGAAGCGGCGACAGGCTCTCCACCCGCAGAGCCAGCAATTGAAGACCCTACGGCTGGACCTTTGGCATCAACCCTAGAGGTAGATGTTCCCCCAGTGGGATCTTCCTCAACAGCTGCCGAAGAGCTTCTGGAGGGCGTCCCTAGTGCCGTAGAAGCTAAGGGAACCAAACTTGTGGCATGGGACCCGATTTTTGTTATTGAAGACCCTCTAGAGCTGACAGAGATGACCCCGACAGGTTCGGAGCCTATTCCTTTGGCGTTGTCTATTGACAATGCCTGCTCAAGCCTCCGACAGGTCCAGCTCACCTTCGACCATGATAGTAAGGTCCTCGAAGAAGAGCATCACACCTTGAGACACTGGCGCAATAGGCCTCACTTCGAGACCAAGCTGGCGCAGACAAGGCTTGTAGACCAAAAGGAGTGGGTCGAGAAGGAAAAGGTCCGACTAGAATATTGGGGCAAGTTGCTCGAGGAGAAGGAGGCCGCCATCAGGGCCGTCGATGCTAATTCTCGAGAGATTATCGAGCATGCCAAGAAAAGGAGTGATGCTGTTGACGAGCGTCACGATAACCTAAATGAATTAAATGAGGTTTTCCTGAAGCGTCGAGCAGACCTTGATGCAAGGGAAGAGAAGCTCCTAGAACAACAGGAGGATGTTTTGAAAAGAGAGGAGGAGCTCGATCAGAAGCTGACTCTGGCTGAGCAAAATTTGGCAGATCGCACTAAGAAGTTTTATCTGTGGAGTAAAGAGGAGGAGGAGAAGTACTGGAAACTGGGGTAGGAGCTCTCTAAAAGGCAAGTTGATGTTGCCGCTAGGGAAGGGAAAGTAAGGGGCAGGGAGAAGGACCTGGCCGAACGGCGGAACCGTATACACCTCCAAGAGACAGAGCTAGCCGACCGCGAGAAGCAAGTTGCTGAGAGTATACAGCAACATGCTAAAGTGGTCGAGCGCCTCGCTTGGGAAGGTTCGGAGCTTGCGGCTGCCCGAAGGTCACTAGAGGAGTTGGGGAGTTTGAGAAAGACCGAGTCCATACATGTATGGTACTTCTTGGGGCGAGCCAATGATGCGTTGATGCTGCTAGGCTTCAGTCCAGTGCGTTCGGACAATCCAAAGATGGAGCTGGACCGAGCGCTAGTGGATTTCAACTCTGCTAGCGGCAAACTCGACGTGATGGGTGACGTCATCGTGGACCAGCTAGACACAGAGGGGAAATCCGAGACCCCCAATTCCCTCTGGATTCAATGCTCGAAGATCCCATTGCTGAAGAGGAGGACGCCGCCAAGGATAGCGTTCAAGAGGTTGCCCAAAAAGTCGCCTCATACTTCCGTAGGACCTACAACCTTACTTCGCTTGTAATATCTCCAATTTCTTCTCCAATTTTGTAATCTCCAATCCTCACATGAGTGAAATACACACTTTTTGAATGATTGAATTCCATTTTGTCTTCGATACATTGTCCTTCATCTTGTTTGCCCCCTGGTAGATGTACACAATTTATTTGCGAACATGTACCAAAAGGATTTGACTATGTGTTGAAGACTTGGGCTTTTCGAACTTGTAGACTTTAGGTCCGAAGTTTTTATCTTCGACTTCTCCAGGGAGCTTTTATTAGGTCAGACGACACCCACTATCAACGCGTGGAATGTCGACGGTGGGCCCCCTGGGGTTGTCAGAGCTTGATAGGTCCGACGACACCCACTATCAATGTGTAGAACATCAACGGCGGGCTCCCTGGGGTTGTCGAAGCTTGGTAGGTCTGACGACACCCACTGTCAACATGTAGAACGTTGACGGCTGGCCCCTTGGGGTTGTCGGATCTTGGTAGGTCCGATGACACCCACTGTCAACACGTAGAACATTGACAGCGGGCCCCCTGGGGTTGTCGGAGCTTGGTAGGTCCGATGACACCCACTGTCAATGCGTAGAACGTCAACGGCGAGCCCCCTGGGTTGTTGGAGCTTGGTAGGTCCGACGACACCCACTGTCAAGGCGTAGAACATTGACGGTGGTCCCCCTGGGGTTGTCGGATCTTGGTAGGTCCGACGACACCCACTGTCAACACATAGAACATCGACGGCGGGCCCCCTGGGGTTGTATGAGCTTGGTAGGTCCATTGACACCCACTGTCAATGCGTAGAACGTCGTTGGCGGGGCCCCTGGGTTTGTCGGATGTTGGTAGGTTCGACGGCATCGTCCACCATCTTCACTTCGATCGTCTTGGGTTCTTGACATCAACGGCAGGCGCCCCTAGGGTTGTCGGAGCTTGTTAGCTTCGACGACACCCACTATCAACGCATGAAACGTCGACGGCGGCCCCCTTGGGGAATTTCGGAGCTTAGTAGCTCCGGCATTGTCCACCATCGGCATGAATTTTCCATCTTTCCTGCACACTAAAGTCAAGAAAAACAGTAAAATTCATCTTCTCGTCTATAACTCAGTTGCGTCTTACTATTCTTTTTTTAACTTTTAGATCGTAAGAATTCCATATATAAACAAGAGCACTAATTAATTTCTTCAGATTCGAATGTCTTCTAGACCCGCCTTACTGAGGCCTGTTGGGATGTAGGTAGAGTGGCATACTTAGGGTGCAGGACCAAACTAAGTTGATAGCTCACTCCGGACCGATGTTGGCTTGGCGTTCAGGAGAATAAACCATTCAACAATATTAGAATTCAGAGAAATCAATAATGCAACTTGCATTACATATGAATTATTTGGAATCAAAGCCAACAAGAATTGCACATCTTCATTTTAGACAAGAAGGAAAAGAAAGATAATTCAGAAGAATGAGCTTGTACAAAATAAATGCACGTGGAGTCCGTTTTCATACAACGATGTCTTTCTTTATAGGTCCAGATTACAAGGGAGACAAGGACACACTTAGGGTTCAGAACTAGGCTAAATTTGCTATACCTCTTGTTCTAACCCAGGGCAGGTAGCTACACTTTTAGTGTTGGGACTGTATTAAGTGTTGCTTGAACTTACCGAACCCTTCTGGAGGGGTCCGGATGCTCTCCTGTAGGACCTACCCGACTCTGTATGTTGACTCTATAACATACATTGTATGTAATTACAGACTCACCTCCGTGAAACTAAGCATAGAACTTATGGAGGTGTTCGATGTTCCAAGGATTGGGAAGCGGGGTCCCATCCTCAGTTGCCAAGCGAACGCATCCGGGGTGGGATACTTTGATCACTCAGAAGGGACCTTCCCAGCTGGGGGAAAGTTTGTTCATCCCTTCGTGAGTTAGTATTCTCCACAGCACCAGATCACCTTCCTAGGGGTGTCGGTTGTGTACATGCCTCTGATGATAGTGCTGGAGCGCTGTGCAATAACGTGCATTCTGGATCGCTGCTTGGCACCTTCCATCGTCGATGAGGTCAAGGTCTTCACGCCGGAGCTGGTCCTGCATGGCTTCATCGAAGGTCCGGACCTGGAGTGACCCCAAGGAGATCTTCGGAGGCAGGACTGCTTCAGCTCCGTACACCAAGAAGAAGGGTGTCTCTCCAGTTGACCGGTTAGGTGTAGGCCTGCTTGCCCAAAGTGTGGACGGAAAGTCTTCGATCAAGTTGGCTCCATGCTTTTTCAGGTGCTCATATGTGCGTGTCTTGAGTCCTTTTAAGATTTATGCATTTGCTCTCTCGGCTTGGCCATTGCTTGCTGGGTGAGCTACTGATGTGCAGTTGACTTGAATGTCGAGGTTTCCGCAATATTCTTGAAATGCTGCACTTGTGAATTGGGTTTTGTTGTTAGTGATGACTTTGTTTGGAACTCCAAATCTGCAGATTATGGACTTCAAGAACTTGATTGCTGATTGCTTGTTGATAGTTATAACTGGAGTAGCTTCTGGCCACTTGGTGAACTTGTAGATGGTGATATACATGAACCTGTAACCTCCGACGGCTTTTGGGAAAGGTCCCAAAATGTCCATGACCCACACAGCGAATGGCCATGTAGGAGGAATCATTTGCAGTGACTGAGCCGGTGTGTGAATTTGTTTTGCATGGAACTGACACGCTTCACACTTTTTCACCAACTCCACTATGTCCTGGGGTGCTGTAGGCCAATAAAAGTCGTGCTGAAAGGCTTTGCCGACCAATGTGTGGGAAGACGCGTGGTTACCACACTCGGATCTCCGCGAGGAGTTCGCGGCCTTCTTCCATTGCAATGCACCACATTAGGATGTCGTTGGCACCGCGCCGATAGAGATCCCCTTCTACCAGTGTGTATATTTTAGCCAATCCGACGATCCGATTAGCGGATACACTATCCTCAGGAAGGATGTTGTCCTTCAAGTAGCTATGGATCTCCAAGATCCATGCATCAGAGCTAAGTTGAGCTTCTGAGTCTTGCGTGTTGGGTTGCTCGGAGCTTCCTACAGCACCTACGACCCTTGGTGGACGCCATGGTAACAGGGCCACTGGGACTGCTAGCTTCGAGGTGCTGGTCTCGCCCCCTTCGTTCAGTTCGGCAAACTGAGCTGTTGGTCTTGACAACCTCTGGACGAAAAATCCATCCGGAGCCAGAGATCTGGTTGAGGCCTCCATTGAAAGTTCGTCAGCTTCAGCGTTATGGAGACGCTGAACATGGTGGAGATCCAGGACTTTGAAGTCCTTCTGGAGCCTCTGGACTTCAAGGAGATATGCAGCTAGTTGGGGGTTGTTGCATCAGCATTCACCTCTGACTTTCTTTATGATTAGCTGTGAATCACCCTTCACCAACAGCTGCTTGACACCATAGGATAGTGCCACCTTGAGCCCGTAGATGAGAGCTTCATACTCTGCCATGTTGTTGGTCGCCTTGAAGTCAAGGTGAACCATATACTTGACCTTCTCCCGATCGAAGCAAGGAGAAGTATTCCAGCTCCGCCCCCCTTCTTTTGCACGGAGCCGTCGAAGTAAAGAGTCCAGTGAGGTTGGGTGAAGACCGGGACCTTGGGTTCCGGCTTCTGCTCGCTGAGACCCCCGGGGTTTGATGGAGAAGGAGTCCATTCCACCACGAAGGCATCCAAAGCCTGACTCTTGATTGCTTGTCACGACACGAATTTTAGATCGAACTCGGCCAACTCTGCTACCCACTTTGCGATGTTGCCAGTAGAATTAGAGTTATACAATATAGCACGCAGTGGATAAGAAGTTATCACTGATATCTTGTGGGATTGGAAATAATGACAAAGCTTCCTTGAGACGATAGGAACTGCGTAAAGCAGCTTATGCAGCTCGATGTATCTGGTCTTGGCATCGATGTATCCCGGAGGGGCCCGAAGATTCCTCTCCATCGACCTGGACCCTCTCGGAGGGGTCCAACCCTTCTTGTTGAGCCTCCCGGACCCTTCTGGAGGGGCCCAAAACTTCTTCTTGTTTAACCCGAACCCTCCCTGAGGGGTCCGGATCTTCTTGAACAGTCGTGAGAACTCCCTCAGATGAGAGAGATTGATCTTCTAGCACTCCACCTTGAAGATCTGTGCCTGGGGGTTGGGTCCCTAACTCGCCCTCAGGTAGCTTCGAACCCTCTCGGAGGGGTCTGGGCTCCTGAACTGGATGTGTTCCGGTCTTTCCTCAACCAGGACCATGTTGACAACCTCTGTAGTTGCAGAAATGTAAAGCAGTAAAGGCTCACCAGGTTTCAGAGCTACCAAGATTGGTAGGGTGGTGAGGAGCTACTTGAGCTCTTGGAATGCCTTTTCTGCTTCTTCGGACCAATGGAATGGTCTGGTCTTCCTCAATAGCTTGAAGAAGGGAAGCGCCCTCTCTGCCAATCTTGAGATGAACTGGCTGAGCACAGCTAGACATCCAGTTAACTTCTGGACGTCCTTGATGCGGGTTGGGGGGCCGCATATCTTCTATAGCCTTGATCGTCGCCGAGTTTTCCTCAATTCCTCGGTGAGTCACCAAGAAACCAAGGATCTTCCCGGAGCTAACCCCGAAGACGCACTTGTCTGGGTTCAGCTTGGTGCGCATGATGTGCAGCTTGTCGAAGACAGCTTGCAAGTTGTTAAGGAGTGACTCCTTGTTCTTGATCTTCACAACGATGTCATCGACATACACTTCTACCAAGTCTCTAATGAGTTCTCCAAAAGTTTTGTACATAGCTCGCACAAAGGTTGAAGCAGCATTTTTGAGACCAAAGGGCATGGCAGTATAACAATACAATCCATCTACTGTTATGAAGGCGTTATGCTCTTCATCTTCCCTAGACATTTGGATTTGATGATATCCAGAGTATGCATCTAAGAAACACTACAGCTCACTCTCGGAGGTGGAGTCCACTATCTGATCTATTTTAGGTATTGGAAATGGATCTTTTGGGCATGCTTTATTTAGTGTGGTGTAGTCGATACACATCCAAAGCTTCCCGCCGGCCTTGGGTACAACGACTGGGTTTGCCAGCCATTTTGGATGAAAAACTTCTCGGATGAAACCAGCTTCGAGCAGCTTCTTGACCTCCTGTCAGATGAAGTTTTGCTGCTCGATTGATTGCTTTCGGGGCTTCTAGTGTACAGGCCGTGTGTCAGGATAAATCTTCAGAATGTGCTCAATAACCTCCCTAGGGATCCCAGGCATTTGTGACGGTTGCCAGGCAAACAAATCAACATTCGCCCAGAGGAAAGTCATGAGCGTGAGTTCCTATTTGTTGTTCAGACCCCCCGAAATACGGGTGGTCTGAGCAGCATCGGAAAAAATTTGGACGACTTTGACGGGTATGTCATTGTCGCGACTTGGCTGCACACGTGGTGCAGAGGTTGAGCAGCTTGCTCTTTGCCGGATGCCTCCCCCTGCGCTGTTGCAAGCACATGGAGTTCTTCCAGTGTAGTGATTCCTACAGTACGATCTCCACGGATGCGGAGAGCGCCAGAAGGTGTTGGCATCTTCAGCACCAAATAGCCGTAGTGGGCTGCGGCCATGAACCTATACAGAGCAAGTCTGCCTAGGATGGCGTTTAAGGGTAAGCTGATCTGCGCAACATCAAAGACCATCTTCTCAGTCCTATATTTCTCCCGAGTTCCGAAGGTCACCGGGAGTGTGATGGATCTAAGAGGGCCAATGGCCCCCAGACCTGCCCCAGAGAAAGGGCGTGAGGGACGAAGGTCCGAAGGTTGGAGCTGAAGCTTGACGAAGGCTTCATAGCTCTAGAGGTTTAGCCCGCACCTCCGTCTACCAAAACATGGTAGAGCAGGACATTGTTGATGGTAGGAGACACCATCAATAGCAATTGGCCAACTCCAATCATGTTTTGGGGGCAATTAGTAGCATCGAAGGTGATGGAGTGTTTATCCATTTCCGATGTGGTTCTGCCCTGGCAGTAGGAGCTGCAGTGGCCATGTCCCGCCGCATTGTCTTGAGGACACGGCGAGAAGTGATGTCCCAGGAACCACCATAGATGGTGTTCAGGGTCTTTCGACGCTCATTGTCAGAGACATCGGAATCGTCATCAACCGTGTTGTACACAGCCTTCAGGACCTTCTTGGGATCCTGAAAGCCTAGCTCCGCCTCAACTGGAGCTTAGTTGACTTTCTATTTTCTTTTCTACTGACGGAAAGGAGCATCTTATCGGCGCTTGTTGTAGCGCTCGACAAGGTTATGGACCTCTCAGCAGTCCTCCAGACTGTGCTTGACCGTTTTGTGGATTGGACACCACATTTTGGAACTACTGGCGTCTTCTAACGAAGGTCAAGGTTGTTTTTCTGGTCGTGGCCCCCGGCCACCCAAAGCTGCAGTAGTCGCAGCAGTAGGTGCGCTGGCTGACGACTTTTTCTTGTCATTGGTCTTCTTCTTCTTCTTCTTCTTCTTCTTCTTCTTCTTCTTCTTCTTCTTCTTCTTCTTCTTCTTCTTCTTCTTCTTCTTCTTCTTCTTCTTCTTCTTCTTCTTCTTCTTCTTCTTCTTCTTCTTCTTCTTCTTCTTCTTCTTCTTCTTCTTCTTCTTCTTCTTCTTCTTCTTCTTCTTCTTCTTCTTCTTCTTCTTCTTCTTCTTCTTCTTCTTCTTCTTCTTCTTCTTCTTCTTCTTCTTCTTCTTCTTCTTCTTCTTCTTCTTCTTCTTCTTCTTCTTCTTCTTCTTCTTCTTCTTCTTCTTCTTCTTCTTCTTCTTCTTCTTCTTCTTCTTCTTCTTCTTCTTCTTCTTCTTCTTCTTCTTCTTCTTCTTCTTCTTCTTCTTCTTCTTCTTCTTCTTCTTCTTCTTCTTTCCACTACTGGAGGTAATGTCTTCAGCCTTGGAGGACTTCTTATTGGCCTTCGAAGCTGGTTTGAAGTGCATCTCACGGCCCTCTACAGCTATGGCACATTTGTTAGCCAGACTGGAGAGTTCCATGACACTCGTGACTTCTTTTGTCGCCAGTTTCTCCAGCTTTTTCTTATCCCGGATGCCCTGTCTGTATGCGACAATAACAGAAGCATTCAAGATAGAGGGGATGGTATTGCGTACCTGAGAGAATCGTTGGATAAAGGATCGCAAACGACTCTCCCAATTTTTGCCGAACAGCAAAAAGGTTCAGCTCAGTGTCGGGTCGGGGTGTAGGAGCTCCCGAAATTGGCAGCGAACTGTTGGCAAAGCTCCGCCCAACTGTTGATAGAGTCAGGCGGGAAACTCATGAACCAAGACCTGGTGATCCCGGTCAAAGCCCACAAGAAAATAATTGTCCATCACGACCTCATTGCCCCCGCCGCAAGTATAGAAGTGGAGTAGATTTGGAGGTATTCGACGGGGTTGACAGTTCTATCAAATTTCTCCAGCAGATGAGGCCAAAACTTTTGGGGCCAGTGGACCATGCGTAGATGCATGGCTAGGTCAGAACAGCCTCCTCCTACTCCCAAAGGAGCAGGGTTGTCACGAGCTTCTCGCCTTTCGCGAGCGCGCTCGATGTGGACGCAGTCATCCTGCTGTCGGTAACGGCAGTCGAGCTCTGACCGCAGGTCATGCGTCGAGAGCCTCGATGCACTGTGATTGCGACGTGCCCCAGAGGGCAACGACGTCACTTGTTGGGACACAACACGTCTCCTGTGTTGTGAAGCTTGCGGACCAAGTCTTCCTGAAAAGATCCGACGCTGTGAAGGTGCCTGTCCCGAAGGAGCAAGACCTTGGTTGCTGATGCCATTGGCTGCAGCTGCAACTAGATGTTCAACATCAGCCCTCCACTGCTCCATAGCACCCTGGGGTGCTCCTGAAGGTGGTGGACATTGGAGCAGAGTTCATGCAGCCACAAGTGCATGCTCAGGGTTGTTGTTTGTCGATGTCGTGATCGACGCAAGTACCCCATCCTGCTGCCCAGCATTGTTTGCTAGAGCAGATGGTGGTGGTGGTGGTGCGACGACTGACGGGACAACAGCGCCCGCTGGTTGCTGCATGTTGGAAGGATTCCCTCCAGCAGGTTGCACAGCGTTGTTGCCGTTGGATGATCCTGTGGCGGAGTTCACCATCTTGTGATCTCAGGCGCTGCCTCCTACCTGGCGCGCCAAATGTCAAAGCGTACAACGACACTTCCCCCGGGACTACTAAATTGTAGCCCGCGGAGGTTCTTGTATCGGTTTTGGGCGCGCGGAGATCTCATACAAGATGATGACAGAGATGATTTACGTGGTTCGGGTCGCTTGAGCGTAATACCCTACTCCACGGGGTGTGTGTTGTTGTATTGAGGATTCACTAATGTTTGCATGTGTATCAGCTTGCTTCTCTAGTATTGTGCAGCACATCCCTTTTATAGACCAAGGGATGGTTGTTACATGAGTTGCCTGACCTGACATGTGGCCCCGGTGGTTATTATTGCCTAATACACAATTAAGTGTGTTTAAGCACCCTAATAGTGTGATAACGCGCCTTAATGGTGGCGTTACCAGTATTAAGGGTCTTCTGATCGTGCGCTGTTAATATTGTATTAATGGGACAAAATTAGGCCTTGTAACTGTAGCAATCACTGTCCCTTGAATGTTCGTGTCGTTGGAGATCCGTCGGTATTCCCAGTGGTGTCGTAGGTCCGGAGGTTCAACACGTGGCAGATCCAGAGCTTCCCCTTGCGGGGAGGTAGGTCCGGAGCCATTACACACATGGTGGCACTGGAGCTTCCCTCTACATGGGGTTAGGTCCGGGTTCACTGTACACGTGTCAAGCTCGGAGCTCCCTTATGCAGGGAGTTTAGCTCCGGTCCTATATTACACGTGGTAGTAATGGAGCTACCCATATGAAGGAGGTGGGTCCAGTGTCGTGTGACACATGGGGCCTACGGAGGTCTTCAACTTTGACAGGTGGAACTCCCTTGCACTTCTTGTGGTATCATGGGGTACCCGGTACTTAGGGTACCGATAATATGGACATTAGG